>OZ037754.1:7342435-8542435 GCA_964035475.1 Salix caprea
GGTTGGCTCAACGAAACTCCAAAGAAGATTCAGAGAATCAGAGAAAAGGTGTGATGGAGTCAATAGACAATGGCTTGTTAGCAAGAAGGTTTTCAGGAAATGAATCAATAACGGTGTCAAATGCCACAAAAGACAAAAGAGAGATCTTCGATTCGTAATTAGATGAAGACGAAGAGCTGGTGCTTTAACATGATGTCGGAATAGCAGCACAAGGAAGGTGGAGCTCAAATCTGATATGCGAGTGCTAAACCAAGCCTCTAACCCGATTCTTAGGCACAAACCTTAGAGACTACCTCTCCCTTGGGAGCTCCCAAAGGCCAATCTTTGTCCTTCTATGGCTAGCCACTCAAGTCAGTCAATTCCTTATATCTCTTCTTCTACCAAATGAGACAATTATCTTCTTTCTTGGCCACTTTGGAGCCTTAGAAAGTCGTTCTACCAGGGATCATAGACAACTTTGACATCATTTCATTGAAACTCGAATTCGACTCTGGTCTCACCTCCTATTGAGCAAACAAAGAACCCGACAAATAAGTAATAATCAAAGTACACGCTCGTTTAATAACATGAAAAGTGGACTTGACTTTAGGTGAGGAGCCACCCATACCCATAGAAGGGAAGGGGTCCAGAAAGAAGTTCAAGAAAGGCATTATGAAGAAGAAGGCCACTAAAGTAACTAAAGAAGTTAAGCAAGAAGAAGAACCAATTTGACAGAATAAGCTAGGTCAGAAGGAGATTCTCAAACCTCGGAGAATGGGACATTCTTAAAACAGAAGATAAAGAGCATATCGAAGAGAACAATTTTCAGTGCCAAAGAACGAACTAAGAACCAAGCATAGAAAGTTCACTTTCACTATCCCTCCAAGCCTCTGCCCTTGGTCTGTCTGGAGAGCCTACCAAACAGCCTACCTTACCTAACTAAGTGTAGTCAACATCCTCTTCCTCTGGCTGGTCGAGTTAGTAAACTAACGCATTTAACGCTCGATCTGCGATCTCTCTTTTTCTTTTTTTCATTAGACTTTCTTATTTAAATAGCTGCAAGCAAGACCAAAACAGGGTGCAAAAAACAGAACCGAAAGCCCTTCTTGAAAGTTCTTCCTAGATACATGGCTTACATACCCGATGTGACATTCTTGGAAAACAATCGAATCGGAGGAGAATTGGCCATTCAATCTTGTAAACTAATCGAGACCGAATTTGGAAAAAGAGATACGAATGGAGAGAAATAACCAATCGATGAAAGAACATGAAACAATTCTGTTTCAATCGAGGTACGAGAAAGCGTTGGGGGCAATAAAGTAGGTGAAGTGGTTGGATTTTACGAGCTGTTCCAACCACTACTGGATGTGATTCCAAGAGCCGAATGAGAATGAATACCACACATAACAGTCAAAACCAGGCTCCCTAATGAAATGTTTAACCAATCCATTTCGGATCGTTGGTACGGAAGTTGTAACATGGGAAAACCATGAAAAACACAACTTATTTGAATAACCCGGTGACCTACCAATTGTAGAAGTAGGATCTTTGGCAAGCAATAAGCACTTAAATAATACAATTGGAGTGTACCATCTTCTTTCTCATTTCGAAAAAAAGGTGCGGGAGGAAAAGGAAACAACGAAGGGGACCTAAATGGGAATGACATGAAAAGTCTTTTTCAAAACCTAACATTAAGGGCATTACGACGATATACGAGAGGAATGAAGAAAAACTCGTGATTGGTGTGGAGGGGAAGATCTGTTTATGATATAGTTCAAGAAAGAGTCGTCTCATTTCCTTACTTCTTTGTTCTTTCTAATTCATTCACTTCAAGGCTGGTTCTGAACGCCGCGTAACATCATCTTCAACCAACCTACACCGTACGTACCTTTCGGTGCGATCACTAAAGAATTGCTTATACACTAAACAACTGCTTATATATGGCTTACTAAAAGACTAATTTTCATTCATTAGACCATCGTTAAACTAAGAAAGAGAGATGTGCCTAAGGCAGCATGCAAGCAAATTATGCACGCTAAGAAAAAAGGAGAGATGTTCGCAATTACTACCACAAGAAAGCCCCCCCCCCCCCATACCCTATCTCTAAAGAGACCCGTAACTTCGCCCCCATTTTAGATTGATTCCTTTTAGCTTCTAGGCGATAAGGTTGGCACAAAAGCAGTGAATTCTCTTGCTGCACTTTCCACCCATTCAATCACTGCTGCACTTTATCCATTATGAACCTAACCGTGCTCTTGTTAAGTTAAGCCTCTCATAGAGAAGAGGCATTCCCCAGTAACGACCCAGGTTGTTAGTCAATTCAAATCTGAAACCAGTACTCAACCGATTGGCTAAGGAAGCGGGAACATTACGAGAGCAGAAGATTCTGGTCTTAGAATCACTCACTTTCTGCCCGGAACTAGCGCATAAAGCAGCACTCCGAGATAATCTGCACTTGGTTTAACCTTGCCTCCGCAAAGAGAATAAGGTCGCCGGCGAAGAAGAGGGGAGATAACTTTGGCCCATCTCTTCCCAGGCTTTCAGGCCCCAAAATCCACTGCCTTGCTAATGGCTTGTGAGAGTCTCTCCATGCAAAAAACAAACGGGGAGAGGGGGTTGAATGCCATTTGTACCTCGGAACTAGCCATGCGGAGATCCATTGAGGAGGATAGGGTAGGAAGAGGAGGAGATAGACTGTAGCTTAAGCCGGCGACAAGCAAGAAAGTCTTCAAATCAAAAGGGAGGGAGTTCTCCGGAAAAGCAAACTGTGGTAAATTTTGGAACGATGCAATACAGAAAATGGGAAGTCAAAGTTTAAAAGACCAAAAAAGACCCAGTTAAAGAATTTGATTCACCCGCTTGTTCAAACTTCCGTGAGGCCAAGTTTGACTCGAGTGAAGTTGGCCTAGTGTAAGTGACGGTAAAGCCAAATGAAGAGAAGACTGAGGGAAGTTCTGATTCGAAAGGGAAAATCGAAGTAAAGTTACATGAATTGAAATCCAACCCTTATAAATTAAATAAATTAAATTGGAAAGCTTTTAAAGCTCCTTGAAAAGTTGCCAACTGGTGCTGGCTTGAGCTAGTCTCTCTTTTCCCCCATACCAATTGTCATCTGCTCGTTTGATCTCGTCTTCAAAGTTTTTCCATTCTGCCAAATCCTTAGATGCCTTTTCATTGTTCAAATCATGAAGCAACTGAGTTTTTGTATCCTCTTTTTTGTTTTGGCAATCAAACACTGGATCGTGACCTCCAGCTTCTCTTCTTCCTCTGAAAGTCTTGAGACGTCTAACGAACTGAGCTCTTTGTGTCCTTGAACCAGACTGGCATCAAGACTAATTGCTTTTCAAAGGCATTTTGACATTATCCCATTTCCACGTGAAAGCAGATAAGAAGTCTCGTTTTCATCCTATTGTGATGTGATCTCTATTAAATCTGCTATTCCTATCATGTTATTGCTTCTGTCTTCCAACCATCTAAGACCGGATTCAATAGAAGCTCCTTCTCTCTTGTTTTCATCCGATCTATCATCTTGGAGCAGGTTGGAGAGTCTAAGAATAAGACATGGATAGTGCGGTAGTGGGATGAGAGAAGTCTTATACCCTTTGTTGAATAAGGGAAATTAAGAAGGAAGGGATTTTTCAAGCAAGATAGCATTCAGCAAGCCAGAATGCCCTATGGATATGGATATGGAATTGGTTGTTGTGAACCAAACTCTTTCAATACATATGGAATCCACTTTGTGTTCCGTGGCTTCATTCTCTCTTCCTTCCCCCTCCGCCGCCTCTAGAATTATCTCATTCTTAACAGCCCGAGACCCATTTCACCCATTTATGAGAAAGAAATTTACGGAAAAACAGAGCTTCCGCAACATGGGGCGAGGCTATACTATAGAATTCGTTATGCTTGTCATTTGAGCTGGGAGGCTGTGAGTTCGATGCGTGGTTGGGGTAGGCACGTTGGTCAGTATTGGCCTTTTTTGATTTTCTCTTTAAGACTAATAGAATACTAAATTTAGAGTAAACCTAGACTTAGACAGCTCTCCAGATTTGCCGCTAATCTGGAAACAGAAATACCCTTGTCTTTGAAAACTAATGATTGCTTCTTTTGCTGTCTACATTAATCATCCACCTATGTTATGATTTGGTATCATCATTTGCAACTAATCTGTCAACAATAAGAAATTAGGGTAAAAATTGTATCCCCATATGTGTGAGGTTCTTCCATGTATATAGTAAAAGCTTCCCTAATTACATTGCTAAATAATAGGTAATATACATTCAAGATAGGACTCTATACATTAATGCTATTGTAGTCAAGATAGGAAACTAAATAGAACAGGAAACTAATTTGTACAGCAAGAATCAGCAACAATTAATGGCTGCTAATATGCATTGACATCCCCTCTCAAATTGATGTTGGTTTATCAACAAGCAGCAATTTGTACAATAGAAACCGATGGCATGGACAAGGCAGGGCTTTAGTAAAAATATCAGCAATCTATAGAGTAGTAGAGACATGAGGGAGAGAAATAACATGAGAGTCTAGAGCTTCATGAATAGAATGACAATCGACCTCAATATGCTTTGTACGCTCATGATAAACTGGATTAGTTGCAATTTGAATCTCACTAGTGTTATCTCCATGAAGATGAGTAGGATCAGTCTGGGGAAAACCTAACTCATCAAGGAGACCACGAAGCCAAGTAATCTCTGAGCAAGTAGTAGACATGGCCCGATATTCAGATTCAGTAGAAGATTTAGAGACCCGTGGTTGCTTTTTACTCTTCCAGGAGATCAATGAATTCCCAAGAAAGATACTCCAACCCGTTACAGAACGGCGAGTATCCGGACAACCTGCCCAATCAGCATCACTATAGGCCATAAGACGTAGAGAAAAACCAGCTGGAAAGTACAATCCATGACTAGGTGATCCAAGAAGATACCGAATAATACGTCGAACGGCAACAAGATGTAGATGTCGTGGAGTCTGCATGAATTGACTAACCTGTTGGACAACAAAAGACATATCTCATCGAGTAATAGTTAGATAGTTTAGACTACCAACCAACCGTTGATATAAAGTCGGATCAGGAAGAAGATCCCCCTCCTCACGACGATATTTCATGTTAACCTCTAACGGAGTATCAACAGGAGATGAATTCTGAAGGCCAGCCAATGTAATCAGATCGCGGGCATATTTGTGTTGATGTAAAAATATGCTAGAAGAAGTAGTATGAACCTCCAGACCTAAGAAATAGGTCAGCGTACCAAGATCCTTCATATGAAAGGAGCTATGAAGATGATGTTGGAGTTTCCCAATCAACGTAGAATTAGTACCAGTAATAACATGTCATCGACATAAATGAGTAGAACAATCCCAGTAGATGTCTTACAAAGAAATAATGAAGAGTCATATTGACTTTGTCGGAAGGAAAATTTGAGCAATGTAGTCCAAAACTTTTTAAAGCAAGCCCGGGGAGCTTGTTTCAAACCATAAAGAGACCGGTTCAACTTACATACTTGCGAAGAAGAGGATGAGACACCAGGTGGAATAGTCATGTAAATATCCTCTTTGAGATCCCTATGAAAAAAGGTGTTTTTGACATCCATTTGATGAAGGGACCAACCCTGGGAAGTAGCAATAGACAAAATGGTACGCAGAATTGTCATCTTTGCAACTGGAGCAAAAGTCTCTGAATAATCCATAGCATATTCTTGTCGATTACCCAGAGCAACCAACTGTGCTTTATACCGATCTAGAGTCCCATCAGATCGCAATTTAATAGAATAAACCCATTTACAACCGATGGGTTTAATAGTGGGCGGGCAATCAATAATCTCCCATGTAAAGTTCTCGTCAAGAGCCTGAATTTCCTCATCCTTGGCCTTCCGCCAACATTCCTATTTAACAGCCTGAGAAAAACATGTAGGAATGCAAATAGAAGATAAAGCCGCATGAAAACCATACCGAGTAGGAGGACAAGATTGTCGTGTAGACGGACAAGGACCAGGTGGAGGATCCAAGATAGGAGTCGGTAAAACTAATGGAGATGGATCAGGTGTAAGGGATGAAGCATTCTCACAAACAGGCAAAGTTGGTAGACGTCGAGTATACACAATTCCAGGTTTGAATCGTGTAGGAAGAGGTGGAGAATCATCAAAACAAGGAAGAATACTCAGTTTAGGAGGAGACTCAACATGTGTAGAATAATAATTTTGATCTTCAAAGAAAACAACATTACGGGATGTATGAAATTTGCGAGAACTAGGATCATAGCAAACATATCCTTTGTGCGAAACACTATACCCATAAATACACATTTAAGAGACTGAGCAGATAACTATAAGGAGTAGGTAATTGGACAAAACACACACAACCAAAAGGATGCAAATTGATATAGCTAGGATGCTGCCTATATTATCAAGAATAAGGAGATTCACAACCTAAGACATGGTAGGGCATTCTATTGATTAAGTAGATAGCAGTGGATAATGCCTCAACCTAGAAATGAGCAGGAACTGATGATTCAAGCAATAAAGTACGAACTACATCTAATAAATGATGATTTTTCCGTTCAGCCACCTCATTTTGTTGTGGAGTATAAGGGCATGAACGTTGAGACACAATACCTTTGTGATGTAAGTATGCATGGAATTCAGAAGACATATACTCCCCACCAAAATCAGACCGTAAAATCTTAATATGAGTAGAGAATTGAGTTTCAACATAGGCTGTAAATTCCTGAAAAATAGCAAATACATCAGATTTGAACCGAAGAAAATAAACCCAAGTATATCGACTGAAATCATTAATGAATGTCACAAAATATTTGTACCGAGCATGGGATATTATAGGTGAAATACCCCAAACATCGCTATGCACAACATCAAAACAGTTTGTAGCACGACTACTATGAGAAGGAAAAGAAAGAACTTTACTTTTACCATGTTTGCATGCAGAACAATCAAAAGGTAAAATCCCAGAAACATAGTCTTTATTTCCCAACAAACCAAATTTAAACATACGAGACAATACATCAAAATTAGGATGACCCAAACGTTTGTGCCACTGTTTATTTTGAGAAACATTTGGCATAAAAGCTAAACAACGAGGAATGGAAAATGTAAAGGAAAGAGTCTGCCAACTTTAGTCCCCTTCGCAACTATCTTCCCCGATACCTGATCCTGCACAAGACAACCATTACGGGAGAAGTGAACATCACAATCATTATCCACTAATTGACCAACTAAGATTAGATTCGTAGAGAGTGCAGGAGATACAAACACATCACGGAAAGAGGAATCAATATCTCCTACTTTATCAATGGTCAGATGACTGCCATCGGCTATCTAAATATGTGATGAACAAAGATATGGCCGAATATTGCAAAGAGATTCAGATAATCCAGTCATATGATTGGATGCGGCAGAATCAACAAGCCAAGATTGAGAGGTAGTACCTTGGAGTTTTTAAGCCTAAAACGCTGCCATGATCATTTGTTGAACCATTTCTGGTGTAAGGACAACTTGATCAGCAACACCAGCAAGAGAGGTTTTGTCAAGGAAGAACCAACCGCAACCTGATAGGCATAATTTTGACGATTCTGTGGACGGATGGAGTAGTCTTTTATAATGCGGCCTGGCTTCTTACAATAATTGCAGAATTTCCGTGAGCATTGGCTAGCAATGTGACCATAGTCTTTGCAGCTGAAGCACTAAATCCTCTGCATGTCTCTTCCTTTCCCTTTACCGTGAGCTGCATATGCAACTGCAGGCACCATCAGCTGAGTTTGCTGATTCTGGGTTGCAAGCTGTTGTTCCTCCCGAAGCAATTCCCCAAAACATACATTCAGCGAAGGAGAGGAATCACGGTTCATTAGGCTAGATCTGGTTCCCTCAAATTCTGGTCGCAGTTTCATCAAGAATTGATCTCTTTTGCTCTGTTCATGGACTGCCTGCACAACAGCTAGAGATGCAGTAGGTACCGTAGCGTACACCATATCAGTCAACTCACCCCATAAGGTCTGAAATCCAGAGAAGTATTCCTGAATTGACAAATCCCCCTGAGTGTAGCTGTAAATCTCATATTCCAGTTGAAATCGTCGTGCTGTGTTATTCTGATTGTAGACTTTTCTTTAAAAAATCCCACATGCCTTTAGAGGTCCTAAAAGGCTTCAAAGTTAGGACAATCTGAGGATCAACAGATCCTAAGATCCAAGACATGACTCTTGCATCCTTGATCTTCCATTGAGCTAGTTGAGAAGCATCTGTTGGAGTCGAAGTGCTGCCATCAATATGGCCCCATAATTCCTTTCCAGTAACAAAGACACGAAACTGGAACTCCCAAGTTCCATAGTTCTTTGCTGTGAAGCGCACACAAAATTCTGCGTTGGAAGTCATGATCCAACAGATGCAAAAGGAGAAGCGAAGATCTGTAATAATCAAAGCCCCACGCCCTAAAATAATTCCCTCACCAAGAACTGAAAAAGGCTTTGAACAAGAGCTGCCAAAAAACACATGAAAATCTGCCAAAGAACAACCCTCACAATTGCACAGATTTAATCCAAGAAGAAAAACCCAGAAATAATAACAAAACAAAAATCTGCCAGCCCTCACAAAAATCTACCAAAGAACAACCCTCCCAAATAATCTGCCAAAGAACAACCCTCACAATTTGCACAAATTTAATCCAAGAAGAAAAACCCAGAAATAATACCAACACAATAATTTGCCAGCCCTCACAATAATCTGCCAAAGAACAACCCTCACAATTTGCACAGATTTAATCCAATAAGAAAAACCCAGAAATAATAATTTATGTTTTTGGCTCTGATACTGTCAACAATAAGAAATTAGGGTAAAAATTGTATCCCCATATGTGTGAGGTTCTTCCATATATATATTAAAAGCTTCCCTAAGTACATTGCTAAATAATAGGTAATACATTCAAGATAGGACTCTATATATTAATGCTATTGTAGTCAAGATAGGAAACTAAATAAAACAGGAAACTAATTTGTACAGCAAGAATCAGCAGCAATTAATGGTTGCTGATATGTATTGACAAAATCGAAGTGTCATGAAAAGACTAATGCTTGCTTTGCTGTTAAATGTGATTGTTCTTTATTTTTTTTACTCAAATGTATAAAATTGTTGACCATGGGTGATTCTAGAAGAAAATGAGGTTATTTGCCCGCGTGCTGCGCTGGGCTTTTTTTATGTAGAAAACTAATTGATTTTTTATGTGTTGTAATTCATTATTTTAATATTTAAATAATAAAATTTTAATAGATCAAATCTGTTAGAAATGAGTTTTTTTCCCAGCTTAAAAGGAATAGTGTAATCGAAACGCAGGGGAAGTGGTCTGTATATTTTGAATTGTAGATAACTTGGGTAATTTTTTCTACCTATTTTGCTTGTAAGTTGTATTTTTTCCCCAGTAATATCAGATCTGAAATATTAAACATTTTTTTTTTACAAAAACAATCTCAAATCCAACAATCAAATATTTCTAAGAAATAAGCTTAAACAAAAGAGAACAAAATTAGAATTAAAATTTTTTATTTTATTTTATAAGATTTATTCCTCATATTATTATATTAAAAATATTTAAGAACACTTATATTATCTGTTTGTTCTTCCAAAAATCCAAGGTCATTTTTTTTTTCTATATATATATATATTTTCAGGTGCTAATATTAAATAAATATTAAAGTATATAATTAGTCTCACATATTTATCAGAAAAAAACCTAAATAAATGACAATAAAAATAAATATAGGTAGATTAAAAAACATTTGACCTGAAAGAAACATAATCTAAAAAACAACAAAAAGAAAAAATAATAAATATCATTTTTCTATTGAACATCAACACAAATTAAAATGTTAATATTTAAACAAATCTTAACAACAGTAGAGATAATAAAAATTGGCGAGGCCATAATTATTGTTAGAAAAAAAAATTCCAGAATTTTTTATTTTATAAGATTTATGACTAATATTATTATATTAAAATTATTTCAGAACAGTTATTGTATTTTTTTTCTAAAAAATCTAGGCTGTGTATATATATATATATATATATATATATATATATATATATATATATCAATCTTAAAATGATCATTAACACAAATTAAAATGTAAAAAAAAATTTAATAATAACGAAAAAAATAAAAATTGGTGAGACCATATTTATTGTACAAAAAAAAACTCCATAATTTTTTTATTTTATAAGATTTATTACTCATATTATTATATTAAAAGTATTTAAGAGCAATTATAGTACAATTAAATAAATATCAAAAAATCTAATTAGTCTGACATATTTAAAAGAAAACAAAACTAATAAATAATCATTATCATTATTTTGAATGTCTTATCAATAATAATATGAAATTATGTGACTTGAAGGGGAAAAAATAATAAATCATAATAATTATTAATTTTTAAATGATTACCAACACATATAAAAATTTGAACATTAAATAAAAAACTTAATAACATTAGAAATGAAGAAAATTTGAAAATAGAAACTAATAGCATGTATATATAAATATGGACAGAAATATATATAAAAAAATAAAGGAATTAAAAGTATAAGTGATAAAATTAAAAACAAACATATATAATAAATATAATTTGAAGGAGAAAATTGAAATAAATCCAAACATGGATACTAATGAAATTAAATAATTTGAAACAAAACCGAAAATTAAAAGAATTAGAGCCGAAATGAAACTGAAATTTATACTTATTTGCATGGAAGGATAACATTGAAATAAATCAAAACTTTGATACTGAAAATAATATGGATTCCAGACCAATTTCCAAAATTCAAAGTCTGAGTACCGAAATGAAACTACAATATATAATTAATTTCAATTGAAGGATGAAATTGAAACAAATCAAAACCTATATAATAACAATAAGGACCAAAAAAACACAATTCCACGTGCAGGGACTGAAGTGAAAATTTTGAAAAAACAGCTGCGCTGACGTTGGCTTGCGCAGGCAGGAGTGAGAAAATGAGTGAAAATTTTCAAACGACCATTACAACGTCTACGGCCACCGTATACTTACACGCGCCGCACCAGTGGTAAGAGGGCATTGATGAAAATCATTCTAGATGTCGGTTGGGTATTTTTGGAAGATGGAATATGTTGCACGCACCGATAGCAGAACGCGTGAGCGTTGAAAATGGACGGCGCATCCTGCGACATGCCAACAATAAATTGGCAGAAAATGAATTAAAAAATGGTCAATTACTGGGGCACCCCTAACAGTCAGAACATGCTTTTGTCATTTTGTAGGGCTAAAATGGTTATTTACATTTGCAAATAAATATTAAATATTGAATAAACTGGGTAGTTGGACCGGACCGGACTGGCCAAAAGTGTGCAATTACCGTGGAACCCCTGAACCCATGTGCATGTTTTTGTCTTTTTCGAGGGATAATTTCATTAATGCACTCCGCAAAAAGATAAAAGAATGCAAACTGACAGAACCGAAGCGAACCGACCGAACCGACCGAACCGAACCGAACCAAACAGAACCGAACCGAAAATTGAGCATAACAGTAATCGTGAATAGTGTTTTGTGAGAGGGTGAACAGTGCTATCAAATCGTGGGCAGATTTAGCTTTTTAGATAATAAATCCCAGCAAAATCTTTGACAGTATAAAGGCTGATATTATTGTTATTCAAATGACAATCTTTATCTTTTATTCTATGTAACAGAAAATTAGATTCTCTTGGAGAATATCTTGCAATTCTATTTTTGCTTCTATGTATAAATAAGTGCATTGAGATTGAATAAAATAACTCAGTTCAGCTGCAGCAATTATAAACAAAATCGGTCTTCTCTGCAATATCATCAACAAATTGGTATCAGAGCTCATTTTTCTTGAGGGACTTGTGAGATTGAGAGAGTTTAATCACAACCTACAAACACTGGTGAGATTGAGAGATCATAAACACAACCCATAAACACTTACCATCTATACACAAAACACATCAAAATGAACCTAGAAATGTCATTCACAGCAGTTTCACCTCCAGTATTTGAAGGGATAAACTATCAAGTTGGGGCTGTCAGAATGGAAGCCTACCTTGATGCAAATGATCTATACAAAGCAGTTGAACAAGTATATGAAGTTCCAATCCTTTCAGACAATCCAACAGTAGCACAAATAAAAAATCACAAAGAGAAGAAGTAGAGAGCATCAAAAGAACAAGCAACACTATTTGTAGCAGTATCACCCACAATGTTTTATAGAATAATGACACTGAAGACAGCAAAGGAAATCTAGGATTTTCTAAAAAGAGAATACGAAGGAAATGAGAAAATCAATGTAAGACTTCTTGGTTTGACTTTTCTGATTCTAGAATTGTTCAGAAAATTTTAGTAACAATTCCAGAAAAGTTTGAGACAACAGTCTCATCTTTAGAAAACTCTAAAGATCTATCAAGCATTACCTGGCACAATTGTTGAATGATGCACTGCAAGCACAGGAGCAAAGAAGGTTGATGAGGCAAGAGAGAAATGTAGAAGGTGCATTTTCTGTCAAATCTCAAAACAATCATGATGGAAAAATCAGAAAAAAAACAAAACAACAGATCTAGAGGTTTTGCATTCAATACTAGGATGAACAAGAGTAGCAATACTCAAAACTTCCCCCTATGTCCTCACTGCAAAAAGGACAATCATCCTCAAAATAAATGCTGGTGGAGACCTGATGCATGCTGCTTTAAGTGTGGTCAGCTAGGGCACATGGAAAAGATATGCAAGACTCAACAACAACAGACATAAGCCAAGGTTGTTGATGATCAACACCAGGAGGAGCACCTTTTTGTGATAACATGCTTAGCCATAAACAAATTCACTGAAAATTGGCTCATAGACAGTGGTTGTACAAATCACATGACTCATGATGGGAAGATCTTCACAGAGATTGATGGAAATATTGTCTCAAGAGTCAAGATTGGAAATGGTACTCACCTGAAAGTAGAAGGCAAAGGAACTGTTGCCATTGAAACTCAAACAAGTTTTAAATTAATTTCAAATGTACTGTATGTTCCTAAAATTAGTCAAAACCTGTTAAGTGTTTCACAGTTGTTGGACAAAGGTTACAAGGTGTTATTTGAAAATAAAAGGTGCGTGATTGGATGCTGAAGGCATAGAAATCTTCAAAGTCCAAATGAAAGGAAAAGGTTTTGTGCAGGATTTAAAGAATGAAGGACAAGCTGCTGAACACAAGGAAGACAAAACTTTTGTGCTTTGGCACAAAAGAATGGGGCACTATCATTATGAAGCCTTATTATTCATGGAAAAGAATAACATGGTGAAAGGCTTACCTAAACTGGAAAAGGATTTCCCTACAATTGCTGCTTGTCAATTTGGCAAACTGTCAAGATTTCCATTTCAACAAAGCAAAGCTTGGAGAGCTACATAGAAGCTGCAATTGATCCACACGGATGTTGGAGGACCAATGAACACACCTTCCTTAAATGATAGTAAGTATTATATTGTCTTCATTGATAATTATTCTAGGATGAGTTGGATTTATTTTATGAAATTCAAAACTGAAGTTGCTGACATATTTGGGAAGTTTAAATCATGGATTGAAACTCAAAGCAACTGCAGAATCAAGGTGATCAGATCCGATAATGGAACTGAATACACCTCTAGAAGTTTTAACAAATTTTGTGGAGATGCAGGCATTGAACACCAATTGACAACAATATACTCCACAACAAAATAGAGTTGTGGAAAGAAAGAATAGAACAGAAATGGAGATGACGTGATGCTTACTTCATGACAAAGGATTGCTAAACAAATTCTGAGATGAGGCGGTGAATACATCAGTATTTTTGTTGAACTGATTGCCAACAAAAGCCTTGCAAACTAAAACTCCATATGAAGCCTGGTTTGGCTACAAACCAAAGCTGGTCAATCTGAAGATTTTTGGCTGCTTATGTTTCTCCTATATTCCTCAAAATAGGAGAGACAAATTGGACAAGAAGGCTGAAACTGGGATTTTTGTAGGCTAAAGTAAAATTACTAAAGCCTATAGAATCTACATACCTTAGAGAAATAAAATTATAATCAGCACGGTGTTCTTTTTTTTTAATGTGACAGCTGGAATTGGAAGGATGAAAAGAAGAGTGAAGATCAGAGTTTGCAAGATGATGAGCTAGTAAGAGGAACCATAACTATTGCAGACATCTATCAAAGATGCAATATTGCTGCAATTGAACCTGCAAACTTTGAAGAAGCAGCTGATCAAAAATGGTTAGATGCAATGAAGAGGGAGATTGAGAAGAATCAAAGATGGAAATTGGTGGACAGACCTTAGCACAAAAAAACCATTAGAGTCAAATGGATTTACAGAACCAAATTGAATTCTGATGGTTTTGTAAATAAACACAAGGCAAGACTAGTCGTAAAGGGATATGCTCAGATATATGGAGAAGATTTTTCTGAAACTTTTGCTCTTGTTGCAAGAATAGATACAATATGGATGCTACTAGCACTGGCTGCACATTGTACATCAAATGGATGTCAAGTCGGCCTTCTTGAATGGTAGTTTGGAGGAAGAAATTTTTGTTGAACAACCTGAAGGTTTTTCTGTTGCAGGACAAGAGAATCAAGTTTATCAACTAAAAAACGCCTTATATGGCTTAAAGCAGACTCTAAGAAGATGGTATAGCAGAATTGATACTTACTTGCAGAACTTAGGCTCTACTAAAAGTCTAATTGAATCTACACTTTACACCAAAGTAAATGAAGAACACACTCTTGTTGTATCTCTTTATGTTGATGATTTGTTGATAACAAGAAGCTGCAAGGAGTTAATTGAAAAGTTGAAAGAGGAGATGAAATCTGTTTTTGAGATGATAGATCTTGGAGGAATGACTTTTTTCCTTAGCATGCAAATATTTCAAAAATAGAATGAAATATTTATGTGTCAACACAAATTTGCAAAGGAAATTCTCAAGAAGTTCAATATGGAACAATGCAAGCCAACTACTACACCAATGAATGTGAAGGAAAAGTCTTGCAAAGAAGATGGAGCTAGAAAAGTAGATGAAAAGCTATACATAAGCTTAATAGGTTGCCTAATGTATTTGACAGAACAGATCAGACATCATGCATGTTGTAAGTCTATTATCTAGATATATACATTGTGCAAGTGAGATTCACTTTACAGCAAAGAGAATCCTCAAATATATCAAAGGCATAGTTGATTATGGGATCAAATTCAGTCAAGTTGGAGCTACATTGACAGTGAATGGGCAGGGAACATGGATGACATGAGAAGTACCTCTAGATATTGCTTGGGTCAGGTGTTTTTTCATGGAGCTCAAAGAAGCTAGAAGTTGTTGCTCAATCAACAGCAGAAGCTGAATATATTGTTGCCACCGAATCTGCAAATCAAGCAGTTTGGATTAGGAAATTGTTGGTTGATTTGAATCTGAAACAAGATAAAAGCACTCAATTGTTTGTAGACAACCAAGCTGCAATATCAATTTCAAATAATCCAGTATTTCAAGATCAAATTTTTCGCTTTAAGAGAAGTTCAACAAGAAGGAGAATTGAAGCTGCTCTACTGTAATATAGATGAACAACCTACAAAAATTTTTACAAAACCACTTCCTAAGGTCAAGTTCGAGCATTTGAGACAGGCTGGGAATTTGCAATTCCAGAATCAAGGAGGAGAATTGTTGACCATGAGTGATTCTAGTAGAAAATAAATCCTAGCAGAATCTTTGACAGTATCAAAGATTGTTATTATTGCTATTCAAATGGAAATCTTTATCTTTTATTCTATGTAACAGAAATCAGATTATCTTGGAGAATATCTTGCAATTTTGATTTTGCTTCTATGTATAAATAAGTGCATTGAGATTGAATAAAATAACTCAGTTCTGCTGCAACAATTATAAACAAAATTTGTCTTCTCTGCAATATCATCAACAAAAATCAATAAACTGTAATAGAACTTGCTGCTTAATTTGTAGTTATTTGGTTGTTGCTTGAAGTTGAATGTAATTATCTGTATGACAACATGCTCTCATATATTTGCTTAGATATATTTATGAAAGATGTAAGGAGATGCTGATGAGTTTCTACTTGGCTTATTTGTTGAAGACTTAACTACGACTGGAGACATTTTACAGTTTCAATGAAAGATTTGCAAAAATTCATAGCAAGAGATTCAAGAAAGTTGTTAAAGGCATAGTTGTCAATACCGTTCCGGTCGCCGTTCTGGTTTTTCGATTGGAACGGAACGTTCCGGTTTCAGAGCGTTTCGGCGTGCCGTTTCGGTATCGTACTGTTCATATATAATTAATTATATATATATGAAAAAAATAAAATATTAATTTAACAAGTATAATTAAAATTCAAGATAAATTAACTTTAAATTATACAATACAAACACAGTCAAAAAAACATAATCTCAAAATTAGAAACATCTCTAAAATTCCAAAATATTATGAATGTAAAATGTTCTAAAATAAAAGAAATATAAATCAAACATCTTCTACATCATTAATATAAAAATAAGGATCTTGATCTTGCGGTGGAATATAAGGAAAGTCATCAACAAGACATTCCAATAGTTGGTCATTTCCACCAAGCTCATTCTCCTCATTAAAACATGTCTCTTCATCATCTAAATTTAAAGTAGACAAAGGTGCTTTGATACTCTCCCAACTTATATCCTCTCCATCAAGAAGATTGGGTTCTTCACAAATCCATTCATTTAATAGATCAATGTTATCAAGGCTAATAGGATCTAAAGCATCTCTTGTTTTGCTCAAATTCCTACAAAGAATAAACACAAAAGAAATTAAAAAAAATAATAGCAATGTAATAGAAAATAATTATTAATATAATAGTATTAATATTTTACCTTTGTTGAATCTTTAGATTATAACGAACAAATACTAAATCATTTAATCTCTTGTGCTCAAGCCTATTTCGCTTTTTGGAATGGATGTATTCAAATACACTCCAATTTCTTTCGCACCCAGTTGCACTACAACATTGACTAAGAACTCGAATTGCAAACTTTTGAAGTTCTTCAGTATCATTGCCGAATTGCTCCCACCATGCAACTAGATAAGAAAATTTGAATAAATCAAATATTATAGATAAAAAAACGACATTATATTTTAAAAAATAAAAGTTATTACCTGGATTTAACTTTTCTCTTTGACGAATAGCTAGGGACATGCCAAAATCACCAGCTGCTTTCTTATACTCCTCAATTTGGCCACTAATGATATCTTGAATATCACAATCAGGAACCAATCTAGTAATTGTTCTAAGCAAACCTCGAGTTACCTCCTTTTGTTTTGAAAAAGAAGGCCTAAAAAATATTCCAGGATTAAGAAAATATCTTGTTGCATGTAATGGACTATGAAGTTGCTTATCCCATCTAGCATCAATTACCCGAATATATGGTCCATATTGAGATATTCTATTTTTCAACCTTGTTTTGATGGCTTCTTTTGCTTTATCCATTGCCTCATATAAATATCCAATTGATGGTTTTTCTTCACTGTCTGCTAACCTTAGAACTCGTACTAAAGGCTGGCTAACGTTGACTATATGTGCACATCTTGGCCAAAAGTCTTTATCTTCTAAAACTATAGCAGCAATTTCCTTTCCAACCCGACTTTTGCCATGACTTGATTCAACCCATTTTGTGCAAGTAAACATCTGTCGAAGCTCATTCTTAAACTTCAGTAAACATTGGATGCTTAAGAAATGGGTAGCAAACCTTGTTATGCCAGGACGACATAAATCATTTCCATTTGTGAATTCTTTCCTCATCAAAGCTAAAACCCATGCATGATTATATATAAACTTGGTTATATTTCTTGCATTTTCAATGGTTTCATCAATGATCGGAAAATATCTTGGATCACAAATATTTTCTAGCATTAAATCAATGCAATGGGCAGCACAAGGAGAACAAAAAAAGATGCCATACCTTTGCTGCAAAGCTTTCCCAGCAGCCTTAAATGAAGCATCATTATCACTAACAAATTGGACAATATTTTCTTTGACAACTTCATCAAATATCTCAAGCAATGTCTCTTTATCTTTTTGAAGTCCTGAAGTGTCAACAGACTTCAAGAATACGGTGCCTCTCGGAGAATAAGCAAGGAAATTCACAATTGGTACATTCCTCCTATTTGACCACCCGTCTGCCATAATAGAACATCCATAAAATTTCCAATCAACCTTGATTTCTAAAATGTATTCGTGGACATCATGAACTACATCTTTCAAAAGTGATCCTCTTAAATCATGATATGATGGTCCTTTAAAATCAGGTCCCATTGATGTTACGACATCTATCATTAGCTGATAATAATATGACTTAGCACCATTAAACGGTATATTAGCATCAAACCACCATGTTGCTATGGCTTTTCTTGCATTGTGTTCCATCTCTTTAGAAGCCATTGCACTTCTAATACTAGGTTATGAACCTGGGGTAGTTCGTGGAGCAAATAAAGGTATCCTTTTTCTAGTTGTACTTATTCCTTGCATTGTCAATCTTCTATTTGTTTGTGAACGTATATCACCAAAATGAGGATTTGCAACATCACCCTCTTCAACTTCTTCATCATTGGAAACTTATTGAGAATTTCCAATATCAGTTCTAACTCTTTTTCTTTTCTCTTTCTCTGTTGTCATGTCCTCTATCAGTTGTTTCATTTGCCATTTAACATATGGAGGGACCCTTTTACAAGGTTCAAGTTGACCTTTAATACCAGCAAGGTGATATTTCAAACGAGTAACACCACCACCATTGATTCGTTTGTTACAATGAACACATATACTTGCATTCTTTGCACCCGCAACCACCTGTCCATGAGCCCATGCTTGATCATCTGATCTTGCTGGAGCTGAAGAAATGGAAGTCCCACCACTAGATGAGTTTTCAGCCATGTAATTTAATCTGTTGTAAAAAGATAACACAAGTTAGAAATTAATAGAAATTTCGGTTCAAGATAACATGTTGTCATATCCTCAAGGAAGGAAGTTTATAATCAACGACAATCCAAGTACTATACTAGGCTACTGGCCGAACCATTTGCCGCAGTTCAAGATAAAAAAACAACAAAGGAGTAAAGTTTGCGAATGTAGAATTCTGATTCATACATAGTTACATACTCCTTGAAAAGCAAGTTCAACCCATAAAGATTTAAAACAAGTTCCAAAAGAACTTAGAGGTAAGAACACCTAAAATAAAATTACACATCAAATAGATTCAATGACATGACATGTTTATGAAAAGGAGAGGTATGGGCTGAATTCATGTCTCTCAATGCCAGATCAGATAGGAAGCTATACATATATATTCATTAGCATTAACATTAAGCAAAAGTTCTTCAAAGATTTTCCAGATCCTTATGATACTTTTCCAAGTGAGAATTCAGTTCCCAATAGCAAGAGTTTACCACATTGAGCTTCCCAAAGTTAATCAAACATGGTTAACAGTCATCACTGCTCAGTATCTCAAAATTTTATAGGTCATATTTCTATACCTAATTTCTCATATCCTCTTAAATGGAAAGCTAACTTCTACTTTATTTTGAGCAACCACGAATTATATACAGGCATGAAACTTAATAGTCAGTTTATTAAATTATTCACTGAAGGAATTTGATATAAATTAGAAAAGAAAACCTGGCTGATAGCATAGTCCTGATTAGCATATCATTCATAACAAGAGTATGAAAATAGGAACAGGTTTTGGGAGGGCGTAAGCTGTGAAAAATCTATCAAGGATTACCCACCGAACACATCCAGGGCATTTGTTTCCATTTCACTAACATTCCCCTAACATTCCCCTAAAATCCCCAATTTTTGATACTCATCTTAACCAGCAGTAGACTTAATTTTAATATTTTTCATCTACGCCCACTTATCAAACATGAGTTTTGGGATGATTTGGGGATTGTAATATCAATCCATCAGCAACACAACAATATCAATTATTCACACATTCCATACATAAATGCCCAGTTTTATCATTTATGCCCAGTTTCATCGGTTTCAAATTTTCAATAAATTCAAGGATTTGGGGATTGGAATGTGTACCTTTCACTTTCAGTTGCTATCGTGAGAAGATTTGGGGAAGAAGTGAAGAACCGATGAATTGAGATTTGGGGAAGAAATGAAGATTTGGTGTCGCCGTGTGGAAGAACAAGTTCGGGCTTGCGATTTTGAGTTAGGGATTGAGATTTTGAGCTGAGTAATTACGAATTGAGATTTTGAGGTCAGGGATTACTGGATTAGGTATCGAAAACTTGAGATTTGAGTTGAGCAGATGGAGAATTGATTTGGGAAAGGAAATTGATTTGGGAATTGTGGAATCGGGGATGTTTCTGTGTGTTTTGTAAGGATACATTAAACGGCGTCGTTTTGATGAACCCGGAACAGAATGCCCGAAACGGAACCGAGGCGTTCCGGCTAGAATTGCGTCGGAATTTCTGGAACGGACCGGAATTAAAACTGGGATGAAAACGACGTCGTTTTGTCCCGGTTTTATGAACGGATTTTACAGCTATGGTTAAAGGGATCACTGGAAACCAATACTCTGACATGATAGATGATCACTGAAACCAATACTCTGACATGACATGATAGATGATTTGGTGGACAGACCTTAACACAAAAAAACCATTGGAGTCAAATGGATTTACAGAACCAAATTGAATTCTGATGGTTTTGTAAATAAACACAAGACAAGACTAGTCGTAAAGGGATATGCTCAGATATATGGAGTATAGCAGGCTCCAAGAAGCTGGTATAGCAGAATTGATACTTACTTGCAGAACTTAGGCTCTACTAAAAGTCTAATTGAATCTACACTTTACACCAAAGTAGATGAAGAACACATTCTTGTTGTATCTCTTTATTGAACACAATTTTTTTCATGTCAGCCATTAAGCATTTTTGGTTCTCTTTTGATAATTTGAGGATCCACACTCCCCCATCATCTCATATAGGTATGAAGGCCTCAGCCTGAGAAATATGCACTGGAGTTATTTAGTACATGCATAGACAGTTGATGTCTTGGTTTTTGTTTATCTGGTGCAAAATTAGTATAAAGGTTTCGATTACTTAAATTTTCATTACATGATGTCATGATTCTTGACCATTAAGCAAATTCTGCAAATGAGCCTTTTGTAAATTCATCATGGTAGGAATTCCATAAAGTAGACTGGGATCTACAATAATGTTAATTCAAGAAAGCTTGTTCATTATTTTAAGCTGAAACTAACAAAGGTTTCTTTTCACCTGTTTTCCCTAGTTAACACGGTTGCGAAAGCCTGTAAATTACACAGTCGATTACTTAGAAATTGATGATGTGGAGAAGTCCTTGGAAGGGGAGATGGTGGCATTGGCATCAAAGACAATGAACAACTTGAAGTGGGAGATTCTTCATTTCAGAGCTTCTCCAGGGATCATCTTGAAAGGGGAGATGGACTTTTCTTCGATGGAGAGGAAGTTAGTCTCCTTGGCGTGAACCAAAATAGCTATTTTTTCAGAGGTGAACTTTCTAATGATTACCTTGAAAGGGGAGGTGGTTTTTGCCTGGATGAAAGTGACACAGGTATGGACCAAGGCACTGCCCATAGTCCGCCTACAACTGTTGATGGGGAAACTGGTGATCTTTTGGAAGATGTTGAGCATGACACTGAGCTTTTGAATGAAGTCAGAGATGGAGGGAGGACAAGGGCTTCTGATACTGAGTTGAATGCAGACAACGTGGTTGCTGCACATGCTGATTGTCATTTAAGGAGCAGGAGAGGGGGGCAACTGTTGGCGCAGGAAAGGATGAAAACATGTGATTTTATTGATCAGTCTTTCTGCCAGTGTGCTATGGAAGGAAGTGATGCGATAGGCTTCCCACCTCATTGAGAGTAATTAATAATATGGTTATCGTTGCATGCCTGAAACAAACTAGATGTCTTTCTTGTCATCATTTGTTTTGTGCACTCTGAAAATGAATTATTACTTTGTGTATCGCTTTTGCAAATTTAAAATTTCAGAAAAAATAGATGACTTTGTCTCTTGCATCCTGATTTATATAATAACGAGCGGTAGCGAATGGTTATATATATATATATATATAAGTCCATGATATAGTGGTGAGATGTTAAGATTTGTTCTTTTCCATATACTATTGCTCGTCACTTTATCACTGAAGTGGCAATTGACGAATCACTTTGTTGATTTTTTTTTAATTGCTGCAGCTCAATTCAAGTTCTTAGACAGCAATCAAGGACATTCACCATGTCAGAATTGCTTCTCCTTTACGTCATCATGATGTCTTCATTAGATATTATTTGCCAATACGATGCGAACCTCGTGATCATGCAACTCACAATCAAGATTGAGATCTGATCCCAGAAAGCTGAAATAAGTCTGATAGGACTGTGACACAATGGAAACCTGCCCCAAGGCACCAACATTAATGGAATGAGTGGAATGATGTCATGTAGCCAAAGAGATTCACTTTACAGCAAAGAGAATCCTCAAATATATCAAAGGCACAGTTGATTATGGAATCAAATTCAGTCAAGTTGGAGCTACATTGACAGTGATTGGGCAGGGAACATGGATGACATGAGAAGTACCTGTAGATATTGCTTGGGTCAGTTGTTTTTTCATGGAGCTCAAAGAAGCTAGAAGTTGTTGCTCAATCAACAACAGAAGCTTAATATATTGCTGCCATCGAATCTGCAAATCAAGCAGTTTAGATTAGGAAATTGTTGGTTGATTTGAATCTGAAACAAGATAAAAGCACTCAATTGTTTGTAGACAACCAAGCTGCAATATCAATTTCAAATAATCCAGTATTTCAAGATCAAATTTTTCGCTTTAAGAGAAGTTCAACAAGAAGGAGAATTGAAGCTGCTCTACGGTAATATAGATGAACAACCTACAGACATTTTTACAAAACCACTTCCTAAGGTCAAGTTCGAGCATTTGAGACAGGCTGGGAATTTGCAATTCCAGAATCAAGGAGGAGAATTGTTGACCATGAGTGATTCTAGAAGAAAATAAATCACAGCAGAATATTTGACAGTATCAAAGGTTGTTATTATTGCTATTCAAATGACAATCTTCATCTTTTATTCTATGTAACAGAAAATCAGATTCTCTTGGAGAATATCTTGCAATTTTGTTTTTGCTTCTATGTATTGAGATTGAATAAAATAACTCAGTTCTGCTGCAACAATTATAAACAAAATATGTCTTCTCTGCAATATCATCAACAAAAATCAATAAACTGTAATAGAACTTGCTGCTTAATTTGTAGTTATTTGGTTGTTGCTTGTATCCTAGCATTTAGTTCAAGTTAATATAATTTCACGAGTTGAGCACAGATCCCTCGCAAAGAACATACCATATCTCTCAAGAGTCAGCTATGATCGGCATACTAGAGAAAATTAATCAAATGATTAAAAAAAATTTATCTATATTTTTTGGAGAACTTAACTTGTTTGTGGTTTGTTCTTATTAGATGTTGAGCATGACACTGAGCTTTTGAATGAAGTCAGAGATGGAGGGAGGACAAGGGCTTCTGATACTGAGTTGAATGCAGACAACGTGGTTGCTGCACATGCTGATTGTCATTTAAGGAGCAGGAGAGGGGGGCAACTGTTGGCGCAGGAAGTCTAAGGGCAATGCCGCACTTTCTTAAAAGAAAACGGAGGAAAGGATGAAAACATGTGATTTTATTGATCAGTCTTTCTGCCAGTGTGCTATGGAAGGAAGTGCTGCGACAGGCTTCCCACCTTATTGAGAGTAATTAATAATATGGTTATCGTTGCATGCCTGAAACAAACTAGATGTCTTTCTTGTCATCATTTGTTTTGTGCACTCTGAAAGTGAATTATTTCTTTGTGTATCGCTTTTGCAAATTTAAAATTTCAGAAAAAATTGATGACTTTGTCTCTTGCATCCTGATTTATATAATAACGAGCGGTAGCGAATGGTTATATACATATATATATATATATATATATACACTAGCCAATGCCCCCGCGCCTTGTCGCGGGCGGCACTATATTTTTTTCAACACAAAAAATAATAATTGTGTGTTTTTTTTATTATAATATAAATTTAATCAAAATAATAAATCTATGCAGAATTCCTGTGAAGTGCAAGTATTCTATAAAATATATGAATTGTAAATTGATATAAATTTATCTTTTTAGTAGATTTCAATGAAATAACCAACATAAAATTATCACCATCATTAAAAAAGCAAGAAGATTTGGATATTTTAATTATTGAATTCATTAGTTTAATATTAGTTCATTTTATAATTCGATTTAAATCACATTTGAAAATAAAATATAAATTGTGAAAAGACCTACAATAATCAAATAACAAAAATAAATATTTAATTTTCTATCCATAAAAAGATGAAAACATAAATTGAAAATCCATCCCTACGTTACCGTCATTTTCATTACTATAACAGTTAAAATTATTATCAATATTACTGTTTAAACAATTAAAATCATTAAATTACCCCAAAAAATAAAAAAATATATATATTTTAACAATAAAAAAAAGAATCACTAAAATTATTATTATTATTGCGCAAATAATAAAATCATAAAATTTTCTGATCCGAAAAACAGATAAAATAACAGAAAACACAAAAAAAAATGACCACTATTAATTTTAAAATTATTACCAACATAAATTAAAATTTCAGAACGGAACCTAATAAAAATAAAACCTCGACAAAAAATAAACCGAAAAATAATAATATAAAAGAATAAATGAATAAATAGGGACATAAAACAAACAATGTCCAAACATTTTATTTTTTAATGTTTTTAGATCATTTTTATGTTTTGATGTTACACATAATTTTTTAAACAAACAATTATCATTTTAATATATTTCTAAAAAAAAATATTTTTACTGTTCAAATAATTAAAATCATTAAATTAACCAAAAAAATAAAATCAAAATCAAAATATTTTAACAAAAAAATATTAAAAAAAATCACTAAAATTATTATTATTATGGCGCAAACAATAAAATCATAAAATGATTTGATCCAAAAAACAGATAAAATAACAGAAAACACACACACACACACACAAAAACAATGGGAAAAAAGAGCAATATTAATTTTAAAATTATTACCAATATAAATTAAAATTTCAAAAAAAAAATCTAAAAACATAAATGAATAAATACGGACAGAAAATAAACATTATATAAACTTTATTTATTTTTTATATTTTTATATCATTTCTATATGTTAATGTTAAAAATATTTGTTAATTTACGGACAGTTGTTGTCTTGGTTTTTGTTTATCACTTTAATCCTAGAAACAAAAGGAAAAGGGCCTATCTATTTCGTATAATTGCAAGGACATATAGGACATATATATTTTAAATGCATGTAAGTTTATGAAACAGGTGGTGTATATTCAATTTTTTTGTGTGTTTTAAAATCAATTTTGAAAAATAATTCAATATACACCACTTGTTTCAAAATCATTTTTGAAACAGGTGGTGTATAATCAATTTTTTTCTGGGTTTTAAAATCATTTTTGAAAAATAATTCAATATACACCATGTGTTTCAAAATCATTTTTTATTTTTTTTACTTTAAATTAATTCTTTTAGTATTTTAATGTATTAATGTCAAAAATAAACTTTTAAAAATATAAAAATTTCATTTTAATATATTTTTAAATATAATTTTTTTAAGAAAATAAATATTAACATGATACCAAACAAGCTACTCTATTTGTCTACATGAATTGTAAGCAAAAACAAAAAACAAAAAATACAACTTATACAAGCAAACACTAACAATTGTCTTTTATTAAGTGTATAGTGTCAATAACCTTAACATGTTACCTTAACAATGATCCATAACTTTTAAGCCTATTATATTATGGGTTTATTTGAGAGTATGATTAATGTTCATTTTTGAAATGTTTTATGTTATGAAATACATCAAAATAATATTTTTTTAATTTGTTTTTAAATTTTTTTGATATCAGCATATCAAAATATTCAGAAAACACCAAAAAATTAATTTGAAGCAAAAAATAAAATAATTTTCTAATTTTTTTCTTTTTAAAACACGGTGTCAAACAAACACTAAATAAGGAACGTGACATTTTACCATATTGATAAAATTCATGGTTATATAAACAAATATTTCATATATAAAAGATTCCAACATTTGAACAAATATAGAGCACACAACCTCTTTACTTGATTATTTTCGTGCTTGCTTTGACTTAATGATAAAAAATATAGTTAAAAAAACTTGTTATACATGTTTATCAATATTTTATTCATCTTGATTGTAAAAATAATAATTTATATCAATCGTGATATAGAAACGTACTCGTTCATGAGAGAAATACTCATTAACTTTTAGTGATTTTTTCAAAACATTTGAAAAAGATTGAAAATCTATTTTAATTACTAACACTTTGCTTAATACTGAGTAAAATAAAATAAGTCAAGTCTACAACATGCAAAAGAAAGATATTGAGTGGAAACTGCTATTTTGTTATAGTTAGTTATTGTGTATCATATACATCTTCTAGGTATCACAACCAAGGTTGTCAAAATTGTTTTTTTGACAAAACAGAAAATGTAATATAAACTTAATTCGTAAAATTTTAAGTAAAATATTTTTGTCAAAAAATTGTAAGTAAAATATTTAAAAATACACTTGATTAGAAATTAATAAGAAATAGGATTTCATCAATATATTCCTAAAGTTTTGAATTTTTTAGTTTAGTTAATTCATATACTTCTCTCTACTTCAGATGTTAATCCTCTTAATTGATAATGCAACAGATGGCATGTGGAAAATTGGGGGTGCAGGGAAATATTGTCTAAACCAGGTGATTTTTGAGCGTTTAACATCTATAGGTCATTCCTTCCACTTTTGATTTTTACTGCTCCAACTTAATAGATTTCATAAGATTTGTACATTTACTGCTCTGTTAAATTCCTACAGATCTGTCTGCCTTTAATATTAATATTATCATATTTGCAGGATCACCGTGAGGAATTTGTTGCCCGTAGAGATACTTGGTCTGCAGATTACAGTATGAATGAAGAGTATGGAACTTGAATTTAAAGTTTTCCTTTTCTGCTGTTCTAGATGCCTTCCTGCACCTTTCCTCTCCTCCCACCGTTCATATTCCATTTAGGATGTCTTAATGTTTTCAACATTTACTCGCTTTGTGATGACAGTGACTGTCAGAAGCATCTCTGAACCTTGAAATGTTTGGTGGGGTAGAGGAAGAACCTGGAAAGCTAACTAAGCTATATCACCATCTGAGGAGCAGCAAAAAGATGTTCTTGGTGCAGAACAATCAGAAAACGATACACAGTGTTTTTAATGTGTGTGATGTAGAAGTATCCATAGAGAAGCTTCTAGAGAGTAGACTTTTTCAAGAAGAATGTATGGATGCTAATACAGACTAAAACTGTGGCCAAAGTTTGTATCAGCCCTTTTTTGTCTTCAGTTTTTATTAGCATTTTGTTTCTACACACTTAAGTGGAGAGTTTTTTAATTCTGATGGAAATTGAGAAAACCTAGCTACTTTTTCCTTGTTATTGTCAAGATAGCTTATACTTTATATACATGTTTTTCCAGGGATTCTGAGCTGCTTGTTAATTGGCTAAGTTCTTTTGGTTATTCCTTGAACATACAGTGTCATTCATTGCTTTTGCAGGAGAAGAAGCCATAGCCTACAATGAAACACATGACTTTTTCCTCGGCTGATAAATACTAGGAAGCTTTCATTTTGTATTTTAATTTTTCAAGCGATACGGTATACTCCCACAAATTTTTTGGCTTGGAGATAACAAAACTTAATAATTGCTTTGTGTTTAAACCAACCTCTTCATAAGAAAATCAATCATTATTAATATTAATTATAAGCCCATCAAAAAGTCTATTAAAAAGCCTATCAGAAAAAGCTATAAATAATTTCGGTTTCCACTTCATTTTTAACATAAAACCCGAAGCAAATTGAAAATGGTTCGATTTATTTTAAAAATATATATATATATAATTTTGATTTGGTTGTTTTTATAGATAAAAACCAAATCGAATCGAAAATACTCACTCCTAATTCACACTATGTTTTTTGATCATTTGATGTGATTTAATGCACTCGAATCAAAATTTAACTTGTGGTTAACTTAATGAAAATACAGACTCGAACATTGACTTTTTAAGTCACGAATTACGTTTTTTTTTTTTAATTTCTTTTCTTCAGCTAGGGTTTTATCATCTTTTCTCTCCCTCAATTTTTCATAGTCTTCATTCATTTATTTTAGTTCACTTCATTCATGTTTTTTTTTTAAAAAACCTATGTTTTTTTCAAAAAATGGTCTCAATATCGGGTGACCTCTAATCTTCAGTTGTTTTAGAAAAAATCCATGTTTTTTCTTCTTCTAAAAATGGTCTCAATATGGGGTGACCTAACCATCTTCAATAATAAGTAGCTTTCATTTATAATTTTTTGAAAAAGAAAGAAAAAATGAATATGGGAATCGCTAACGAAACTAGCAAGAAACACGATCCAAAAGAGATGGTGATGAGGACCAACTCAACACCAGGCGTAATCATGTAAATGATCTATTTGGTGGTGTCAAGTGGACATATTACAAGAGTTAGGGCAAAGAGACTTTAAAAAGCATCGATTGGCTAGTTCAGAGCATATAGAGTAAGATGGATCTAAAGGGATAAAGGACACCTATAGAGCTTAAAGGGTAGCCTCTAATTCATCTAATGCAAGTCCAAGAAGGGTCTCATTCAAGTTTTGAAAATGGTTGATGTGCCCTATGACAACCTTGATTTGAGCTTATTTTTCTAATATGACATTAAGGATTTTTAGCATTCAAAAAAACTTTCCTAGTTTAGTAAGGAAACCTAAAAGTCAGTAACATTCAAGACCAAATAATTTTTTTTTATCTTATTCTTATGTGACTACAACTTGAACTTTTTATTTAAAATTCGTATTCTGTATTTTAGTGTTAATAAACATCTATTGAGCTTAGATACTTAGGGGTTTGAGTTTGATTGTAAGTGAGCTTTATACAAATCAACATTATTCTAGTGTTTAGCTTAGGTTAAACACACACACATGTGACCTACATTTTAGATTATGTCTATGCTTAATGATATTAAGATTATGACAACAACTTTGTGTTGATCTCATGACGCAAAACACAAGGTTGACATGTTGACTCGGGTGGACTCTGTTTTTCTTTTGTTCTTTTCTAGTTGTTGTCCATAGGATTGTCCTAATCGAGCTAACCAAGATCAAGAGTTTAGAAGGTTGAGCCACATTGATTCGATTTATTGGTTTTATACTTTTTTAATTGATTTTTTTTTAATTTCATTGTCTACACTTTAATCTTATTTTTTTCTTCAAAATTAGATTATTTGAGAATGGAACTTTATTTATTTTTTATTTTGTTTTTATGCAATTATTACAGTCTTATGAATTGAGTTTTCTTTTCTTTGATTTCAACCTTTAACATTGGATTTATTGGAAATAAAGTTTTTTTTTTTTATAAAGTCAAATTGAATCCTATGACCTAGGTGATAGATTTAAGAGATTAGCCTAAATTGTCTTGATTTTTTTAAAACTTTTTGAATTGAATTTTTTATTTTAATATTTCGTTGATTGAAAATTAAGTTTCATAATATTTTTATTTGCCTTTTAAGGGGATTACCAATCTTGTGACCTGATGCATCGGTTTGGCAGCGTAACCCGAGGTTGACTTGAATAATTATTCTGTTCTTTTTTAATTTAATATTTTTTTTTAGTTTTATGCTCTTACACTAGGTTAATTAAGAATTAGATTTATATAATTTATTTTGATTTGCTTTCACAATCTTACTACTCATGTCATAGATTTGACATCATCAAAATATTTGAAAAACAAAAATATTATGTATTAGTTTATCGTGTTAATATTTAAAACATATATCAAAATGCTTGATTTTTTTTTTATGATAATATCACTTTGACCACGCTCATAATATACTATTTATTAGAATAGTTTTTCTTTCTTTTTTTTTTTTTAATTTTATTCTTCAATACTATTCTGTTTTGAGAAATATGCTTCATAATTTTTTTTATTTCCTTTATGTTGTGTTATGGAATTTTGTTTTTGTAATTTTAACTTTTAATATTAGATTTGTTGGAAGTAATGCTTCGTTTTATATATTTTTTATGCATTTATTTTAATTTAATGACCCAAACATGGAGTTACCTAGTTAATCTTAGTCAACTAATTTTTCTAATAACTTTTTTTTTTATTTAATCTTGATTGGAAAGCAAATTTCATAATTGTTTTTTATTCACTTTATATTATATTGTTTTTTTTCCTTGGGAAACATCGTCGTTTTCCATCGGCGATTAAAAATTAAAATTCCTTCCTGGTTTCCCCGCTTTAACTGTCTTTGGTTCCTCCTCTCATAATTGAATTGTAAAAAACAGAAACAAAAGGCTAATTCTTCTTCCATCAAAACCCTGTTTTTTTTAATCCTTGTTTTAACTCTCGCCTGTATTGCATTTTCTATACTTACCAAGAAAAAAATGCAGGGAAGGCCATTGCGGCTGGGCATCGTTTGGCCAAGAAACGAGCGCCTCTTGATGACATTACAAATCAAAAGAATGCGACTCAAAAGGGGTCAAGAAACTCCATTTCATCGTCTACTGCGTATTCCCGCAATACAAATTTATCCCAATTTCTCTTCTGGGATAGATTCTGCTAACTGATTTCGTGGGAGAAAGGCTTCCTAATAAACGGAATTGTTCTATAGCTCAACCGTAAATCTTCCGACGTGATCGATTCCTCAAAGAAGGGCTGGTTTGATGTGCTTGTTTGGCGATGAAGTTTAATAAAGTCCCTACCTGGTTTCCCCACTTTAACTGTCTTTGCCTCCTCTCATATTTGAATTGTAAAAAACAGAAACGAAGGCTAATTCATCTTCCGTCAAAACAAAGGTAACCGGAGCTCAAAACCCTTTTCCTTCTTCTTTTAATCCTTGTTTTAATTACGAAGACAAAATGTAGGAAAGGCCTGCGAATCATTTGGCCAAGAAACAAGCGCCTCTTGATGACATTACAAGTTAAAAGAATGCGACTCAAAAGAGGTCAAGAAACACCATTCCATCGACTAGTTTGGTGGATATTTCTTTTCTCATTTCCTTTTAAATTTTATCATGTCTTTTTTGCCTGGTTTCGAGAAATTAAAGAATATTCAATGGGTATTCTGTGTCTTTGTGTTCTTTTTATTCTGTGTTTTTTTTTTTTTTTAATTCTTTAGTGGTTCTGGGTTTTCTTGCGAACACATTAGGGCTGTGATATTTTTTTATGTTCATTGAAGAAAATTCGTGGGGTCTTGAAAACGGGTAGTTCTTGGTTGCATTTACTATTGATGTGCTTGTTTGGCGATGAAGTTCAATAAAACAAGGAGATAATAAATGTTAAAGAATTCATAATTATTTGGATATGAAAAAAACTTTAAGATTATTTTTTTCTTTTTTTTATTGTTGCTGTGAGAGCATTAAAAATATTTAATTATTTCAATTGTTTTATTCAGAAACTTTTATGCTGTTATGATATGTGTAAATTGCAATTAATTCATTTTCTCTTCATAGTGACATGAAAGAATTGCTATTTTATTATATTTCCTCCCCCGTCACAATATTCTTTTTTTTGGATATCCATATTGGATCGGGGGAACCACATGACCCGGAAAGCGCACTTTGTGGGCCCAGGGCATGCGTAAACCTCCGGCTGTCCCAGGCTCTTACAGGGGACCTTGCGGTTGGCCTTCGAAGCTCGAACCCTGGCCTCCCGCGTTTGATAGCGAAAGAACCAAGGCTGTCACCGCTCGACCAAGCCCCTGGGGACCCCGTCACAATATTCTACTGTCTCAATTATAATTATAAAAAAATGGGCTTACTTTATGTTTTGTAAAAGCTTGTTACTTTATGATTGTTTCTCGAGAAAACAATGTGGAAGGTTTTGCTTATGTGGGATCTTGTGTTTTTCTTTTTTTACTTGTTGTTCTATTCCATAATTTATGTATTCATTTTAGAATGTTGATGAATTGCTTGGACAAGGTGTTGTTTCTAATGGCTGAATCAGGGGCTTTTAACAACTTTTCTTTTTGCTCATGGTTTTGATTTGGTAATGAAAGAAGAGTATTCCTATGCTTTACTGTAATTTTTCTAATATTGGAAATCTGGAAGTCTTGCATGTTTGACTTGGAATAGTGTACTGCTGTTACCTATCACAATCTTAGTTTCGATCAGAAGCAAGTCATTGCCTGACATTTTCATGATTGGGAAATCAAATCTTGCTCAATTGACAAATTTTTTGATGATTATATCCTAATTTCTGCTACAAAATGTGCTGTTAACATTCCAAGCATAGAATTGTTTAATCCCAGTTTTGTGTTTTCATTTTTTGGAAGTTCTTGTAAGAATCTGATTTTTTATAGATTTCTTTTCTCTTAGAATTGGAATTTACTTGTACAAAATCAGGTTGACTAAAAGGGCTGAAATTTATGAGATTGAGTTTATTGTGGAAGACAGTAACTTGCTATGGAATTTTCATGTGAAATCAGATTGACTAAAACAGGCTGAAAGCTATGAGATTGAGTTTATGGTGAAAGACAGCAACTACTAAGGAGTTTTATACAATATCAGATTGACTAAACTGACTGAAAGTCGTGAGATTATGTTTATTGTGAAAGATAGTAACTGCCAAGGGATTAATTTTTAGCTTATTGCAGAATTGGTCTCCTTTTCCTTTTCTTTTTATATAAAGGCGATGACAGTAATAAGGTGGTCTTCCTGCTTCATTGGTTAAATCTTTCTTATTCTATTTGATAATTTCTCAATCTGCAGAAGGTGTGCTTGGCGTTCTTAGTATCATGTAATTCTGATGCAAGACCTGGCCATAGTTTCTCTATCGCTAGGGGAAAGATTCTGACCGATCCTGAAACCCTTTTTTTTCTTTCCAAACTGAAAACAGAAAAAGAACTTTGTACAGTTAGTGTTATATCTGTCATGAAGACTTGTCTCGAACTCATATTCAAAGTTGCTCTTTCTGTTGGCTGTTCAAGTTGAGATGTTAATAACTTTCAATGATGAGAAAATATAATGACATCAGAGTTGCATTCATTTTTGTGTTGGCTATCATCTGATATTTATTGGATAATATAGGTGTTTTTTCCCTTTTCTCCATTCGATGTTGTAGATGCATTTGAGTGATATAGTTATCGAACTTTTCTAGTTTCTTTAACCTCTGTTTTCTGGACACCTCAAAAGACTGGATGTCTCTGGTAGCTGATTGTGAGTATGTTGCAGGTACAAATAGGCACACATTCATTTACTTTTGATCATGTCTATGGGAGCAGTGGCACTCCTTCATCTGCTATGTTTGAAGATTGTATTGCTCCACTAGTTGATGGTTTATTCCAAGGATATAATGCCACTGTTCTTGCTTATGGTCAGGTAAATCTTTATTTTCCCTGGGAAATCTGCTTAAGGATTCGGTGGTTTTCTTTCCTCATATTTACTTTACAATATGTTGCAGACGGGATCTGGGAAGACATATACAATGGGAACTGGCTTCAAAGATGGTTTCCAAATGGGAATTATTCCTCAAGTCATGAATGTTCTATTCAGAAAAATTGAGACTTTAAAACATCAAACCGAATTCCAACTACATGTTTCTTTCATTGAGGTTTGTTGAAGCATTTCTTCCCTCCTTCCACTCAAAGGGGTCATCATGAATTATGTTTTTTGTTACACTCTCTTGCTCTCTCTCTGTCCATCTTTAACCTATGGCATATCTCTTGAAATATCACGTTCAATGCAAACATCAATTGCATATCACATTTCTGTCTTGTAGAAAGATAGGAAAACTCGTCTTTTTTAACATTTGTTGCGGGGCCCACATCATCTAATAAATTGCTTTTGCAGATTATGCTGATAAAATGTCCATTAGAAAACTGCCTGTATAAATTTATATATAGTGCGGGTCTAGCTCTAAAATATTATGTTGAATGATTAATCTGCTCCCTCATCTGCTAGTGATTTGACTGAAGATAATGTTAAGGTCATATCTTGTCTAAATCCAATAATGTTTGACCGGGAGTGCAGTGTGAGTTATATGTATACTCCTTCAGTAGTTTGGAAAATAACTCTAGTTTCTAGTATATGTATGTTTCTCAACAATGTTGGAAACTTGTGGTGAGTATCTAACAGAGAGATTTTGGTGTGAAAGATTCTGAAAGAAGAAGTGAGAGATTTGCTGGATCCTGCGACTTTGAACAAATCAGATACTGCGAATGGGCACGCAGGTAAAGTAAATCTCCTAGGGAAACCACCTATACAAATACGTGAGACTTCAAATGGTGTAATAACACTAGCAGGATCGACAGAAGTTAGTGTTTGTACATTTAAAGAAATGGCTATTTGCCTAGAACAAGGATCATTGTGCAGGGCAACAGGGAGCACAAATATGAACAGTCAATCAAGGTAGATTACTGATCTTTCTATCAGTATCTGCAGGTATTCGTTTCCCTGAATCAAGTACCGTTACATGCTCATGCTAACTACTAATTATAGAAAAGACTTGTGATAATGATCTGTTTAGATTGATATGCATACTATAGAGTTCATTATTGTTGTTGAATATCATATGCACGGGCTTATAAACTTTCCAGTAATTCTGTTTTATCAAACTGGTCTTTAAGACTTTGCAAGTAAACTCTTACTTTTGAAGCTAAAGTAAACACCACTAGCTTTGTGACAAATGATATTTTTTATCTAGTCGTTCACATGCCATCTTCACCATCACCTTAGAGCAAATGCGTAAGCTCAATCCAGTTTTCCCTGGTGATAGCAATCCAAATGATAGTATGAATGAAGAGTATCTGTGTGCAAAGTTGCATTTAGTAGATCTTGCTGGATCTGAGAGAGCCAAGAGAACTGGTTCTGATGGCATGCGTTTTAAGGAAGGTTGGTGGAATTGCTTATTGCTTAATTGATGTGAATTTTGTTGTAAGGTGTGTAAACAACTTTATCTTTTATACAGGAGTTCACATCGACAAGGGCCTTCTTGCACTTGGAAATGTTATCAGTGCACTTGGTGATGAGAAAAAGCGTAAAGAAGGTGTCCATGTTCCGTATCGAGACAGTAAATTGACTCGGCTTCTGCAGGTATGAGACTTGACAAGCAAATTGACTGTGTTTTCGTATCTCGTGAACAATGTGAGCTTTTAGCAGGGATTTTGTGTGAAAATAATGAAGCCAATTTTTTCATATGATTAGTTTTCCGGTCAGATGCCAAATGCATTACATATAGCATTTGAATGACTGCTTTGAATGATAAATAATTACATAGTTGAAAAGGACATACAAAATGTGCACTTGAATATGTAAGATGTCGGATCTATCAAATTTCTTTTTCATCCCAGACATATTACATAACTGATTTCCTATAAGTTAGTCAATTTGACATCGGTTGGACATATTGATTGGTACTGATTATAAGCACTTAAGAAGTAATAGTGTTTGAGATGGTTAAGGATGACCTTGGATGACTTTTTTCCTTCTACTCTTTTTTTTTTATTCCGATGCTTCCTAAGTTAATGTTATTAAGGGCTGTATATTTTAACAGGATTCGCTTGGTGGTAACAGCAGAACTGTTATGATAGGTACCCACCCAAAGCCTAATTCCTCTATTCTATTTTCCTTCAAAGCATTGTAATTCGTCTTCCCTTGAGATATTTTAATTTTTCTCTAACATGTAAATGGTTGCCTTATATAGCTTGCATTAGTCCAGCTGATATCAATGCTGAGGAAACCCTCAACACCCTAAAGTATGCAAATCGTGCCCGCAATATCCAAAATAAGCCTGTTGTAAGCTTTTCAGAATAACTCTCTTCTTTTCTATTTCTTTTCCAAATTTAGCTAAAGTTTCAGTGCTCTCATGAAGCATCGTGATTGAAACTTTTTTCTCTTCATTTGTGTAATAGGTTAACAGAGATCCGATGTCCAGTGAGATGCTAAAGATGCGCCAACAGCTTGAGTATTTGCAGGCAGAGCTTTTTGCCCGTGGAGGAGGATGTTCATCAGATGAAGTCCAGGTATTAGATTATGTAAACTTATATCTGTCATGTTATGTCAATCATGATATTAATCTTCTGAATCATGTACATGTTTATAGAAAGTGTTGAGCATTTTGTGATAACTGGATCATCATTAAAGATAAAGATAAGTCTGCCAGCACATCATTATCTTTAATGTGTAAGCAATTAGAGTTCCAGTAGTAAACTACTAGGGTTTCCGCATAACATATTTATATATATGTATATCATGACTAGCTGAATATGAGAGTGTGTGCAGCGTGGTTAATGTTGTGGCTGTCAAGAAATACAGCATTGTATTGTTTTCCCTAAACATAATAAAATCCTCTACAGCTCCCGTGGACGTAGGCAATTTGCCGAACCACGTAAACCTTTGTGTTGTGTGTGTGTTTGCTTGTAACGTTACTGTCATTGCTTTATTTTTCATAACAATTGGTATCAGAGCCTGGTTCAAGGTCTGAGGAAAAACAATGGCTGGGACAGACGTGAAAGCATCAGGGATCGAGAAATTCGATGGCACAGATTATGGATACTGGAGGATGCAGATAGAGGACTACCTCTATGGGAAGAAACTTCATCTTCCATTGTTGGGGACGAAGCCGGACAACATAACAGCTACTGATTGGACCTTGTTGGATCGACAAGTTCTGGGGGTTATACGACTAACCCTATCGAGATCCGTTGCTCATAATGTCATCAAGGAGAAAACGATTGTGGATCTCATGACGGCTTTGTCAGGAATGTATGAAAAGCCATCAGCAAATAACAAGGTACACTTGATGAAAAAGTTATTCAATTTGAGAATGTCAGATGATATGTCTGTTGCACAACATCTAAATGACTTTAATACTATCACAAATCAATTGTCATCTGTTGAAATTGAATTTGATGATGAGATACGTGCACTGATAATTTTGGCATCACTGCCAAATAGTTGGGAAGCCATGAGAATGGCTGTTAGCAACTCTGCTGGTAAATCAAAATTAAATTATGATGATATTCGTGATTTGATTTTGGCTGAGGAAGTGCGCAGGAGGGATTCAGGCGAGATCTCAGGATCCAGATCAGCCTTGAATGTTGACTCTCGGGGAAGGACACAAAACAGGAACTTAAACAGAGGCAGATCAAAATCAAGGGGCATTAGCAAGTCAAGGCTTGGTCATCAAGCAACTTGCTGGAATTGTGGCAAGACTGGCCACATAAAGAGAAACTGCAAAAATCCAAGAAAGGCTGGAAATGATAATGCTAACGTGGTAACTGAAGAAGTGCAGGATGCACTACTGCTTGCAGTTCATAGCCCAGTCGAAGACTGGATACTGGATTCAGGGGCCTCTTTCCATACATCTTCACATCGGGAATTAATGCAAAACTATATTGCAGGTGATTTCGGGAAGGTGTTTCTGGCTGATGGGGAGGCTCTAGATGTGGTGGGGATGGGAGATGTTGATGTTGCTCTCCCTAACAGGAACAAATGGACCTTGCAAAAGGTCAGACATATTCCTGAGTTGAAGAAGAACCTCATCTCTGTGGGACAGCTTGATGATTGTGGTTTTTCAGTGGTGTTTTCAAATGGCACTTGGAGGGTCACCAAAGGGGCACTAGTACTGGCTAAAGGTAAGAAAACTGGCACACTTTATACAACTACTGGTTCAGGCAACACTATTTTTGCCACTGTTGCAGAAAATATTGCAGATTTGTGGCATTTCAGGCTCGGTCACATGAGCCAGAAAGGCATGAAACAACTTCTGTCCAAAGGCAAGCTACCAGAACTAAAGTCAGTTGACCTCAGCACGTGTGAGAGCTGCATTATGGGGAAACAAAAGAAGGTCAGTTTCTTGAAAGGTGGTAGAACACTGAAGACAAGAAAACTGGACCTTGTGCACACAGATGTGTGGGGACCTTCCCCAGTGGCTTCTCTTGGAGGTTCTCGTTACTATGTCACGTTCATTGATGACCACAGCAGGAAGGTATGGATTTATTTTTTGAAACACAAATCTGATGTATTTCATGTGTTCAAAATTTGGAAAGCCATGGTTGAGACTGAAACAGATTTAAAGCTGAAATGCTTAAGGTCCGATAATGGGGGTGAGTACATTGATGGTGGATTCAAGGAATATTGTGCTAATCAGGGCATTAGAATGGAGAAAACCATTCCCGGGACACCACAGCAAAACGGAGTTGCTGAACGCATGAACAGAACCATTAATGAGCGTGCTAGAAGCATGAGACTGCACGCTGGGTTACCACTCACTTTCTGGGCAGATGCAGTCAGCTCTGCTGTGCACTTGATCAACAGAGGACCATCAGTTCCATTAGACTGTGAACTACCTGAGGAGGTTTGGAGCGGGAAAGAGGTCAATCTTTCTTATCTTAAAACCTTTGGTTGTTTAACTTATGTCTTAGTTAATTCTAATGCACGTAATAAACTTGAGGCAAAGTCAAGGAAATGTTATTTCATTGGCTATGGAGACGAGGCATTTGGCTATCGCTTCTGGGATGACCAGGGACGGAAAATTATAAGAAGCAGGAATGTGATTTTCAATGAGAAAATTATGTACAAAAACAGAACCAGTTCAGACGTTGAGGAAGCTCCTCAGGAGCCTGATTTTGTGAGACTGGATGACCTACCAGAGGTCACGGTTGACCTACCAGAGGTCACGGTGCATGAAAGAGATGTGAGTGACGGGGAGAGTGGATCCAGTGCATCCACTTCTATTATTCCGCTGTTAAATCCAGGGCCGAACGTTCCTACAGCTGTAATTCGCAGGACAGCTAGGACAATTCGCCCTCCACAACGTTTCTCACCTATTTTAAATTATATTCTGTTGACAGATGGAGGAGAACCGCAAAGCTACCAGGAAACTTTACAAGATGAAAATTCTAGCAAGTGGGAGCTGGCCATGAAAGATGAGATGGATTCTTTGCTAGAAAATCATACATGGGAGCTGACGAAACTACCAACAGGGAAGAAAGCATTACACAACAAATGGGTGTACCGGGTAAAGACTGAGCATGATGGCAGTAAGAGGTACAAGGCTAGACTTGTTGTAAAAGGTTTTCAGCAGAAGCAGGGTATTGACTACTCAGAGGTTTTTTCTCCTGTTGTAAAAATCACAACCATAAGGTCAGTGTTGGCTATAGTTGCTACTGAAAATTTATTTCTTGAGCAGCTAGATGTGAAGACAGCTTTTCTTCATGGAGATCTTGAAGAAGACATCTACATGCACCAACCTGAGGGGTTTGTTGTACGGGGAAATGAAGATTCGGTCTGTAGATTGAAGAAGAGCTTGTATGGTCTGAAGCAAGCTCCTAGACAATGGTACAAAAAGTTTGATAGCTTTATGTGCAGGGCAGGATACATTAGATGTCAGGCAGATCACTGCTGCTATATCAAGCAATTTGATAATTCCTATATTATCTTGTTATTGTATGTAGATGACATGCTTATTGCAGGGGCCAATATTGATGAGATCAATAATCTGAAGAAACAAATGTCAAAGCACTTTGCAATGAAGGATTTGGGAGATGCAAAACAAATCCTTGGTATGAGAATTGTTAGAGATAAAGTCAAAGGCACGTTGACACTTTCTCAAGCTGAGTATGTAAAAAGGGTACTCAGCAGGTTCAGTATGGACAAGGCCAAACCAGTTGGCACACCCTTGGGAAGTCACTTCAAACTCAGCAAGGATCAGTCACCAAAATCAGAAGAGGAACAAGACTACATGAATAAGGTTCCTTATGCCTCAGCCATCGGTTCACTTATGTATGCTATGGTCTGCACCAGACCAGATATTTCCCATGCAGTGGGAGTTGTGAGCAGATACATGAGTAACCCAGGAAAACAACATTGGGAGGCAGTGAAATGGATTTTGAGGTACTTAAAAGGCTCCATAGAAACGTGTTTGTGCTTCTCAGGAGAAGACTTAGAGGTGCAGGGCTACGTTGATGCTGATCTAGCTGGAGATATTGACAGCAGAAAAAGCACCACAGGATTTATCTACACCCTTGGTGGTACAGCAGTTTCATGGGGGTCAAATTTACAGAAGACAGTTTCTTTGTCAACAACAGAAGCAGAATACATTGCAGTTTCAGAAGCTGTAAAGGAGATGATTTGGCTACAAGGTCTCTTGGAAGAATTGGGTAAAAAGGATCAGAAGGGTACTCTCTATAGTGACAATCAAAGTGCCATATTTCTTGCCAAGAACCCAGCATATCATTCCAGGACAAAGCATATCCAAATTAAGTATCACTTTATACGATCATTGTTGGATGATGGACAGTTATTACTTGAGAAGATCTGTGGAAGCAAGAACCCTGCTGATATGTTGACAAAGGGTGTTACACTTGAGAAACTGAAGTTGTGCGCAACTTCAGTTGGTCTCTCAGCATAAAAACAGGGGCAGTGAGTTGTAGAGGTGGAGGATGTCATGACAGAAGAAGAAGACAATATGATGGATGTTCCAGTTCTCAAGTGGGAGAATTGTTGAGCATTTTGTGATAACTGGATCATCATTAAAGATAAAGATAAGTCTGCCAGCACATCATTATCTTTAATGTGTAAGCAATTAGAGTTCCAGTAGTAAACTACTAGGGTTTCCGCATAACATATTTATATATATGTATATCATGACTAGCTGAATATGAGAGTGTGTGCAGCGTGGTTAATGTTGTGGCTGTCAAGAAATACAGCATTGTATTGTTTTCCCTAAACATAATAAAATCCTCTACAGCTCCCGTGGACGTAGGCAATTTGCCGAACCACGTAAACCTTTGTGTTGTGTGTGTGTTTGCTTGTAACGTTACTGTCATTGCTTTATTTTTCATAACAGAAAGGATTGGTTGTCCCTTTCTTTGGATACAATTTATTCTGGAATAGTTTTGTATAAGTTTCCTAATAACTGTTCATGTAGGTTCTCAAGGAAAGGATTGCTTGGCTCGAAGCTGCCAATGAGGACCTTTGTCGTGAACTTCATGAATACCGCGGCAGATGCACTGCTGTAGAGCAACGTGAAACAGATGCTCAAGTTTGTGATAGATACTCCTCTATTTTGGACTTGAATGGTTTTTCTCACCTTTCATAAATATGGAGCATGAAAATATTGAACTTCACCTTTCAGGATGGCAGTATCTGTTCTGTGAAAACTGATGGGCTTAAAAGGAGCTTGCATAGTATAGAGTCACCGGATTATCAAATGGGTGAAACTATTCCTGGTAAGCTCCTCTAGATCGTTAGTTACTCGCTTGGATTTCCTTTTTCTTTCTCCAGTTGTTGCAATTATATCCCTACCTCTTTAACTTTCTTTTTTTCCACTTTCCTTCTCTTATTTCACCAGAAACAAAAGGTTTGTTTCAGTTGTAGCAGTGTTATTAATATTTCCATCTTTTAGCAGGAGACTCCAGGGAAATTGACGAAGAAGGAGCGAAAGAGTGGGAGCACACGATTTTGCAGAATACCATGGACAAAGAATTGCATGAACTGAACAGACGTTTGGAGGAGAAAGAGGTACATCTTTTTAATGTATGAAAGTGGTAGTGCATGTAATTTCTGGACCATGCATTTTCGACCCTAAATTCCATGATCATACTGTTGAATGAGTTTTTCTGCTTATTTTCATTGGACATGGCTGAAATTCTACAGAGAAATTTAAAGCACTTGTTACTTGAATTTTCTGGAACTTGTAAAACAAGGGGAAATCATGTAAGGTGATTTTGACTGGATCAAGTAGAAGCAGAAGTCTCCGAAGCTGGAGAAAATAACTTGTACATTTCAAATTTATAAAGTGTGGTTCCTCCTAGACATACTCAAATTGGCTGCTGTTTCTATTAAAGTACTCCATTTAACAATATAGTCTTCACTGTTCATTGATGTAATGGTTCGGTAATCCATTTCTCATTATGCACCTTTTTTTCATATTAAAGCACTCCATTTGGAGATAAAATCATCATTCTTCTTAAGTATCTTTTAAGTTGTCTGCTTCATATTTTTTTTGTAATGCATCTGCTAACAGGCATTCTTGAATAATACTAGTAACCTGATCTTGTATATGATGTTGTTCTTTACTCTGAGCAGTCAGAGATGAAACTTTTTGGAGGGGCTGACACTGCAGCTCTCAAGCAACACTTTGGCAAGAAAATCATGGAATTGGAGGATGAAAAAAGAACCGTGCAGGTGGGAAATAACTCAACAAATTTTCATAGCTTATTCTTTAAAAGTAAGAGAGATTTTTCCATTTATTTTTTACTTCAGCAAGAGAGGGATCGTCTGCTGGCTGAAATTGAAAATCTTTCTGCTAGCTCTGATGGGCAAAAATTGCAAGATATCCATGCCCAGAAATTAAAAACTCTCGAGGCACAGGTGATCATTTTATATACAATTTCATTTAATTTTCTTTCTGGGGAAGAGTCTCGTAACAATATTAAAAGTTTAAACAATCTTCACAATCTATGCTGCTAGATTATGGATCTTAAGAAGAAACAAGAGAACCAAGTTCAGATTTTAAAGCAAAAACAAAAAAGTGATGAAGCAGCAAAGCGATTACAAGATGAAATTCAATCTATGAAGGCACAAAAGGTAAATTATCATGCAGATTTTAGTTGTTTATTGTGTATTTTCACTTCACAGGTTACTAACATCACATTTATTTTCTTCTTGTCTGAGAGTACAGGTTCAGTTGCAACACAGGATCAAACAAGAGGCAGAACAATTCAGGCAGTGGAAGGCCTCTCGAGAAAAGGAACTGCTGCAGGTACTTCCCTTTTGTTCTGCTCGATTATCTGAAAATCTCTATTCCACTCATTCTTCTGCTGTTTCTATTTGAGTTATGCCTACTTCTGGGATGTGATGCAAGAAGAGAATATAATTGAAACTTCATAAAAATTTATCATTTGTTTATGAGACTGCATCATCTTATGAAATTATGATGCCAAGATAACCTGCATGTTCATCTCAATGCCCTCTGTTGATAATGCATTTGCTTGTGCAGTTACGGAAAGAAGGGAGAAGAAATGAATATGAAAGGCATAAGCTACAAGCTATAAACCAGCGCCAGAAAATGGTGAGTTCAAGCAGCACTATCAATTAATACACACTGTGCCTTTCAAAGAACTTTATTCATTGTGTGGAGAGAGAAAATTAATTCTATAAAGCTCCAATTTTCCATCCCCGTATGGTTTGTTATGCTTTTTTTCTAATGGGTCATATTGTCCCATGAGATTAATTCTTGATTCTGGATTATTCACTACTATCTGGTATATTTTCTGCCTTTTTGAAAGCACATCTGCCTGGATAATTATTATCTAGGTCTTTTTGGCTGTCACCAGCACCGTTTGTTGTTGCTTTCAGTATGGCTGAAAGTAACTGCATACACCATCATTGGTTTCTTGTTTCTGTTGGTGTAACATAAATTATTTGTATCATAATGATTTTCTTCACTTCAGGTTCTTCAAAGAAAGACAGAAGAGGCTGCAGTGGCTACCAAGAGGTTAAAAGAGCTGCTTGAAGCTCGAAAATCTTCTGCACGAGATAACTCAGGTATGCTTGTTAAAGCATTGTGTCCTTAATCAAGGCTTGTGAACCCAATACTATTTGGTAAACAATAACTTCTCCAGTATAAGGCATAAAAAAATTATGAACATGGCTTATGCAGCCAATGGTAGATTCTTCAGCTGGTAGATCTGTTTTCATGATTGAAAAAATGGGTTGTTTACAGTGTTTGTTTCCTTTTGCAAATTCCATTACTAATGGTATTACCATCATGCAGCTATCTCCAATGGAAATGGAGCAAATGGTCAGGTAATTGTCTCGACTTCCTCTTCATAAGTTATGTTTGTCCGGTTATTCTTAATGCATTTACATTGAATTTAAGTTTGCATCTGCAGAGCAATGATAAATCCTTGCAACGTTGGCTTGATCATGAGCTGGAGGTCATGGTAAATGTGCATGAAGTCCGCTTTGAATATGAGAAGCAAAGCCAAGTGTACGCACTTAATTCAATATTTGGTAATTCACATCTGGTGTACAGCCTCTTGTCATAATCTTGTTTTGATTATGCTGCAATCTACAGGCGAGCTGCACTGGCAGAAGAGTTGGCCGTGTTGAAGCAAGTGGATGAGTTTGCTTCAAAAGGATTAAGTCCTCCGCGAGGAAAGAATGGATTTGCAAGGTATAGGCTATGAAAAAATAGTTTATTTAATTTTTTACTACTTTTCCATTGGCAGTGATTGATAAACGAGGCAGCATCAAGCTGGTAGAATAGCAATACTTCAAATCAACATGAATTTGTTGCCCGTAGAGATACTTGGTCTGCAGATTACAGTATGAATGAAGAGTATGGAACTTGAATTTAAAGTTTTCCTTTTCTGCTGTTCTAGATGCCTTCCTGCACCTTTCCTCTCCTCCCACCGTTCATATTCCATTTAGGATGTCTTAATGTTTTCAACATTTACTCGCTTTGTGATGACAGTGACTGTCAGAAGCATCTCTGAACCTTGAAATGTTTGGTGGGGTAGAGGAAGAACCTGGAAAGCTAACTAAGCTATATCACCATCTGAGGAGCAGCAAAAAGATGTTCTTGGTGCAGAACAATCAGAAAACGATACACAGTGTTTTTAATGTGTGTGATGTAGAAGTATCCATAGAGAAGCTTCTAGAGAGTAGACTTTTTCAAGAAGAATGTATGGATGCTAATACAGACTAAAACTGTGGCCAAAGTTTGTATCAGCCCTTTTTTGTCTTCAGTTTTTATTAGCATTTTGTTTCTACACACTTAAGTGGAGAGTTTTTTAATTCTGATGGAAATTGAGAAAACCTAGCTACTTTTTCCTTGTTATTGTCAAGATAGCTTATACTTTATATACATGTTTTTCCAGGGATTCTGAGCTGCTTGTTAATTGGCTAAGTTCTTTTGGTTATTCCTTGAACATACAGTGTCATTCATTGCTTTTGCAGGAGAAGAAGCCATAGCCTACAATGAAACACATGACTTTTTCCTCGGCTGATAAATACTAGGAAGCTTTCATTTTGTATTTTAATTTTTCAAGCGATACGGTATACTCCCACAAATTTTTTGGCTTGGAGATAACAAAACTTAATAATTGCTTTGTGTTTAACTTAATGAAAATACAGACTCAAACATTGACTTTTTAAGTCACGAATTACTTTTTTTTTTATTTCTTTTCTTCAGCTAGGGTTTTATCATCTTTTCTCTCCCTCAATTTTTCGTAGTCTTCATTCATTTATTTTAGTTCACTTTATTCATGTTTTTTTTTTAAAAAACCTATGTTTTTTTTTAAAAAAAACCTATGTTTTTTTCAAAAAGAGATGGTGATGAGGACCAACTCAACACCAGGCGTAATCATGTAAATGATCTATTTGGTGGTGTCAAGTGGACATATTACAAGAGTTAGGGCAAAGAGACTTTAAAAAGCATCGATTGGCTAGTTCAGAGCATATAGAGTAAGATGGATCTAGAGGGATAAAGGACACCTATAGAGCTTAAAGGGTAGCCTCTAATTCATCTAATGCAAGTCCAAGAAGGGTCTCATTCAAGTTTTGAAAATGGTTGATGTGCCCTATGACAACCTTGATTTGAGCTTATTTTTCTAATATGACATTAAGGATTTTTAGCATTCAAAAAAACTTTCCTAGTTTAGTAAGGAAACCTAAAAGTCAGTAACATTCAAGACCAAATAATTTTTTTTTTATCTTATTCTTATGTGGCTACAACTTGAACTTTTTATTTAAAATTCGTATTCTGTGTTTTAGTGTTAATAAACATCTATTGAGCTTAGATACTTAGGGGTTTGAGTTTGATTGTAAGTGAGCTTTATACAAATCAACATTATTCTAGTGCTTAGCTTAGGTTAAACACACACACATGTGACCTACATTTTAGATTATGTCTATGCTTAATGACATTAAGATTATGACAACAACTTTGTGTTGATCTCATGACGCAAAACACAAGGTTGACATGTTGACTCGGGTGGACTCTGTTTTTCTTTTGTTCTTTTCTAGTTGTTGTCCATAGCATTGTCCTAATCGAGCTAACCAAGATCAAGAGTTTAGAAGGTTGAGCCACATTGATTCGATTTATTGCTTTTAAACTTTTTTAATTGATTTTTTTTTTTAATTTCATTGTCTACACTTTAATCTTATTTTTTTTTCTTCAAAATTAGATTATTTGAGAATGGAACTTTATTTATTTTTTATTTTGTTTTTATGCAATTATTACAGTCTTATGAATTGAGTTTTCTTTTCTTTGATTTCAACCTTTAACATTAGATTTATTGGAAATAAAGTTTTTTTTTTATAAAGTCAAATTGAATCCTATGACCTAGGTGATAGATTTAAGAGATTAGCCTAAGTTGTCTTGATTTTTTTTTTAAACTTTTTGAATTGAATTTTTTATTTTAATATTTCGTTAATTGAAAATTAAGTTTCATAATATTTTTATTTGCCTTTTAAGGGGATTACCAATCTTGTGACCTGATGCATCGGTTTGGCAGGGTAACCCGAGGTTGACTTGAGTAATTATTTTGTTCTTTTTTAATTTAATATTTTTTTTTAGTTTTATGCTCTTACACTAGGTTAATTAAGAATTAGATTTATATAATTTATTTTTGATTTGAGCTTATTTTTCTAATATGACATTAAGGATTTTTAGCATTCAAAAAAACTTTCCTAGTTTAGTAAGGAAACCTAAAAGTCAGTAACATTCAAGACCAAATAATTTTTTTTTATCTTATTCTTATTTGGCTACAACTTGAACTTTTTATTTAAAATTCGTATTCTGTGTTTTAGTGTTAATAAACATCTATTGAGCTTAGATACTTAGGGGTTTGAGTTTGATTGTAAGTGAGCTTTATACAAATCAACATTATTCTAGTGTTTAGCTTAGGTTAAACACACACACATGTGACCTACATTTTAGATTATGTCTATGCTTAATGACATTAAGATTATGACAACAACTTTGTGTTGATCTCATGACGCAAAACACAAGGTTGACATGTTGACTCGGGTGGACTCTGTTTTTCTTTTGTTCTTTTCTAGTTGCTGTCCATAGCATTGTCCTAATCGAGCTAACCAAGATCAAGAGTTTAGAAGGTTGAGCCACATTGATTCGATTAATTGCTTTTAAACTTTTTTAATTGATTTTTTTTTTAATTTCATTGTCTACACTTTAATCTTATTTTTTTTCTTCAAAATTAGATTATTTGAGAATGGAACTTTATTTATTTTTTATTTTGTTTTTATGCAATTATTACAGTCTTATGAATTGAGTTTTCTTTTCTTTGATTTCAACCTTTAACATTAGATTTATTGGAAATAAAGTTTTTTTTTTATAAAGTCAAATCGAATCCTATGACCTAGGTGATAGATTTAAGAATTAGCCTAAGTTGTCTTGATTTTTTTTTAAACTTTTTGAATTGAATTTTTTATTTAAATATTTCGTTGATTGAAAATTAAGTTTCATAATATTTTTATTTGCCTTTTAAGGGGATTACCAATCTTGTGACCTGATGCATCGGTTTGGCAGGGTAACCCGAGGTTGACTTGAGTAATTATTTTGTTCTTTTTTAATTTAATATTTTTTTTTAGTTTTATGCTCTTACACTAGGTTAATTAAGAATTAGATTTATATAATTTATTTTTGATTTGAGCTTATTTTTCTAATATGACATTAAGGATTTTTAGCATTCAAAAAAACTTTCTTAGTTTAGTAAGGAAACCTAAAAGTCAGTAACATTCAAGACCAAATAATTTTTTTTTATCTTATTCTTATGTGACTACAACTTGAACTTTTTATTTAAAATTCGTATTCTGTGTTTTAGTGTTAATAAACATCTATTGAGCTTAGATACTTAGGGGTTTGAGTTTGATTGTAAGTGAGCTTTATACAAATCAACATTATTCTAGTGCTTAGCTTAGGTTAAACACACACACATGTGACCTACATTTTAGATTATGTCTATGCTTAATGATATTAAGATTATGACAACAACTTTGTGTTGATCTCATGACGCAAAACACAAGGTTGACATGTTGACTCGGGTGGACTCTGTTTTTCTTTTGTTCTTTTCTAGTTGTTGTCCATAGGATTGTCCTAATCGAGCTAACCAAGATCAAGAGTTTAGAAGGTTGAGCCACATTGATTCGATTTATTGGTTTTATACTTTTTTAATTGATTTTTTTTTTAATTTCATTGTCTACACTTTAATCTTATTTTTTTTCTTCAAAATTAGATTATTTGAGAATGGAACTTTATTTATTTTTTATTTTGTTTTTTTGCAATTATTACAGTCTTATGAATTGAGTTTTCTTTTCTTTGATTTCAACCTTTAACATTGGATTTATTGGAAATAAAGTTTTTTTTTTATAAAGTCAAATTGAATCCTATGACCTAGGTGATAGATTTAAGAGATTAGCCTAAGTTGTCTTGATTTTTTTAAAACTTTTTGAATTGAATTTTTTATTTTAATATTTCATTGATTGAAAATTAAGTTTCATAATATTTTTATTTGCCTTTTAAGGGGATTACCAATCTTGTGACCTGATGCATCGGTTTGGCAGGGTAACCCGAGGTTGACTTGAATAATTATTTTGTTCTTTTTTAATTTAATTTTTTTTTTTTAGTTTTATGCTCTTACACTCAGAGTTATGAATCCCGTTCCGTTCCGGCCGGAACGGCCCGTTCCACTTCAAAATCCAGGACAAAACGGCAACATTTTTGTCCCGGTTTGAATTCCGGTCAGATCCGGAAAATCCGGCCCAATTCCGGCCGGAACGCCCCGGTTCCGTACCGGGCGTTCCGTTCCGGGTCCAGCCAAAACTAAGAGGAGAAAGAGCAGAGTGACGGAGGCAAAAATAAGAGGAGAAGGGGAGAAGTGGAGAGGGAGCAGAGAGGGGAAGTGACGGAGGCTGGCCATGGGAGAGGGACGACGGCGAGAGGTTGCTGAGAGGTGAGTCACGGAGGCGAGATCGAACTCGAAGTGAAGAGAGGGATGGGGGCGAGAGCTGGAGAAGATTGAAAAAAAGTGAAGAGAGGGACGGGGGCGAGAGCTGGAGAGTGGAGATTGAAAAAAAGTGAAGAGAGGGATGGGGGCGACAGCTGGAGAGTGGAGATTGAAAAAAAGTACGGAATTAGGGTTATGTGGAAGTAGGGTTTTGGGTGGGTATTAAATAATGTATAGGAAAAAAATTAATAATTAATAATTAGTTTTAGTAAAATTAATAATTAATAATTAGTTTTAGTAAAAATAATAATTAGTAATATTGAGAAATTTCGAATATTAATAATATTTAGTGAAAAAAATAATTACGTCAAATTGAAATATGTTGAATTGTTTTATCAATTAGTTTAATTACATGTTTTAAATTTATTGTTAGATATAAAAACTGTATAAATTTTGTGTATTGAACTGTTGTAGAGGTATTTAATAATAATAATTAGGAAAAAAAGAAGGTAAGTAATAATAATATTTAGTGAAGAAAAAATATACGAAATTTAAAAATTACAATTTTTTTGATCAATTAGCGTAATTAACACAATATATTTTTTTATGCAGATGGACTCAAATTTGTCAAATTCATTCACTGACTTTATAAGTGAGACTGGACGGATTGTTTCTCAACAAAGTGATCCTAATGTTCATACAACTAAAAAATCACAAAGAAGTAAAAACTTCTCGCCAGAAGAAGATTGTTTACTTGTATTTGTAATGGATTGTATGTTGATGAATTATGTCAGAACATTTTACTTTCATAATATTTTGGAATTTTAAAGATGTTTCTAATTTTGAGATTATGTTTGTATTGTATAATTTAAAGTTTATTTATCTTGAATTTAAATTATACTTGTTAAATTAATATTTTATTTTTTTCATATATATAATTAAATAAATATGAACAGTACAAAACCGGAACGGAACGCCGGAATGCACCGAAACCGGAACGTTCCGTTCCAAACAAAAAATCGGAACGGATTTTACAACTATGCTTACACTAGGTTAATTAAGAATTAGATTTATATAATTTATTTTGATTTGCTTTCACAATCTTACTACTCATGTCATAGATTTGACATCATCAAAATATTTGAAAAACAAAAATATTATTTATTAGTTTATCATGTTAATATTTAAAACATATATCAAAATGCTTGATTTTTTTTATGATAATATCACTTCGGCCACGCTCATAATATACTATTTATTAGAATAGTTTTTCTTTGTTTTTTTTTTTTAATTTTATTCTTCAATACTATTCTGTTTTGAGAAATATGCTTCATAACTTTTTTTTATTTCCTTTATGTTGTGTTATGGAATTTTGTTTTTTTAATTTTAACTTTTAATATTAGATTTGTTGGAAGTAATGCTTGGTTTTATATATTTTTTATGCATTTATTTTAATTTAATGACCCAAACATGGAGTTACCTAGTTAATCTTAGTCAACTAATTTTTCTAATAACTTTTTTTTTTATTTAATCTTGATTGGAAAGCAAATTTCATAATTGTTTTTTATTCACTTTATATTATATTGTTTTTTTTCCTTGGGAAACATCGTCGTTTTCCATCGGCGATTAAAAATTAAAATTCCTTCCTGGTTTCCCCGCTTTAACTGTCTTTGGTTCCTCCTCTCATAATTGAATTGTAAAAAACAGAAACAAAAGGCTAATTCTTCTTCCATCAAAACCCTGTTTTTTTTTAATCCTTGTTTTAACTCTCGCCTGTATTGCATTTTCTATACTTACCAAGAAAAAAATGCAGGGAAGGCCATTGCGGCTGGGCATCGTTTGGCCAAGAAACGAGCGCCTCTTGATGACATTACAAATCAAAAGAATGCGACTCAAAAGGGGTCAAGAAACTCCATTTCATCGTCTACTGCGTATTCCCGCAATACAAATTTATCCCAATTTCTCTTCTGGGATAGATTCTGCTAACTGATTTCGTGGGAGAAAGGCTTCCTAATAAACGGAATTGTTCTATAGCTCAACCGTAAATCTTCCGACGTGATCGATTCCTCAAAGAAGGGCTGGTTTGATGTGCTTGTTTGGCGATGAAGTTTAATAAAGTCCCTACCTGGTTTCCCCACTTTAACTGTTTTGCCTCCTCTCATATTTGAATTGTAAAAAACAGAAACGAAGGCTAATTCATCTTCCGTCAAAACAAAGGTAACCGGAGCTCAAAACCCTTTTCCTTCTTCTTTTAATCCTTGTTTTAATTACGAAGACAAAATGTAGGAAAGGCCTGCGAATCATTTGGCCAAGAAACGAGCGCCTCTTGATGACATTACAAGTTAAAAGAATGCGACTCAAAAGCGGTCAAGAAACGCCATTCCATCGACTACTTTGGTGGATATTTCTTTTCTCATTTCCTTTTAAATTTTATCATGTCTTTTTTGCCTGGTTTCGAGAAATTAAAGAACATTCAATGGGTATTCTGTGTCTTTGTGTTCTTTTTATTCTGTTTTTTTTTTTTTTTTTTTAATTCTTTAGTGGTTCTGGGTTCTCTTGCGAACACATTAGGGCTGTGATATTTTTTTTATGTTCACTGAAGAAAATTCGTGGGGTCTTGAAAACGGGTAGTTCTTGGTTGCATTTACTATTGATGTGCTTGTTTGGCGATGAAGTTCAATAAAAGAAGGAGATAATAAATGTTAAAGAATTCATAATTATTTTGATATGAAAAAAACTTTAAGATTATTTTTTTCTTTTTTTTATTGTTGCTGTGAGAGCATTAAAAATATTTAATTATTTCAATTGTTTTATTCAGAAACTGTTATGCTGTTATGATATGTGTAAATTGCAATTAATTCATTTTCTCTTCATAGTGACATGAAAGAATTGCTATTTTATTATATTTCCTCCCCCGTCACAATATTCTACTGTCTCAATTATAATTATAAAAAAATGGGCTTACTTTATGTTTTGTAAACGCTTGTTACTTTATGATTGTTTCTCGAGAAAACAATGTGGAAGGTTTTGCTTATGTGGGATCTTGTGTTTTTCTGTTTTTACTTGTTGTTCTATTCCATAATTTATGTATTCATTTTAGAATGTTGATGAATTGCTTGGACAAGGTGTTGTTTCTAATGGCTGAATCAGGGGCTTTTAACAACTTTTCTTTTTGCTCATGGTTTTGATTTGGGTTAATTAAACTAACATTTTGCAATCCTTTTTTCTTTTTTCCCAGTTTTTGACGAAGACTTGGGAAAATTGGAGGGATAAAGGATGCCAGGCTCGGGCTTGCTCTGCTGCCTCTTTGAATTATGGATAGGAGGCTTCTTTGAATTACTATCAATACTGGGCAGGCTGGTGATATTGGTGCTGCTCTCTGCAGGGAGTGAATGCACTGAGGTCTTTCTCGGCCAGAATAGCCGGCGTAGGAAAGCTCCCCTTGTCAGGCCACAGCCCAACTTGTTCTCCATAGTGTATGTTGTGATTTCTGCCATGATTCACTCCAGGTTTATATTGCCTTGCCTCTTGAGATAATACTTTATAGACAGAGGAATTAAAATGTTTCTCAGCCAAAAAAATATAAAAAATTAGGATAAGAATGTTAGTGTAAGCATGATGCTTCTGGGTTTAGAATTTTAATGAAAAGAAACGTTAAAAATCCTTTGCCTCAACAATTCAAAGAATTGATGTGGAAGAAATTGTAAAAGTGAGAGAGAGAGAGGGAGAATGATGAATGGCTTGAATAAGAAGGATTCGAGGCTCCCTGGAAGGTTTGTGTATATATTCTCCAAGAGTGGCTTCTAAGAAACAAACTTTAGAGAATTCCTAGCTGGGGCTTCGGCTTGAAAATAAAAAAAGAGTGTACAGGCAGGGGAACATATTTTGTTTCATATAGATTTGTATTTTACTGTGAAGAGAATGCTTTGCCGAAATTTGTTTAAAAGGGTAGGGCCAATATCCCACATCTGATGCAAAACAAATTCCTATTCAAATAATATTATGAATTTATGGTTGCTTCGTGTATCATGAATTTATCATATATACAATCTTCAGCAGATGGGGTTTGCGATTTAGAAAGATATGATTTTCTAATTTTTATTTTTTATGCTCCGTTCAAAATCGTGTTGCCACGGCCTAATCTTTAGACTTTTATTCCTGCAATTACTAGCTTCTCCTTGCATTTATTGGATGACATTACTTCTTGTTTATTCCTTTCCTATTGTGCAGCCCATTTGTTTCCTTATTTCCTATTTTGTATATCTAGCATTATGTATTAGATTGTGGTTTACATATATAGGACTAGAATCATGCAGAAACTGATTTAGTTTCCATCTATATGAGTTCGGTAATTAACAGAAACTGCTTTGACTTCTAAGTTTCAATAGTCATGCTTTCAACTTATGCACGTAGGCTTTCCTTGTATGTCTTTGAATTTACTTTTTTACAAGAACATTGTTGTGAGCTGCTTGATTCGAGTATTAAAAGCCATATGTATGCTTTATTAGACATTCTATTTTTTATTGTAAGTTTATGAGCTTTAATGGGATGTGTGTTTGTTGTAGTGGCATTGGCATTGTCAATGCTATTGAGGTTGTGACTGCATTCCCTGAGGAGGATGGCATTCAAAAATTTAGGGATTGGATTTAATCACAGGATCCAGTTATCGTAGGAAAGTTTGATGTACAAACTGGTTTGGGTGTGAGGAAAAAAGAGTCAAAGGTTGGTGGTAGTGAAGCAAATTGCATAGGTAATGGCATGGAAAGAACGAATCCATCTGGCCTAAACATTCCTCAAGCTCATGAAGAAAAGCAATCTGCAGATCATGCTCAAGTGATGAAGTAGATTTTCATGGATAAACATGTAAGTTCTTACTGAATTAGGCATTTCCTTGTAGACACTTCAGCAATCAGCGTGATAGAAGAGATCCCAAATTTAAATTTGTGCAGAGAAATGTGAGCAAGAACTGGCATACTCCTTCTTTTCCAAGTGAAGCAGTCATCTCCGCGTATTCTTATCCATATGTGGACAAATCAACTGAGCCTTTCACATGGGGAAAACCAGATCTTCATTCTCTTCACAAGTAAGTTCTCTCTTCTAGGTATATGCTGTGTTGAACCTTTCTTCACTTTCTGAAATTTTTATTACACATGCCACACTAATGATACTTACCACATTTCTCTCTCCAAGTTTTAATGTGATCCATGTTAAATTTTCTGCTGCTTTTTGAGAGTTGTTTTCAAGAAAAAAGATTGCATCATCTTGGCAGCATAATTTCACATATAAAATCAGATGTTTGTTTCAATGACCAGCTGTGGTTGCATACAGATTATGCTGGGAAAAGTTTGGGTGGCACATTCAAAAGTCAGATGAGTTGCTACTTCTTGTTCTGAAGGAGTATAATAAATATGAGGTAGTGTTCCTCTCTCATGTGCATGCTCAGACACGATTGCTTATTCACGTTCATGCATGAGATTCAAACAAGCTAACATGCCCTTGTTATCATAATAGCACATGTGCTGATGCATCTACACACTCTTCTCTACCAACATGCATCTCCTATATCGCCTAATAAAGAATGTTTTTTGCATATCTTCTAAGCTGACCTTTTCCATCTGTTTGGTGATGTGAACAGTGTCAACAATGTTTTCGGAAATTCCAAGCTGATTTTTTTTAGGGTAGTTGTTCGTTGATTAAGTATGCATGAGAGGTTGTTTAGGGAATGTTGATGAGTGTTTTGAGGTTTGCCTGATGGTGTTTTCTGCTGGACATTATTGGAATCATTAGAGTCACGCTAATAGGGTTTCTTGGAGTTACACCAAGAGGATAGAAAAACCTAAGCTTCACATCTAGGGTTCTTAGGAGTTACACCTATGGAAAGTTGGGTCATGCAATCAAAAGCAAAGTTGCTGGAATTTATCCACAAACTGATTATCTTTGTTGAACGTTTGCATGATCTTTACATAAGTTCCTTGGATTTATCTTCCTATGTAAGAAAATACTGATTGTCCTATTTAGAGTAGCGTAATAAAGCTTTTCCTTACCCTGCTATCGATTCAATTCGTGCCAGTTACGCTTCCTCTTCTAGAACAGTGACAGCCTAGTCTGATTCCCCCTTTCGAAAGTGCCACAGTGGATTCTTGAACAGTTTCGACAATAGCTAGAACAATAGAAGTCTCTTTGCTTTCCCGAAAGCCTAGGAGCGAAAGTAGGGAATGAATACTTTCCTGTTGATGCAAGTAACTGAATTGCCTTAAGATATGAAGGATAGCCCGAAACAGACCATTCTCGGGGCACAACAGGCGTTCGATATTAGCTGATGCAGATGAACTAGAAGGGCTTAGGACGACTAGGCTCTTTGATGGAATAGTAGATGTCTTCATTTTCGGTCCTAAAGGAAACAATATTAGAATTAGAAGGTGCGTCGATTCTGAGGATTGATTCTCTATGAATAGAAAGAAAGGACTTTTCTAAACTTTTAGGCCTGGTAGGCTAATCCATTTAATTAAAGCCCCAAACAAGGGCGTCCTAGCTAGTTCAAGTTCTCCCAATTGAAACTCGTACCCGAAAGGGAAGGCAGGAGCGGTATAAAAGGAGAAAGCCAAAAGCCCGATTGAAGCATATACACATCATGCATGCAACTGCTGCTAAATGAGTCCTCTTCCCTTTTTACTGATGTTTTGTTGAGCATGTGGATTTGCTGTGACAATCAGAGATTAAGTATATGCTAATTGTATTTTATGAAGGGAGGCACCGTTCTCAAATGAAATTGCCAAGGTGAAAGAAGGGGCCTTCTAGTTCTAGCACCAGTGCGGGTTTTCGCCGGAAAGACTTTACATGCATCCTTAAATGTGAAATCAAGAGTACATGGTGTTTTTGAGGTGATCTCTATCACAATAAGGGGTGAAACTGTCTCTAGTGTTGCTACTGTTTGTGTTTCATGGAGCATGGATCTCCAGGTAAATCTAATGATCTTTCAATTTCTTTTGATGAATCATTGTCCAACTGCGTTTGTTGCAAGAGTTCTGAATTTTAATATTTTAATGCATGTCTATGTTATGTTTTATTGCATGCTGTTTTATTTTCTTAACGTTTTTGATATGGTGTAGATGTTTACAGAAAATATGGGCATTAGAGGTGCACTAGCCGATACATAGATGAATGACAAAATTGTTAATGTTGATGTATTGGTAGGAAAAATGTTCACGCTCATGTATTGCTAGGCCGAACTTTATGAAATAGACACAATAAAAAACAATGTTTGGACGGAGATTATCTCACCTTGTTATTGTGCGGCATTTCTAGCCCGGGAGCTTATCCATTGGATTGATTCACCGCAATTATAGATCCGACCTAGGTTCTCTCCCTTTATCTCTCTTAAACTCAATTGTGCATATACACATCATGCATGCAACCGCTAAGTGAGTTTTCTCTTCCCTTTTAGCTGATGTTTTGTCGAGGTTGTGGATTTTCTATGATATGCAGAGAATTGGTATATGCTTGTTGACTTTTGTGAAGGGAGGCACCATTCTCAAATGGGGCCTTCTACTTCTAGCACCGGTGCTGTTTCTGTTCAGTGGAGCATGGATCTCCAAGTAAATCTTATGATATTTCAATTTCTTTTGATGAATAACTGTCCAACTGCGTTTGTTGGAAGAGTGCTGAATTTTAATATTTTAATGCATGTGTATGTTATGTTCTATTGCATGCTGTTTTATTTTCTTAACGTTTTCAATATGGTGTAGATGTATACAGAAAATATGTGCATTAGAGGTGCACTAGCCGATACGTAGATGAATGACAACATTGTTAATGATGATGTATTGGTAGGAAAAAAAGTTTACGCTATTGTATTGCTAGGCCATACTTTATGAAATAGACACAATAAAAGAAAATGTATGGACGGAGATTATCTCACTTTGTTATTGTGTGGCATTTCCAACTTGGGAGCTCGTCCATTGGACCGATGCACTGCAATTATAAATCCAGCCTAGTTTCTCTCCCTTTATCTCTCTTAAACTCAATTGTGCATTTACACATCATGCAACATGCAACCGCCAAGGGAGTTTTCTCTTTCCTTTTCAGCGAATGACAGTGATTTTGCAGAGGAACTTCATGGAGAAAAAAACTCAGAAGACCATCTTAGTGAAAGGGAATATGCTATTTCAGCAAATATGCCTCAATGTATAATGAGAATGAACAAGTCAATTTTACAGAGGCTAGTTTGGAGAAGGAAATGCATTTACTAGATCAAGAATATAGTAATCTAGGAGATGAATAGAGAAAGCTTGAACGTAATGCGGAATCAGTCAGGAAGGAGATGTTTACAAAATGTCAGGTATGCACTGAAACTTCTGATCTGACTTAACAGCTAAATCACATGATGGCAATTAAGAAGTTAGGCCAACTCTTCATGTCCATGTTGGAGTCTATCATACAGTGATATGTTAATTGAATAAACTCCTTTTTGTCATAGTATTTGGTTTTGTTTTCTGTTTGGATATCAATTATGCATTTGACCAGTAAGGATAACAGTTTTCTTCTGCTTATGTCAACAATATATTGCACTGGGTGATACTATAATTTTGGTTTTACATGAGGAAATGAGCAACTTATGTTGTTTCGGTTAATGTTATCCTCTGTAGAACTGATAATGATTTTGGCTTATCAAATATCTTGCGGCACCAAACTCATGTCATTTGTCATTTTGTAATCTGTAGGAGCTACTGCATATGTTTGTCTTACCATATATTATAGCACCAATGGAAGCAGAAGCTCCATGTTCATATATGGGACTTGCAAATTATGTTGATGGTACTGTGACTGATGATGCTGATGTCTTTTTGTTTGGAGCTCGAAGTGTGTATAAAAATATATTTGATGATCGCAAATATGTGGAGACATACTTCATGAAGGTCTGGTAGAATCCTTTAAGATTTTGTCTTCTATTGTTTTGTCACAGCTGCTATGATATTGGGATCAAGTTCTGTGATTAAATAATTGAGAAAACTTGCCTTTCAGCATCTTTGCAATTGTTTTTTCTTTAAAGGTCCCTTCCTTTTTGCATTTTTTTTCCAGCTAGAATGCTTCTAAAATTACTCTATGACCTTTGGGCTCTTATTTACTACTTCATTTCTTTTTCTTACAGCTCTCTATTGTGTTTGCACAAATTATATATTTTCTTTTTATTCCTTTTGATAAGCCTTATGTAACTTCAATTTCTTAACATTCTTCCATTCATACTCTGGCAATTTGCTTGCAGGAACTCCAAGGAGTTGGCCCAACGGTGGAGGCTTGGGGACCTGCGGGGGGTACTCCTCCCAGGTCCTGAGTTCGAAACCTGAGGGTGCTATCAACTTCTTGGAGCCATCGGACTTGGGCGAAGCCCATGAATCAACCGTGGTGCACTTGCGGGAAACTCCTTGCCGAGGGCCTATGCACCCCCGGGATTAGTCAGGGCCCAGCGGCTCTGGAACCCGGTGCTAATTCAAAAAAAAAATTTGCTTGCAGGATATCGAGAAACAACTTTCCCGCCTTTGCTACAGACGTCACTTTGACCTTAGGAAATCTCAATGAATATAATGCAGCTCTGGCAAAGAGAACAGCCCCTACCGTGGTCTTTTCTCACTCTAACAAAGGAGGCGAAGCATACCATCTACTTAGGGCCTTGCTCCGAGGTAGTCCATGTTACGGAACTCACTCTGCTTAGAAGAGCTCCATACTTATCCAACTCCAGGAGGTGAAGATAAAGCACATCGTGGCAGAACGGAATGATAAGTAGAACCGACAACGGAGGCTATTCCATAGAAGCATTCCCGTCTTCAGCATCTGAGTCATTAGTTTCTTCAGCACCAGCGCCCATAGTTGTTCACCTTGAAGTAGCACGTGTTGATTGAGATCGATAACTAAAGCGCTTCTTCCTAGGGGTGATTAAGAGACAGGGGATTTTGTTCCAGAAGCAAAAAGGTAAAGTCGGCACCTTTAGTTGACCTCGTTAATTGAGAATCAGAGCCTATTCAAGCAAATCCGATTCAAGGCGCAAATATAGTTTATTAATAACCAGCATCCTCCCCCTAATGAGGTGATGACATATGTTATAGTTCCTAGGAGTGATGTTCCAACATCCCTTCCTGTCCCAGCTTCTTTTCTCGCATCTCTAAAAAGAGCATCCGAGATAGCCAAGCATCCGAAGATCGGACATTGGTGACACCTGAAGACCCGTGTGTCTATCTTTTGTAAAAGAATAGGTGGTGCTCTAGCATAAATTGACACAGTGAGGGAAGTGCAAAAGAAGGGCTTGTTTCTTCTCTTTGCCGGATGGAGCTTTTTAGCCACTTTTCATATCATAAAGTCGGCCTGCTTCGAATAAGCAATCACAAAGAATGGTAAGCGCTATGAACCGTCGCCTTACTAATCTCTTTAGAGATAGAGGCAGAGGTGAAGTCACCCATCTGGCCTTTGAAGGAAGGCTAGCCACTCCCGCTCGACTTCCTGAAACAAAGGAACATAGCTTTAGATCAGCTCATTTGGAGGCGATTTTCCTACATCTTTTTTGTTCTTGTTAAGAAAGTCCCGAAGATCCATTTTTTTTTATTGCTAAATTCTTCTTTTTTTATTGTTATGTCAAAGGTTTCCTTATCGCTCGAATATCTCTTTATGGACGAACTCCAGAAGGCGGTTGCGCTATCCCTCTTCCTTTGCTCACGAGTCTTTGTGGTTCGTGTTTTCCTCGCCCACAGTTCTTTTATGGTACCTTTTGGTATGTATTGCCCCCTAACTCTATATCAGATCCACCAGACGAGAAACGTGATTCCGAACTGTTGCTGAGTCGTCGGACTTATCCACCAAGGGATTCGTGGAATTTCTGTGGATTGCGTTGGGGGAAATCTGCCAAAGCTAGGCAGATAGATAAACTCATTTCCTGCTTATAAGGGAGAGCATGAAACAAAATCAAATGATTGTTTTTTAATCAGCGTCCCCTTTTCTTTGGGGTATGCAGATACTAAGAGTCCTCTCACTACCAACCAGTAGACATCATCTAGCTGGGTCTTGCCGGTATCAATAACGAGAAAAAAACAAACAAATGAAAACAGCAACTATGGCTCTTGGCCCAGACAACATCCTAGGCGTAGGGGGGATCGGAGCAACAGGGAAGGCCTAGACAGGCGTTTTTATTCCTGGGCTGCAGTAAGTAGATCGAGAGGTCGTTCCGCCCCTTGCCCCCAAGATGGGTAATATGTTCTGAATAAATGTTGCTCCAATCTGACCTAGCTGGCGAGCGATCCCAGTTTAGGCACAGAACAAGACAACAAGCGAGCGTACCTTTGTTCGCTTCTTCTCCACCAAGCACGGAAGTTTAAGGATAACTGTAGGTCGGTGGATACCTAAGGAAACTCCGATTCGATCCGCCTCCCGGCTGGGAGGCATTTACCTCATCCTGATCACAAGGAGAGGGTCCCCCAAGATGGGTAATATGTTCTGAATAAATGTTGCTCCAATCTGACCTAGCTGGCGAGCGATCCCAGTTTAGGCAGAGAACAAGACAACAAGCGAGCGTACCTTTGTTCGCTTCTTCTCCACCAAGCACGAAAGTTTAAGGATAACTGTAGGTTGGTGGATACCTAAGGAAACTCCGATTCGATCCACCCCCCGGCTGGGAGGCATTTACCTCACCCTGATCACAAGGAGAGGTTCACCATGATTGGGGGTCCTCTCTTTTTTACCCTTCCGGAAAGAATGAAATGCATAGGGGACCATCCTTTTGTTGCGGCATGCTCTTCAGATTTATGGATTCATAGGGGGCCTCAGGTTCGTGCTTAGTTGATTGACAATGACAAAGGCTTTCGAAACTAAGCTAGGGCCTTTTGAATTGAATCTTAAGTAGTCTATCAGTGGGGTGAAGCGTGAATGACCCTTTTCAGTAGGGGAGCGAAAGGTTAGACCTTCTAAAGGCAACGAACAACGGTTCTTATATGTAGGTATGGCGTTCCCTCTTGACTCTCCTAACATCGAGCTAAGTGACTTCGTAACCTTTGCGTAGCGTAGTAGAATGAAGGCTACACACCGACCAGGGCCCTATTGATGAATGGAAAGGATTTATCAGCCCTAGCCCTTGTAAGCCCACACCTGTGTAGAGTAGATCGTTCAACACCTGCGGCATAAACCCATTTTTACCTATTGGTCCTAGTATCATAGGTGACCGAACGGCCGCCCCCTAATTACTAGACCGACTTGCTATAATAATTCCATAAACACCTAGCGAAGATATGGCAAACAAAAAAAGTAGCCCTATGTTTGGATCTGACAATACCATACCATAATCAAAAGGTATAATGGCCCGAGCGACCAGACTTAACATAAATGTAGCCACTGGAGCTATTCTAAAAAGGGATAAATTAGCACTACTTGGTGAAATAGGTTCTTTTAGAATCAATTTCAAACCATCTGCTATAGGTTGTAACAATCCGAACGATCCCACTACATCAGGACCCTTTTGATGTTGCACAAAAGCCATTACTTTACGTTCAGCTAGCACTAAAAAGGCTACTCCTAGTAGAAGTGGTATAATTATTCCAAGTATTTCAGCTGGAACAGCTATGTACGTTTTTGATTTTCTATTCACTCATGATCTGGCCTAGTCGACCCAATCATGATATTGAAGGATGGGACCTTTTCTCAAAAACCCCGGATCCCGGGAAGAGTGGAAGATGGTGCAACATAGAATCTTGTTACGTTACTTTGAATGGCTCGCCTCACTTGCTTTCTTTATAAAGACATAAGCGAAGTCAAGGGATTTGATTTCCTTTTAACTAGTGGCTGAGAATCTTCATTCAATAGATTTGTGATTGAGTCAATAAGGGTCTGGAATCTTTGCTCTTCTCTTTTGCATTTTCGCTGCCTGCGTTCTTTCTTCGTGTCCGTTCATATCGCAAAGCGGGGCAATGCCAGGTTGGTTGAAAAGAGCGGGGCCAACCAAGACCCCTAGAGAAAGCTTTGCTCGATAAAGTAAACGATTCGTTCCGACAACTTCAGACCAGATCTTTGAATTAGCCGATCTTACAAAATCGATTGGGCGGGCTGGTTGTGAAGGATTTATTAGCGGAGAAAAGAATTGCCGAGATATATATATATATTCTACTATTTAGTTAGAAAGAATGAGTGGCTGTGCAACATGCTCCGGAGGAGATCACCCCTTCCCCGAGTCAGTCCAGTCAGTAAAGGGGAAGGTCTACTGACTACATTTTGGGAGTTTGAACACCATCCCATTTCAACCAAAAATACAACCCTGTCAAAGGTATCTAACCTTCCTTATGAGTGGAAATCGAATCTTGTTTTGTCTTTTTTGCATAAAAACCAGCCTCATATATATTACGTTAACGTTACTAAATTTGTTACATATCTCGTTGGGGAGTCGACCCCACACAACAACGACCATTCACTTGAACTCTAACTGTCGCCCGCTAAACCACTTAGCTACCAGGATTTCTTCTCACACAGTACCAATCGCTACGAGATTCTCTAAAAGCTTCAATCGCATTAAATACTAAACTAAGGAAACCAAGAAGGAGCAATTGACGAGTAAGTGGCCTCACGAGAGACTATACATCTTCACACTTGCACGCTTACTGCTCGGAATCTTATCAGAGAACTCATTCCCCGCGCGTAGGAAGAAGTCGAGTTCTTCAAAGTCAGAAGAAAGAGTCATGTTCACAGCAATAGGCCTAATAAAAAACCAGGATCTGGGCTTGAGCTGGACATGCGCTCCCATTCCGGTCAGGCTCTAGATGTTCAACACAATGCCAGTCTGTCCCTTGGAGGGACATACATGGTGTGCCATCTGATGAACTCTTTTTTATGGGCTATGGGTACCGGCTCCTTTCTCTCCTTACTCTATTATCTATAATCACGCTAGAATTAGACGGCTGAAATGCAAAATTTTAGTTTTTGCACTTTTAAGTTAAAGTTAAGCCTTTTCTCGCATGGCTCTGACCCCTTTCATTTGATCATATAGGGAAAGTTATGAGATTTCTCCGATCCTGTCAAAGAATGGCATCTCTAATGATTTGTATAAGTCTTTCATAGACCATGGGATTCTTCATCAGACCTCATGTGCGTGCAAAGACTCCTCCACAAGACTGGGTTGTAAAAGGATAATGGAACAAACGCTCAAGAAACTCGAGGACATATACTATGAATGAAAGTTCCCGATCTTTGGCCCTATGCCTAAATTGAATGATGACCGCTTATCTGAGCTGAGTAAAAAGATGATGGCTCCTTGGCTCTCCCTTAAACGCTAAAATCATTGCTTTCTTAAGAAAAAAACGAGTGAGAAAGTGAAAGAAGCCCCATGCCTACTTTTCTTTCCTGCTTCTCAACTACAACTAGGATGGAAGCCTTTTCAACATCAACAGCTCTCTTTCTCATTATCATTATATAGGCTCCCTTCACCTAACCTTCCAAATAAATCTCCATTTGCTTAATTAAGAAAGATTAGCTATATCCCATCTCTCCCTAACTCATACATATTAATGCCTCTGCTCTATACTAATATGTAATGTATGTTGAGGGATAAGGACCTTAAAAGAACAATTCTTTTTTTATGCTCCAGAAGATGATTTTCATTACCTACTGGATATCGATCTAAGAGGTGCCTACTTCCTCGAAAACGCCCTATCTATAGGTTGAGGCCTTTTCTTGCATTGCACTTGCAGGATGATAAAAGTGGAAAGGAGCGTCATTAAACTAACTTAGACAGTAAAAAAGAGCAGCTCCCTTGACTTTGACAACTGGGGGAAGAGGATCTGGCTACTGCTTTTGCTTCTATCTTCGTTCACTACCCTTGGGTTAAATGTCGTCTTTTGAACACTTCCTAAAGCCGCTTCTATAATACCTCTATCTTTATCCCACTCCTACTTTCTCTTGACTATGGGTATGGGACACTCCTACACGAGTATTACACCTAAAATATCATATCGGGCTGAAGGTTCTGTGATTGTGATCACTTACAACAAGCCTTCTGATAAATGAAAAATACGTTTTATAGTTGTGAAAGTATGTGACGTAAATTGCGCCTTTGTTTTCGAGTCTCCTACTTCATTTTATAGGTAAGTGTTAAGTCTTGTCGCAATAGCATGCATGTTATCCGCGAGTGACTTCTATTCTTTTTCCGTGTTTCCTCGCTCCCCGCCACTTTTGCTCATAAGTCAGTAAGCTCTTCTCAACGTCATATTTGTACTCTTACTTTCGCGTCCTTCATTCGGTTTCTGGATGAACCATTAGTATCCTTTACGGCTTTAAGCTTAAGTAAGGGCTCTCGGAATTCCCTTTCCTTACGGGGGCATGCTCACTTGCTACTTAGCTACTAAGGGGTGGCATCCCTTTCTTACTATGTAACCTCGTCACCGGTTAAATAAAAAAGGCTTATGAAATTCATGGAATTACAGCTTTCTATCAAAGATTCATAGGTCTTACTCGTACTAGTACTACTACTACTACTACTATCACATATCAGCTGTTATGATCTAGTGTCGTAGATCCGCTGTTCACTGCCAACCCTCTCTCTTATTATCTTAAAAGTTATAAGGGGTACCATCATGAGTTCCTCCTCGTTCTCGCTATTGTATGATTTTTGGTCCAACGAATGTAAAGTAAAAAGACAATGAAGAGAAAATTTCCCACTAGTACTAGTGTCCGTAAGTTCCTATTGATTTCTATTGAAGTTCAACTCTTGAATTCCCCTGCTTCAAAGTTCTAGCGCAATCGCTCGTCTAAATAAGATCTTCCACTGTATCACTGTGGTGATTGTGTTTCCGGAAGTCGTAGGGAAGTTGAAGGTCCAATTTGCGAAGAGCTGGGGGTGGCTGTGTGACTTTGTTACTTCGGGTGACAGAGAAATAAGAGTGGTATGGGGCGAAGGACCAGATCGTTGAAATCGCGACTTTAAAGAAGAAATAAGAGTGGTATGGAGCAATGAAGTAGGCAAGGCCAATCCATCTGTCAGCTTCTAGGTCAAAAGCGAGTCTCCATTACGCGGTGATTTTTCTGAAAGTGGAGGTCCAGTCCAGCTCTAATCCAATCTCTGATGGCGTAGTGGGCTAACTGACTGACCTAAAGGACTAGGCAGCTTTGGCTCCTATAACACAAGAGCTGGTATATATATTCAGCCGTATCTATCTCCAACTCTTTCTATAGCTGGTGGGTTCTTTCGCAAGTTCTCTAGTCTCTTATCGTAGGTGATCGTAATAAAAGCAAGCTGTTCAACTTGTCTCAATGGAGAGAATAAATGGAATAGTATGTGGGGCCTATGCCTGGTATGCATTGCTAAGAACTACTAGCTTGGTGAGACTGGCAAGGTTATACCAGAATTTGTTCAAAATGGATTGATTGTTATCCCTATGGAATGACTAGTCTTGCTTGCTGGTCTTGCTTAGTGGGAAAAAGGTTCAACACTCACTGAACAGGCAAGGTTGCATTCAAGGAAGACAGCCAAGCGTAATGACATATATTTAGAATGACCAGCAGCACCCATATTTTCTTCCCTAATTCAATATATACTTAACTTATTTTTATGTCATTACGCTTTTCTTGCTTCTCTCTCTAGTTACCGAAAGGCCCTCTCATTGAGGTACGTAGTGGTTCGACCAAAGAAAGGATTTCTCACTCATCTGACCAACGGGCCTCTGACTAAAGAAAGTAACTTAGGGCCGCCATCAGAAGAAGGCCAGGACCTCCGCTATGCTCTTTGAGGGGAAGAAATAGAAGGGCAAGACTAGCAGCCCCCTGCTACCTATCTGTCCAATAGTTATTTGGCACTCCCTATGGTATAGCTTTACTCCCTAAACTCCTTGCCCTGCCAACGCTACCTCAACCCTGACTTCACTTACGATTTTGTACCTTACCTTTATTATAGTATCTTATATTTGGAGTAGTTGGAGCCAACGGGAGAAGAAGCATCAATATGAACCATCTACATAGATAATAGATATGCCCAGGAGTTTTCGATATGTTATACCTTTCAAGTCCCATAGGTATATGTTCGTACTCTTTTAGGGGTCTCCCTATAGATAGAGGAACATACCTTATTTATTCAACTTAGTCGGGTTGGTCCTCCTTCCTACCATTACTCAATCAACCGTCCTACAACCCTACTCATTGGGTGTGCAACACTCTCAATTACATGAGCGTGCTTCAGCGACGAATGAACCTGCCTAAAAGTCAAAAAAGTATTGGTCACTAGGTTCAAACCGCCATCCCTTCACCCCTTTCAGCATTTACCCGGGTAGGCCCCGCTTGTAATGGATCTTGGATTGAGTTGTCGTGACGATACCTTTCCTAGTGGAAAACAAAGGTGTGGAATAGCGCTAGCTAACAAGTAAACAAACATGGGAATAGATCTGATACCCCTTACGCAAGGTTTGATTGGAAATGCGTCACGGAGGAGTTTAGCTTATCGGGTTGGTCGACAAGACCAGGAATTTTGGAAACAAGGCAGGCTAAAAGAGGTTGAGGACAACAACTACCTTTCTCCTAAGCCGTAGAAGCAGGACCCAAATCTATCGATTCTCCAACTATCTTTTTAGCAACCGTCTATATATCTCATTGAATGTCCCGAGCTTTGCTTTTTTTTTTTATCTTTCTCAGCGTTGCTGGATGCTTCTGACTTATGGAGACTATTGCTTTTCATCCTTGTTCGTTGTTATCCGGGAGAGGGTTGACCGTCGCCTCCAAGTCAAACTCCGGCTGGGGAGGGGCTTGCTATCGTAACGATCAGAATGGTAGGTAACATCGCCAGCGGGGAGAATTACACTACTGGCAAAGACCCGATCTATTGCTTTGTATAAGGGAAAACATGCTTGCTTCCCATTTGTAATTGCTGTTTGAAAGAGAGTAAAACAACCTGGCTTCTCGTTCGTAGAAGGGTAGACTCCGAGTATGAGGTACTCTAGCTTTATGAGTTAGGGCTTTTTGACTATTTACTGGATAAAGAAGGTTCCGGAAAACTAGCTATATCCGATCTTGGTTGGCTCAACGAAACTCCAAAGAAGATTCAGAGAATCAGAGAAAAGGTGTGATGGAGTCAATAGACAATGGCTTGTTAGCAAGAAGGTTTTCAGAATCAATAACGGTGTCAAATGCCACAAAAGACAAAAGAGAGATCTTCGATTCGTAATTAGATGAAGACAAAGAGTTGGTGCTTTAACATGATGTCGGAATAGCAGCACAAGGAAGGTGGAGCTCAAATCTGATATGCGAGTGCTAAACCAAGCCTCTAACCCGATTCTTAGGCACAAACCTTAGGAGACTACCTCTCCCTTGGGAGCTCCCATACCCATAGAAGGGAAGGGGTCCAGAAAGAAGTTCAAGAAAGGCATTATGAAGAAGAAGGCCACTAAAGTAACTAAAGAAGTTAAGCAAGAAGAAGAACCAATTTGACAGAATAAGCTAGGTCAGAAGGAGATTCTCAAACCTCGGAGAATGGGACATTCTTAAAACAGAAGATAAAGAGCATATCGAAGAGAACAATTTTCAGCGCCAAAGAACGAACTAAGAACCAAGCATAGAAAGTTCACTTTCACTATCCCTCCAAGCCTCTGCCCTTGGTCTGTCTGGAGAGCCTACCAAACAGCCTACCTTACCTAACTAAGTGTAGTCAACATCCTCTTCCTTTGGCTGGTCGAGTTAGTAAACTAACGCATTTAACGCTCGATCTGCGATCTCTCTTTTTCTTTTTTTCATTAGACTTTCTTATTTAAATAGCTGCAAGCAAGACCAAAACAGGGTGCAAAAAACAAAACCGAAAGCCCTGCTTGAAAGTTCTTCCTAGATACATGGCTTACATACCCGACGTGACATTCTTGGAAAACAATCGAATCGGAGGAGAATTGGCCATTCAATCTTGTAAACTAATCGAGACCGAATTTGGAAAAAGAGATACGAATGGAGAGAAATAACCAATCGATGAAAGAACATGAAACAATTCTGTTTCAATAGAGGTACGAGAAAGCGTTGGGGGCAATAAAGTAGGTGAAGTGGTTGGATTTTACGAGCTGTTCCAACCACTACGAGAAAGCGTTGGGGGCAAAAAGAGATACGAATGAAGAAAAACTTGTGATTGGTGTGGAGGGGTAGATCTGTTTATGATATAGTTCAAGAAAGAGTCGTCTCATTTCCTTACTTCTTTGTTCTTTCTAATTCATTCACTTCAAGGCTGGTTCTGAACGCCGCGTAACATCATCTTCAACCAACCTACACCGTACGTACCTTTCGGTGCGGTCACTAAAGAATTGCTTATACACTAAACAACTGCTTATATACGGCTTACTAAAAGACTAATTTTCATTCATTAGGCCAGTGTTAAACTAAGAAAGAGAGATGTGCCTAAGGCAGCATGCAAGCAAATTATGCACGCTAAGAAAAAAGGAGAGATGTTCGCAATTACTACCACAACAAAGCCGCCCCCCCATACCCTATCTCTAAAGAGACCCGTAACTTCGCCCCCATTTTAGATTGATTCCTTTTAGCTTCTAGGCGATAAGGTTGGCACAAAAGCAGTGAATTCTCTTGCTGCGCTTTCCACCCATTCAATCTCTGCTGCACTTTATCCACTATGAACCTGACCGTGCTCTTGTTAAGTTAAGCCTCTCATGGAGAAGAGGCATTCCCCAGTAACGACCCAGGTTGTTAGTCAATTCAAATCCGAAACCAGTACTCAACCGATTGGCTAAGGAAGTGGGAACATTACGAGAGCAGAAGATTCTGGTCTTAGAATCACTCACTTTCTGCCCGGAACTAGCGCAAAAAGCAGCACTCCGAGATAATCTACACTTGGTTTAACCTTGCCTCCGCAAAGAGAATAAGGTCGCCGACGAAGAAGAGGGGAGACAACTTTGGCCCATCTCTTCCCAGGCTTTCAGGCCCCAAAATCCACTGCCTTTGCTAATGGCTTGTGAGAGTCTCTCCATGCACAAAACAAACAGGGAGAGGGGGTTGAATGCCATATGTACCTCAGAACTAGCCATGCGGAGATCCATTGAGGAGGATAGGGTAGGAAGAGGAGGAGATAGACTGTAGCTTAAGCCGGCGGCAAGCAAGAAAGTCTTCAAATCAAAAGGGAGGGAGTTCTCCGGAAAAGCAGACTGTGGTAAATTTTGGAACGATGCAATACAGAAAATGGGAAGTCAAAGTTTAAAAGACCAAAAACGACCCAGTTAAAGAATTTGATTCACCCGCTTGTTCAAACTTCCGTGAGGCCAAGTTTGACTCGAGTGAAGTTGGCCCAGTGTAAGTGGCGGTAATGCCAAATGAAGAGAAGACTGAGGGAAGTTCTGATTCAAAAGGGAAAATCGAAGTAAAGTTACATGAATTGAAATCCAACCCTTACAAATTAAATAAATTAAATTGGAAAGCTTTTAAAGCTCCTTGAAAAGTTGCCAACTGGTGTTGGCTTGAGCTAGTCTCTCTTTTCCCCCATACCAATTGTCATCTGCTCGTTTGATCTCGTCTTCAAAGTTTTTCCATTCTGCCAAATCCTTAGATACCTTTTCATTGTTCAAATCATGAAGCAACTGAGTTTTTGTATCCTCTTTTTTGTTTTGGCAATCAAACGCTGGATCATGACCTCCAGTTTCTCTTCTTCCTCTGAAAGTCTTGAGACGTCTAACGAACTGAGCTCTTTGTGTCCTTGAACCAGACTGGCATCAAGACTAGTTGCTTTTCAAAGGCATTTTGACATTATCCCATTTCCACGTGAAAGCAGATAAGAAGTCTCGTTTTCATCCTATTGTGATGTGATCTCTATTAAATCTGCTATTCCTATCATGTTATTGCTTCTGTCTTCCAACCATCTAAGACCGGATTCAATAGCATCTCCTTTCTCTTGTTTTCATCCGATCTATCATCTTGGAGCAGGTTGGAGAGTCTAAGAATAAGACATGGATAGTACGGTAGTGGGATGAGAGAAGTCTTATACCCTTTGTTGAATAAGGGAAATTAAGAAGGAAGGGATTTTTCAAGCAAGATAGCATTCAGCAAGCCAGAATGCCTATGGATATGGATATGGAATTGGCTGTTGTGAACCAAACTCTTTCAATACATATGGAATCCACTTTGTGTTCCGTGGCTTCATTCTCTCTTCCTTCCCCCTCCGCCGCCTCTAGAATTATCTCATTCTTAACAGCCCGAGACCCATTTCACCCATTTATGAGAAAGAAATTTACGGAAAAATGGAGCTTCCGCAACATGGGGCAAGGCTATACTATAGAATTCGTTATGCTTGTCATTTGAGCTGGGAGGCTGTGAGTTCGATGCGTGGTTGGGGTAGGCACGTTGGTCAGTATTGGCCTTTTTTGATTTTCTCTTTTAAGACTAATAGAATACTAAATTTAGAGTAAACCTAGACTTAGACAGCTCTCCAGATTTGCCGCTAATCTGGAAACAGAAATACCCTTGTCTATGAAAACTAATGATTGCTTCTTTTGCTGTCTACGTTAATCATCCACCTATGTTATGATTTGGTATCATCATTTGCAACTAATCTGTCAACAATAAGAAATTAGGGTAAAAATTGTATCCCCATATGTGTGAGGTTCTTCCATGTATATAGTAAAAGCTTCCCTAATTACATTGCTAAATAATAGGTAATATACATTCAAGATAGGACTCTATACATTAATGCTATTGTAGTCAAGATAGGAAACAAAACAGAACAGGAAACTAATTTGTACAGCAAGAATCAACTGCAATTAATGGCTGCTAATATGTATTGACATCCCCTCTCAAATTGATGTTGGTTTATCAACAAGCAGCAATTTGTACAATAGAAACCGATGGTATGGACAAGGCAGGGCTTTGGTAAAAATATCAGCAATCTATAGAGTAGAAGAGACATGAGGGAGAGAAATAACACGAGAGTCTAGAGCTTCATGAATAGAATGACAATCGACCTCAATATGCTTTGTACGCTCATGATAAACTGGATTAGTTGCAATTTGAATCGCACTAGTGTTATCTCCATGAAGAGGAGTAGGATCAGTCCAGGGAAAACCTAACTCATCAAGGAGACCACGAAGCCAAGTAATCTTAGAGCAAGTAGCAGACATGGCCCGATATTCAGATTCAGTAGAAGATTTAGAGACCCGTGGTTGCTTTTTACTCTTCCAGGAGATCAATGAATTCCCAAGAAAGATACTCCAACCCGTTACAGAACGGCGAGTATCCGGACAACCTGCCCAATCAGCATCACTATAGGCCATAAGACGTAGAGAAAAACCAGCTGGAAAGTACAATCCATGACTAGGTGATCCAAGAAGATACCGAATAATACGTCGAACGGCAACAAGATGTAGATGTCGTGGAGTCTGCATGAATTGACTAACCTGTTGGACAACAAAAGACATATCTCATCGAGTAATAGTTAGATAGTTTAGACTACCAACCAACCGTCGATATAAAGTCGGATCAGGAAGAAGATCCCCCTCCTCACGACGATATTTCATGTTAACCTCTAACGGAGTATCAACAGGAGATGAATTCTGAAGGCCAGCCAATGTAATCAGATCGCGGGCATATTTGTGTTGATGTAAAAATATGCTAGAAGAAGTAGTATGAACCTCCAGACCTAAGAAATAGGTCAGCGTACCAAGATCCTTCATATGAAAGGAGCTATGAAGATGATGTTGGAGTTTCCCAATCAACGTAGAATTAGTACCAGTAATAACATGTCATCGACATAAATGAGTAGAACAATCCCAGTAGATGTCTTACAAAGAAATAATGAAGAGTCATACTGACTTTGTCGGAAGGAAAAATTGAGCAATGTAGTCCAAAACTTTTTAAAGCAAGCCCGGGGAGCTTGTTTCAAACCATAAAGAGACCGGTTCAACTTACATACTTGCGAAGAAGAGGATGTGACACCAGGTGGAATAGTCATGTAAATATCCTCTTTGAGATCCCTATGAAAAAAGGTGTTTTTGACATCCATTTGATGAAGGGACCAACCCTGGGAAGTAGCAATAGACAAAATGGTACGCAGAATTGTCATCTTTGCAACTGGAGCAAAAGTCTCTGAATAATCCATAGCATATTCTTGTCGATTACCCAGAGCAACCAACTGTGCTTTATACCGATCTAGAGTCCCATCAGATCGCAATTTAATAGAATAAACCCATTTACAACCGATGGGTTTAATAGTGGGCGGGCAATCAATAATCTCCCATGTAAAGTTCTCGTCAAGAGCCTGAATTTCCTCATCCTTGGCCTTCCGCCAACATTCCTGTTTAACAGCCTGAGAAAAACATGTAGGAATGCAAATAGAAGATAAAGCCGCATGAAAACCATACCGAGTAGGAGGACAAGATTGTCGTGTAGACGGACAAGGACCACGTGGAGGATCCAAGATAGGAGTCGGTAAAACTAATGGAGATGGATCAGGTGTAAGGGATGAAGCATTCTCACAAACGGGCAAAGTTGGTAGACGTCGAGTATACACAATTCCAGGTTTGAATCGTGTAGGAAGAGGTGGAGAATCATCAAAACAAGGAAGAATACTCAGTTTAGGAGGAGACTCAACATGTGTAGAATAATAATATTGATCTTCAAAGAAAACAACATTACGGGATGTATGAAATTTGCGAGAACTAGGATCATAGCAAACATATCCTTTGTGCGAAACACTATACCCATAAATACACATTTAACAGACTAAGCAGATAGTTATATGATAAGGAGTAGGTAAATGGACAAAACACACACAACCAAAAGGATGCAAATTGATATAGCTAGGATGCTGGCTATATTATCGAGAATAAGGAGATTCACAACCTAAGACATGGGAGGGGATTCTATTGATTAAGTAGACAGCAATGGATAATGCCTCAACCTAGAAATGAGCAGGAACTGATGATGATTTTTCCGTTCAACCACCTCATTTTGTTGTGGAGTATAAGGGCATGAACGTTGAGACACAATACCTTTGTGATGTAAGTATGCATGGAATTCAGAAGACATATACTCCCCACCACAATCAGACCGTAAAATCTTAATATGAGTAGAGAATTGAGTTTCAACATAGGCTGTAAATTCCTGAAAAATAGCAAATACATCAGATTTGAACCGAAGAAAATAAACCCAAGTATATCGACTGAAATCATTAATGAATGTCACAAAATATTTGTACCGAGCATGGGATATTATAGGTGAAATACCCCAAACATCGCTATGCACAACATCAAAACAGTTTGTAGCACGACTACTATGAGAAGGAAAAGAAAGAACTTTACTTTTACCATGTTTGCATGCAGAACAATCAAAAGGTAAAATCCCAGAAACATAGTCTTTATTTCCCAACAAACCAAATTTAAACATACGAGACAATACATCAAAATTAGGATGACCCAAACGTTTGTGCCACTGTTTATTTTGAGAAACATTTGACATAAAAGCTAAACAACGAGGAATGGAAAATGTAAAGGAAAGAGTCTGCCAACTTTGGTCCCCTTCACAACTATCTTCCCCGATACCTGATCCTGCACAAGACAACCATTACGGGAGAAGTGAACATCACAATCATTATCCACTAATTGACCAACTGAGATTAGATTCGTAGAGAGTGCAGGAGATACAAACACATCATGGAAAGAGGAATCAATATCTCCTACTTTATCAATGGTCAGATGGCTGCCATCGGCTATCTGAATATGTGATGAACAAAACTTTGATACTGAAAATAATATGGATTCCAGACCAATTTCCGAAATTCAAAGTCTGAGTACCGAAATGAAACTACAATATATAATTAATTTCAATTGAAGGATGAAATTGAAACAAATCAAAACCTATATAATAACAATAAGGACAAAAAAAACACAATTCCAAGTGTAGGGACTGAAGTGAAAATTTTGAAAAAACAGTTGCGCTGACGTCGGCTTGCGCAGGCAGGAGTGAGAAAATGAGTGAAAATTTTAAAACGACCATTACAACGTCTACGGCCACCGTATACTTACACGCGCCGCACCAGTGGTAAGAGGGCATTGATGAAAATCATTCTAGATGCCGGTTGGGTATTTTTGGAAGATGGAATATGTTGCACGCACCGATAGCAGAATGCGTGAGCGTTGAAAATGGACGGCGCATCCTGCGACGCGCCAACAATAAATCGACAGAAAATGAATTAAAAAATGGTCAATTACTGGGGCACCCCTAACATTCAGAACATGCTTTTGTCGTTTTGTAGGGCTAAAATGGTTATTTACATTTGCAAATAAATATTAAATATTGAATAAACCGGGTAGTTGGACCGGACCGGACTGGCCGAAAGTGTGCAATTACCGTGGAACCCCTGAACCCATGTGCATGTTTTTGTCTTTTTCGAGGGATAATTTCATTAATGCACTCCGCAAAAAGATAAAAGAATGCAAACTGACAGAACCGAAGCGAACCGACCGAACCGAACCGAACCAAACCGAACAGACCCAAAAATTGAGCATAACAGTAATCGTGAATAGTGTTTTGTGAGAGGGTGAACAGTGCTATCAAATCGTGGGCAGATTTAGCTTTTTAGATAATAAATCCCAGCAAAATCTTTGACAGTATAAAGGCTGATATTATTGTTATTCAAATGACAATCTTTATCTTTTATTCTATGTAACAGAAAATTAAATTCTCTTGGAGAATATCTTGCAATTCTATTTTTGCTTCTATGTATAAATAAGTGCATTGAGATTGAATAAAATAACTCAGTTCAGCTGCAGCAATTATAAAAAAATCAGTCTTCTCTGCAATATCATCAACAAATTGGTATCAAAGCTCATTTTTCTTGAGGGACTTGTGAGATTGAGAGAGTTTAATCAGAACCTACAAACACTGGTGAGATTGAGAGATCATAAACACAACCCATAAACACTTACCATCTATACACAAAACACATCAAAATGAACCTAGAAATGTCATTCACAGCAGTGTCACCTCCAGTATTTGAAGGGATAAACTATCAAGTTGGGGCTGGCAGAATGGAAGCCTACCTTAATGCAAATGATCTATAGGAAGCAGTTGAACAAGTATACGAAGTTCCAATCCTTTCAGACAATCCAACAGTAGCACAAATAAAAAATCACAAAGAGAAGAAGTAGAGAGCATCAAAAGAAAACGCAACACTATTTGTAGCAGTATCACCCACAATGTTTTATAGAATAATGACACTAAAGACAGCAAAGGAAATCTGGGATTTTCTAAAAGGAGAATACGAAGGAAATGAGAAAATCAATGTAAGACTTCTTGGTTTGACTTTTCTGATTCTAGAATTGTTCAGAAAATTTTAGTAACAATTCCAGAAAAGTTTGAGACAACAGTCTCATCTTTAGAAAACTCTAAAGATCTATCAAGCATTACCTGGCACAATTGTTGAATGATGCACTGCAAGCACAAGAGCAAAGAAGGCTGATGAGGCAAGAGAGAAATGTAGAAGGTGCATTTTCTGTCAAATCTCAAAACAATCATGATGGAAAAATCAGAAAAAAACAAAACAACAGATCTGGAGGTTTTGCATTCAATACTAGGATGAACAAGAGTAGCAATACTCAAAACTTCCCCCTATGTCCTCACTGCAAAAAGGACAATCATCCTCAAAATAAATGCTAGTGGAGACCTGATGCATGCTGCTTTAAGTGTGGTCAGCTAGGGCACATGGAAAAGATATGCAAGAATCAACAACAACAGACATAAGCCAAGGTTGCTGATGATCAACACCAGGAGGAGCACCTGTTTGTGATATCATGCTTAGCCATAAACAAATTCACTGAAAATTGGCTCATAGACAGTGGTTGTACAAATCACATGACTCATGATGGGAAGATCTTCACAGAGATTGATGGAAATATTGTCTCAAGAGTCAAGATTGGAAATGGTACTCACCTGAAAGTAGAAGGCAAAGGAACTGTTGCCATTGAAACTCAAACAAGTTTTAAATTAATTTCAAATGTACTGTATGTTCCTAAAATTAGTCAAAACCTGTTAAGTGTTTCACAGTTGTTGGACAAAGGTTACAAGGTGTTATTTGAAAATAAAAGGTGCGTGATTGGATGCTGAAGGCATAGAAATCTTCAAAGTCGAAATGAAAGGAAAAGGTTTTGTGCAGGATTTAAAGAATGAAGGACAAGCTGCTGAACACAAGGAAGACAAAACTTTTGTGCTTTGGCACAAAAGAATGGGGCACTATCATTATGAAGCCTTATTATTTATGGAAAAGAATAACATGGTGAAAGGCTTACCTAAACTGGAAAAGGATTTCCCTACAATTGTTGCTTGTCAATTTGGCAAACTGTCAAGATTTCCATTTCAACAAAGCAAAGCTTGGAGAGCTACATAGAAGCTGCAATTGATCCACACGGATGTTGGAGGACCAATGAACACACCTTCCTTAAATGATAGTAAGTATTATATTGTCTTCATTGATAATTATTCTAGGATGAGTTGGATTTATTTTATGAAATTCAAAACTGAAGTTGCTGACATATTTGGGAAGTTTAAAGCATGGATTGAAACTCAAAGCAACTGCAGAATCAAGGTGATCAGATCCGATAATGGAACTGAATACACCTCTAGAAGTTTTAACAAATTTTGTGAAGATGCAGGCATTGAACACCAATTGACAACAATATACTCCACAACAAAACAGAGTTGTGGAAAGAAAGAATAGAACAGAAATGGAGATGACGTGATGCTTACTTCATGACAAAGGATTGCTAAACAAATTCTGAGATGAGGCGGTGAATACATCAGTATTTTTGTTGAACTGATTGCCAACAAAAGCCTTGCAAACTAAAACTCCATATGAAGCCTGGTTTGGCTACAAACCAAAGCTGGTCAATCTGAAGATTTTTGGCTGCTTATGTTTCTCCTATATTCCTCAAAATAGGAGAGACAAATTGGACAAGAAGGCTGAAGCTGGGATTTTTGTAGGCTAAAGTACAATTACTAAAGCCTATAGAATCTACATACCTTAGAGAAATAAAATTATAATCAGCACGATGTTCATTTTTTTAATGTGACAGCTGGAATTGGAAGGATGAAAAGAAGAGTGAAGATCAAAGTTTGCAAGATGATGAGCCAGTAAGAGGAACCATAACTATTGCAGACATCTATCAAAGATGCAATATTGCTGCAATTGAACCTGCAAACTTTGAAGAAGCAGCTGATAAAAAATGGTTAGATGCAATGAAGAGGGAGATTGAGAAGAATCAAAGATGGAAATTGGTGGACAGACCTTAGCATAAAAAAACCATTAGAGTCAAATGGATTTACAGAACCAAATTGAATTCTGATGGTTTTGTAAATAAACACAAGGCAAGACTAGTCGTAAAGGGATATGCTCAGATATATGGAGAAGATTTTTCTGAAACTTTTGCTCTTGTTGCAAGAATAGATACAATATGGATGCTACTAGCACTGGCTGCACATTGTACATCAAATGGATGTCAAGTCGGCCTTCTTGAATGGTAGTTTGGAGGAAGAAATTTTTCTTGAACAACCTGAAGGTTTTTCTGTTGCAGGACAAGAGAATCAAGTTTATCAATTAAAAAACGCCTTATATGGCTTAAAGCAGGCTCTAAGAAGCTGGTATAGCAGAATTGATACTTACTTGCAGAACTTAGGCTCTACTAAAAGTCTAATTGAATCTACACTTTACACCAAAGTAGATGAAGAACACATTCTTGTTGTATCTCTTTATGTTGATGATTTGTTGATAACAAGAAGCTGCAAGGAGTTAATTGAAAAGTTGAAAGAGGAGATGAAATCTGTTTTTGAGATGATAGATCTTGGAGGAATGACTTTTTTCCTTGGCATGCAAATATTTCAAAAATAGAATGAAATATTTATGTGTCAACACAAATTTGCAAAGGAAATTCTCAAGAAGTTCAATATGGAACAATGCAAGCCAACTACTACACCAATGAATGTGAAGGAAAAGTCTTGCAAAGAAGATGGAGCTAGAAAAGTAGATGAAAAGCTATACATAAGCTTAATAGGTTGCCTAATGTATTTGACAGAACAGATCAGACATCATGCATGTTGTAAGTCTATTATCTAGATATATACATTGTGCAAGTGAGATTCACTTTACAGCAAAGAGAATCCTCAAATATATCAAAGGCATAGTTGATTATGGGATCAAATTCAGTCAAGTTGGAGCTACATTGACAGTGAATGGGCAGGGAACATGGATGACATGAGAAGTACCTCTAGATATTGCTTGGGTCAGGTGTTTTTTCATGGAGCTCAAAGAAGCTAGAAGTTGTTGCTCAATCAACAGCAGAAGCTGAATATATTGTTGCCACCGAATCTGCAAATCAAGCAGTTTGGATTAGGAAATTGTTGGTTGATTTGAATCTGAAACAAGATAAAAGCACTCAATTGTTTGTAGACAACCAAGCTGCAATATCAATTTCAAATAATCCAGTATTTCAAGATCAAAGTTTTCGCTTTAAGAGAAGTTCAACAAGAAGGAGAATTGAAGCTGCTCTACTGTAATATAAATGAACAACCTACAGACATTTTTACAAAACCACTTCCTAAGGTCAAGTTCGAGCATTTGAGACAGGCTGGGAATTTGCAATTCCAGAATCAAGGAGGAGAATTGTTGACCATGAGTGATTCTAGTAGAAAATAAATCCCAGCAGAATCTTTGACAGTATCAAAGATTGTTATTATTGCTATTCAAATGGCAATCTTTATCTTTTATTCTATGTAACAGAGATCAGATTATCTTGAAGAATATCTTGCAATTTTGATTTTGCTTCTATGTATAAATAAGTGCATTGAGATTGAATAAAATAACTCAGTTCTGCTGCAACAATTATAAACAAAATCTGTCTTCTCTGCAATATCATCAACAAAAATCAATAAACTGTAATAGAACTTGCTGCTTAATTTGTAGTTATTTGGTTGTTGCTTGAAGTTGAATGTAATTATCTGTATGACAACATGCTCTCATATATTTGCTTAGATATATTTATGAAAGATGTAAGGAGATGCTGATGAGTTTCTACTTGGCTTATTTGTTGAAGACTTAACTACGACTGGAGACATTTTACAGTTTCAATGAAAGATTTGCAAAAATTCATAGCAAGAGATTCAAGAAAGTTGTTAAAGGCATAGTTGTCAATACCGTTCCGGTCACCGTTCTGGTTTTTCGATTGGAATGGAACGTTCCGGTTTCAGAGCGTTCCAGCATGCCGTTTCGGTATCGTACTGTTCATATATAATTAATTATATATATGAAAAAAATAAAATATTAATTTAACAAGTATAATTAAAATTCAAGATAAATTAACTTTAAATTATACAATACAAACACAAAGTCAAAAAAACATAATCTCAAAATTAGAAACATCTCTAAAATTCCAAAATATTATGAATGTAAAATGTTCTAAAATAAAAGAAATATAAATCAAACATCTTCTACATCATTAATATAAAAATAAGGATCTTGATCTTGCGGTAGAATATAAGGAAAGTCATCAACAAGACATTCCAGTAGTTGGTCATTTCCACCAAGCTCATTCTCCTCATTAAAACATGTCTCTTCATCATCTAAATTTAAAGTAGACAAAGGTGCTTTGATACTCTCCCAACTTATATCCTCTCCATCAAGAAGATTGGGTTCTTCACAAATCCATTCATTTAATAGATCAATGTTATCAAGGCTAATAGGATCTAAAGCATCTCTTGTTTTGCTCAAATTCCTACAAAGAATAAACACAAAAGAAATTAAAAAAATTAATAGCAATGTAATAGAAAATAATTATTAATATAATAGTATTAATATTTTACCTTTGTTGAATCTTTAGATTATAACGAACAAATACTAAATCATTTAATCTCTTGTGCTCAAGCCTATTTCGCTTTTTGGAATGGATGTATTCAAATACACTCCAATTTCTTTCGCACCCAGTTGCACTACAACATTGACTAAGAACTCGAATTGCAAACTTTTGAAGTTCTTCAGTATCATTGCCGAATTGCTCCCACCATGCAACTAGATAAGAAAATTTGAATAAATCAAATATTATAGATAAAAAACGACATTATATTTTAAAAAATAAAAGTTATTATCTGGATTTAACTTTTCTCTTTGACGAATAGCTAGGGACATGCCAAAATCACCAGCTGCTTTCTTATACTCCTCAATTTGGCCACTAATGATATCTTGAATATCACAATCAGGAACCAATCTAGTAATTGTTCTAAGCAAACCTCGAGTTACCTCCTTTTGTTTTGAAAAAGAAGGCCTAAAAAATATTTCAGGATTAAGAAAATATCCTGTTGCATGTAATGGACTATGAAGTTGCTTATCCCATCTAGCATCAATTACTCGAATATATGGTCCATATTGAGATATTCTATTTTTCAACCTTGTTTTGATGGCTTCTTTTGCTTTATCCATTGCCTCATATAAATATCCAATTGATGGTTTTTCTTCACTGTCTGCTAACCTTAGAACTCGTACTAAAGGCTGGCTAACGTTGACTATATGTGCACATCTTGGCCAAAAGTCTTTATCTTCTAAAACTATAGCAGCAATTTCCTTTCCAACCCGACTTTTGCCATGACTTGATTCAACCCATTTTGTGCAAGTAAACATCTGTCGAAGCTCATTCTTAAACTTCAGTAAACATTGGATGCTTAAGAAATGGGTAGCAAACCTTGTTATGCCAGGACGACATAAATCATTTCCATTTGTGAATTCTTTCCTCATCAAAGCTAAAACCCATGCATGATTATATATAAACTTGGTTATATTTCTTGCATTTTCAATGGTTTCATCAATGATCGGAAAATATCTTGGATCACAAATATTTTCTAGCATTAAATCAATGCAATGGGCAGCACAAGGAGAACAAAAAAAGATGCCATACCTTTGCTGCAAAGCTTTCCCAGCAGCCTTAAATGAAGCCTCATTATCACTAACAAATTGGACAATATTTTCTTGTCCAACTTCTTTGACAACTTCATCAAATATCTCAAGCAATGTCTCTTTATCTTTTTGAAGTCCTGAAGTGTCAACAGACTTCAAGAATACGGTGCCTCTCGGAGAATAAGCAAGGAAATTCACAATTGGTACATTCCTCCTATTTGACCACCCGTCTGCCATAATAGAACATCCATAAAATTTCCAATCAGCCTTGATTTCTAAAATGTATTCATGGACATCATGAACTACATCTTTCAAAAGTGATCCTCTTAAATCATGATATGATGGTCCTTTAAAACCAGGTCCCATTGATGTTACGACATCTATCATTAGCTGATAATAATATGACTTAGCACCATTAAACGGTATATTAGCATCAAACCACCATGTTGCTATGGCTTTTCTTGCTTTGTGTTCCATCTTTTTAGAAGCCATTGCACTTCTAATACTAGGTTATGAACCTGGGGTAGTTCGTGGAGCAAATAAAGGTATCATTTTTCTAGTTGTACTTATTCCTTGCATTGTCAATCTTCTATTTGTTTGTGAACGTATATCACCAAAATGAGGATTTGCAACATCACCCTCTTCAACTTCTTCATCATTGGAAACTTATTGAGAATTTCCAATATCAGTTCTAACTCTTTTTCTTTTCTCTTTCTCCGTTGTCATGTCCTCTATCAGTTGTTTCATTTGCCATTTAACATATGGAGGGACCCTTTTACAAGGTTCAAGTTGACCTTTAATACCAGCAAGGTGATACTTCAAACGAGTAACACCACCACCATTGATTCGTTTGTTACAATGAACACATATACTTGCATTCTTTGCACCAGCAACCACCTGTCCATGAGCCCATGCTGGATCATCTAATCTTGCTGGAGCTGAAGAAATGGAAGTCCCACCACTAGATGAGTTTTCAACCATGTAATTTAATCTGTTGTAAAAAGATAACACAAGTTAGAAATTAATAGAAATTTCGGTTCAAGATAACATGTTGTCATATCCTCAAGGAAGGAAGTTCATAATCAACGACAATCCAAGTACTATACTAGGCTACTGGCCAAACCATTTGCCGCAGTTCAAGATAAAAAAACAACAAAGGAGTAAAGTTTGCGAATGTAGAATTCTGATTCATACATAGTTACATACTCCTTGAAAAGCAAGTTCAACCCATAAAGATTTAAAACAAGTTCCAAAAGAACTTAGAGGTAAGAACACCTAAAATAAAATTACACATCAAATAGATTCAATGACATGACATGTTTATGAAAAGGAGAGGTATGGGCTGAATTCATTTCTCTCAATGCCAGATCAGATAGGAAGCTATACATATATATTCATTAGCGTTAACATTAAGCAAAAGTTCTTCAAAGATTTTCCAGATCCTTATGATACTTTTCCATGTGAGAATTCAGTTCCCAATAGCAAGAGTTTACCACATTGAGCTTCCCAAAGTTAATCAAACATGGTTAACAGTCATCACTGCTCAGTATCTCAAAATTTTATAGGTCATATTTCTATACCTAATTTCTCATATCCTCTTAAATGGAAAGCTAACTTCTACTTTATTTTGAGCAACCACGAATTATATACAGGCATGAAACTTAATAGTTAGTTTATTAAATTATTCACTGAAGGAATTTGATATAAATTAGACAAGAAAACCTGGTTGATAGCATAGTCCTGATTAGCATATCATTCATAACAAGAGTATGAAAATAGGAACAGGTTTTGGGAGGGCATAAGCTGTGAAAAATCTATCAAGGATTACCCACCGAACACATCCAGGGCATTTGTTTCCATTTCACTAACATTCCCCTAACATTCCCCTAAAATCCCCAATTTTTTATACTCATCTTAACCAGCAGTAGACTTAATTTTAATATTTTTCATCTACGCCCACTTATCAAACATGAGTTTTGGGATGATTTGGGGATTGTAATATCAATCCATCAGCAACACAACAATATCAATTATTCACACATTCCATACATAAATGCCCAGTTTTATCATTTATGCCCAGTTTCATCAGTTTCAAATTTTCAATAAATTCAAGGATTTGGGGATTGGAATGTGTACCTTTCACTTTCAGTTGCTATCGTGAGAAGATTTGGGGAAGAAGTGAAGAACTGATGAATTGAGATTTGGGGAAGAAATGAAGATTTGGTGTCGCCGTGTGGAAGAACAAGTTCGGGCTTGCGATTTTGAGTTAGGGATTGAGATTTTGAGCTGAGTAATTACGAATTGAGATTTTGAGGTAAGGGATTACTGGATTAGGTATCGAAAACTTGAGATTTGAGTTGAGCAGATGGGGAATTGATTTGGGAAAGGAAATTGATTTGGGAATTGTGGAATCGGGGATGTTTCTGTGTGTTTTGTAAGGATACATTAAACGGCGTCGTTTTGATGAACCCGGAACAGAACGCCCGAAACGGAACCGAGGCGTTCCGGCTAGAATTGAGTCGGAATTTCTGGAACGGACCGGAATTAAAACTGGGATGAAAACGACGCCGTTTTGTCCCGGTTTTATGAACGGATTTTACAGCTATGGTTAAATGTATCACTGGAAACCAATACTCTGACATGATAGATGATCACTGAAACCAATACTCTGACATGACATGATAGATGATCTGGTGGACAGACCTTAACACAAAAAAACCATTGGAGTCAAATGGATTTACAGAACCAAATTGAATTCTGATGGTTTTGTAAATAAACACAAGACAAGACTAGTCGTAAAGGGATATGCTCAGATATATGGAGTATAGCAGGCTCCAAGAAGCTGGTATAGCAGAATTGATACTTACTTGCAGAACTTAGGCTCTACTAAAAGTCTAATTGAATCTACACTTTACACCAAAGTAGATGAAGAACACATTCTTGTTGTATCTCTTTATTGAACACAATTTTTTTCATGTCAGCCATTAAGCATTTTTGGTTCTCTTTTGATAATTTGAGGATCCACACTCCCCCATCATCTCATATAGGTATGAAGGCCTCAGCCTGAGAAATATGCACTGGAGTTATTTAGTACATGCATAGACAGTTGATGTCTTGGTTTTTGTTTATCTGGTGCAAAATTAGTATAAAGGTTTCGATTACTTAAATTTTCATTACATGATATCATGATTCTTGACCATTAAGAAAATTCTGCAAATGAGCCTTTTGTAAATTCATAATGGTAGGAATTCCATAAAGTAGACTGGGATCTACAATAATGTTAATTCAAGAAAGCTTGTTCATTATTTTAAGCTGAAACTAACAAAGGTTTCTTTTCACCTGTTTTCCCTAGTCAACACGGTTGCGAAAGCCTGTAAATTACACAGTCGATTACTTAGAAATTGATGATGTGGAGAAGTCCTTGGAAGGGGAGATGGTGGCATTGGCATCAAAGACAATGAACAACTTAAAGTGGGAGATTCTTCATTTCAGAGCTTCTCCAGGGATCATCTTGAAAGGGGAGATGGACTTTTCTTCGATGGAGAGGAAGTTAGTCTCCTTGGCGTGAACCAAAATAGCTATTTTTTCAGAGGTGAACTTTTTAATGATTACCTTGAAAGGGGAGGTGGTTTTTGCTTGGATGAAAGTGACACAGGTATGGACCAAGGCACTGCCCATAGTCCGCCTACAACCGTTGATGGGGAAACTGGTGATCTTTTGGAAGATGTTGAGCATGACACTGAGCTTTTGAATGAAGTCAGAGATGGAGGGAGGACAAGGGCTTCTGATACTGAGTTGAATGCAGACAACGTGGTTGCTGCACATGCTGATTGTCATTTAAGGAGCAGGAGAGGGGGGCAACTGTTGGCGCAGGAAAGGATGAAAACATGTGATTTTATTGATCAGTCTTTCTGCCAGTGTGCTATGGAAGGAAGTGCTGCGATAGGCTTCCCACCTCATTGAGAGTAATTAATAATATGGTTATTGTTGCATGCCTGAAACAAACTAGATGTCTTTCTTGTCATCATTTGTTTTGTGCACTCTGAAAATGAATTATTACTTTGTGTATCGCTTTTGCAAATTTAAAATTTCAGAAAAAATAGATGACTTTGTCTCTTGCATCCTGATTTATATAATAACGAGCGCTAGCGAATGGTTATATATATATATATATATATATTGTAAAGACTTAATATTAGTTGTTTGCACGTGCTTTTTTTTTATTTTTTGTGATTACAAAACCATTGCAAGTCCATGATATAGTGGTGAGATGTTAAGATTTGTTCTTTTCCATATACTATTGCTCGTCACTTTATCACTGAAGTGGCAATTGACGAATCACTTTGTTGATTTTTTTTAATTGTTGCAGCTCAATTCAAGTTCTTAGACAGCAATCAAGGACATTCACCATGTCAGAATTGCTTCTCCTTTACGTCATCATGATGTCTTCATTAGATATTATTTGTCAATACGATGCGAACCTCGTGATCATGCAACTCACAATCAAGATTGAGATCTGATCCCAGAAAGCTGAAATAAGTCTGATAGGACTGTGACACAATGGAAACCTGCCCCAAGGCACCAACATTAATGGAATGAGTAGAATGACGCCATGTAGCCAACTAATCTTCGATAAGTCAGATTCAATTCGTTCAAGAACTGAAGAATGCAAGATTATTCTCACACGTTAAAACTGAAAATTCAGCAGTAATATTCATCTAAAGGCTGCTGAAATTTAGCTTACATGAGTTTATATAATTCTTGAAAGATTACCCCTAATGGACTTCTTATGTGGACTTAAATGAGGTCCACTAAAAAATGACCAAAAACCTTAAACTGAAAAGCCCATAACTTAATCCAAACAAGCCTTGGATTCTAGCTTGAAACAAAATATTAATTAAGCTCAAACAAGTCTTTGATTGCAGCTATCAAAATAAAATAAAAATTATAATACTAAATCCATGTTCTGCCATAAGAAGAAGAGAAGGAAATAAAATATTAAAAAGTTGATTTCAAGACTTATTTATAGCCTTCTATGTAGCACTTTAATCCTAGAAACAAAAGGAAAAGGGCCTATCTATTTCGTATAATTGCAAGGACATATAGGACATATATATTTTAAATGCATGTAAGTTTATGAAACAGGTGGTGTATATTCAATTTTTTTGTGTGTTTTAAAATCAATTTTGTAAAATAATTCAATATACACCACTTGTTTCAAAATCATTTTTGAAACAGGTGGTGTATAATCAATTTTTTTCTGGGTTTTAAAATCATTTTTGAAAAATAATTCAATATACACCATGTGTTTCAAAATCATTTTTGATTTTTTTTACTTTAAATTAATTCTTTTAGTATTTTAATGTATTAATGTCAAAAATAAACTTTTAAAAATATAAAAATTTCATTTTAATATATTTTTAAATATAATTTTTTTAAGAAAATAAATATTAACATGATACCAAACAAGCTACTCTATTTGTCTACATGAATTGTAAGCAAAAACAAAAAACAAAAAATACAACTTATACAAGCAAACACTAACAATTGTCTTTTATTAAGTGTATAGTGTCAATAACCTTAACATGTTACCTTAACAATGATCCATAACTTTTAAGCCTATTATATTATGAGTTTATTTGAGAGTATGATTAATGTTCATTTTTGAAGTGTTTTATGTTATGAAATACATCAAAATTATATTTTTTAATTTGTTTTTAAATTTTTTTGATATCAGCATATCAAAATATTCAGAAAACACCAAAAAATTAATTTGAAGCAAAAAATAAAATAATTTTCTAATTTTTTTCTTTTTAAAAACACTTTTAAAACACGGTGTCAAACAAACACTAAATAAGGAACGTGACATTTACCATATTGATAAAATTCATGGTTATATAAACAAATATTTCATATATAAAAGATTCCAACATTTGAACAAATATAGAGCACACAACCTCTTTACTTGATTATTTTCGTGCTTGCTTTGACTTAATGATAAAAAATCTAGTTAAAAAAACTTGTTATACATGTTTATCAATATTTTATTCATCTTGATTGTAAAAATAATAATTTATATCAATCGTGATATAGAAACGTACTCGTTCAGGAGAGAAATACTCATTAACTTTTAGTGATTTTTTCAAAACATTTGAAAAAGATTGAAAATCTATTTTAATTACTAACACTTTGCTTAATACTGAGTAAAATAAAATAAGTCAAGTCTACAACATGCAAAAGAAAGATATTGAGTGGAAACTGCTATTTTGTTATAGTTAGTTATTGTGTATCATATACATCTTCTAGGTATCACAACCAAGGTTGTCAAAATTGTTTTTTTGACATGACAGAAAATGTAATATAAACTTAAATCGTAAAATTTTAAGTAAAATATTTTTGTCAAAACATTGTAAGTAAAATATTTAAAAATACACTTGATTAGAAATTAATAAGAAATAGGATTTCATCAATACATGGATAATAAATAGATAGTGTTATTAAAATTATGATTATTTAATGTTGATAAAAGCAAATCATTTATTTAAATCCAAAAACTAAAAATTCTACAAATATTATTGATTATATTCTCAAATACTATACAACACATACACCATCACATTATTATTATTATTATTATCACCAGAAAAATAAACCATCAACAAGCAAATTTAAGTTATAAATGAGCAAGCAAGGCGATAAAAACTCATTACTTCCAAACCACACGATCAAACCAGGCATGGTTGAAGCAAATAAACATTGAGATTGTTTAAATTTTATATATATATTTAAATATTTTTATATATTAATGTCAAAAATAATTAAAAATAATTAAAAGTTATAACACTACTTTTTATTATTATTATTTCAATTAATAAAGCTGCCTTCTCCTCCACCGTCTCTGTTTCAACAAACTCTCCTTCACTCTTCAAAACTCCCCTCTTTCTCTCTCTTCCAGTTCTTATTATATAACTCACAGAGACTCCTATACTTTCTTCACCGTCGGTAGAAAGACTATGCGGATGATTGGGCACGTTGAGAACCTGAGTCCAAGGCTATCACCTTCTTTGGCTAGATCTTCCAACCTTGTGCAATTTTGGCACGCTTTACTGAAACTCAAAATTGTGCAATTTTGGCAAGCTCGTAAACTCGGTACGAGTTTTACGAGTCAACAAGTTTGACCGGTTTTACCGAGTCTAACTCGTAAGTTTACTGATTTTCGAGTTTTAACCCGATTTTGTAAAATATATGCATGTTACAATTTTACGAGTAAACGCGAGTTTAACAACATTGATCACAACAATACTTTATTTTTATTTTACCAAATGCCATAAATTAGGAGATTCCATTTTCATCCTTTGCAGTTTATAATTCAAACCTTATTTTGATTTTTGGATGACATATTTACTGTATATGAAGATTTTTGGATGACATATTTACTGTATATGAATTTTTATTATACTCCTTATTGATAATGTAGGAAAGGCCTGCACATCATTTGGCCGAGAAACGAGCGCCTCTTGATGACATTACAAATTAAAAGAATGCGACTCAAAAGAGGTCAAGAAACGCCATTCCATCATCTACTTTGGTGGATATTTATTTTCTCATTTCCTTCTAAATTTTATCATGTCTTTTTTGCCTGGTTTCGAGAAATTAAAGGACATTCAATGGGTATTCTGTGTCTTTGTACTCTTTTTATTGCTTGTTGCATGTTAACCTTTTGTGGTGTTTTTTTTTTTTAATTCTTTAGAGGTTCTGGGTTTTCTTGCGAACACATTAGGGTTGTGATTTTTTTTGTTCATTGAAGAAAATTTGCGGGGTCTTGAAAACGAGTAGTTCTTGGTTGCATTTACTATTGATGTGCTTGTTTGGCGATGAAGTTCAATAAAAGAAGGAGATAATAAATGTTAACGAATTCATAATTATTTGGAACCAGAAAAAAAAGGCCTGATATGAAAAAAAATTAAGATTTTTTTTTATTGTTGCTGTAAGAGCATTAAAAATATTTAATTGTTTCAATTGTTTTATTCAGAAACTGTTATGTTGTTATGATATGTGTAAATTGCAATAATTCATTTTCTCTTCATGGTGACATGAAAGAATTGCTATTTTATTATATTTCCTCACCGGTCACAATATTCTACTGTCTCAATTATAATTATAATAAATGGGCTTAGTTTATGTTTTGTAAAAGCTTGTACTTTATGATTGTTTCTCGAGAAAACAAGGGGGAAGGTTTTGCTTATGTGGGATCTTTTGTTTTTCTTTTTTTACTTGTTGTTCTATTCCATAATTTATGTATTCATTTTAGAAAGTTGATGAATTGCTTGGACAAGGTGTTGTTTCTAATGGCTGAATCAGGGGCTTTAAACAACTTTTCTTTTTGCTCATGGTTTTGATTTGGGGTAATTAAACTAACATTTTGCAATCTAGTTTATCCTTTTCTTTTTGGAGTTTGGTTTTCCGGAGACTCTAAATTACAGGAGGTTTTTCCAGTCATGAATTCTATATTCGTAGATCATGCTTTTTAAAATGAAATTTTCAATTCAGTAATTTAATCTGTTCGAAAATAAATAAATAAAACATCTTTTGCCTTCCAGTTTAGCCTGCACTAGTTTGTTTGCTTGCTTGGTACTGCCAAGAGAAGTTGACATAAGAGTTTGGGAGATGATGTTGGACAATATCAATGAACATGTTTAAATGGAAAAGTTTATCTTAGCCGCTGGACTTTGCTAATCTCTTATCTATGTCAAGCTGTGGATAGTTGTCATACGAAGAGATATAGAATAGACTTCAATGTTCCACATTTGATATAAAACTGATTTTTGTCAACCAAAAGAGGATCTGGACTATGCTAGTTAAAATGATGTTCTATGCTCTTATATTACTTTTCATCCAGGAGAATTATAATGTAAAGTTACTCCAACTATTTTGTACTTTGTAGCAGATAGCAGTCTATCATATTGATTGAAAAGTAATATTTGCTTAAGACATGCACAATTTTATGTTTTACATGATTAAATATTTGAGGATAAAATGGCAGCTTGTGTTTGCATTTAATGACCATAGCAGTCTCAAAAAGTGTCTGGTTTGAGGTCTAGTTGATAACCGAGTGTAGTGAACCATAGTAGGCTAGGCAATAAGGGTCCATAGGCAGCCCTGTTAATTAAATGGAGACTGCTATATATTGGTATGACTATGAAGTTGTATGCTCACCTCAAGCTATGTTCAGTATCTGTCAGAATATTTAAGCGCTTTAGAGATAGATCAACCTCAATATATAGGTCTATGAGTTCATGAACAGCCAAATCTGAAATTGTCTGCACTTAGTTGAAAAGCCTGGATGAGTTTATGCTTTAATCAATTAATTTGGGGTCTTATTATAAGAAAGCAATGTATAGGAAAAGGGAAAAAAACAGATCCAAGCTCATTTAAATTTTATTGAATGGAAAAGCCTATAGGATCAGCTGCTGTAAATGTAAGCTAAAAGCTACCTATTATGCATGATTCCATTTTTTTTAATCTTTTTAAGCTGCATATTTTGCTGTTTGTATGCAAAGAGCATTGGTCAAATCTAAAGTGTGAGTAAGATTTTGTTCAGAATTAGATCTGTTGAATATCCTCTGTTATCTCTTGCAGGATAGTTGACATCTACAAGACACTGATTCTAATGTTAAAGCACCTTGTCTGTGTGCTGCTATTAGCACAGAGCCAAATGATGAGGAACACAACATAACCCAAACATTACTGAAATTTATTTGATCAAAGATAAGAACCCTATCTCCAAACTTTTTTTTTCTTAAATAAAATTAGGGTGCTTTAAATCAGGTGCCACAATGGAAAAAATCTTAACCCAGGAGAGAATATAAAAGGAAATTTTTTCATCCATTTAAGTTTCAAGTTTCTTCCTAAATATGTGGTCCTAAAATAACAAATTCTTCATGACCTAACCCCAAAATAACATATTTGGAATATAGCTTTGGATATGACAGTTACTGTTTGAATGGTGGTCTCAAAAGTTCTGATTGCGGTCATTATTTTTGTCTAACCTGGATCCTGACTTTCCATTTTGTCCTTTTAAACAGATAAAATTTTGCAAGATGTGTTTGATGTTGGTACATATACTCCAAAAAAGCTGAATATCTGTTTGATGACTGCAACAAAGTTCTTCTTAACGTCAAGGACTTTGTACTCGGCAATAAAGATGGGATACTTGTGGAAACCTTGCAAGCACCTTACTTCTCTATTACTCTACCAGAAAGACTTTGTACTCGGCAATAAATATGGGATACTTGTGGTTTGTTTATCTGTGGGCTGAAGAGCTTAATCATTTCTTTGTTTTATTGATTGGTTTTGATATTCCTATTTCTTCTACCTCCCGAAGGCAATGTGATGCCGCATGAAGAAATTACACTTACAGGTATTAGACTTTCCTTTGTTTAATTAACAATTTGTACACTTCAGTCTACTTCAGTTGTATATATTCCTAAAGTTTTGAATTTTTTAGTTTAGTTAATTCATATACTTCTCTCTACTTCAGATGTTAATCCTCTTAATTGATAATGCAACAGATGGCATGTGGAAAATTGGGGGTGCAGGGAAATATTCTCTAAACCAGGTGATTTTTGAGCGTTTAACATCTATAGGTCATTCCTTCCACTTTTGATTTTTACTGCTCCAACTTAATAGATTTCATAAGATTTGTACATTTACTGCTCTGTTAAATTCCTACAGATCTGTCTGCCTTTAATATTAATATTATCATATTTGCAGGATCACCGTGAGGAATTTGTTGCCCGTAGAGATACTTGGTCTGCAGATTACAGTATGAATGAAGAGTATGGAACTTGAATTTAAAGTTTTCCTTTTCTGCTGTTCTAGATGCCTTCCTGCACCTTTCCTCTCCTCCCACCGTTCATATTCCATTTAGGATGTCTTAATGTTTTCAACATTTACTCGCTTTGTGATGACAGTGACTGTCAGAAGCATCTCTGAACCTTGAAATGTTTGGTGGGGTAGAGGAAGAACCTGGAAAGCTAACTAAGCTATATCACCATCTGAGGAGCAGCAAAAAGATGTTCTTGGTGCAGAACAATCAGAAAACGATACACAGTGTTTTTAATGTGTGTGATGTAGAAGTATCCATAGAGAAGCTTCTAGAGAGTAGACTTTTTCAAGAAGAATGTATGGATGCTAATACAGACTAAAACTGTGGCCAAAGTTTGTATCAGCCCTTTTTTGTCTTCAGTTTTTATTAGCATTTTGTTTCTACACACTTAAGTGGAGAGTTTTTTAATTCTGATGGAAATTGAGAAAACCTAGCTACTTTTTCCTTGTTATTGTCAAGATAGCTTATACTTTATATACATGTTTTTCCAGGGATTCTGAGCTGCTTGTTAATTGGCTAAGTTCTTTTGGTTATTCCTTGAACATACAGTGTCATTCATTGCTTTTGCAGGAGAAGAAGCCATAGCCTACAATGAAACACATGACTTTTTCCTCGGCTGATAAATACTAGGAAGCTTTCATTTTGTATTTTAATTTTTCAAGCGATACGGTATACTCCCACAAATTTTTTGGCTTGGAGATAACAAAACTTAATAATTGCTTTGTGTTTAAACCAACCTCTTCATAAGAAAATCAATCATTATTAATATTAATTATAAGCCCATCAAAAAGTCTATTAAAAAGCCTATCAGAAAAAGCTATAAATAATTTCGGTTTCCACTTTATTTTTAACATAAAACCCGAAGCAAATTGAAAATGGTTCGATTTATTTTAAAAATATATATATATAATTTTGATTTGGTTTTTTTTATAGATAAAAACCAAATCGAATCGAAAATACTCACTCCTAATTCACACTGTGTTTTTTGATCATTTGATGTGATTTAATGCACTCGAATCAAAATTTAACTTGTGGTTAACTTAATGAAAATATAGACTCGAACATTGACTTTTTAAGTCACGAATTACTTTTTTTTTTAATTTCTTTTCTTCAGCTAGGGTTTTATCATCTTTTCTCTCCCTCAATTTTTCATAGTCTTCATTCATTTATTTTAGTTCACTTCATTCATGTTTTTTTTTTAAAAAAAACCTATGTTTTTTTCAAAAAATGGTCTCAATATAGGGTGACCTCTAATCTTCAGTTGTTTTAGAAAAATTCCATGTTTTTTCTTCTTCTAAAAATGGTCTCAATATGGGGTGACCTACCCATCTTCAATAATAAGTAGCTTTCATTTATAATTTTTTGAAAAAGAAAGAAAAAATGAATATGGGAATCGCTAACGAAACTAGCAAGAAACACGACCCAAAAGAGATGGTGATGAGGACCAACTCAACACCAGGCGTAATCATGTAAATGATCTATTTGGTGGTGTCAAGTGGACATATTACAAGAGTTAGGGCAAAGAGACTTTAAAAAGCATCGATTGGCTAGTTCAGAGCATAAAGAGTAAGATGGATCTAGAGGGATAAAGGACACCTATAGAGCTTAAAGGGTAGCCTCTAATTCATCTAATGCAAGTCCAAGAAGGGTCTCATTCAAGTTTTGAAAATGGTTGATGTGCCCTATGACAACCTTGATTTGAGCTTATTTTTCTAATATGACATTAAGGAGTTTTAGCATTCATAAAAAGTTTCCTAGTTTAGTAAGGAAACCTAAAAGTCAGTAACATTCAAGACCAAATAAATTTTTTTTATCTGATTCTTATGTGGCTACAACTTGAACTTTTTATTTAAAATTCGTATTCTGTGTTTTAGTGTTAATAAACATCTATTGAGCTTAGATACTTAGGGGTTTGGGTTTGATTGTAAGTGAGCTTTATACAAATCAACATTATTCTAGTGTTTAGCTTAGGTTAAACACACACACATGTGACCTACATTTTAGATTATGTTTATGCTTAATGATATTAAGATTATGACAACAACTTTGTGTTGATCTCATGACGCAAAACACAAGGTTGACATGTTGACTCGGGTGGACTCTGTTTTTCTTTTGTTCTTTTCTAGTTGCTGTCCATAGGATTGTCCTAATCGAGCTAACCAAGATCAAGAGTTTAGAAGGTTGAGCCACATTGATTCGATTTATTGCTTTTATACTTTTTTAATTGATTTTTTTTTAATTTCATTGTCTACACTTTAATCTTATTTTTTTTTCTTCAAAATTAGATTATTTGAGAATGGAACTTTATTTATTTTTTATTTTGTTTTTATGCAATTATTACAGTCTTATGAATTGAGTTTTCTTTTCTTTGATTTCAACCTTTAACATTGGATTTATTGGAAATAAAGTTTTTTTTTATAAAGTCAAATTGAATCCTATGACCTAGGTGATAGATTTAAGAGATTAGCCTAAGTTGTCTTGATTTTTTTAAAACTTTTTGAATTGAATTTTTTATTTTAATATTTCGTTGATTGAAAATTAAGTTTCATAATATTTTTATTTGCCTTTTAAGGGGATTACCAATCTTGTGACCTGATGCATCGGTTTGGCAGGGTAACCCGAGGTTGACTTGAGTAATTATTTTGTTCTTTTTTAATTTAATATTTTTTTTTTAGTTTTATGCTCTTACACTAGGTTAATTAAGAATTAGATTTATATAATTTATTTTGATTTGCTTTCACAATCTTACTACTCATGTCATAGATTTGACATCATCAAAATATTTGAAAAACAAAAATATTATTTATTAGTTTATCGTGTTAATATTTAAAATATATATCAAAATGCTTGATTTTTTTTATGATAATATCACTTTGGCCACGCTCATAATATACTATTTATTAGAATAGTTTTTCTTTGTTTTTTTTTTAATTTTATTCTTCAATACTATTATGTTTTGAGAAATATGCTTCATAACTTTTTTTTATTTCCTTTATGTTGTGTTATGGAATTTTGTTTTTGTAATTTTAACTTTTAATATTAGATTTGTTGGAAGTAATGCTTCGTTTTATATATTTTTTATGCATTTATTTTAATTTAATGACCCAAACATGGAGTTACCTAGTTAATCTTAGTCAACTAATTTTTCTAATAACTTTTTTTTTTTATTTAATCTTGATTGGAAAGCAAATTTCATAATTATTTTTTATTCACTTTATATTATATTGTTTTTTTTCCTTGGGAAACATCGTCGTTTTCCATCGGCGATTAAAAATTAAAATTCCTTCCTGGTTTCCCCGCTTTAACTGTCTTTGGTTCCTCCTCTCATAATTGAATTGTAAAAAACAGAAACAAAAGGCTAATTCTTCTTCCATCAAAACCCTGTTTTTTTTAATCCTTGTTTTAACTCTCGCCTGTATTGCATTTTCTATACTTACCAAGAAAAAAATGCAGGGAAGGCCATTGCGGCTGGGCATCGTTTGGCCAAGAAACGAGCGCCTCTTGATGACATTACAAATCAAAAGAATGCGACTCAAAAGGGGTCAAGAAACTCCATTTCATCGTCTACTGCGTATTCCCGCAATACAAATTTATCCCAATTTCTCTTCTGGGATAGATTCTGCTAACTGATTTCGTGGGAGAAAGGCTTCCTAATAAACGGAATTGTTCTATAGCTCAACCGTAAATCTTCCGACGTGATCGATTCCTCAAAGAAGGGCTGGTTTGATGTGCTTGTTTGGCGATGAAGTTTAATAAAGTCCCTACCTGGTTTCCCCACTTTAACTGTCTTTGCCTCCTCTCATATTTGAATTGTAAAAAACAGAAACGAAGGCTAATTCATCTTCCGTCAAAACAAAGGTAACCGGAGCTCAAAACCCTTTTCCTTCTTCTTTTAATCCTTGTTTTAATTACGAAGACAAAATGTAGGAAAGGCCTGCGAATCATTTGGCCAAGAAACGAGCGCCTCTTGATGACATTACAAGTTAAAAGAATGCGACTCAAAAGAGGTCAAGAAACGCCATTCCATCGACTACTTTGGTGGATATTTCTTTTCTCATTTCCTTTTAAATTTTATCATGTCTTTTTTGCCTGGTTTCGAGAAATTAAAGAACATTCAATGGGTATTCTGTGTCTTTGTGTTCTTTTTATTCTGTGTTTTTTTTTTTTTTTTAATTCTTTAGTGGTTCTGGGTTTTCTTGCGAACACATTAGGGCTGTGATATTTTTTTATGTTCATTGAAGAAAATTCGTGGGGTCTTGAAAACGGGTAGTTCTTGGTTGCATTTACTATTGATGTGCTTGTTTGGCGATGAAGTTCAATAAAAGAAGCAGATAATAAATGTTAAAGAATTCATAATTATTTTGATATGAAAAAAACTTTAAGATTATTTTTTTCTTTTTTTTATTGTTGCTGTGAGAGCATTAAAAATATTTAATTATTTCAATTGTTTTATTCAGAAACTGTTATGCTGTTATGATATGTGTAAATTGCAATTAATTCATTTTCTCTTCATAGTGACATGAAAGAATTGCTATTTTATTATATTTCCTCCCCCGTCACAATATTCTACTGTCTCAATTATAATTATAAAAAAATGGGCTTACTTTATGTTTTGTAAAAGCTTGTTACTTATGATTGTTTCTCGAGAAAACAATGTGGAAGGTTTTGCTTATGTGGGATCTTGTGTTTTTCTTTTCTTACTTGTTGTTCTATTCCATAATTTATGTATTCATTTTAGAATGTTGATGAATTGCTTGGACAAGGTGTTGTTTCTAATGGCTGAATCAGGGGCTTTTAACAACTTTTCTTTTTGCTCATGGTTTTGATTTGGGTTAATTAAACTAACATTTTGCAATCCTTTTTTCTTTTTTCCCAGTTTTTGACGAAGACTTGGGAAAATTGGAGGGATAAAGGATGCCAGGCTCGGGCTTGTTCTGCTGCCTCTTTGAATTATGGATAGGAGGCTTCTTTGAATTACTATCAATACTGGGCAGGCTGGTGATATTGGTGCTGCTCTCTGCAGGGAGTGAATGCACTGAGGTCTTTCTCGGCCAGAATAGCCGGCGTAGGAAAGCTCCCCTTGTCAGGCCACAGCCCAACTTGTTCTCCATAGTGTATGTTGTGATTTCTGCCATGATTCACTCCAGGTTTATATTGCCTTGCCTCTTGAGAAAGCACATTTATAAGATCAATGATGATACTTGGGGCGATGCTTCCGTGAGTAATCTTAAGAGATCGAGGGATAATGGTGGGAACATGTTTTCTGGCCTAAACAGTCTGGACAGTAAGGTATAAATTGCAGCCTGCAGATCAATTAATTTGTAGCTTTTCTTTTGTCTGCTTATGCTCTGTGAAGATGCTAATGGTATTATAATTGTCCATCAGGTTGGGAATTCTGGAAACCGTATGACTGGTTCGACTCATCACTTGCCGAAAACTGTTGCAGAAATGGCTACGGCCGAGAAGTTTTTGGATTTCCAAGGCAATTTTGTTCCGTGTAAGACTCGAGCCAAAAGAGGTTTCGCTACTCACCCGCGAAGCATAGCAGAGAGGGTATGTCCCTGATCACAAATTAGTTGATTGTCATGAAACACTGGCCTTTCCTTGTTGTTTAGGGAGCCAATGAAGCAACTATTCATACCTTTTCTTGGATGTTTGTTTATTTCAGGTAAGAAGAACTCGGATCAGTGAAAGAATGAGAAAATTGCAAGAACTTTTCCCAAACATGGATAAGTGTACAGGCAGGGGAACATATTTTGTTTCATATAGATTTGTATTTTACTGTGAAGAGAATGCTTTGCCGAAATTTGTTTAAAAGGGTAGGGCCAATATCCCACATCTGATGCAAAACAAATTCCTATTCAAATAATATTATGAATTTATGGTTGCTTCGTGTATCATGAATTTATCATATATACGATCTTCAGCAGATGGTTTTTGCGGTTTAGAAAGATATGATTTTCTAATTTTTTTTTATGCTCCCTTCAAAATCGTGTTGCCACGGCCTAATCTTTAGACTTTTATTCCTGCAATTACTAGCTTCTCCTTGCATTTATTGGATGACAGAATATCTTTCTTCAACATTTATTGGTTTCTTTTTGCTCATGGTTATCCTTTTATTTTTGGCGTGTTGGTTTTTCAGCCACTCTAAACTACAGGAGGTTTTTCCCGTCATGAATTCTATATTGGTAGATCATGCCCTTTAAAATGAAATTTTCAATTCAGTAATTTAATCTGTTCAAAAATAAATAAATAAAACGTCTTTTGCCTTCCAGTTTAGCCCGCACTAGTTTGTTTGCTTGCTTGGTACTGCCAGGTGAAGGAGGACCCTTCTATTTCAAGAACCGGTGCAGGTTTTCGCTGAAAAGACTTTACATGCATCCTTAAATGTGAAATCAAGAGCACATGGTGTTTTTGAGGTGATCTCTATCCCATGAAGAGGTGAAACTGTCTCTAGTGTTTCTGCTGTTTTTATTTTGTGAAGCATGGATCTGCAGGTAAATCTAATGATCTTTCAATTTGTTTCGATGAATCAATGTCCAACTGCGTTTCTGGGAAGAGTTCTTAATTTTAGTATATTAATGCATGTCTATCTAATGTTTTACGACATGCTGTTTTATTTTCTTTACGTTTGCGATTTGGTGTAGATGTTTACAGAAAATATATGCATTAGAGGTGCACTAGCCGTTACGTAGAGTAATGACAAAATTGTTAATGTCGATGTATGGGTAGGAAGAAAGCTTACGCTCATGTATTTCTACGCCGGACTTTATGAAATAGACACAATAAAAGACAATGTATGTAGGAAGATAATCTGACCTTGTTATTGCGAGGCATTTCCAGCTTGGCAGCTCATCCATTGGAGCGATTCACCGCAATTATAAATCCGGCCTAGGTTCTCTCCCTTTATCTCTCTTCAACTCAATTGAGCATATACAATTCCTGCATGCAACTGCTGCTAAGTGAGTTTTCTCTTCCCTTTTTACTGATGTTTTGTTGAGCATGTGGATTTGGTGTGACAACCAGAGATTAAGTATATGCTAATTGTGTTTTGTGAAGGGAGGCACTGTTCTCAAATGAGATTGCCAAGGTGAAGAAGGGGCCTTCAACTTCTAGCACCGGTGCGGGTTTTCGCCATAAAGTCTTTGCATACATCCTTAAATGTGAAATCAAGAGCACAAGGTATTTTTGAGGTGATCTCTATCCCAATGATAGGCGAAAATGTCTCCAGTGTTGTTGCTATTTTTATTCCCTGGGGCATGGATCTCCAGGTAAATCTGATGATCTTTCAATTTTTTTGGATGAATCAATGTCAAAGTGCGTTTATTTGAAGAGTCCTTAATTTTAGTATGTTAATGCATGTCTTTGTTATGTTTTCAGTCATGCTGGTTTCTTTTCTTCATGTTTATGATATCGTGTCGATGTTTACAGAAAATATGTTCATTAGAGGTGCACTAGCCGATATGGAGATCAATGACAAAATTGTTAATTTTGATGTATTGGCAGGAAGAAAGTTTTGACGTCATTTATTCCTAGGCCGGACTTTATGAAAGACACTATAAAAGACAATTTATGTACAAAGATAAGCTAACCTTGTTATTGTGCCGCACTTCCAGCTTGTTAGCTTATCCACTGGACCGATTCATCACAATAATAGATCCAGCCTAGGTTCTCTCCCTTTATCTCTCTTAAACTCAATTGAGCATATACAATTCATGCATGCAACTACTGCTAAGTGAGTTTTCTCTTCCTTTTTTACTGATGTTTTGTTGAGCATGTGGATTTGGTGTGACAACCAGAGATTAAGGATATGCTAAATGTGTTTTGTGAAGGGAGGCACCGTTCTCAAATAAGATTGCCAAGGTGAAGAAGAGGGCTTCAACTTCTAGCACCGGTGCGGGTTTTCGCCATAAAGTCTTTACATGCATCCTTAAATGTGAAATCAAGAGCACATGGTTTTTTTGAGGTGATCTCTATCCCAATGAGAGGCGAAAATGTCTCTAGTGTTGCTGCTGTTTTTGTTCCCTGGGGCATGGATCTCCAGGTAAATCTGATGATCTTTCAATTTCTTTCTATGAATCAATGTCCAGCTGTGTTTATTCAAAGACTCCTTACTTTTAGTATATTAATGCATGTCTATGTTATGTTTTAAGTCATGCTGCTGTTTTATTTTCTTTACCTTTTCGATATCGTGTCGATGTTTACAGAAAATATGTTGATTAGAGGTGCACTAGCCGATACGGAGATCAATGACAAAATTGTTAATGTTGATGTAGTGGTAAGAAGAAAGTTTACGCTCATGTATTCCTAGGCTGGACTTTATGAAATAGACTCAATAAAACACAATTATTGTACGAAGGTAATCTCACCGTGTTATTGTTTGGCCCTTCCAGTTTGGGAGCTCATCCATTGGACCGATTCACCGCAATTATAGATCCGGCCTAGGCTCTCTCCCTTTTATCTCTCTCAAACTCAATTGAGCATATACACATCATGCATGCAACTACTGCTAAGTGAGTCTTCTCTTCCCTTTTTACTGATGTTTTGTTGAGTATGTGGATTTGCTGTGATAACCAGAGATTAAGTATATGCTAATTGTGTTTTATGAAGGGAGGCACCGTTCTCAAATGAAATTGCCAAGGTGAAAGAAGGGGCCTTCTAGTTCTAGCACCAGTGTGGGTTTTCGCCGGAAAGACTTTACATGCATCCTTAAATGTGAAATCAAGAGTACATGGTGTTTTTGAGGTGATCTATATCACAATAAGGGGTGAAACTGTCTCTAGTGTTGCTACTGTTTGTGTTTCATGGAGCATGGATCTCTAGGTAAATCTAATGATCTTTCAATTTCTTTTGATGAATCATTGTCCAACTGCATTTGTTGCAAGAGTTCTGAATTTTAATATTTTAATGCATGTCTATGTTATGTTTTATTGCATGCTGTTTTATTTTCTTAATTTTTTTGATATGGTGTAGATGTTTACAGAAAATATGGGCATTAGAGGTGCACTAGCCGATACATAGATGAATGACAAAATTGTTAATGTTGATGTATTGGTAGGAAAAATGTTCACGCTCATGTATTGCTAGGCCGAACTTTATGAAATAGACACAATAAAAAAAAATGTTTGGACGGAGATTATCTCACCTTGTTATTGTTCGGCATTTCCAGGCCGAGAGCTTATCCATTGGATTGATTCACCGCAATTATAGATCCGACCTAGGTTCTCTCCCTTTATCTCTCTTAAACTCAATTGTGCATATACACATCATGCATGCAACCGCTAAGTGAGTTTTCTCTTCCCTTTTAGCTGATGTTTTGTCGAGGTTGTGGATTTTCTATTATATGCAGAGAATTGGTATATGCTTGTTGACTTCTGTGAAGGGAGGCACCATTCTCAAATGGGGCCTTCTACTTCTAGCACCGGTGTTGTTTCTGTTCAGTGGAGCATGGATCTCCAAGTAAATCTTATGATATTTCAATTTCTTTTGATGAATAACTGTCCAAGTGCGTTTGTTGGAAGAGTGCTGAATTTTAATATTTTAATGCATGTGTATGTTATGTTCTATTGCATGCTGTTTTATTTTCTTAACGTTTTCAATATGGTGTAGATGTATACAGAAAATATGTGCATTAGAGGTGCACTAGCCGATACGTAGATGAATGACAACATTGTTAATGATGATGTATTGGTAGGAAAAAAGTTTACGCTCATGTATTGCTAGGCCATACTTTATGAAATAGACACAATAAAAGAAAATGTATGGACGGAGATTATCTCACTTTGTTATTGTGTGGCATTTCCAACTTGGGAGCTCGTCCATTGGACCGATGCACTGCAATTATAAATCCAGCCTAGTTTCTCTCCCTTTATCTCTCTTAAACTCAATTGTGCATTTACACATCATGCAGCATGCAACCGCCAAGGGAGTTTTCTCTTTCCTTTTCAGCGAATGACAGTGATTTTGCAGAGGAACTTCATGGAGAAAAAAACTCAGAAGACCATCTTAGTGAAAGGGAATATGCTATTTCAGCAAATATGCCTCAATGTATAATGAGAATGAACAAGTCAATTTTACAGAGGCTAGTTTGGAGAAGGAAATGCATTTACTACATCAAGAATATAGTAATCTAGGAGATGAATAGAGAAAGCTTGAACGTAATGCGGAATCAGTCAGGAAGGAGATGTTTACAAAATGTCAGGTATGCACTGAAACTTCTGATATGACTTAACAGCTAAATCACATGATGGCAATTAAGAAGTTAGGCCAACGCTTCATGTCCATGTTGGAGTCTATCATATAGTGATATGTTAATTGAATAAACTCCTTTTTGTCATAGTATTTGGTTTTGTTTTCTGTTTGGATATCAATTATGCATTTGACCACTAAGGATAACAGTTTTCTTCTGCTTATGTCAACAATATATTGTATTGGGTGATACTATAATTTTGGTTTTACATGAGGAAATGAGCAACTTATGTTGTTTCGGTTAATGTTATCCTCTGTAGAACTGATAATGATTTTGGCTTATCAAATATCTTGCGGCACCAAACTCATGTCATTTGTCATTTTGTAATCTGTAGGAGCTGCTGCATATGTTTGTCTTACCATATATTATAGCACCAATGGAAGCAGAAGCTCCATGTTCATATATGGAACTTGCAAATTATGTTGATGGTACTATGACTGATGATGCTGATGTCTTTTTGTTTGGAGCTCGAAGTGTGTATAAAAATATATTTGATGATCGCAAATATGTGGAGACATACTTCATGAAGGTCTGGTAGAATCCTTTAAGATTTTGTCTTCTATTGTTTTGTCACAGCTGCTATGATATTGGGATCAAGTTCTGTGATTAAATAATTGAGAAAACTTGCCTTTCAGCATCTTTGCAATTGTTTTTTCTTTAAAGGTCCCTTCCTTTTTGCATTTTTTTTCCAGCTAGAATGCTTCTAAAATTACTCTATGACCTTTGGGCTCTTATTTACTACTTCATTTCTTTTTCTTACAGCTCTCTATTGTGTTTGCACAAATTATATATTTTCTTTTTATTCCTTTTGATAAGCCTCATGTAACTTCAGTTTCTTAACATTCTTCCATTCATACTCTGGCAATTTGCTTGCAGGATATCGAGAAACAACTTGGCCTATCTGTCAACGGACAGTCTGCTGTCCATTACTTCTTGTTTATTCCTTTCCTATTATGCAGCCCATTTGTTTCCTTATTTCCTATTTTGTATATCTAGCATTATGTATCAGATTGTGGTTTACATATATAGGACTAGAATCATGCAGAAACTGATTTAGTTTCCATCTATATGAGTTCGGTAATTAACAGAAACTGCTTTGACTTCTAAGTTTCAATAGTCATGCTTTCAACTTATGCACGTAGGCTTTCCTTGTATGTCTTTGAATTTACTTTTTTACAAGAACATTGTTGTGAGCTGCTTGATTCGAGTATTAAAAGCCATATGTATGCTTTATTAGACATTCTATTTTTTATTGTAAGTTTATGAGATTTAATGGGATGTGTGTTTGTTGTAGTGGCATTGGCATTGTCAATGCTATTGAGGTTGTGACTGCATTCCCTGAGGAGGATGGCATTCAAAAATTTAGGGATTGGATTTAATCACAGGATCCAGCTATCGTAGGAAAGTTTGATGTACAAACTAGTTTGGGTGTGAGGAAAAAAGAGTCAAAGGTTGGTGGTAGTGAAGCAAATTGCATAGGTAATGGCATGGAAAGAGCGAACCCATCTGGCCTAAACATTCCTCAAGCTCATGAAGAAAAGCAATCTGCAGATCATGCTCAAGTGATGAAGTAGATTTTCATGGATAAACATGTAAGTTCTTACTTAATTAGGCATTTCCTTGTAGACACTTCAGCAATCAGCGTGATAGAAGAGATCCTAAATTTAAATTTGTGTAGAGAAATGTGAGCAAGAACTGGCATACTCCTTCTTTTCCAAGTGAAGCAGTCATCTCTACGTATTCTTATCCATATGTGGACAAATCAACCAAGCCTTTCACATGGGGAAAACCAGATCTTCATTCTCTTCACAAGTAAGTTCTCTCTTCTAGGTATATGCTGTGTTGAACCTTTCTTCACTTTCTGAAATTTTTACTACACATGCCACACTAATGATACCGACCACATTTCTCTCTCTCCAAGTTTTAATGTGATCCATGTTAAATTTTCTGCTGCTTTTTGAGAGTTGTTTCAAGAAAAAAGATTGCATCATCTTGGCAGCATAATTTCACATATAAAATCAGATGTTTGTTTCAATGACCAGCTGTGGTTGCATACAGATTATGCTGGGAAAAGTTTGGGTGGCACATTCAGAAGTCAGATGAGTTGCTACTTCTTGTTCTGAAGGAGTATAATAAATATGAGGTACTGTTCCTCTCTCATGTGCATGCTCAGACACAATTGCTTATTCACGTTCATGCATGAGATTCAAACAAGCTAACATGCCCTTGTTATCATAATAGCACATGTGCTTATGCATCTACACACTCTTCTCTACCAACATGCATCTCCTATATCGCCTAATAAAGAATGTTTTTTGCATATCTTCTAAGCTGACCTTTTCCATCTGTTTGGTGATGTGAACAGTGTCAACAATGTTTTCGGAAATTCCAAGCTGATTCTTTTAGGGTAGTTGTTCGTTGATTAAGTATGCATGAGAGGTTGTTTAGGGAATGTTGATGAGTGTTTTGAGGTTTGCCTGATGGTGTTTTCTGCTGGACATTATTGGAATCATTAGAGTCACGCTAATAGGGTTTCTTGGAGTTACACCAAGAGGATAGAAAAACCTAAGCTTCACATCTAAGGTTCTTAGGAGTTACACCTATGGAAAGTTGGGTCATGCAATCAAAAGCAAAGTTGCTGGAATTTATCCACAAACTGATTATCTTTGTTGAACGTTTGCATGATCTTTACATAAGTTCCTTGGATTTATCTTCCTATGTAAGAAAATACTGATTGTCCTATTTAGAGTAGCGTAATAAAGCTTTTCCTTACCCTGCTATCGATTCAATTCGTGCCAGTTACGCTTCCTCTTCTAGAACAGTGACAGCCTAGTCTGATTCCCCCTTCCGAAAGTGCCACAGTGGATTCTTGAACAGTTTCGACAACAGCTAGAACAGTAGAAGTCTCTTTGCTTTCCCGAAAGCCTAGGAGCGAAAGTAGGGAATGAATACTTTCCTGTTGATGCAAGTAACTGAATTGCCTTAAGATATGAAGGATAGCCCGAAACAGACCATTATCGGGGCACAACAGGCGTTCGATATTAGCTGATGCAGATGAACTAGAAGGGCTTAGGACGACTAGGCTCTTTGATGGAATAGTAGATGTCTTCATTTTTGCGCCTAAAGGAAACAATATTAGAATTAGAAGGTGCGTCGATTCCGAGGATTGATTCTCTATGAATAGAAAGAAAGGACTTTTCTAAACTTTTAGGCCTGGTAGGCTAATCCATTTAATTAAAGCCCCAAACAAGGGCGTCCTAGCTAGTTCAAGTTCTCCCAATTGAAACTCGTACCCAAAAGGGAAGGCAGGAGCGGTATAAAAGGAGAAAGCCAAAAGCCCGATTGAAGCACTAATTGGCGGTATTAAGTCCTACTAGAAGGAAGGAGTTGAAGCTATCTGCATTTCAGTAGTATCTCATTCACGTAAGAAAAGAGAATCAGTCACTGAATCCCATTGTAAATGTAAAAGGAGGCCAAAAAGAAGTCGTCAAGGTTTTCTTCTTCTTAGGTTTGATGTGATGGGATTTCGCGTGTTTATGGGTAGATTCAAGCTGGGGAATGTGAATGTTCGTAGCAGGGGTAGTCCTATTCTTTTTTAACTAGAGAGGAGCTTCGTGAGATCGTTGGCCCGCAAGTCAACTTTTTTGTTTGGCTCCTTACATGAAAAGGGGAGGGGCAGTGAAGAGAAAGAGATCACATTCTGGGAGAGAGAGATTCCAGCCTTCTTCCCAGCTGTGGCAAGAAAGAATCGAGCAGAAGGTCTGGCTATGCGCGAAGAAGGACTTCGGCTATTAGTGAAACTGCTTTCACGAGTTCCCGAGGTTAATTCAATCTTTCATCAGCTTCGGAGCTCGCGAGCACGTCAAGCACAAGCTACTCCCTTTCCACTTCCTACGAGATTTGAAATAGAGGTCTTTGTCCCAACCTTTCTTGTCTTCAAGCAGTGTCTGTTTACAACCGATTTCAGGGGAAGGAGAAGCCTCAGCGTACCATTCATTAGGTTCAGGGGCTGGAAGGGACAAATTCCACATGTGTCTATGAAGAGGAGCTTCGTCAGCATCTTCCTTCGCTATTGATGGCACATCTAGCTCAGCCACATCTACAGTTGAAGCAGTTGATGGCCAACAGGTCTCAGCGGAGGGAGCGCTAGCCACTCTCTTTCTATTGTTCTTGGACGACAAGAGGGAGCAGCTACATCTAATTTCATTGATTCAGGGGAACAATCTATCTTGTCTCCCATTCTCTTTAGATATTAGACAAGAAAGGGACAGAATTCCCGATATGCCTTTTTCAAAGCTACAAGACAGCTTGCCAGGACGGTTGCGAGGGTTAATGGACGAGTCAGGATGGGATAGAGGAGAAATCCAATCTACTTGAATTGCCTTTCACTCCTCAAATAAAGCTTGTACCGTAGTTGCACCGCAGGCAGCTGTCTTCAACAAAACAAAGAAAAAGCACGGGAAACTCCCAGTCGATGAGGGCAATGGAAAAAGAGAAGCTACAGGTTCCGTGCTCATGTCCTAGTTAGGTTACAGAGGGGCATTATTTGAATTGTCTACTCTTGGAAAGTACGGTCAGAGTCCTACCCTTCCTTCAGTTCATGGGGTTAGGTCTAACTATCTTCTATGACGCCATTGGACGATCTCTCTTTTCGGTGCCAATGAAGAAGATGAGCTCAGTTGAGGATAAGCCTTCGCGTACCTAGCCCTACATGGAAAGTAAGGGAAGGAAAAGGAGGGCTAAGAAGGGCAAGGGATATGCTCTTCTCCCTTTCTTTTCTGATTAATTAGTCTATTATTCCACATTTTGAAGATAGCAAGCAGTTCGATGACGTGAAAATTGTCTGATCGGCGGATGCCTTCATCTCATATATAAAGAAAGTGAGTGGAAGCGCCATCTCTTTGAATTGATTAGAAAGTATGGGATCTCCTTTTTCAATCAAGTGCTGGAGAAGCATTAGCGAAGTGAGCGGGGATCGAAGAATTGAAAAACTCTTTCCATTTCCAAATACCTACAATAACTCTCGCTAAAGTCATTTCTGGATTCTTGCTTTCTTAGTTCTTATTTTTACGACAATACTTTGAAGTTAGCATTAGCTGCGACACTAGTAAGAAAGCTAGAGAGAAAGAGACCTCCTAGAAAGAATGCTACAGCCCTTGCGCCCTTCAACTCAGGGAGTGCGTCGATCGCTATCCCCTCGGCAAGCTTTGAGATTCTCTACATACCTCAAAAGAAAAGGCTTTGCTAAAGCCAATACGGCATTCACAGCTGGCGAAAGAGCCAAAGACCCGAGAAAATTTATGGTCAATCAGCTCTCTTTGGGACCTTTCCCGCCTTTGCTACAGACGTCACTTTGACCTTAGGAAATCTCAATGAATATAATGCAGCTCTGGCAAAGAGAACAACCCCTTCCGTGGTCTTTTCTCACTCTAACAAAGGAGGCGAAGCGTACCATCTACCTAGGGCCTTGCTCCGAGGTAGTCCATGTTACGGAACTCACTCTGCTCAGAAGAGCTCCATACTTATCCAGCTCCAGGAGGTGAAGATAAAGCACATCGTGGCATAACGAAATGATAAGTAGAACCGACAACGGAGGCTATTCCATAGAAGCATTCCCGTCTTCAGCATCTGAGTCATTAGTTTCTTCAGCACCAGCGCCCATAGTTGTTCACCTCGAAGTAGCAAGTGTTGATTGAGATCGATAACTAAAGCGCTTCTTCCTAGGGGTGATTAAGAGAGGGGATTTTGTTCCAGAAGCAAAAAGGTAAAGTCGGCACCTTTAGTTAACCTTGTTAATTGAGAATCAGAGCCTATTCAAGCAAATCCGATTCAAGGCGCAAATATAGTTTATTAATAACCAGCATCCTCCCCCTAATGAGGTGATGACATCTGTTATAGTTCCTAGGAGTGATGTTCCAACATCCCTTCCTGTCCCAGCTTCTTTTCTCACATCCCTAAAAAGAGCATCCGAGATAGCCAAGCATCCGAAGATCGGACATTGGTGACACCTGAAGACCCGTCTGTCTATCTTTTGTAAAAGAATAGGTGGTGCTCTAGCATAAATTGACACAGTGAGGGAAGTGCAAAAGAAGGGCTTGTTTCTTCTCTTTGCCGGATGGAGCTTTTTAGCCACTTTTCATATCATAAAGTCGGCCTGCTTCGAATAAGCAATCACAAAGAATGGTAAGCGCTATGAACCGTCGCCTTACTAATCTCTTTCGAGATAGAGGCAGAGGTGAAGTCACCCATCTGGCCTTTGAAGGAAGGCTGGCCACTCCCGCTCGACTTCCTGAAACTAAGGAACGTAGCTTTAGATCGGCTCATTTGGAGGCGATTTTCCTACATCTTTTTTGTTCTTGTTAAGAAAGTCTCGAAGATCCATTTTTTTATTGCTAAATTCTTCTTTTTTATTGTTATGTCAAAGGTTTCCTTATCGCTCGAATATCTCTTTATGGACGAACTCCAGAAGGCGGTTGTGCTATCCCTCTTCCTTTGCTCACGAGTCTTTGTGGTTCGTGTTTTCCTCGCCCACAGTTCTTTTATGGTACCTTTTGGTATGTATTGCCCCCTAACTCTATATCAGATCCACCAGACGAGAAATGTGATTCCGAACTGTTGCTGAGTCGTCGGACTTATCCACCAAGGGATTCGTGGAATTTCTGTGGATTGCGTTGGGGGAAATCTGCCAAAGCTAGGCAGATAGATAAACTCATTTCCTGCTTATAAGGGAGAGCATGAAACAAAATCAAATGATTGTTTTTTAATCAGCGTCCCCTTTTCTTTGGGGTATGCAGATACTAAGAGTCCTCTCACTACCAACCAGTAGACATCATCTAGCTGGGTCTTGCCGATATCAATAACGAGAAAAAAACAACCAAATGAAAACAACAACTATGGCTCTTGGCCCAGACAACATCCTAGGCGTAGGGGGGATCAGAGCAACAGGGAAGGCCTAGACAGGCGTTTTTATTCCTGGGCTGTAGTAAGTAGATCGAGAGGTCGTTCCGCCCCTTGTCCCCCAAGATGGGTAATATGTTCTGAATAAATATTGCTCCAATCTGACCTAGTTGGCGAGCGATCCCAGTTTAGGCAGAGAACAAGACAACAAGCGAGCGTACCTTTGTTCGCTTCTTCTCCACCAAGCACGGAAGTTTAAGGATAACTGTAGGTCGGTGGATACCTAAGGAAACTCCGATTCGATCCGCCCCCTGGCTGGGAGGCATTTACCTCATCCTAATCACAAGGAGAGGGTCCCCCAAGATGGGTAATATGTTCTCAATAAATGTTGCTCCAATCTGACCTAGCTGGCGAGCGATGCCAGTTTAGGCAGAGAACAAGACAACAAGCGAGCGTACCTTTGTTCGCTTCTTCTCCACCAAGCACGGAAGTTTAAGGATAACTGTAGGTCGGTGGATACCTAAGGAAACTCCGATTCGATCCACCCCCCGGCTGGGAGGCATTTACCTCACCCCGATCACAAGGAGAGGTTCATCATGATTGGGGGTCCTCTCTTTTTTACCCTTCCGGAAAGAATGAAATGCATAGGGGACCATCCTTTTGTTGCGGCATGCTCTTCAGATTTATGGATTCGTAGGGGGCCTCAGGTTCGTGCTTAGTTGACTGACAATGACAAAGGCTTTCGAAACTAAGCTAGGGCCTTTTGAATTGAATCTTAAGTAGTCTATCAGTGGGGCGAAGTGTGAATGACCCTTTTCAGTAGGGGAGCGAAAGGTTAGACCTTCTAAAGGCAACGAACAACGGTTCTTATATGTAGGTATGGCGTTCCCTCTTGACTCTCCTAACGTCGAGCTAAGTGACTTCGTAACCTTTACATAGCGTAGTAGAATGAAGACTACACACCGACCAGGGCCCTATTGATGAATGGAAAGGATTTATGAGCCCTAGCCCTTGTAAGACCACACCTGTGTAGAGTAGATCGTTCATCACCTACGACACAAAACCATTTTTACCTATTGGTCCTAGTATCATAGGCGACCGAACGACTGCCCCCTAATTACTAGACCGAACGGCTATAATAATTCCAGAAACACCTAGCGAAGATATGGCAAACAAATAAAGTAGCCCTATGTTTGGATCTGACAATACCATACCATAATCAAAAGGTATAAGGTTTTGTGATTGTGATCACTTACAACAAGCCTTCTGATAAATGAAAAATACGTTTTATAGTTGTGAAAGTATGTGCCGTAAATTGCGCCTTTGTTTTCGAGTCTCCTACTTCATTTTATAGGTAAGTGTTAAGTCTTGTCGCAATAGCATGCATGTTATCCGCGAGTGACTTCTATTCTTTTTCCACGTTTCCTCGCTCCCCGCCACTTTTGCTCATAAGTCAGTAAGCTCTTCTCAACATCATATTTGTACTCTTACTTTCACGTCCTTCATTTGGTTTCTGGATGAACCATTAGTATCCTTTACGGCTTTAAGCTTAAGTAAGGGCTCTCGGAATTCCCTTTCCTTACGGGGGCATGCTCACTTGCTACTTAGCTACTAAGGGGTGGCATCCCTTTCTTACTATATAACCTTGTCACCGGTTAAATAAAAAAGGCTTATGAAATTCATGGAATTACGGCTTTCTATCAAAGATTCATAGGTCTTACTCGTACTAGTACTACTACTACTACTACTATCACATATCAGCTGATATGATCTAGTGTCGCAGATCCGCTGTTCACTGCCAACCCTCTCTCTTATTATCTTAAAAGTTATAAGGGGTACCATCATGAGTTCCTCCTCGTTCTCGCTATTGTATGATTTTTGGTCCAACGAATGTAAAGTAAAAAGACAATGTAAAGTAAAATTTCCCACTAGTACTAGTGTCCGTAAGTTCCTATTGATTTCTATTGAAGTTCAACTCTTGAATTCCCCTGCTTCAAAGTTCTAGCGCGATCGCTCGTCTGAATAAGATCTTCCACTGTATCACTGTGGTGATTGTAGTTGAAGGGCATGCTGGTGCTTTCCGATACCATCTGGCTGTTGAAAACAACAGTGCTTCAAGGTATACGGCGGTTAGGCTCATCCAAGACGCGTTTCCGGAAGTCGTAGGGAAGTTGAAGGTCCAATTTGCGAAGAGCTGGGGGTGGCTGTGTGACTTTGTTACTTCGGGTGACAGAGAAATAAGAGTGGTATGGGGCGAAGGACCAGATCGTTGAAATCACGACTTTAAAGAAGAAAGGAAGGGAGAAAAAAGGTGAGCAATGAAGTAGGCAAGGCCAATCCATCTGTCAGCTTCTAGGTCAAAAGCGAGTCTCCATTATGCGGTGATCTTTCTGAAAGTGGAGGTCCAGTCCAGCTCTAATCCAGTCTCTGATGGCGTAGTGGGCTAACTGACTGACCTAAAGGACTAGGCAGCTTCGGCTCCTATAACACAAGAGCCGGTATATATATTCAGCCGTATCTATCTCCAGCTCTTTCTATAGCTGGTGGGTTCTTTCGCAAGTGCTCTAGTCTCTTATCATAGGTGATCGTAGGAAAAGCAAGCTGTTCAACTTGTCTCAATGGAGAGAATAAATGGAATAGTATGTGGGGCCTATGCCTGGTATGCATTGCTAAGAACTACTAGCCTGGTGAGACTGGCAAGGTTATACCAGAATTTGTTCAAAATGGATTGATTGTTATCCATATGGAATGACTAGTCTTGCTTGCTGGTCCTACTTAGTGGGAAAAAGGTTCAACACTCACTGAACAGGCAAGCTTGGATTCAAGGAAGACAGGCAAGCGTAATGACATATATTTAGAATGACCAGCAACACCCATATTTTCTTCCCTAATTTAATATATACTTAACTTATTTCTATGTCATTACGCTTTTCTTACTTCTCTCTCTAGTTACCGAAAGGCCCTCTCATTGAGGTACATAGTGGTTCGACCAAAGAAAAGGATTTCTCACTCATCTGACCAACAGGCCTCTAACTAAAGAAAGTAACTTAAGGCCGCCATCAGAAGAAGGCCAGGACCTCCGCTATGCTCTTTGAGGGGAAGAAATAGAAGGGCAAGACTAGCAGCCCCCTGCTATGTATCTGTCCAATAGTTATTTGGCACTCCCTATGGTATAGCCTTACTCCCTAAACTCCTTGCCCTGCCAACCCTACCTCAACCCTGACTTCACTTACGATTTTGTGCCTTACCTTTATTATAGTATCTTATATTTGGAGTAGTTGGAGCCAACGGGAGAAGAAGCATCAATATGAACAATCTACATAGATAATAGATATGCCCAGGAGTTTTCAATAGGTTATACCTTTCAAGTCCCATAGGTATATGTTCGTACTCTTTTTGGGGTCTCCCTATAGATAGAGGAACATACCTTATTTATTCAACTTAGTCGGGTTGGTCCTCCTTCCTACCATTACTCAATCAACCGTCCTACAACCCTACTCATTGGGTGTGCAACACTCTTAATTACACGAGCGTGCTTCAGCGACGAATGAACCTGCCTAAAAGTCAAAAAAGTATTGGTCACTAGGTTCAAACCGCCATCCCTTCACCCCTTTCAGCATTTACCCGGGTAGGCCCCGCTTGTAATGGATCTTGGATTGAGTTGTCGTGACGATACCTTTCCTAGTGGAAAACAAAGGTGTGGAATAGCGCTAGCTAACAAGTAAACAAACATGGGAATGGATCTGATACCCCTTACGCAAGGTTTGATTGGAAATGCGTCACAGAGGAGTTTAGCTTATTGGGTTGGTCGACAAGACCAGGAATTTCGGAAACAAGGCAGGCTAAAAGAGGTTGAGGACAACAACTACCTTTCGCCCAAGCCGAAGAAGCAGGACCCAAATCTATCGATTCTCCAACTATCTTTTTAGCAACCGTCTATATATCTCATTGAATGTCCCGAGCTTTGCTTTTTTTTATCTTTCTCAGCGTTGCTGGATGCTTCTGACTTATGGAGACTATTGCTTTTCATCCTTGTTCACTGTTATCCGGGAGAGGGTTGACCGTCGCCTCCAAGTCAAACTCCGGTCGGGGAGGGGCTTGCTATCGTAACGATCAGAATGGTAGGTAACATCGCCAGTGGGGAGAATGACAATACTGGCAAAGACCCGATCTATTGCTCTGTATAAGGGAAAACATGCTTGCTTCCCATTTGTAATTGCTGTTTGAAAGAGAGTAAAACAACCTGGCTTCTCGTTCGTAGAAGGGTAGACTCCGAGTATGAGGTACTCTAGCTTTATGAGTTAGGGCTTTTTGACTATTTACTGGATAAAGAAGGTTCCGGAAAACTAGCTATATCCGATCTTGGTTGGCTCAACGAAACTCCAAAGAAGATTCAGAGAATCAGAGAAAAGGTGTGATGGAGTCAATAGACAATGGTTTGTTAGCAAGAAGGTTTTCAGGAAATGAATCAATAATAGTGTCAAATGCCACAAAAGACAAAAGAGAGATCTTCGATTTGTAATTAGATGAAGACGAAGAGCTGGTGCTTTAACATGATGTCCGAATAGCAGCACAAGGAAGGTGGAGCTCAAATCTGATATGCAAGTGCTAAACCAAGCCTCTAACCCGATTCTTAGGCACAAACCTTAGGAGACTACCTCTCCCTTGGGAGCTCCCAAAGGCCAATCTTTGTCCTTCTATGGCTAGCCACTCAAGTCTATCAATTCCTTATATCTCTTCTTCTACCAAATGAGACAATTATCTTCTTTCTTGGCCACTTTGGAGCCTTAGAAAGTCGTTCTACCAGGGATCATAGACAACTTTGACATCATTTCAATGAAACTCGAATTCGACTCTGGTCTCACCTCCTATTGAGCAAACAAAGAACCCGACAAATAAGTAATAATCAAAGTACACGCTCGTTTAATAACATGAAAAGTGGACTTGACTTTAGGTGAGGAGCCACCCATACCCATAGAAGGGAAGGGGTCCAGAAAGAAGTTCAAGAAAGGCATTACGAAGAAGAAGGCCACTACAGTAACTAAAGAAGTTAAGCAAGAAGAAGAACCAATTTGACAGAATAAGCTAGGTCAGAAGGAGATTCTCAAACCTCGGAGAATGGGACATTCTTAAAACAGAAGATAAAAAGCATATCGAAGAGAACAATTTTCAGTGCCAAAGAACGAACTAAGAACCAAGCATAGAAAGTTCACTTTCACTATCCCTCCAAGCCTCTGCCCTTGGTCTGTCTGGAGAGCCTACCAAACAGCCTACCTTACCTAACTAAGTGTAGTCAACATCCTCTTCCTCTGGCTGGTCGAGTAAGTAAACTAACGCATTTAACGCTCGATCTGCGATCTCTCTTTTTCTTTTTTTCATTAGACTTTCTTATTTAAATAGCTGCAAGCAAGACCAAAACAGGGAGCAAAAAACAAAACCGAAAGCCCTTCTTGAAAGTTCTTCCTAGATACATGGCTTACATACCTGACGTGACATTCTTGGAAAACAATAGAATCGGAGGAGAATTGGCCATTCAATCTTGTAAACTAATCGAGACCGAATTTGGAAAAAGAGATACGAATGGAGAGAAATAACCAATCGATGAAAGAACATGAAACAATTCTGTTTCAATAGAGGTACGAGAAAGCGTTGGGGGCAATAAAGTAGGTGAAGTGGTTGGATTTTACGAGCTGTTCCAACCACTACTGGATGTGATTCCAAGAGTCGAACGAGAATGAATACCACACATAAGAGTCAAAACCAGGCTCCCTAATGAAATGTTTAACCAATCCATTTCGGATCGTTGGTACAGAAGTTGTAACATGGGAAAACCATGAAAAACATAACTTATTTGAATAACCCGGTGACCTACCAATTGTAGAAGTAGGATCTTTGGCAAGCAATAAGCACTTAAATAATACAATTAGAGTGTACCATCTTCTTTCTCATTTCGAAAAAAAGGTGCGGGAGGAAAAGGAAACAACGAAGGGGACCTAAATGGGAATGACATGAAAAGTCTTTTTCAAAACCTAGCATTAAGGGCATTACGACGATATACGAGAGGAATGAAGAAAAACTCGTGATTGGTGTGGAGGGGAAGATCTATTTATGATATAGTTCAAGAAAGAGTCGTCTCATTTCCTTACTTCTTTGTTCTTTCTAATTCATTCACTTCAAGGCTGGTTCTGAACGCCGCGTAACATCATCTTCAACCAACCTACACCGTACGTACCTTTCAGTGCGGTCACTAAAGAATTGCTTTTACACTAAACAACTGCTTATATACGGCTTACTAAAAGACTAATTTTCATTCATTAGCAGCTCCTTCTCTCTTGTTTTCATCCGATCTATCATCTTGGAGCAGGTAGGAGAGTCTAAGAATAAGATATGGATAGTGCGGTAGTGGGATGAGAGAAGTCTTATACCCTTTGTTGAATAAGGGAAATTAAGAAGGAAGGGATTTTTCAAGCAAGATAGCATTCATCAAGCCAGAATGCCTATGGATATGGATATGGAATCGGCTGTTGTCAACCAAACTCTTTCAATACATATGGAATCCACTTTGTGTTCCTTGGCTTCATTCTCTCTTCCTTCCCCCTCCGCCGCCTCTATAATTATCTCATTCTTAACAGCCCGAGACCCATTTCACCCATTTATGAGAAAGAAATTTATGGAAAAACGGAGCTTCCGCAACATGGGACGAGGCTATACTATAGAATTCGTTATGCTTGTCATTTGAGCTGGGAGGCTGTGAGTTCGATGCGTGGTTGGGGTACGCACGTTGGTCAGTATTGGCCTTTTTTGATTTTCTCTTTAAAACTAATAGAATACTAAATTTAGAGTAAACCTAGACTTAGACAGCTCTCCAGATTTGCCGCTAATCTGGAAACAGAAATACCCTTGTCTATGAAAACTAATGATTACTTCTTTTGCTGTCTACGTTAATCATCCACCTATGTTATGATTTGGTATCATCATTTGCAACTAATCTGTCAACAATAAGAAATTAGGGTAAAAATTGTATCCCCATATGTGTGAGGTTCTTCCATGTATATAGTAAAAGCTTCCCTAATTACATTGGTAAATAATAGGTAATATACATTCAAGATAGGACTCTATACATTAATGCTATTGTAGTCAAGATAGGAAACTAAACAGAACAGGAAACTAATTTGTACAGCAAGAATCAACAGCAATTAATGGTTGCTGATATGTATTGACATCCCCTCTCAAATTGATGTTGGTTTATCAACAAGCAGCAATTTGTACAATAGAAACCGATGGCATGGACAAGGCAGGGCTTTGGTAAAAATATCAGCAATCTATAGAGTAGTAGAGACATGAGGGAGAGAAATAACACGAGAGTCTAGAGCTTCATGAATAGAATGACAATCGACCTCAATATGCTTTGTAAGCTCATGATAAACTGGATTAGTTGCAATTTGAATCGCACTAGTGTTATCTCCATGAAGAGGAGTAGGATCAGTCTGGGGAAAACCTAACTCATCAAGGAGACCACGAAGCCAAGTAATCTCAGAGCAAGTAGCAGACATGCCCGATATTTAGATTCAGTAGAAGATTTAGAGACCCGTGGTTGCTTTTTACTCTTCCAGGAGATCAATGAATTCCCAAGAAAGATACTCCAACCCGTTACAGAACGACGAGTATCCAGACAACCTGCCCAATCAGCATCACTATAGGCCATAAGAAGAAGATCCCCCTCCTCACGACGATATTTCATGTTAACCTCTAACGGAGTATCAATAGGAGATGAATTCTGAAGGCCAGCCAATGTAATCAGATCGTGGGCATATTTGTGTTGATGTAAAAATATGCCAGAAGAAGTAGTATGAACCTCCAGACCTAAGAAATAGGTCAGCGTACCAAGATCCTTCATATGAAAGGAGCTATGAAGATGATGTTGGAGTTTCCCAATCAACGTAGAATTAGTACCAGTAATAACAATGTCATCGACATAAATGAGTAGAACAATCCCAACAGTTGTCTTACAAAGAAATAATGAAGAGTCATACTGACTTTGTCGGAAGGAAAATTTGAGCAATGTAGTTCGAAACTTTTTAAAGCAAGCCCGGGGAGCTTGTTTCAAACCATAAAGAGACCGGTTCAACTTACATACTTGTGAAGAAGAGGATGAGACACTAGGTGGAATAGTCATGTAAATATCCTCTTTGAGATCCCCATGAAAAAAGGTGTTTTTGACATCCATTTGATGAAGGGACCAACCCTGGGAAGTAGCAATAGACAAAATGGTACGCACAATTGTCATCTTTGCAACTGGAGCAAAAGTCTCCGAATAATCCGTACCATATTCTTGTCGATTACCCAGAGCAACCAACTGTGCTTTATACCGATCTAGAGTCCCATCATATCGCAATTTAATAGAATAAACCCATTTACAACCGATGGGTTTAATAGTGGGCGGGCAATCAATAATCTCCCATGTAAAGTTCTCGTCAAGAGCCTGAATTTCCTCATCCTTGGCCTTCCGCCAACATTCCTGTTTAACAGCCTGAGAAAAACATGTAGGAATGCAAATAGAAGATAAAGCCGCATGAAAACCATACCGAGTAGGAGGACAGGATTGTCGTGTAGACCGACAAGGACCAGGTGGAGGATCCAAGATAGGAGTCGGTAAAACTAATGGAGATGGATCAGGTGTAAGGGATGAAGCATTCTCACAAACGAGCAAAGTTGGTAGACGTCGAGTATACACAATTCTAGGTTTGAATCGTGTAGGAAGAGGTGGAGAATCATCAAAACAAGGAAGAATACTCAGTTTAGGAAGAGACTCAACATGTGTAGAATAATAATATTGATCTTCAAAGAAAACAACATTACGGGATGTATGAAATTTGCGAGAACTAGGATCATAGCAAACATATCCTTTGTGCGAAACACTATACCCATAAATACACATTTAACAGACTGAGCAGATAGTTATATGATAAGGAGTAGGTAAATGGACAAAACACACACAACCAAAAGGATGCAAATTGATATAGCTAGGATGCTGACTATATTATCGAGAATAAGGAGATTCACAACCTAAGACATGGGAGGGCATTCTATTGATTAAGTAGACAGCAGTGGATAATGCCTCAACCTAGAAATGAGCAGGAACTGATGATTCAAGCAATAAAGTACGAACTACATCTAATAAATGATGATTTTTCCGTTCAACCACCTCATTTTGTTGTGGAGTATAAGGGCATGAACGTTGAGACACAATACCTTTGTGATGTAAGTATGCATGGAATTCAGAAGACATATACTCCCTACCAGAATCACACCATAAAATCTTAATATGAGTAGAGAATTGAGTTTCAACATAGGCTGTAAATTCCTGAAAAATAGCAAATACATCAGATTTGAACCGAAGAAAATAAACCCAAGTATATCGACTGAAATCATTAATGAATGTCACAAAATATTTGTACCGAGCATGGGATATTATAGGTGAAATACCCCAAACATCACTATGCACAACATCAAAACAGTTTGTAGCACGACTACTATGAGAAGGATAAGAAAGAACTTTACTTTTACCATGTTTGCATGCAGAACAATCAAAAGGTAAAATCCCAGAAACATAGTCTTTATTTCCCAACAAACCAAATTTAAACATACGAGGCAATACATTAAAATTAGGATGACCCAAATGTTTGTGCCATTGTTTATTTTGAGAAACATTTGACATAAAAGCTAAACAACGAGGAATGGAAAATGTAAAGGAAAGAGTCTGCCAACTTTAGTCCCCTTCGCAACTATCTTCCCCGATACCTGATCCTGCACAAGACAACCATTACGGGAGAAGTGAACATCACAATCATTATCCACTAATTGACCAACTGAGATTAGATTCGTAGAGAGTGCAGGAGATACAAACACATCACGGAAAGAGGAATCAATATCTCCTACTTTCTCAATGGTCAGATGGCTGCCATCGGCTATCTGAATATGTGATGAACAAAGATATGGCCGAATATTGCAAAGAGATTCAGATAATCCAGTCATATGATTGGATGCGGCAGAATCAACAAGCCAAGATTGAGAGGTAATACCTTGGAGTTTTTAAGCCTAAAATGCTGCCATGATCATTTGTTGAACCATTTCTGGTGTAAGGACAACTTGATCAGCAACACCAGCAGGAGAGGTTTTGTCAAGGAAGAACCAGTCGCAGCCTGATAGGCATAATTTCGATGATTCTGTGGACGGATGGAGAAGTCTTTTATAATGCGGCCTGGCTTCTTACAATAATTGCAGAATTTCCGTGAGCATTGGCTAGCAATGTGACCATAGTCTTTGCAGCTGAAGCACTGAATCCTCTGCATGTCTCTTCCTTTCCCTTTATCGTGAGCTGCATATGCAACTGCAGGCACCATCAGCTGAGTTTGCTGATTCTGGGTTGCAAGCCGTTGTTCCTCCCGAAGCAATTCCCCAAAACATACATTCAGCGAAGGAGAGGAATCACGGTTCATTAGGCTAGATCTGGTTCCCTCAAATTCTGGTCGCAGTTTCATCAAGAATTGATCTCTTTTGCTTTGTTCATGGACTGCCTGCACAGCAGCTAGAGATGCAGCAGGTACCGTAGCGTACACCATATCAGTCAACTCACCCCATAAGGTCTGAAATCCAGAGAAGTATTCCTGAATTGACAAATCTCCCTGAGTGTAGCTGTAAATCTCATATTCCAGTTGAAATCGTCATGCTGTGTTATTCTGATTGTAGACTTTTCTTTAAAAAATCCCACATGCCTTTAGAGGTCCTAAAAGGCTTCAAAGTTAGGACAATCTGAGGATCAACAGATCCTAAGATCCAAGACATGACTCTTGCATCCTTGATCTTCCATTGAGCTAGTTGAGAAGCATCTGTTGGAGTCGAAGTGCTGCCATCAATATGGCCCCATAATTCCTTTCCAGTAACAAAGACACGAAACTGGAACTCCCAAGTTCCATAGTTCTTTCCTGTGAAGCGCACACAAAATTCTGCGTTGGAAGTCATGATCCAACAGATGCAAAAGGAGAAGCGAAGATCTGTAATAATCAAAGCCCCACGCCCTAAAATAATTCCCTCACCAAGAACTGAAAAAGGCTTTGAACAAGAGCTGCCAAAAAACACATGAAAATCTGCCAAAGAACAACCCTCACAATTGCACAGATTTAATCCAAGAAGAAAAACCCAGAAATAATAACAAAACAAAAATAAATCCAAACATGGATACTAATGAAATTAAATAATTTGAAACAAAACCGAAAATTAAAAGAATTAGAACCGAAATGAAACTGAAATTTATACTTAATTTGCATGGAAGGATAACATTGAAATAAATCAAAACTTTGATACTGAAAATAATATGGATTCCAGACCAATTTCCGAAATTCAAAGTCTGAGTACCGAAATGAAACTACAATATATAATTAATTTCAATTGAAGGATGAAATTGAAACAAATCAAAACCTATATAATAACAATAAGGACCAAAAAAACACAATTCCAAGTGTAGGGACTGAAGTCAAAATTTTGAAAAAACAGCTGCGCTGACGTCGGCTTGCGCAGGCAGGAGTGAGAAACTGAGTGAAAATTTTCAAACGACCATTACAACGTCTACGGCCACCGTATACTTACACGCGCCGCACTAGTGGTAAGAGGGCATTGATGAAAATCATTCTAGACGCCGGTTGGGTATTTTTGGAAGATGGAATATGTTGCACGCACCGATAGCAGAACGAGTGAGCGTTGAAAATGGACGGCGCCTCCTCCGACGCGCCAACAATAAATCGGCAGAAAATGAATTAAAAAATGGTCAACTACTGGGGTACACCTAACAGTCAGAACATGCTTTTGTCGTTTTGTAGGGCTAAAATGGTTATTTACATTTGCAAATAAATATTAAATATTGAATAAACCGGGTAGTTGGACCGGAGCAGACTGGCCGAAAGTGTGCAATTACCGTGGAACCCCTGAACCCATGTGCATGTTTTTGTCTTTTTCGAGGGATAATTTCATTAATGCACTCTGCAAAAAGATAAAAGAATGCAAACTGACAGAACCAAAGCGAACCGACCAAACTGAACCGAACCAAACAGAACCGACCCGAAAATTGAGCATAACAGTAATCGTGAATAGTGTTTTGTGAGAGGGTGAACAGTGCTATCAAATCGTGGGCAGATTTAGCTTTTTAGATAATAAATCCCAGCAAAATCTTTGACAGTATAAAGGCTGATATTATTGTTATTCAAATGACAATCTTTATCTTTTATTCTATGTAACAGAAAATTAGATTCTCTTGGAGAATATCTTGCTTTGCTTCTATGTATAAATAAGTGCATTGAGATTGAATAAAATAACTCAGTTCAGCTGCAGCAATTATAAACAAAATCGGTCTTCTCTGCAATATCATCAACAAATTGGTATCAGAGCTCATTTTTCTTGAGGGACTTGTGAGATTGAGAGAGTTTAATCACAACCTACAAACACTGTTGAGATTGAGAGATCATAAACACAACCCATAAACACTTACCATCTATACACAAAACACATCAAAATGAACCTAGAAATGTCATTCACAGCAGTTTCACCTCCAGTATTTGAAGGGATAAACTATCAAGTTGGGGCTGTCAGAATGGAAGCCTACCTTGATGCAAATGATCTATAGGAAGCAGTTGAACAAGTATACGAAGTTCCAATCCTTTCAGACAATCCAACAGTAGCACAAATAAAAAATCACAAAGAGAAGAAGTAGAGAGCATCAAAAGAAAAAGCAACACTATTTGTAGCAGTATCACCCACAATGTTTTATAGAATAATGACACTGAAGACAACAAAGGAAATCTGGGATTTTCTAAAAGGAGAATACAAAGGAAATGAGAAAATCAATGTAAGACTTCTTGGTTTGACTTTTCTGATTCTAGAATTGTTCAGAAAATTTTAGTAACAATTCCAGAAAAGTTTGAGACAACAGTCTCATCTTTAGAAAACTCTAAAGATCTATCAAGCATTACCTGCACAATTGTTGAATGATGCACTGCAAGCACAGGAGCAAAGAAGGCTGATGAGGCAAGAGAGAAATGTAGAAGGTGCATTTTCTGTCAAATCTCAAAACAATCATGATGGAAAAATCAGAAAAAAAACAAAACAACAGATCTGGAGGTTTTGCATTCAATACTAGGATGAACAAGAGTAGCAATACTCAAAACTTCCCCCTATGTCCTCACTGCAAAAAGGACAATCATCCTCAAAATAAATGCTGGTGGAGACCTGATGCATGCTGTTTAAGTGTGGTCAGCTAGGGCACATGGAAAAGATATGCAAGACTCAACAACAACAGACATAAGCCAAGGTTGCTGATGATCAACACCAGGAGGAGCACCTGTTTGTGATATCATGCTTAGCCATAAACAAATTCACTGAAAATTGGCTCATAGACAGTGGTTGTACAAATCACATGACTCATAATGGGAAGATCTTCACAGAGATTGATGGAAATATTGTCTTAAGAGTCAAGATTGGAAATGGTACTCACCTGAAAGTAGAAGGCAAAGGAACTGTTGCCATTGAAACTCAAACAAGTTTTAAATTAATTTCAAATGTACGTTATGTTCCTAAAATTAGTCAAAACCTGTTAAGTGTTTCACAGTTGTTGGACAAAGGTTACAAGGTGTTATTTGAAAATAAAAGGTGCGTGATTGGATGCTGAAGGAAAAGGTTTTGTGCAGGATTTAAAGAATGAAGGACAAGCTGCTGAACACAAGGAAGACAAAACTTTTGTGCTTTGGCACAAAAGAATGGGGCACTATCATTATGAAGCCTTATTATTCATGGAAAAGAATAACATGGTGAAAGGCTTACCTAAACTGGAAAAGGATTTCCCTACAATTGCTGCTTGTCAATTTGGCAAACTGTCAAGATTTCCATTTCAACAAAGCAAAGCTTGGAGAGCTACACAGAAGCTGCAATTGATCCACACGGATGTTGGAGGACCAATGAACACACCTTCCTTAAATGATAGTAAGTATTATATTGTCTTCATTGATAATTATTCTATGATGAGTTGGATTTATTTTATGAAATTCAAAACTGAAGTTGCTGACATATTTGGGAAGTTTAAAGCATGGATTGAAACTCAAAGCAACTGCAGAATCAAGGTGATCAGATCCGATAATGGAACTGAATACACCTCTAGAAGTTTTAACAAATTTTGTGAAGATGCAGGCATTGAACACCAATTGACAACCATATACTCCACAACAAAACAGAGTTGTGGAAAGAAAGAATAGAACAGAAATGGAGATGACGTGATGCTTACTTCATGACAAAGGATTGCTAAACAAATTCTGAGATGAGGCGGTGAATACATCAGTATTTTTGTTGAACTGATTGCCAACAAAAGCCTTGCAAACTAAAACTCCATATGAAGCCTGGTTTGGCTACAAACCAAAGCTGGTCAATTTGAAGATTTTTGGTTGCTTATGTTTCTCCTATATTCCTCAAAATAGGAGAGACAAATTGGACAAAAAGGCTGAAGCTGGGATTTTTGTAGGCTAAAGTACAATTACTAAAGCCTATAGAATCTACATACCTTAGAGAAATAAATTATAATCAGCACGGATGTTCATTTTTTTGAATGTGACAGCTGGAATTGGAAGGATGAAAAGAAGAGTGAAGATCAAAGTTTGCAAGATGATGAGCCAGTAAGAGGAACCAGAACTATTGCAGACATCTATCAAAGATGCAATATTGCTGCAATTGAACCTGCAAACTTTGAAGAAGCAGCTGATCAAAAATGGTTAGATGCAATGAAGGGGGAGATTGAGAAGAATCAAAGATGGAAATTGGTGGACAGACCTTAGCACAAAGAAACCATTAGAGTCAAATAGATTTACAGAACCAAATTGAATTCTAATGGTTTTGTAAATAAACACAAGGCAAGACTAGTCGTAAAGGGATATGCTCAGATATATGGAGAAGATTTTTCTGAAACTTTTGCTCTTGTTGCAAGAATAGATACAATATGGATGCTACTAGCACTGACTGCACAAAAAGGCTGGATTGTACATCAAATGGATGTCAAGTCGACCTTCTTGAATGGTAGTTTCGAGGAAGAAATTTTTGTTGAACAACCTGAAGGTTTTTCTGTTGCAGGACAAGAGAATCAAGTTTATCAACTAAAAAACGCCTTATATGGCTTAAAGCAGGCTCCAAGAAGCTGGTATAGCAGAATTGATACTTACTTGCAGAACTTAGGCTATACTAAAAGTCTAATTGAATCTACACTTTACACCAAAGTAGATGAAGAACACATTCTTGTTGTATCTCTTTATGTTGATGATTTGTTGATAACAAGAAGCTGTAAGGAGTTAATTGAAAAGTTGAAAGAGGAGATGAAATCTGTTTTTGAGATGATAGATCTTGGAGGAATGACTTTTTTCCTTGGCATGCAAATATTTCAAAAATAGAATGAAATATTTATGTGTCAACACTGATTTGCAAAGGAAATTCTCAAGAAGTTCAATATGGAACAATGCAAGCCAACTACTACACCAATGAATGTGAAGGAAAAGTCTTGTAAAGAAGATGGAGCTAGAAAAGTAGATGAAAAGCTATACATAAGCTTAATAGGTTGCCTAATGTATTTGACAGAACAGATCAGACATCATGCATGTTGTAAGTCTATTATCTAGATATATACATTGTGCAAGTGAGATTCACTTTACAGCAAAGAGAATCCTCAAATATATCAAAGGCATAGTTGATTATGGGATCAAATTCAGTCAAGTTGGAGCTACATTGACAGTGAATGGGCAGGGAACATGGATGACATGAGAAGTACCTCTAGATATTGCTTGGGTCAGGTGTTTTTTCATGGAGCTCAAAGAAGCTAGAAATTGTTGCTCAATCAACAGCAGAAGCTGAATATATTGTTGCCACCGAATCTGCAAATCAAGCAGTTTGGATTAGGAAATTGTTGGTTGATTTGAATCTGAAACAAGATAAAAGCACTCAATTGTTTGTAGACAACCAAGCTGCAATATCACTTTCAAATAATCCAGTATTTCATGGCAGAACAAAGGATTTGAAGATCAAATTTTTCGCTTTAAGAAAAGTTCAACAAGAAGGAGAATTGAAGCTGCTCTACTACAAACATTTTTACAAAACCACTTCCTAAGGTCAAGTTCGAGCATTTGAGAAAGGTTGGGAATTTGAAATTCCAGAATCAAGGAGGAGAATTGTTGACCATGAGTGATTCTAGTAGAAAATAAATCCCAGCAGAATCTTTGACAGTATCAAAGATTGTTATTATTGCTATTCAAATGGCAATCTTTATCTTTTATTCTATGTAACAGAAATCAGATTTTCTTGGAGAATATCTTGCAATTTTGTTTTTGCTTCTATGTATAAATAAGTGCATTGAGATTGAATAAAATAACTCAGTTCTGCTGCACCAATTATAAACAAAATCTATCTTCTCTGCAATATCATCAACAAAAATCAATAAACTGTAATAGAACTTGCTGCTTAATTTGTAGTTATGTGGTTGTTGCTTGAAGTTGAATATAATTACCTGTATGACAACATGCTCTCATATATTTGCTTAGATATATTTATGAAAGATGTAAGGAGATGCTGATGAGTTTCTACTTGGCTTATTTGTTGAAGACTCAACTACGACTGGAGACATTTTACAGTTTCAATGAAAGATTTGCAAAATTCATAGCAAGAGATTCAAGAAAGTTGTTAAAGGCATAGTTGTCAATACCGTTCTTGTCGCCGTTCTGGTTTTTTGATTGGAACGGAACGTTCCGGTTTCGGAGCGTTCCGGCGTGCCATTTCGGTATCGTACTGTTCATATATAATTAATTATATATATATGAAAAAAATAAAATATTAATTTAACAAGTATAATTAAAATTCAAGATAAATTAACTTTAAATTATACAATACAAACACAAAGTCAAAAAAACATAATCTCAAAATTAGAAACATCTCTAAAATTCCAAAATATTATGAAAGTAAAATGTTCTAAAATAAAAGAAATATAAATCAAACATCTTCTACATCATTAATATAAAAATAAGGATCTTGATCTTGTGGTGGAATATAAGGAAAGTCATCAACAAGACATTCCAATAGTTGGTCATTTCCACCAAGCTCATTCTCCTCATTAAAACATGTCTCTTCATCGTCTAAATTTAAAGTAGACAAAGGTGCTTTGATACTCTCCCAACTTATATCCTCTCCATCAAGAAGATTGGGTTCTTCACAAATCCATTCATTTAATAGATCAATGTTATCAAGGCTAATAGGATCTAAAGCATCTCTTGTTTTGCTCAAATTCCTACAAAGAATAAACACAAAAGAAATTAAAAAAATTAATAACAATGTAATAGAAAATAATTATTAATATAATAGTATTAATATTTTACCTCTGTTGAATCTTTAGATTATAACGAACAGATACTAAATCATTTAATCTCTTGTGCTCAAGCCTATTTCGCTTTTTGGAATGGATGTATTCAAATACACTCCAATTTCTTTCGCACCCAGTTGCACTACAACATTGACTAAGAACTCGAATTGCAAACTTTTGAAGTTCTTCAGTATCATTGCCGAATTGCTCCCACCATGCAACTAGATAAGAAAATTTGAATAAATCAAATATTATAGATAAAAAAAGACATTATATTTTAAAAAATAAAAGTTATTACCTGGATTTAACTTTTCTCTTTGACGAATAGCTAGGGACATGCCAAAATCACCAGCTGCTTTCTTATACTCCTCAATTTGGCCACTAATGATATCTTGAATATCACAATCAGGAACCAATCTAGTAATTGTTCTAAGCAAACCTCGAGTTACCTCCTTTTGTTTTGAAAAAGAAGGCCTAAAAAATATTCCAGGATTAAGAAAACATCCTGTTGCATGTAATGGACTATGAAGTTGCTTATCCCATCTAGCATCAATTACCCGAATATATGGTCCATATTGAGATATTCTATTTTTCAACCTTGTTTTGATGGCTTCTTTTGCTTTATCCATTGCCTCATATAAATATCCCATGGATGGTTTTTCTTCACTGTCTGCTAACCTTGGAACTCGTACTAAAGGCTGGCTAACGTTGACTATATGTGCACATCTTGGCCAAAAGTCTTTATCTTCTAAAACTATAGCAGCAATTTCCTTTCCAACCCGACTTTTGCCATGACTTGATTCAACCCATTTTGTGCAAGTAAACATCTGTCGAAGCTCATTCTTAAACTTCAGTAAACATTGGATGCTTAAGAAATGGGTAGCAAACCTTGTTATGCCAGGATGACATAAATCATTTCCATTTGTGAATTCTTTCCTCATCAAAGCTAAAACCCATGCATGATTATATATAAACTTGGTTATATTTCTTGCATTTTCAATGGTTTCATCAATGATCGGAAAATATCTTGGATCACATATATTTTCTAGCATTAAATCAATGCAATGGGCAGCACAAGGAGAACAAAAAAAGGTGCCATACCTTTGCCGCAAAGCTTTCCCAGCAGCCTTAAATGCAGCCTCATTATCACTAACAAATTGGACAATATTTTCTTGTCCAACTTCTTTGACAACTTCATCAAATATCTCAAGCAATGTCTCTTTATCTTTTCAAAGTCCTGAAGTGTCAACAGACTTCAAGAATACGGTGCCTCTCGGAGAATAAGCAAGGAAATTCACAATTGGTACATTCCTCCTATTTGACCACCCGTCTGCCATAATAGAACATCCATAAAATTTCCAATCAGCCTTGATTCCTAAAATGTATTCATGGACATCATGAACTACATCTTTCAAAAGTGATCCTCTTAAATCATGATATGATGGTCCTTTAAAACCAGGTCCCGTTGATGTTACGACATCTATCATTAGCTGATAATAATATGACTTAGCACCATTAAACGGTATATTAGCATCAAACCACCATGTTGCTATGGCTTTTCTTGCATTGTGTTCTATCTCTTTAGAAGCCATTGCACTTCTAATACTAGGCTGTGAACCTGAGGTAGTTCGTGGAGCAAATAAAGGTATCCTTTTTCTAGTTGTACTTATTCCTTGCATTGTCAATCTTCTATTTGTTTGTGAACGTATATCACCAAAATGAGGATTTGCAACATCACCCTCTTCAACTTCTTCATCATTGGAAACTTATTGAGAATTTCCAATATCAGTTCTAACTCGTTTTCTTTTCTCTTTCTCCGTTGTCATGTCCTCTATCAGTTGTTTCATTTGCCATTTAACATATGGAGGGACCCTTTTACAAGGTTCAAGTTGACCTTTAATACCAGCAAGGTGATACTTCAAACGAGCAACACCACCACCATTGATTTGTTTGTTACAATGAACACATATACTTGCATTCTTTGCACCAGCAACCACCTGTCCATGAGCCCATGCTGGATCATCTGATCTTGCTGGAGCTGAAGAAATGGAAGTCCCACCACTAAATGATTTTTCAGCCATGTAATTTAATCTGTTGTAAAAAGATAACACAAGTTAGAAATTAATAGAAATTTCGGTTCAAGATAACATGTTGTCATATCCTCAAGGAAGGAAGTTCATAATCAACGACAATCCAAGTACTATACTAGGCTACTGGCCGAACCATTTGCCGCAGTTCAAGATAAAAAAACAACAAAGGAGTAAAGTTTGCAAATTTAGAATTCTGATTCATACATAGTTACATACTCCTTGAAAAGCAAGTTCAACCCATAAAGATTTAAAACAAGTTCCAAAAGAACTTAGAGGTAAGAACACCTAAAATAAAATTACACATCAAATAGATTCAATGACATGACATGTTTATGAAAAGGAGAGGTATGGGCTGAATTCATGTCTCTCAATGCCAGATCAGATAGGAAGCTATACATATATATTCATTAGCGTTAACATTAAGCAAAAGTTCTTCAAACATTTTCTAGATCCTTATGATACTTTTCCATGTGAGAATTTAGTTCCCAATAGCAAGAGTTTACCACATTGAGCTTCCCAAAGTTAATCAAACATGGTTAACAATCATCACTGCTCAGTATCTCAAAATTTTATAGGTCATATTTCTATACCTAATTTCTCATATCCTCTTAAATGGAAAGCTAACTTCTACTTTATTTTGAGCAACCACGAATTATATACAGGCATGAAACTTAATAGTCAGTTTATTAAATTATTCACTGAAGGAATTTGATATAAATTAGACAAGAAAACCTGGCTGATAGCATAGTCCTGATTATCATATCATTCATAACAAGAGTATGAAAATAGGAACAGGTTTTGGGAGGGCGTAAGCTGTGAAAAATCTATCAAGGATTACCCACCGAACACATCCAGGGCATTTGTTTCCATTTCACTAACATTCCCCTAAAATCCCCAATTTCTTATACTCATCTTAACCAGCAGTAGACTTAATTTTAATATTTTTCATCTACGCCCACTTATCAAACATGAGTTTTGGGATGATTTGGGGATTGTAATATCAATCCATCAGCAACACAACAATATCAATTATTCACACATTCCATACATAAATGCCCAGTTTTATCATTTATGCCCAGTTTCATCAGTTTCAAATTTTCAATAAATTCAAGGATTTGGGGATTGGAATGTGTACCTTTCACTTTCAGTTGCTGCCGTGAGAAGATTTGGGGAAGAAGTGAAGAACCGATGAATTGAGATTTGGGGAAGAAATGAAGATTTGGTGTCGCCGTGTGGAAGAACAAGCTCGGGCTTGCGATTTTGAGTTAGGGATTGAGATTTTGAGCTGAGTAATTACGAATTGAGATTTTGAGGTGAGGGATTACTGGATTAGGTATCGAAAACTTGAGATTTGAGTTGAGCAGATGGGGAATTGATTTGGGAAAGGAAATTGATTTGGGAATTGTGGAATCGGGGATGTTTCTGTGTGTTTTGTAAGGATACATTAAACGACATCGTTTTGATGAACCCGGAACAGAACGCCCGGAACAGAACCGAGGTGTTCCGGCTAGAATTGCGTCGGAATTTCCCGAATGGACCGGAATTAAAACTGGGACGAAAACGACGCTGTTTTGTCCCGGTTTTATGAACGGATTTTACAACTATGGTTAAAGGGATCACTGGAAACCAATACTCTGACATGATAGATGATCACTGGAAACCAATACTCTGACATGACATGATAGATGATCTGGTGGACAGACCTTAACACAAAAAAACATTGGAGTCAAATGGATTTACAGAACCAAATTGAATTCTGATGGTTTTGTAAATAAACACAAGACAAGACTAGTCGTAAAGGGATATGCTCAGATATATGGAGTAGATTTTTCTGAAACTTTTGCTCTTGTTGCAAGAATAGATACAATAAGGATGCTGCTAGCACTGGCTGCACAAAAGGCTGGATTGTACATCAAATGGATGTCAAGTCGGCCTTCTTGAATGGTAGTTTTGGAGGAAGAAATTTTTGTTGAACAACTTGAAGGTTTTTCAGTTGCAGGACAAGAGAATCAAGTTTATCAACTAAAAAACGTCTTATATGGCTTAAAGCAGGCTCCAAGAAGCTGGTATAGCAGAATTGACACTTACTTGTAGAACTTAGGCTTTACTAAAAGTCTAAGTGAATCTACACTTTACACCAAAGTAGATGAAGAACACATTCTTGTTGTATCTCTTTATGTTGACGATTTGTTGATAACAGGAAGCTGCAAGGAGTTAATTGAAAAGTTGAAAGAGGAGATGAAATATGTTTTTGAGATGATAGATCTTAGAGTAATGACTTTTTTCCTTAGCATGCAAATATTTCAAAAATAGAATGAAATATTTATGTGTCAACACAAATTTGCAAAGGAAATTCTCAAGAAGTTCAATATGGAACAATGCAAGCCAACTACTACACCAATGAATGTGAAGGAAAAGTTTTGCAAAGAAGATGAAGCTAGAAAAGTAGATGAAAAGCTATACATAAGCTTAATAGGTTGCCTAATGTATTTGACAGAACCACATCAGACATCATGCATGTTGTAAGTCTATTATCTAGATATATACATTGTGCAAGTGAGATTCACTTTACAACAAAGAGAATCCTCAAATATATCAAAGGCATAGTTTATTATGGCATCAAATTCAGTCAAGTTGGAGCTACATTGACAGTGACTGGGCAGGGAACATGGATGACATGAGAAGTACCTGTAGATATTGCTTGGGTCAACTGTTTTTTCATGAAGCTCAAAGAAGCTAGAAGTTGTTGCTCAATCAACAGCAGAAGCTTAATATATTGCTGCCACCGAATCTGCAAATCAAGTAGTTTAGATTAGGAAATTGTTGGTTGATTTGAATCTGAAACAAGATAAAAGCACTCAATTGTTTGTAGACAACCAAGCTGCAATATCAATTTCAAATAATCCAGTATTTCAAGATCAAAATTTTCGCAATGAAAGACAATAAATAATAAGGGTATTTTACTTGAATGAGATATCTTGACAGCATGCTCTCATATATTTGCTTAGATATATTTATGAAAGGTGTAAGGAGTTGCTGATAAGTTTCTACTTGGCTTATTTGTTGAAGACTCAACTATGACTGGAGGCATTTTACAGTTTCAATGAAAGATTTGCAAAAATTCATAGCAAGAGATTCAAGAAAGCTGTTAAAGGGATCACTGGAAACCAATACTCTGACATGATAGATGATCTTGTGGAAGAAGTTTCTAAAAGTAAACTGGAAATATATCTGGGAAATCTGGTGACAATGAACCTCAGAAACATTCAAAGAGAACTGCTTCTGGAAAAACCAAAGTGGTCCAGGAAAAGGACTACCGAGGTGCATGCTTGTCCTGAAGTTGAGAATACAGAGGCAACTATTAGGCAATGTAAAAGGTAGAGGGGGAGGCCGAGGAAGAGGAAGGGGAAAGGCAAATCTTTGTTCTGAACTATCAGATCCAAGCCCTTGTGACGCTGAAAGTGGTCATGATGAGCATGGAGTTCATGTTGATGAGTCAAGTGGCCCGCATGAATTGCGGAAGGTGAGATTAATTTTTATTTGCTCATTTCCTTTAAGGCATAACGAAGTCTATATAATGTCACGTTGATAGATTCATGGAAAGCGAGCAAGTGGAGAACTTAACTTGTTTGTGGTTTGTTCTTATTGTTGGAAATTTGGCAGAAATAGAGAATAGAAAAGAAAAGGTTTAGGCTGCACACTCTCTAATTTGGTAGAATACAATACATATGAAAATGGTACTCTCACACTTTTTTCATTATGAGATTCATACAATATATATAGACATTAATAGTTGCGACTCTTCAATACTAATAGTTGCGACTCTTCAATACTAATAGATGCGACTCTTCAATACTAATAGATGTGACTCTTCAATACTAATAGTTGCGACTCTTGATAAATAAGTTTAATAACTAACATTCACCCCTCTTAAACTTGTTTCATCAATCTTCACGATTCCAAGCTTCTTCTGCAGATAACAAAAAACTTCAGTCTTCAATGGCTTTGTAAAAATATCAGCAATCTGTTCATGAGTGTTGACATGAACTAACTCCACATCGCCTTCTTTTATGTGCTCTCTAATAAAATGAAATCGAGTATCAATATGCTTTGAACGTTCATGATGCACTGGATTCTTTGCAAGAGCTATAGCAGACTTGTTATCAATGAAAATTCTTGTGGCTTCACTCTGTTTCTGTTGCAGATCTTCCATCAATTTCCTTAGCCATATTGCATGACACACACATGATGCAGCAGCAATGTATTCTGCTTCACATGTGGATAATGCAACAATAGATTGTTTCTTGGATGTCCATGTGAATGCTGTTTCTCCCATGAAAAATATGAATCCAGTTGTGCTTTTCCTGTCTTCCAAGCTTCCTGCCCAATCACTATCACTATAACCTGTGATTTTGAAATTCAGTGATGATGAATAACATAATCCATAGTTTAATGTTCCTTTAATAAACCGAAGGATCCTCTTTGCTGCCTTCAAATGTGAACTCCTTGGTCTCTCCATGTATCTGCTAACCAAACCAACTCCAAACAGAATGTCTGGTCTGGTACAAGTTAGATAACGCAAACACCCCACAATACTTTTGTAATATGTAGGATTAACTAAATCTCTTTCTCCTTCTTTAGTTAACCTCGTTCCATACTCAACTGGATTGTCTGCTGGATCACAATCTTCCATAGCAAATTTCTTTTGCACTTCTGTTGCATACTTGGCTTGAGAAACGAAAATTCCATTACTGCATTGCTTCACTTCTAATCCCAGAAAATATGCTAGAAGACCTAAGTCTGTCATCTCAAATTCCTTTACCATGGATTGCTTGAAATCTTGAATCATTGTAGGATCATCCCCTGTGAACAGAATATCATCCACGTATAAACAAACAAACATTATTCTACCATGCAAGTTTTTCTTCACATATAATGCATGTTCATACGGGCATTTTGTAAACCCCTTCTGAGAAAGATAGCCATCAATTCTTGAGTTCCATGCTCTTGGTGCTTGTTTGAGTCCGTAAAGGGCTTTCTTCAATCTGCACACCTTTTCTTCTTCTCCTTTTACTACAAAACCAGCTGGTTGCTCAACATATACTTCCTCTTCAAGATTGCCATTCAAGAATGCTGATTTTACGTCCATCTGAAATATCTTCCATTGTTTCTGAGTAGCCAATGAAATCACCAATCTCACAGTTTCCATTCTTGCTACTGGAGCAAAAACATCTTCATAATCTACTCCATATCGTTGCTTGTACCCTTTTGCAACTAATCTGGCTTTATGTTTTTCAATTTCTCCTTCAACATTCTTCTTTGTCTTGAAGATCCATTTTACTCCGATTGCATTGTGACCTTCAGGAAGTGTTGTCAGTTCCCATGTATTGTTCTTCTGAATGGAATTGATCTCCTCCTTCATTGCTTTCTTCCACTTGTCTTCCTGATATGCTTCTTCAAATGTTATGGGATCATTTCCTGAAAACAAACACAACATGTTGACATCATCAAGGTTCATTCTCTCTGTCGCGTCATAGATTTCTTGTATGCTCTTTGTTTTTCTTGCTGAACTTGAAGGACTAGCAGGGCTGCTAGTTGATGGGGTTGGATTGATTATGCTTTCTTCTTCATCATTCTGCATTTGTTCTTCTTCTACAACCAATTTCTACAGCTGTTCCTCAGTACTCCAGTTCCATTCTTGCTCTTCATCAAATCTCACATCTCTTGACATGATCACCTTTTTTGTTACTGGATTGAACAATTTGTAACCATACGAATTTTCTCCATATCCTAGCAGTATGCATTTCTGACTTTTATCTTCAAGCTTGGTTCGTTTTTCATCTTGAATTTTGGCATAAGCTATGCTGCCAAAAATCCTCAAGTGATCAACTCTCGGTTTCTTCATGCTCCAGGCTTCTTCTGGTGTAAGCATATGCAACCTCTTTGTTGTAAATTTGTTCAACAAATACACAGCACACACAACTGCATCTCCCCAAAACTCTTTAGGACAATTCTTTTCTTTTAACATACATCTAACCATGTTCATAATAGTCCTATTTTTCCTCTCCGATACTCCATTCTGTTGTGGAGTCTGTGGCATTGTGAGCTGATGTGCTATACCATTCTCTTTACAATAATAATCAAAAGCATGAGACACATACTCTCCTCCCCTATCAGTTCTCAGATTTTTCAGCTTGCATTCACTTTGCTTTTCTACTAGATTTTTAAATTCCTTAAACTTGCTCAGCACTTCTTTTTTTCTTTCAACACATATACCCATGTTTTTCCACTAAAATCATCAGTGAATGTAAGGAAATACCTGTTTCCCCCTATTGTTGTAGGTGTAATTGGCCCACACACATCTGAATACACCAATTCCAGAGGCTGAGATGCTCTAGAACTCTTCTTTGGGAAGGATTTTCGGTGCTGCTTTCCCATCACACACACTTCACACAAATCATTTGTGTGTTCGAGTTGTGGTATTCCCAGAACCATCCTATGTTTCTCCATCATCATTAATGATCCACAATTCAGATGTCCATAACGCAAATGCCACAAGTTCGTCAGATTTGAACTTTCTGCCTTGAAACAGTTTGACATACACACATTTAAGTCAAGAGGAAACATCCTGTTTTTGGTCATCTTGACTGAGGCAATTAAAGCTCCAGATTCATCAAAAATCTTCAAGTTCTTATTCTTCATCTGCACTTCAAAATCTTGCTCCAGAAACTGCCCCAGACTTAAGATGTTACTCTTCATGTCTGGAACGTAAAATACTTCTGTTATGAATTTCTGCTCACCATTCTTGAGTTGTATAAGAATTCGGCCTCTTCCTTCAACATGTATTTGAGAAAGATCTCCAAAAGTGATTTTTCCTTTGTAACTCTCATCAATATCTGCAAATGCTTCCTTCATGCCACACATATGATTTGATGCTCCTGTGTCTAGATACCAGGTACTAGATCTGCTATCATCAAATTTTCCACATGCCAGCAGCAGTGCAGGTTCTTCTGAATCACTTACCTTCTCAGCAAAATTAACAACTTTGTCTTCAAATCTGTATTGTGAACAGTCAGAGGCGAAATGACCATATTCCTTGCAATTATAACATTGCACGCCTGCATTGTTATTTCTCCAGTTTGAGTATCCTCCACGACTTCTTCCTCTGAATCTGCCTCTGCCTCTGCCATTGAAATTCTGATTTCGTGCACCATGAAATTCTTGATTTCTATATGATCTTCCTCCTCTTCCTCTTCTATGCAAAAATCTGCCTCTCTGGAATGCTCCTCTGTTGGATTCATTGGAATTCTTCAAAGTTAGTTGTGTCTGCAAAGCATGTTCAAGTGTTCTTCCTTCTCCTCTTCTATCAATTTTCTGATCATGGGCTTGCAGTGATCCCATTAACTCTTCTACTGTCAATTCTTCTAAATCTTTTGATTCTTCAATTGCTACAACCACATGGTCAAACTTTGAATCCAGTGATCTCAAAATTTTCTCCATCACACGAACATCATCAATATTTTCACCATTCCTTCTCATCTGGTGAACCAAAGTGATTACTTTTGTAAAGTAATCTGAGATTGTCTCATTGCCTTCTTTGTTTAGCTTCTCAAAATCTCCTCTCTGAGATTGTAGCCGAACTCTTTTTGTTTTTTCAACTCCACTATAAGTTTTGCTAAGCATTTCCCATGCTTCCTTTGATGTCTTTGCTGGTGCCACCATCTCAAGGGTTGCTTCATCAAGCCCTTGATAAATTGTGAATAACGCCTTGTTGTCTTTCTTTCTTGATTCTCTCAGTGCTTGTCTCTCTGCATTGCTCATCACAGCGTCTTCTTTTGGTTCAGTATAACCATCTTCAACCAGCTCCCATAACTCTTGTGATCTAAGTAGTGCTTTGTATTGGATGCACCACAAATCATAGTTTTGTTTGGTAAGGCGGGGAATATGAAATTGGGAATTGTTGTTGTTGGAAGTCATGTTGTCTCTCGGGCTCTGATACCAGTTTTGTTGGAAATTTGGCAGAAATAGAGAATAGAAAAGAAAAGGTTTAGGCTGCACACTCTCTAATTTGGTAGAATACAATACATCTGAAAATGGTACTCTCACACTTTTTTCATTATGAGATTCATACAATATATATAGACATTAATAGTTGCGACTCTTCAATACTAATAGATGCGACTCTTCAATACTAATAGATGCGACTCTTCAATACTAATAGTTGCGACTCTTGATAAATAAGTTTAATAACTAACACTTATTAAGGTGCAACAGACTGTAGCTTGATTTCAAAACCTTTACCTCGCTTGCTTGTTGATAGGCTGTGGTTTATTCCAATTTTTTTCATGTCAGCCATTAAGCATTTTCGGTTCTCTTTTGATAATTTGAGGAACCACACTCCCCCATCATCTCATATAGGTATGAAGGCCTCAGCCTGAGAAATATGCACTGGAGTTATTTAGTACATGCATAGACAGTTGTTGTCTTGGTTTTTGTTTATCTGGTGCAAAATTAGTATAAAGGTTTCGATTACTTAAATTTTCATTATATGATGTCATGATTCTTGACCATTAAGCAAATTCTGCAAATGAGCCTTTTGTAAATTCATCATGGTAGGAATTCCATAAAGTAGACTGGGATCTACAATAATGTTAATTCAAGAAAGCTTGTTCATTATTTTAAGCTGAAACTAACAAAGTTTTCTTTTCACCTGTTTTCCCTAGTCAACACGGTTGCGAAACCTGTAAATTACACAGTCAATTACTTAGAAATTGATGATGTGGAGAAGTCCTTGGAAGGGGAGATGGTGGCATTGGCATCAAAGACAATGAACAACTTGAAGTGGGAGATTCTTCATTTCAGAGCTTCTCCAGGGATCATCTTGAAAGGGGAGATGGACTTTTCTTCGATGGAGAGGAAGTTGGTCTCCTTGGCTTGAACCAAAATAACTATTTTTTCAGAGGTGAACTTTCTAATGATTACCTTGAAAGGGGAGGTGGGTTTTGCCTGGATGAAAGTGACATAGGCATGGACCAAGGCACTGCCCATAGTCCGCCTACAACAGTTGATGGGGAAACTGGTGATCTTTTAGAAGATGTTGAGCATGACCCTGAGCTTTTGAATGAAGTCAGAGATGGAGGGAGGACAAGGGCTTCTGATACTGAGTTGAATGCAGACAACGTGGTTGCTGCACATGCTGATTGTCATTTAAGGATCAGGAGAGGGGGGCAACTGTTGGCGCAGGAAGTCTAAGGGCAATGCCGCACTTTCTTAAGAGAAAACGGAGGAAAGGATGAAAAAACATGTGATTTTATTGATCAGTCTTTCTGCCAGTGTGCTATGGAAGGAAGTGCTGCGATAGGCTTCCCACCTCATTGAGAGTAATTAATAATATGGTTAACGTTGCATGCCTGAAACAAACTAGATGTCTTTCTTGTCATCATTTGTTTTGTGCACTCTGAAAATGAATTATTACTTTGTGTATCGCTTTTGCAAATTTAAAATTTCAGAAAAAAATGATGACTTTGTCTCTTGCATCCTGATTTATATAATAACGAGCGGTAGCAAATGGTTATATATATATATATATATATATATATGTATGTATATGTATTGTGAAGACTTAATATTAGTTGTTTGCACGTGTTTTTATTTTTATTTTTTGTGATTACAAAACCATTGCAAGTCCATGATATAGTGGTGAGAAGTTAAAGATTTGTTCTTTATCATCTACTATTGCTCGTCACTTTATCACTGAAATGGCAATTGACGAATCACTTTGTTGATTTTTTTTAATTGCTGCAACTTAATTCAAGTTCTTAGACAACAATCAAGGACATTCACCATATCAGAATTGCTTCTCCTTTACGTCATCATGATGTCTTCATTAGATATTATTTGCCAATATGATACGAACCTCGTGATCATGCAACTCACAATCAAGATTGAGATCTGATCCTAGAAAGCTGAAATAAGTCTGATAGGACCGTGACACAATGGAAACCTACCCCAAGACACCAACATTAATGGAATGAATAGAATGACGCCATGAAGCCAACTAATCTTTTATAAGTCAGATTCAATTTATTCAAGAACTGAAGAATACAAGATTATTCTCACACGTTAAAACTGAAAATTTAGCAGTAATATTCATCAAAAGACTGCTGAAATTTAGCTTACATGAGTTTATATAATTCTTGAAAAATTATCCCTAATGGACTTCTTATGTGGACTTAAATAAGGTCTACTAAAAAATGACCAAAAACCCTAAACTGAAAAGCTCATAACTTAATCCAAACAAGCCTTGGATTCTAACTCGAAATAAAATATTAATTAAGCTCAAACAAGTCTTGGGCTGCAACTATCAAAATAAAATAAAAATTATAATACTAAATCCATGTTCTGCCATAAGAAGAAGAGAAGGAAGTAAAATATTAAAAAGTTGATTCAAGACTTATTTATAGCCTTCTATGTAGCACTTTAATCCACCCATGTTGTTTCCCAGTTGTAGTAGGATTCTTTTGTTTCCTTTGTTGTCCTCACTTTATGGCCCAAATAAGGTTATATTAGACCCTCTTGCACATGGATAAGATGTACTAGAGTCTCCTCTTGATACTCTAATGGACCTTGCAACTTGGGTGAAACCTTCAAAATCAATGCATTCAATGTTTCTTTTAATGTCTTTATCTTAGGCTGGGTCATTGGACCATTTGGAACATGTAATGAGTCTATGATAGTTTTTGGGCTGGTCCACATCATCCCCTCTCTCCTCAAAAGGATTCAACCTCGAATCAAAGTATGTGAAACAACGTATGATCAACAACATTGAAAGTAGCATTAACACCATACTCACGTGAAAGGTTAATTTTATGTGTTGTCATTGATTCTCTCTAAAACCTAAAATAGACCATCACCACGAGGCTATAATTATGATTTCCTTTGGTTAGGAAATCGTTCCTTATGCATTTGCACCCAAACCTAATCATCGAGTTGGAAAACAACCAGTTGATGTCTCTTATTTGCTTTAGAAGTGTAAAGTCTGTTCTTTTTCTCTATCTATAGTCAAACTCCTTCATGGAGCTATCTCATCATCTTTGCCTTCTTTTCACCATCTAAACTTGCCATTTCTTCAAAAGGTAAATGAATTAAGTCCATAGGAGTTAGTGGAGTAAAAACATAAATAATTTCAAAAGGAGAAAAACCAGTAGTCAAATGCACAGTTCTATTATACGCAAACTCAACAAAAGGCCAACATTCTTCCCAACTTTTCAAATTCTTTTGAATTACAACATGTAAAAGTTGAGGTAACGTTCTATTCACTACCTCAGTTTGTCCATCTATTTGAGGATGAGATGTCGAAAATAATAGTTTGGTTCCCAACTTTCCCTATAAGGTCTTCCAAAAATAGCTAAGGAACTTAACATCACGATCTGACATTATACTCTTAGGAATGACATGCAAACATACAATATCGCTAAAGAACAAGTCCGTGATATGAGATGCATCATCTGTTTTATGGCATGCAATGAAATGCATCATTTTAGAAAATCTATCAACCACAATGAAAATAGAGTCTCCATCGTTCTTTTACCTAGGTAAACCTAAAACAAAATCCATTGATATCTACCAGGGTTTAGTAGGCACATATAATGGTGTATATAGTCCATGCATGTACTATAGATTTTGCCTTTCGACAAGCAATGCACTGTTCACAAATTCGTTGCACATCTCTTTTCATCTTTGGCCAATAAAAATGCCCATGCAATGTATTCAAGGTTTTCGTACCCCAAAGTGACCCATTAAACCACCCCCATATACTTTACGAACAAGCAATTCACGCAAAGAACTAGCAGGAACACACAATCTATTCTCTTTGAACAAATAACCATCTATTAAATAAAACTTATCAAAAGTCGAATGTCCACATGCATTATAAATCTCAGCAAAGTAAGAATTCCAGCTCATCAACTTGCCTTAGAAGCTCCTCATCTCCTCGGGATTGCTTCTATAGGCTAGTTGGTGAGGAATTGAAGCTCTGGGTACAAAATCAATTTGATGCTCTATCCTCCTCAATGGTGGTAATCCGCTAGGAGTATCGTCGGGGAACACACCATCAAACTCCTGCAACAAAGAAATAGCAACACTATGCACAATATGATCAAGATCATTAGTATTAAAGTAAGCCTCTTTATACACAAGTAAAATCATTATAGAAAAACTGTATGTTTTTTCTAAAAATGGTCTCAATATCGGGTGACCCGTCCATCTTCAATTGTTTTAGGAAAAACTCCACGCTTTTCTAAAAATGGTCTATTTGCACACTGAAAATATAAAGATAAAATATCATTAAAAAAAAGCTATATATGAGCTTTTGAAAATGCATGATCTCATTAAAAGAAAAATTCGGCAAAAAAACAAACATAAAATCCAATTGACATCTTGAGTCTCGATTGTCAAAACTAAAAACAAAAAATAAAGGCAAACAACATAGAAAATATCTTAATCTAACAAGCATTGTTTATTACATTTTGAACACCAATGCAGCAACTTCCTCCGACCATAGATGGTTAACTATGACAATTCTTCATCCCTTCTTCCATATTGAGCCTTCTCGGTGATGCCCCCAACTTCATCCTTTTTAGAGTGTTTATGCTCATAGAAAAATGCTTCTGAAGAAAGTTTTCATCTCCCAAGTAAGGTTGCATCACATATGTAGCCTTAACGAAACCCTAATCGGAGGAATGACTAAGTTTTCTTCTCCAACTTCCTCTAATCCTTGCCATTCTCTTCTTCCTTCTTGCACCAATAGCTAGCCTGTAATCCTCTTTTCTAGGTTTATATCCCAGTCCAAATCTCTATTGTGCAACTTTCATCTTTGTTACACTAATCCACTCAATTTTTCCTTTTTCAATGTCATATTGGAAAGTAATCTTGTGCTTCAAAAAGCTTTTAGGGAACATTTTGGTGGACTCTAAGATATCTAATGTCCTTATTATAGTGTTCTCATGCACCCACTCAGTACTCATGACCTCAAATGCATGGAGGTTATCATCCCTAAAATCTTTAGCTTTAATGAAAGGAGTCGCCATATTTCTCAGCATCGATATAGTCTCCTCGGCCTTAATGATAACTAGAACACCATTGGCGATATACTCAAACATTGATGTAGCAAGGATGTGACCGCTCCCGTTGAATGTATCTAAACTTGTGGATGAGGAAAAAACAAATGAGTTCCTGAAATTGATGAAGCTTTAATGAAAGGCTTAGCCCTTTATGCTCTAGCCATCATCACACTTGGCTGCATGTGTGAGGGATCCACGAACATCTCATCCAGCATATGCCTTGGCAACACATAAAGGGCTAAGCCATTATCGATAAGAACTTTACCGATGAGACAATCTTTGCATCGGACCGTGACATATAGGGGCTTTTCTGTTATGTCTCGTTCGTGTCAAGTTCATCTTTGTTGAAATACATGTAATTTGAAGCATGGATCCTCCCTACTAGATGCTCCATAGTCTTTTGTTCAATATCTTGGGAGTAAGTAGGCCTCATTCACTACCTTGTGCAAAGCATTACAATGTGCTCGGAGCTTAGTATTAATGACATGGTGGAGATCTTGGCAGAGGTCTTCTTCAACTGATCCACTACACAGTACTCATTATGCTTCATCAATTTCAGGAACTCATTTGTTTTTTCCTCAACCACAAGTTTATTTACCTGCAACTCTTTATGAAAGTCCATTAACTCTTTACCCTTAGCTTTTCTTTATTTTTCTAATTCCTCAAGCGTGAAACAACATCCACTCCGAGTTAGCCTATTTATCTCAGTTTGGAACAAAGGGAAAGGAGTTTCTACATTTGAGGTATAACCATCATTGTCAGGCATCGCCCTATAGACTATTTTCTTTGCATTCAAGGGTTTAGTCAATACAAACTTCGAGAGTCCATTAGTTATTGATTGAATCCTATACTTTTCTATCACCATTATCCCTCCATTGTCCTCCATAACCTCAATCCTCAACTCTCATAAAGTTAGTATTCTTGCAACCTTTTGATGAAACTCAATACATTCATCAATGTGATGGCCTTTCTTGTTATGGAATGGGCAAAAGTCATTTTTTCCATTACATGTTCAATCTATTCCTTTAAATATCCAGACTGTACCAACATATCATATAGTCTTGTCATGGTTACTTTTAGAGCCTTTCCTTACCAACCTCCATAATATTCACCCCACTACTTCCTACAACATGTTTGGGCAAGAGATTCGAATTCACATTAGGCGAATCCTCAAAAGTCACCCATTCGATCTTGATCAACTGCTATACCCTCTTCTTAAAAGCTACATAGATCTCAATGCTATAACCCACGTTACCAGCATGGTACTCACAAGTCAACTCAGAATTGTATCGTGTAGGGAAAGGTGGTTGCATAGGTGGTATTGGTAGGGGAGCAATTTGCCCAATATTTAGCAATTTGGCATATAACTCCTTTAGGGTTATTGGAAAAGGTGGTAAATGCTCTTCTAGTTGTTATTTGTCTCTCTTTAGGTAATTGTTTTGGTTATTTGCAAGGAATTTCATTTGATAGGGTTGGTTTGGGACGAAGAGTTTTCAAAAGTTGATATTAGTGATTTGAGGGTAGGTGTTTGGTGTTTTCCATATTATTTGATAGTTTCATCCATATTTATCTTTTTTTTTGCATCTTTTTGTGTATAAAATGCCTTGATATTCTTTGTTTTATATTTTTAAGACATTTTTGGATGAAAGATGCAAAAATGAGGTAATTGGAGCTGATTGATATATTTGACCTTCACTCGATGTTTTATACAGAGCGAAAGCTCTAGAAATCGAAATGAAATGATTATAGTTTCATTCAAAAGATAACATCCATGCCATTCTGGAAAGATAAGGAAAACAATAAGGAAGAGCATGGAAATTGAAACTTTTAAAGTCAAATCTTGCAATCTGCTAATGTTGACATTTGGTCGTTTCAACTTCACTATATAGAGTTAAACAAATCCAATTGATGCAAACCCAATTTTGTTAGATTTCACTCTCAAAGACCTATACAAGATCCAAATATTAGCTCAAATTGATGTTGTATGAATGAGTTATGATTTTTACAAGATGACAACTAAATTTGGGAAGGACTATTTTGTAAAATAGAAACTAGGGTTTCTAAGCATATATAAAGGAGGAGAGGCAGTAAGGAAGTTTCGGCCAACAGCAACGAAACACAAATCTTCCTCCTCCAAACCCTAAATCATGTTTTCTTCCCTCTTTTTAATTAGTTGTTCAACAAACATTCAAGGCTAAACTCTTTTTCTTGGTTGCAAGGATGCAGAAACCTTCAGATATCAAGAACTGTGAGATCTATTTTTACCTTAATTTTCCAGTTTATATGATGAATATGTGTGTTATCCTATGATTGTTTATTTAATTGCTAAGAGTGGACTCAAAGTTATTATTGTAGATAATCTATTGATAAGTTTGAAACCGGAGTTATGGTATATGAACTTGTGAAGCAACTGAGTTTATAATTGTAGCGGATCTACATTATTAATCTTAGGGAGAACATTCAATCAAATCAAACATAGATTGTGGACAATCATGTTTCTTGATTAAAAAATTTATATAGTTTTTAAGGTTGCCATTGAATCAAATTACTAGTGCGGACATTGTGGTTGTTTGATGGTTAGGGTAAGTTATACAGTGGATCCGTTAATGAACCAATGTTTAGAAGAGATAAATATTCTGAATATAAATTGATGTTTTGTTTCCATGATTAGTTCTGATTTATGTAGGTGGATGTTGACTTGTGACCAAGGTTTGTTTATTGATAAATTTCGGTTCTATATAATTTTCACTTAGTTTGCTTTAGCCTAGACAACTTCTAACCCCCCATTACATAGCATATAGCACAAAAATCTGAACTAAAATGTCCTCATGGGATTGACCCCTTCCGTGCTCTATATTATCTTATGTGATTTGTTTTAAGCCATCCTAATTAAGGTGTGCGGCTGCGACATCGCAACAAATTTTTGTGTCATTCATGATTTTAGTTTATTCTTGTGTTGTGTTATGCCGTGATTTATTCTACTAGTGATTTTTTATTATTCTGAAAAAAAAAAAGAAAAAAAAGAGAGAAGATGAAGGCCAAAAATGCACCATAATATTTTTGGAATTAGGTATCGGCGTTTGGTCTCTAGCCCCACTTTGTCGAGGCTAAATTCCATTGTTTTATAGGGTTTTTGGACAGTCTTAGTTTTTTAGTATAGGATTATTGTGCCTATTGTGTTGTTTTCGATCTCGTGTGCTTGGTTTATTTGAGTTTCCTTTATGATTTATGCCTATAACCCATTCTGCTAACTGAAGTCATCAAGTGCAGGTTGATCTCAACATACAAAACACTTTATGCAGGTTAAGAAAGGAAGCTCGCGTCAACATCATGGTTGTTGCAACACAACAAACACTCAAGGAGCTTGCTGCTCCTAATGTGGAAAACCAACAATTGTGCATAAACATTGATAGTAATGTGAACTTCAAACTCAAATTTGGTTTTATGCATTTGCTACCAACATTTTATGGTCTTGTAGGAGAAGATCCACATACTCATCTCAAGGAGTTCCACATGGTTTGTGTTGGCATGAAACCAAATGGAATTGAAGAGGAACAAGTTAAGTTGAAAGTTTTTCCATTGTCTTTAAAAGGGCAGTGACGGCATGTTTTTTTTTCCGATTCTCCTAGGTTCAATTGACACTTGGAATGGAATGAAGAAGATCTTCCTTGAAAAGTATTTCCCAGCATCTCGAGATGACAACATAAGGAAAGATATATGTGAGATTTGGCAATCTCATAGGGAGACACTCGCTGAGTATTGGGAAAGATTTCAGCTATTGTACATTCAATGCTCTCATCATCAAATACCCAATCAGCTGCTCATTCAATATTTCTACGAAGGATTGATGCCTACTGACCGTAGTATCATTGATGCTGCAAGTGGAGGGGTATTGGTAGATAAGACACCCGAGACTGCACGTCAATTAATCTCAAACATGGCAGCCAACTCCAAGCAGTTTGGCACCCGTGGAGACTTCTCAAACAAACAAGCGAATGAGATACGTATTTCTAACCTTGAGAATAAAGTTAATGATCTTACCTCTCTTGTGTGTTCTTTGGCTTGTGGAAATGTACAGCAGGTGAAAGTTTGTAGCCTATGCACAATACAAGGACATGCTTCAAATATATGCCCAACAATTCAAGATGATTACATTAAACAAGCAAATGTGGTTGATGGAACATTCAATGGACAACCTTAACGTAAATATGATCCCTTTTCTAACATGTACAATCCCGGATGGAGAGATCATCCCAACTTATGCTATGAAAACCTACCTCAACAAGGCAATCAAGGCAGACAGTTCCGTTCCAATGGATTTCAACCCAGAAGAATTATCAAGCGAGATAGCCCCCTCAATTCACCAACTCCAATGTTATGGGGTCGTCATCATCCACTGATGATCTTCGTAAGATGATGAAAACTTTGGCTTCTAACATTGTGACCTTGGAGCAAAATGTCATGTCTTTTCAACTTGAGATTAGTGCTGCGAAGTGGGAAAAAACTTGGAGAAAACAAGACAAAACAAATTGAGATGGAGGAAGAAGAAGAGATAGAAAGTGAATTGAGTAGCAAGAAGCAACCTACTCCTACTTCATAAACTTAGACAACGACAACCACTCCAAAGGTAACTCCTCACACATTGAATTCCAATTTTAAAACAATTTCACCCTTTCCTATTAGTTCTTCTAGGTCTAAGAAAGAAGACAAAGAAAAAGAAATTCTAGAGGTTTTCAAGCATGTGGAACTCTACATTCCTTTAATCGATGCTATCAAGCAAATTCCCAAGTACGCTAGATTTTTGAAGTAGTTGTGCACTTCCAAAAGAGCTTTCAAACTGAAAGGTCATGAAATGGTAAGTATGGGGTGAAGTCGTATTTGTTGTTGTTCAAAAGAATATGCTTTTGAAGCAGAAATACTCAGGTGCATTTACTATCCTATATGTAATGGCAATGCTAGTTTTAAAAGGGCTTTATGCGATTTAGGTGCATCCATTAGTGTTACGCCTAAACATGTTTATGATTCTCTTAGTTTGGAGCCTTTGAATAAAACCAACATTGTAATACAACTTGCGGATCATAGTTTTTTTTACCCACTTGGTGTGATAGAAGATGTCCTAGTCAAGATTGATAGTTTGCTAATTCCATGTGACTTTTATATTCTTGATATGAAACATGATACTTGTCATTCAAACACTCCAATATTGTTTGGGAGACCATTCTTGAAAACTGTCAATACAAAATATTGATTGTGGTAAGGATACTTTGTCTATAGAGGTAGGAGATGAAAAGATTGAATTTAATTTTCATGATGCAATGAAATATCCTTATAGCACTATTTATTCTATCACATGTTATGACCGAATTGATATGTGTGTGCAGCAAGTTTGTGATTTTGATTGTGTAAATTGAGTTGATTGACAAATTTGACGTTCAGTGGATGTTTTATGCAGAGCAAAAGCACTAGAGATCGAAATGAAATGATTCCAGTGGCATTCAAAATCTAACATTCATACCTTTCTGTAAAGATAAGGATGAAAATAAAATAAGGAAGAGCATGGAAATAAAAAATTTTAAAGTCAAATCTTGCAATCTGCTGATGTTGACCTTTGGGCATTTCAACTTCACTATATAGAGTTAAAGAAAGTGAGTTTATGAAGTTGTGAAGCAAACTGAGTTTATAATTGTAGCGGATCTACATTATTAATCTTAGGGAGAACATTCAATCAAATCAAACATAGATTGTGGACAATCATGTTTCTTGATTAAAAAATTTATATAGTTTTTAAGGTTGCCATTGAATAAAATTACTAGTGCGGACATTGTGGTTGTGTGATGGTTAGGGTAAGTTATACAGCGGATCCGTTAATGAACCAATGTTTGGAAGAGATAAATATTCAGAATATAAATTGATGTTTTTTTTCCATGATCTTTTCTAATTTATGTAGGTGGATGTTGACTTGTGACCAAGGTTTGTTTTATTGATAAATTTTAGTTTTATAAAATTTTCGCTTAGTTTGCTTTAGCCTAGACAACTTCCAACCCCCTCATTGCATAGCATATAGCACAAAAATCTAAACTAAAATGTCCTCATGGGATCGACCCCTTCCATGCTCTATATTATCTTGTGTGATTTGTTTTAAACTAGGATAATTAATTTGTGCGACTGTGACATCGTAACATCCAACCTCATATATCAGTTGAGGGTGATCTTATTAAGTTATCCTAGAAGAAGTAAATTAATATTTTATCATCATGGACAACTTTTTCCATATTGTTATAGTAGGAACAAATATGGGTCTTTGGGCATTCCATCCCGGTATGCTTAACAATTCACTATGAACATCATTAGAATCATAATGTTAGGCACCAAACATACTTCGGCTTCCCTGACTAGGTCAAGTAAATCATTTCCTTCAACTGTCCTTAACCTCTCTTCTAGTGCAATCAATTTATCATATCCTATGTGATTACAGAATTTGATGTCTTGTGGATCCTTGGCTGTTAAATTCATTGTAACAGGAATTTGGATGGGCCGAATGGGATCATGATGCTTATTTGGCATATTTTCCCTTATATTCTAAGGTGCAACAGGGCTTTGAGCTACTGGTGATGCTTCGTTAGGTTGAGTAGATGTTCCTCTCCATCCCCTTCTCTTAACATTTGCTCGAGCAAACTGGCTAGGCATGCCACATCATTTTGAACTACTTCAAGCTCTATTTGGTACTGAGCCTCTAATTGTGGTCTCTCTTTGTTTTCCATCCTTTATCTTAGTCGAGTTAGGTGGATTCTGGCAGGGGGGACCTATGTTTCGTTGTCTGGCAAATACATGCATAAATGTATTAGAAATTATATGGTATAATACATGTTTATGATAAAAATGCTTTGTATATTGGGTATGGATGCACCCTTCTTGTGAACGATTAATAGCCACCACCTTATAAACATAGGTTTTCTTGTCATATTGCTTTGCTACGAGTACTACTTTTTGAGTTGATTACTTGAATCATATTCACCAAGAGACAGATTTTTGCCTAAAAGATGGGTCAACACCATTTCATTAATGCTTGATAAGTTCATTACATTTTGGAAATATAGAGGAGATACAAAAAAAATCTATTTCCCCCGCCACCTCTCTGGCCAAGGGTAGGAAGGTAAAACCGCAGTTCTCAATTTTCTCAAAAAAGGGATCATTCTCATCTAGACTTCAGTGATAACGAATGATATCCCCTCCTATATTCCATGCATTGATTCTAATGATCCAAGTATGCACAATAGCTTCATTAATTTGTTTATCCATTTTGGTCATCTTTTCTATGAGAAACAAATTGGTTTTGTTCAAAGAAGTATTGTTGGTATTAATTTGATCCTTGTGTTTTTCCATTGCTGCTAGTTTCTCGTCCAAATACTTCACCTTTTTTCTTTCCTTGTCAAGCTTAATCCTTAGAACTTTTATCTCATTTCCTTAACTGCTAACTCTACTTTAACAGCCTCAAAACATTCTCTTTTACTTTCCTCTTTTGCAAAGCTCGTCAAACGACTCTCCAACTCCACATACTTCTTGTTCAAATCCTCATACTTCCTAATTCTTCCATTAGCTCTAACTAGATCTGTGCAAATTTCTCTTGGTAATACTCTACGCTCCCTTGGCACTCATTAAAGTCAATATTCAATGCATCAAGTTCAGAGAGACTTTACATCCAATTTAACTCATCCCTCCTAGCTCCTTCTCACTTTCCTCCCTAGCATTCTTCTCCTCGCCCATCTTTAACTCAAGCTTTGTTATTCTTGCATCTCTAGATTGTTTTTGCATTCAGCACCATTTCTTCCAACATTGGCTTTTCTTTTCTGCTTTTGCTTAACTCTATCTAAAGTTTTTCTACTTGTCTTCTCAATTCCTCTTCATTGTTTGACCCTTTTTCTCTTAATAGGCTCTTCTACAGTTTGGAGAGATTTGACTCCTACATAAGTCGTGGTTGTATCAGCTAAGTCTCTCCATCTTACATATCCTTAACTTGTACTTGGATCCCTCAAACTTTCTATCTCAACCAATACCAGATGCTTCCAATCTTGTATGATGATCTCCAAAACTTCTGGTGCAATGCAATATTTGAACAAACCAAAGAACTGAGCAATTCCTATAGTCCTTGGAATAAACTGTATGCCTCTAAGTTGCCTTACCACAAGGGAAAGAGAATAACTCATGTAACTGGTATTCCCTACCAATGACACCCAATGTCTTTGCCCACAACTCATTAGGACATTCATCGTCGTGACCTAGGGGGCTCTCCACCTGAAACTAATACTAGGTAAACCTTTTAGCTTGTCTACCCCAGCCTTGGTGGTCTAAATCTCCCCATTCTTCTTCTTCCACTATCCTCAATGGTTTCTGGTTCAACCACAAAAAAATATTGAAAACAGGCTTTTTCGTTTCATGTGGCTAACAATCCAGGTATACAGCAACTGCATGCAACACCTCATTGTTCCTTTTTTTGTCCTTCTACAATGGTTAAGTGTAATGATGGTTTTAATTAAAATACACTAGATTGATTTGTGTATTATCATATTCTATATACGCAGGAGTGGCATCCAAGCTTAGCACACTTGTTTGGCTTAGGAACAACACAATGCCAAATATGCTTAAGGCTATCAATCTCTCTTTTTATGATCCTGACTTCTTTTCCAGTTCAATTTCTAGCATCTTCCATTTCAGACTGGTAGCATTCTTCTTTAAAAATCTTTCCAAGTTGGGAATTCTGAGCAGCTTTGACAGTTCAGGGATGACTTTGTTAGATCTCGAAGGAAAATAAATGATACCAAAAGCAAAACACTAGTAGTCCGGATCCCATAAGTGAACTAGAGAGCTCGCACAACTGGGCTTAAAACATCTACCTTCGCAATTTCTACCAGATGTCTGTATTTCCAAAAAAATGAATCCTTATCCATATTCTAGAAATGAGTCATTAACTTGTTCACATCATTCACAATGCAATTCAGATTCTTGATTGGTGATAGCCTCTTAGCATCTCTTCTAAGACGACCTTTAGTCAATTCTGACAATTCAATTTTTTTCCCATATTCCATGATGGAAAATTTAGTAATGATGGCCATTTCATTCACAAGCCCTTCAAGTCAAGATGCTTTTTGTACACAAACTTAAACCTTGACTCAAGTCATAAGGCAAGCTGCTAATCCTCCACTTAACTTAAAGTTTAATGTGTGTGCCATCAAAAAGATAGAAATAATAAAGGTAATGCATGACAGGATGTAAAGATGTTACCTATATTTGATATACCATGTATGACAGGATGTAAAGATGCATGGTAAAACTTGTGAACAAAATAACCCATTCATAGTAACCAAAAAATCACCAATACATAACATAAACAAAAAATTACTAAGTATTCCAAGGTTCGTAGTGGAGTCGCCATACTGTATCACCCTCCATGAGAGCACATTCTTGCGGCAATCCTCCCTAGGAATAGGGATTCATGTCGGGAGAGTTTTTAAACTTCAAATATTTTTTTTAAAAAAAGTAATATTCAAGATATGTTAGCATATTAGCCATATGCATGAAAATGTTTTTTTTTTGTATATATGTATATTTTCTAGATCGTGCCGAAAATTGGGTATTTTTTATACGAGATTGATATTTTTTCAATAAAAAAATAAATACCTTAAAATAAATATATATTTTTTAGAAGAAAACAAGTGAGTAGGGTCACTTTCCCAAACCGGTGACACCACCTGACTAGGCAAACAAGAAGCATACGTGAGCTGCCTCATGCATGCCTCCAAGGGGTGAGCAAAAAAACCGAACAACCGATTAAACCGAGGAAAAAAACCCGAGAAAACCGAGGAAAAAAAACCGAAAAAAACGAACCGAGGAAAAAAACCCGATTAAACCGAGTATAAAATTCTGAAAAACAATCCGGTTTGATTCGGTTTTGGTTTTGAACGAACAGAACTGATTAAACCGAACCGAACCGGTTCGGTTTGGTTGAAAATGTTAGTATAAATAGAAACTTAAGAAACCCTAGGATTTTAATCGTCCGCCTCTCGCCTCCCCTCCCCTGCATCTAAGCCTCTCGCTCACCTCCTTCTGCAAAAGCCAAAAACAATCTCCTTCCCTCTCGCCTCTCCCCTCCCACTGCAAGACTGCACCTAATACTTTAGCAGCAGTAGCCTCTCGCCTCCCTCTGCAAGACTGTAACTAACACTTTAGTAGTAGCAACCTCTCGCCTCCCTCTGCAACTTAAATCTCCCTCCCTCTCACCTCCCTCTGTAACTAAAATCTCCCTCTCGCCTCTCGGCAAGGTTCATCGTCCCCATCCGACACGGTTGCAGTTTACAAAAGGTAATTAAAATTAACCTTTGTTTTATTTCTTGTTATCTCTTATAGATCATCTATGCTTCCTTTTCTAATTGAATAATATATTAAATTGGACCTTGAGTTTCTGTTTCTGGGCACAAAGCACGGGATAGTGTTGAAATTGACCATGGGTAATTCATGGTTACTTGAGCTCTGTGGAAATTTAATTGCTAATGGTTTTTAATAGTTCGTATTTGCTTCTGTTTATGATTATATGTTGATGTGTTTAAGTAGTAATTAATTGATGTTACTGGTATTTGAGATTATATGTTCATATCATGCCGTTGGTATGAGTGTCTGTTTCTTTTGCTATTCTTGTTTCATTTCTGGTCGTTAATAGATGAGTCTGGGGTTCGTGTGGACTTTAGAAAAAATGTTTGTGTTATTATAATGTGTTTAGAAAAAATGTCAGTGTTATTCTTTTGTCATATGTTTTTTTTTTCTTTTTAATGTCCATTCATTTTTATTGTTATCAATTTATCATTAACAACTGCCTTCACAAATCTTTGATTAATTGATACCATGGTCCAGTTTCATCTCAGCAATCAGCATGACTATCATCTTGTAGCTACTTTTTCAGTAATTATATGAGGGGGTGATGCCTGCATTTTGTTATTTGTTGTCCTGATTGTGGCTTGGAGCAGCATTGTTAACTGGGATAATGGTCAATTGGTTAGTGTATATTAGCTTGCATGCTTTTTCTTTACAAAATATAAATAATCAAATAGGACTTAGATTCATGGTTTAAGAGGATAGAGAAGTGGAGAGTGAAAGACTGAATCTTATTCGTGGTTTATTAACTTCCTTTGTGCTGCCATGAAGACTTCACCATTGAATATTGCACCATGATTAACATGTTTATATGATTAACATGTTTAAATTATTATGAATATATGCAGCAAATATATTGTGAATTATAAAAATATATATTAACATGTTTTGATCTTTTTCATTTGGTAATTACAGATGGAGAACCGTCAAAACCAAAATGTTTCATCCACTGACACTACCCCCACATCAGCGTTTAATGCCCTCAGTTCAAACACCTAACCTACATCAACCACTGCAGGATCTATCACAAATGATAAAGGTAAACAATATGAAGCCCTTACATTAAGAAAAAGAAATGTTGATGATAGAAAAAAGTCACAAATTTGGGATCATTTTACAAGACTTGATGGTGACCCTAAAAGTCCTAAAGCTGAATGTAATTATTGTAAAAACACTTATGCATGTCATACTGTTCTGAATGGAGCAAGTAATATGTGGAGTCATTTGAAAGTATGCAAAAAATTCCCTTTTGTGGTTGATAAGAAGCAAAAACTTTTGGTATTAGAACTTAAGAAAGAGAGTGATGAATCGGAAGACAAAAATATGGGCACTCTAAAGGCAATAGCTTATAATTATGAAGAAAGTAGACTAGCATTATAAAAAATTATCATAATTGATGAGTTGCCTTTTAATTTTGTGGAGGGTAGGGGATTTAGATTATTTTTGAGGACAATACAACCTAGATTTGATAGTCCTTCTCGTTTTACTGTTATGAAAGATTGTTTGAAAATTTATGTTGACGAGAAGGAAAAATTGAAGATAGCACTTAGGGGTCAACGATTATGTTTGACAACAGATACATGGACATCAATCCAAAACATTAATTATATATCCTTAACGGCTCATTGGATTGATAGTGAGTGGAAATTGCATAAAAGAATTCTCAATTTCTGTCAAGTTTCAAATCATACGGGTGAGATAATTGGTCAAGTGATTGAGAATTGTTTGTTGGAGTGGGGTATTGATAAACTTTTAACTGTTACAATAGACAATGCAAGCTCTAATAATGTGACTATTTCATATTTGAATAATGTGATGATAGATTGGTCATCTAATAAATTGTTAAATGATCACTTGCATGTAAGATGTTGTGCACATATTGTAAACCTTATTGTGAGTGATGGTTTGAAAGAGATTAATGCTTCAGTTGTTAAGATTAGAAATGCAATAAGTTTTGTGAGATCTTCACCTGCGAGGCAGCTTGCATTTAAAAAGTGTGCAGAAAAATTGCATATAGAGTGTAAGAAGTCATTATGTTTGGATGTTGCAACCCGATGGAATTCAATTTATCTTATATTGGATGCTGCTGAAAGATTTGAAAAGGTGTTTGTGAGTTTAGGTGAGAGTGAACCTAGGTATATGGGTTATTTTTTAGAGGTTGATCAAAAAGGGAATAAAAAAAACATAGGGCCACCTGGTTTGGAGGATTGGGAAAATGGTAGAATTTTGGTCAAGTTTTTAAAGATCTTTTACACAGTTACATTAAAGTTTTCTGGCTCATTACATGTGACATCAAATTCTTTCTTCAATGAATTGATTTAAATGCATACAAACTTGTTGCAATTGTGTAAAAGTAGAGATAATGTTTTAAGTGGAATGGCGATGAAAATGATGATGAAGTTTGAGAAGTATTAGGGTTATGATGCAAATCAAAATTTTATATTGTATGTGGCTAATGTTTTAGATCCACATTTTATGTTGAAATATGTCAAATTTTGTTTTGGTGAGTTATATGATTATCACAAAGCACAATCTTTAACAAAAAAGGTGAAAGATCATTTGGTAAGCCTATATGAGTTTTATTTAAGAGCTAATGAAGTGGAGGATGATAATAGACATATTCATGATGTTAATGATATGGATTGCAATAACATTGAGGTTGGTGTTAATACTTTTGCTCGATTCAAAAGACATTTACAAGAGGAAGATAGTGTAGAAAATAAAAATGAAGTTGAGAGGTATTTGAATCCTGGTTGTGAGGATCCTGATGATGATAAATTAGATATTTTAGGTTGGTGGAAGGTTAATGCTTCGAAATATAAAATACTTTCGAAGGTTGCACAACATGTTTTAGCTATTCCTATATCCACAGTGGCTTCTGAATCAGCTTTTCGCACAGGCGGTCGTATACTCGACCAATTCCGAAGTTCTTTATCTCCAGCAACTGTTCAAGCACTTGTTTATTGTCAAAATTGGTTGCAACATGGATCAATCCCGATCGACATTACAACATTGATGAATGATTATGAAAAATATGAAAATCTTGAATCAGGTTACTTTTCTTATACACTTATCTTTTTTATTTTATTATTTATTAATCAACTTATTTTCAATCTAACATTTCTATTTTTTTTGTAGAATTTGGTGGACAACTAAATCTAGCAACGGATGATAATTAGTTCAAAACCAAATGTATTTCTTGAAGTTTTTTATGTTAATGTTTCTATTTCTTTATTTTGAAGCCCTTTGAAGGCATTTCTTGTAGTTTAAATTTAAATTTGTTCACTTGTGTAGTTTTAATTATTTCGTCTCATGCTAAATTAAACAAAACAAAAGTATTAGAAAGGTTAAAAAAACTTAATAAACATTATATTAACAATTTAATACATTAATATTTTTTAGTAGTTGCCAAAAAATTAAAAATATTTTGGGTTCATATAAGAAAATCAGTTTTTCTTTATATTAATTGTAAGTCCATCAGAAACTTCATTATTAAGCCCATTAGAAAGCCCATCAGATAGCCCAAAACCCAAATTCGGTTTTTTTTCAACTTTTTTATCATAAAAACCGAACCGAACCTAACCGAAAGTGGTCGGTTTTTAATAGGTTTGGTTCGGTTTCGCTTTTTTTTAAAAAAAATCGGTTTGGTTACTTTTTTTGATAAAAACCGAACCGAACCGAAAATGCTCACCCCTAATGCCTCCTTAGTTACTATTCAAGTGAATTATAATTTACTTGAATAGTAAAGCAAAGGCATGCAAAGGATATATAATTAAAATGCACAGTAAAGAGGAATGCATGGAATACTAACCTGGCAGAGCCAACAACCAGAGATGATGGTGTTGAGCTCCTGCACAAACAATGGTCACTACTTTTGGGGACAGTGGCAAGTGGCTGGCAAAGTTGATGGTGGCTGACAGGAAGAAATCTGGTCAGGAAAGGGAATGCTGGAAGCTGTTGGCTGAGAGGGAGAGGCTATGGCGAAAGGGCCTGTTTTCTTTCATTCTCTTCTCCTATTTTCACTCTTTTTTCTCTCCTCCTTTAGGTCATCAGGGGAGGGATATATATAACCTAGACATAGCTCTATTTATGGAAGATTTAGTGCATTTAATCTAGGATACAAAATCATGTTTTTCTATAATTAGATAAAACAAAATAGGAAAACAAATATTCTGGTTGACATTGTAATGATTTGAGGAAGAAAAAAACATGATTTGTAGCTCAAAGATTAAGTGAGAAAATAATTGAAACCAAACAGAAAGTTGCAAAGAAAAGTAAAGAATCTATATGTGACAATGAATAGTATCATACCAATTATCTACAGAATTTTCTTCTTTTATGCTGGACCAAACAAGAATATCATGAGATTATAATATTGAAATTAGGTGATTCAAAAACTCAAGTTCATCTATATGTAAAGGAATACAAATTTCATGAAGTACTTGAAGTGAGAAAAAAATATTTTGATGAATAGAATCTACCCGCAACTGCTTGGTCAAATTGTTTTAAAGAACCAAATTCGCGACAGCGACAAAATCATTTTTTTAGCACAAATTCTGAGGGATTTATCCCACCTTAAAGATATGGTACAAAAAAAAATGGCATCACAGGTTTTTGTGAAAAGAAATAAAATATAATCCTATGCGACAGTTAAGCAACAAAAAATATTGTGACATTGTTTTTGAACTAGACCCTCTTTGTTTTTTTCAAAGAGACTAATTAACTTTTTCCAAATTTAAAATTGGTCTCTAGCTATCCTGATAAATATTTGAAATATTAAATTGGGTCTCTCAAATAAGATCTGCAAATCTCATGTCAGAATCATTCTCATGGCAGGATTTTCTCTTTATACGCTATACATTCAAACATAAATATCTTGAGCTTCCAATATTGAAATAAGGCAATTCAAAAAAACAAATTCTTGTCTACATATTGGAATACAACTTTCATGAATGATCCAACGCGAGAAAAAATTGTTTTGAAGAGAAGAATTTGCCCACAATTTGCTTGGTAAAAAAACAAGCAGGATTGGATATTCAAACATGACTATCTTGAGCTTACAGTATTGAAACCAAGCAAATTGATGTGATTTATTTGTTTCAATTTGTTTGAATTTTATTGTCCACGACTCCACTAGAGACGGTATTTTTTTTGAAAAATATTGGACTAAGCTTTGAATATTTTGATGTGATTTATTTGTTTCAATTTGTTTGAATTTTATGTGTGTTTATTTTTAGCAAGCTTTTTGCATTTTTATTTCGTGCATATGTACATATGTTCATGCATCGTTAATTTATTTGATTTACGTCATTGTGGTTTGCAACTTTAAGCTATGTGGGGGACTAGCAGCTTACCTATGACTTGAGTCAAGGTTGAAGTTTGTGTAAACCCCAACTCTTCGTTGAGAGCTTAGATGGTAGTGATTGGTATACGTACCATCCCATTATCTGCTAAGCCCCCATATTGCCTTTATGAAGGTGATCACTGGGACAACAAGAGACCCTGTTTAGAGCCCAAAGAAGCAAACTCACCTTTTGTTATCCAAATTGTAGAACCAATCATTAGGGTGTATGCTCCCTTCATTCTGTTTTGCATTAAGGCAAACCCTTCTCGAAGCATCTTGAATTCAAGACTTTTGGGTGACACAGTAGCCATCACTTAGGAAATTTTTATTGTAGGGTTTAAGCAAAAATCAATTTTTTGTTTATCATACACTTGTTGCAAGCATGTGTCACTCCTCGAAAGGCGAGTATGTTAAAAAAAAACATGCATATGCATTTTAACATGCATTCCCATAGTTTTTGTTTATCATGTAATTATTACGATCACGCTTCCTTCCTCGAAGGTCGAGTCCATAAAAAAAAAAAAAAAAAACATGCATATACATTTCAACATGCATTCTCATAGTTTCTGTTTAGCATGCAATTGTTACGACCACGTGTCACTCCTTAAAGGGCGAGTTTGTCAAAAAAAAAAAACCACAAAACATGCATATACATTTCAACATACATTCCAACAGTTTTGAAATAGGGGTCCCTCAATCTATCATCCTCCGAAGGGCCAAGAGTCATTGGACATTTGACATTGCTGAGAAGAACTGACACCGATACAGAGCCATCATTCATGTTTCTTCTGCAAGCCAACAACAGAGTTCTCTGCTCTCTAGTGAAATCAGGTGGGACATATGCCCAGATATTATTTGCAAAGTGTTAATGCAATCATCAATGAGGATCGTGAAAAATTCGGGTTTTCTTTTGATGGAGTGAGAAAGCAATTATAAGTCAAAGAAGTTGTCAGTCTGTTTAAGTATCAATTGATTTCTCTCCTGATCACGTGGAGTTGTTGCGGCACTATCAAATCAGGAAGTTTTATGCCGCCACGCACAGAAGACCATGTTATTTTGCGCACAATTTGGTCTGTTAAAGAGAAGACAAATATCTTGAGTGAGAAGACATAATATGATACTGTTGAATTTGTTCCGGTGTTTGAGAAGTCAAAGTATATGCACTGTAAGATTACATTGCTCGAAGAAGCGAATTTGCCGCAAAAAGAGTCTTTTCGCCGTATGATGAATTTTTTTATGATTTGCACACTTTGGTGTTTTGACAAGAGTGCTTCCAAGCTTGATTCACTTTTTATGTCCAAAGAGGAGCGCGGTGGAGCGCAAAAAACAAAAACAAAAAAAAACCCTTCCTTTTGCGACATAATCCAGATGAGAGAGATGAATATTTTCAAGAATATCAGTAATCAAGTGTAAAAGTTAATCAGCAAAAGGCATGTCAAGTTTTGTGGAGGATGTTATCAGCAACAGTGTTAGCAATAAATCATCACGAGCATAAGCAAGATCAATGAGCAGCGACAATACAAAAATGGTTGTTTGAAAAGTCTGAGAAAAATGTCGCACCGTCAATAATTGTCTTATGGAATCTCATCGGCCATCACTTTGTTTTGGGGTTAAATCATCAGTTCATTGAATCATGTGTTTTCCTTGTCTTTTTGTTGTTTTGAAATCAAGAGATGTTTAACATGCTTATTTTTGACAAAATATTTTGATCAATTTCCAACATGCAAAATTTAATGTTTATCATTTCCGAAAATTAAAAGTATTTTGATTGCAGAATTGACCCAATTTTTGTTAAATGACATGATGACCAATACCAGGTGACCAAACAATTTTTTGAGCCCATACATTGAGTTTTTGAACCACATCATAGAACCAAGCTTTATGAGTATGCATATTGACATGTAATGGATTCGGTAGTTATGGACCCGCGAATCATGACTCTCGCACGTCCAAATCATTACATTGGACGAGGTCAAAATTTATCAGTTAAAACAAACTTTGCATGAAATGACAAAAGGCCATCTTTGTTTATTTCCTTCACTATTCTTGAAATGTGTATCCCTTGTTAACCCCAATTTGAGCCTGATATTATATTTCTTTCAAAACACCCGACATGGATCGCACCCTCACACTGGGGGTAAATAAGAGATTTGTAGTTTCAGGATACAGTGACAACATTAGAATCAACAGAAGGGGGGATGCTCAAGAATGAAAACCCAACATTGGGAACAATCAAATTGAGATAGGACATGACACAACCAAGAGTCAATGCTAAGGACTAGTTCAAAAAAAATTGAAAAAAAAAAAAAAAAGAGAATATTGAACTATACCATGTCCGTTGGCATCTGTGGTCAAACCTCATGTGGGAAGAAATGTTATTAAGATTATCGAGTCTTCAAGATAATTTATCCATCAAATGAAGATCTTGCAGAATTGTTTTGTTAGACTATATTGAGTGCAACAAGAGATGAAATAACATTAGATGACAAATGCTGATTCGAGTTTTAGTATTCCCCTTTTAAGTTTGAAATTGTCAATGAAAGGAATGACATGGTTGTAGAGATTCTTAGAGCATTGGTTGATTGATAAAAAATCACGTTAAGATAATTAACGTATTTTGATGTGGTCTCTTCTACAAAGACAACAAGAGAAAAAGAGTTAACGACTAGATGATGGAGATCCTAGGTCTTTGAAACCCTTAAACACCTTTTTGAGCTTATGAATATCCATTTCTTTTATAGCCATGAACCATAGCCTCATTACATACTTTTAAAAGTCCTTCTTGATCAAGCAAGCAATTTTAACTGATAAGTGGCGCTCTCCAAATTTCCTAGAGTTTTTCCATAAGGGTTATAATTTCATGAAAAAGTTGCAAGTTGTTATGCATATTGATAAGGTAAGTACAGAAAAATGAGACAAAATTTTCAACTGAACCTCAAGTTTTTACTCAGCTCTAATTGTTTGAAAACCACAAATTATCACCTCATCATGTACCATCAAAGGACATACCCCAAAATCTGAGATTAGAATCGAAACACAAAAAACCCATAAAAAGACGATTTCAATCTCATAATGGGTCAGTTACTGTTTGCACAAAAATAATACAAGATAATTACAGGTTTGCATGCATTGAATATCGTGTATTGCATATTTGGCCAAATGAATTTGATTTTCAACAAATGACATCTCTTTGATTTTCAACAAATGACATCTCTTTGATTTTATTTCAAGGATTAGACTTTGGATGCACAAAATCTTTTAAATTGGTGATTTAATTTCAGAACAAAAAGATTTACAAACAAAGAAGACAGTGACTGGATTTTGCAGAATCCTTGATTGGAAAGCTCAGCAGTCAGAGGCCAGAATGTGGATCTTGATAGGAATGCAAACAATTTCACATCAGCTTGGGGGCAAAGAAGCACAAGCAAATAATGATTTAGTGAAATTCATCAATGAGCACCAACAGATTCAACTCAGGGCAACATTGCTTAATAGAGAGTGATGGTTTGATAAACTCCAACAGTCATTGAGAATAAGATTGCATTTGAGGGGCATCTTCAGATTTTGAAATATCGGCTTATTTGGGGATTTGGTTGTCTCCAAAAGATATTGTCGCAAGGGTGCATTTTGATAAATATTGAAGAGTATGCACACCATAAAGGTTGATTGTGGGATAATCTATTTTGAAGTCCGTCGATTCAAGCTTCACTTCACTACTTGAAGCCCATCAACTCAAGGTCTAGTTCACCGCATGAACATGAGAGACATAAAGAACCTCATTAATGACAATATTGTAATTCTTTGCACAGACAAGAAGAATTTGCTTAGAAGAAATTGAGTCTATGACGAAGAGTTTCAGATTGCATGGCCGAACAGTTGCATCAGCTCAAGGCACAATTCATCGCATGAATATGGGTGATGATACATCTTTTCTCATGAATAGAGAGGAATTTATTGTGGATAACATTGAGCATACAATGATGAGTTTTGGATGCATTTTTGGATGACTTGACAATTCTATGAAGAAATATGTTTCAATTGATGAAAAACTCCATGATTGATTGGCAACCTAAGATGAGGGAAAATTAGCAAAGTCTTGCAATGATTGTTAGCAGAACACGCACAAATCAAAGAGTTGTTATTGAAAGAATCAAAGAAGATGATTGACTTGTTACACTCATTCACGATGAATCAAGCAACACCACACTTGGGGGCAATGTTAAACTAGATAAGCAATGAGAGCAGAGATCATCGCAGATAGGCCAGAAGAAGCAATGCGCTTGAGATTGGGTGAATGAATGACAACAAAGCTTTGGAGACTAGGCAAAGGCATTCTACGACAATGGAGCATCAGAGAAAGGGGACCTATATTTCTCAGGTACATACATGCATCATCATGCATTGCATCCCCATCTTCACCATCTTTCATCCAGGTAGGTCACCCGTTATAATGAGACCCTCACCTCCATTCATCATCCGGGTAGGTCACCCAGTATAATGAGACCCTCTTCCTCCATCTAACCCGGGTAGGTCACCCGTCATAATCAGACCCGGGCAGGTCACCCGTCACCATTGAGACCCCATCTAACCCGGGTAGGTCACCCGTCATAATCAGACCCGGGCCGGTCACCCGTCACCATTGAGACCCCATCTAACCCGGGTAGGTCACCCGTCATAATCAGACCCGGGCAGGTCACCCATCACCATTGAGACCCCATCTAGACCCCATCTAACCTGGGTAGGTCACCCGTCATAATCAGACCCGGGCAGGTCACCCGTCACCATTGAGACCCCATCTAACCCGGGTAGGTCACCTGTCATAATCAGACCCGGGTAGATCACCCGTCACCATTGAGACCCCATCTAATCCGAGTAGGTCACCTGTCATAATCAGACCCGGGTAGGTCACCTGTCACCATTGAAACCCTCCTAACTATTCTTTCATCCGAGTAGGTCACCCGTCATAATGAGACCATCTCCACCAATCTATTTTTCTTTACAACACTTACTATTCAAAGTTTTTTACGAGACTTTAGTCGTAAGCATTGTAAAGAGGGGGCATCTGTTGCTACCCAAATTTTGACCTACTTATTTTTATGTTTCAGAAGAAAAAGAAGAAATATTAAAAAAGACAAAAGTCCAAAAATATCTTGTTACAGGGGCAAAATTGAACAAATTGAGAATTTAACGGTCAATTAAGGGTCAAATCTTACAAATTAGAAATAGAAATCATGGACCAAATTGAAAGAAGCGCGCAAGCTGAGGGCAGATTTTGAATTTTACCTCTGAAAACCTCTATAAATAGAGTTGTCCAACCACAAATAAAGGGACCAAAAAAAAATATACACACCCAAAAAACCCTAAAATCTAAGAAAACCCTAGATTTTGTCTTCTTCTCTCTCGAGCTGCAGCCCCATTTTCCATTTCTTTTTGTTTTCCCTTTTTACTTTCCTTCTCCGGCCAGCCTTCACCCACAGCCCTTCCTCTGCCATTATCAGCCAACACTACAGCCCCGATCAGCCATGACAGCCTCTCCCTCCTTTTCTCTTCTCACTTGTGCCACAGACAGCCCTCATCTCCACTGAACCCAGCCACCACAACAGCCTCACTCTCTCCTCTCACTCTCTTCTCCGACCAAGCCTTCCTCTCAACGTCCCTCCGACCAACCACCTCAGCCATTACAGCCTCTCCTTCCTCTTCTTTTGTCACTTGCGGCACAGCAGCCCAAATCCTCACTCTCCCGTCCACTCTCAAAATCCCATTTCAGCCTTGCCTTCAGCCCCACTCTTTTCCTTTCCTCTCTTCCCGGCCACCACACGAAGGAAGCCCCAAACCGTTGGCAGTCAGAACAGACCGAGATGAGGAAGAACAGATCTGAAATCTAGAGATCTGAAGGAAAAAAACCAGTTGCCTTCGGTGTCATTTCTGTGTTGTTTGTATGTTGTTTTTTTTCTTTTGTGCTTTGCTTTTCTTTTTCAGGTCATCGTTGAAGGAAACCGCCAGTGGGAGAGAGGAAAAGGGAGGATCTACACGGCCCCAGCTGCCATCCATGGTGGCTCTCTCCATCTCCCTCTCTAGCAGTCACCTGAAGGAGAAGAACAGACCTGAGATTTGAGTAGACCCGAGAATAACAGACCAGAGATTTGAAGAGAGGAATGAAATTGATTTTGGGTTGAGTTGCTGTGTTTGCTGCATGTTACCTTGGAGTACTCTTGCCGGTGAGAAGAAGAAGCAGAAGAAGAAGAAGGGACCGAGAGGAGAAAAACGGACCAGCTGCCCTGTTTGTGTCTGTTTGTTTGTTCGTTGTTTTTGCGAGAGATTGAAGGGAAGAAGCAGATCCAGCCCCCACCTCCTGTGTTTACTGTTCACCGGTGACAGTGGCGCGTGGACAGACGCGCCGCCAATGACGGTGGTGCGTGGACAGACGCGCCCCAGCCCCCTACACTACTGCCACTGTTCCAGAACTGCCCTTGGGATCTTTTATGTAATTTTCTTTTTATGTTTTTGTGTTTATTTGAATTTTTATTGTATTTTTAATTATTAGTTGAAAAATGTAATGAAAAAAATGAATAAACATAATGTATGTGAGTTGTAGTTTATTTGTAAAAATATAATGAAAAAGAAAGAAAAAAGAGAATGTGTGTGTTTTGTTGTGTTTGTGTTTACTCAATTTTATGTTTGTTTTGATAAAAAAAAGGAATATAAAATGAAATAAAAAATGTGTTTTCTCTGCATACGACCAATATTTCAAAAAATATAAAAAAACTTATTTTGGGAATTTATTATCAATGTCGTTATTCGGATAAATAAATCGTAAGGGGTCAATATCCAAAATATTCAGGGGGGGTAGTATGCTATTATTCACTGTTCGGTGTTTGGATAAATAAATCGTAAGGGGTCAATATCCAAAATATTCGGCGGGAATAGTATGCTATTATTCACTGTTCAATGTTTGGATAAATAAATTCTAAGGGGTTAATATCCAAAATATTAAGCGGGAATGATAATAATCAATAAAATTCATAGGATTGTTCTAAGCGGTGATCGATTTCTTTCTCAATCGAAATATTGTTTTAATGTGAATAATTACAACCCGTTGAAGCATTTAAAATCACATCAAGATAGACAATGCAGTTTACCTTAGGTAAGGCGTACTAGGGGTGCTAATACCTTCCCTTTACGCAACCAGTCCCCTACCCTTGAATCTCTGAGCAGACCAGTACAAATCGGGTGTTCCTAGCGACCCTCAACAGCCAAGTGGCGACTCCTTCTCAACTCCATTGCGAGAGCCAGGATCCCTCCCGGGACGCCGCGCGGCGACGTGTGACAACCATCAAGCCTTGAAATTTATTAATAGCCAGAAACACTTGGATAGCATGCATGTCAGGTGGTCAATTTTCCTTCAAAAAATTCCTTTTGCTATCCATACAAGTTAGGTGTTTTGAACCGAGTTGCTGATGCACTGAGCCATCGTGCCAATCTGCTGGTGACATTGGCTCATGAAATTGTGGGGTTAGAATGCCTAAAGGAGTTGTATAAGGAGGATGAAGACTTCAAAGAAATCTGGGCCAATTGTATTGAGAAACAACCTGTTAGTGATTTCCATGAGAGTGATGGGTTTTTGTTTCATGGTAATCGTTTGTGTATCCCTAGAATGTCTCTACGAGAGAAGTTAATCCGTGACCTACATGGGGTTGGTTGAGTGGACACTTGGGTCGAGACAAGATAGTGGCTAGCTTGGAAGGGCAATATTTCTAGTCGCAACTAAAGAGAGATGTGGGAAATTTTGTGCAAAGATGTTATATCTATCAGGTATCCAAAGGTCAGTCACAAAATACTGGTCTTTATACACCTTTACCTATTCCTAACAATATTTGGGAGGATTTGTGTATAGAATTTGTGCTAGGACTACCTCGTACCCAACGAGGGGTAGATTATGTTTTCGTGGTGGTTGACAGGTTCTTAAAGATGGCTCACTTCATCGCTTATCAGAAGACCTCAGATGCTTCGCACATAGCCCGACTATTTTTCAGGGAAGTGGTCCAACTTCATGGAGTGCCGCAGTCAATTACCTCTGATTATGACACGAAGTTCCTTAGTCACTTTTGGGTGACTTTATGGAAGATGTTTCAGACCTTGCTAAACCATAGCACTACTACACACTCGCAAACCGATGGACAGACAGAGGTGACGAACATGACCTTGGCAAATCTAGTTCGTATCATTTATGGAGATAAGCTAAAATAGTGGGATCATGCATTACCACAAGCTGAGTTCGCTTACAACAGTGTTGTTCATAATGCAACAGGGAAAACTCCTTTTGCTATGATATATGTGTCGCCACCAAGGCATACTGTGGACTTAGTTCGTTTACCTAAGGAAGGATTTAGTATTGCTATAGAAAATATGGCTACACAAGCCCAAGTTATGCATGAAGAGGTGAGGCAGAAGTTGGAAGAGACGAATGCAAAATACAAGGCAGTTGCAGATAAGCACAGACGTTGCAAAGTGTTTGAAGGAGATTCAGTGATGATTTTATTTCACAAAGAGAGGTTCCCCATAAGAACTTACAGTAAGTTGAAGCCCAAGCAATATGGTCTGTATCAGGTTTTGAAGAAGATAAACGATAATGCCTATATGATCAACCTACCTGAGACCATGGGAATTTCCAAGACTTTTAATGTTGCGGATCTGTTCCAGTACCATGCACAGGAACCCCTTTATCTCAAACCTAACTCGAGGTCGAGTTTCTTTCAAGTGGAGGAGACTGATATAGAACAAGTGGCAGAGGCATACACACTCAAGAGGGAACATCCAAAATTCAAAGGCAATTGAATTTTCCAGCAGTCCGGGCGTTGAAGTCGGAATGACGTGAAACTCACCCAGTTGATGTGCCTCATCAATTCCGGAATTAGTCAACCCTTTTGAGTTGGTGCATACTGGTTTTTGGCCGAATTCCGTTGTTTCGGCCTCAAAATCATCATTTTTGCTATTTTAGGAAAGTTTTGTTTTAGCCATAACTCTTGATTTCCAAGTCCAAATCAACTTCCGTCAATTCCGGCTTGCTCAGGATTTCTAGCAATTTCAATTTCTGTAATTATCTCAATTTTTCCATTTTTGGTAATTTTTAATAATTAGTGTCGTTTCCTTGTCCAACAAGGGTTAGGGCTAGGGTTTCTGCTTTAAATATATTTATAAGCCTTTGGCCGAGCTCATTGAATTATTGAATAAAGTTTTGAACTTTCTTGAGAGTTCCTCTCATCCTAGAATTATTTACGGAATATTGACGTGGGTCATATTCTTTGTGTTTTTTGTTGCATCATATACAAAGGGGGAGCTTTTCTTTGATTCAGTTGTAGTGATCTTTTTACTGTAATCTTATAAATAAAAAATGTTGTTGGTGCTAGAGTTTTTTTACAGTGCTATACATTTGAACGATGCAAATTTTTTATCAGGTAATGTCAAAAAACTAATACTTAATCAGAATTTTTTATCAGAATAATAATATAATTTAAAATAAATAAGGTAAAAAATTAAAGAAAACATTGAGTTACAGGATTTTTAACGAATACAATATCTAATGATAAATTATTAGATTTAACTCAGCATATAGAAGCTGTAAAAATTAATACTTAATAAATACAACATCGAATGATGAATTATTTCAATTGTTATTCTTATGATTGAAGACAAAAAAAAAAAGCATTATTAACATAAAAAAAAATATTATTTTATTTGAAGAACAAATTAAAATAGTTAAAGGACAAAATTAAAGGACAAGTAAAATTCATATTATTATCATTATGAAAATAATTATTATAAACACTTCGAATATAATAAAATTTGTTGTTTAATATTTTTTGTTTGATACTAATATTGAGTCATGCAATTTTAAAGATATAAGATAAAAAAATTAAAAACAAAATTGACCACAATTATTTTTCAAATCTTTAATCCGGGATATTAGATTTGAAACATTATATGTAGAAAGTTGCAAAACTTAATTCTTTATAAATACAATAGCGAATGATAAATTACTTAAATTATTATTCTCCTTGTTATTATTATGATTTTAAGTAAAACCAAACAAAATATTAGCAGCATTAAAAATATATATATATAAAAAATGGAAATATTTGAAGAGCAAAATTAAAGGACACAAGCAAAATTAGTATTATTATCATTATGAGACATTACCAGACTATCAAATACAATATATTTTTTTTTATATTCATTTTATTATGGATAAGGAGTTGAAAATAATGATAATGATTATTTTTAAGGTATTTGTTTCTTAAAATATATGAGGCTAATTATATATTTTGATATTTGTTTAATATTAATGCATGAAAATATATATATATATATAAATTAACTAAGTTTTTTTTTTAAATCTCAATTTAATTTAATCTCATACTTTTAATATAATAATATCATGAATAAATCTTAAAAAATAAAAAAAAATAATTTAATTTTTTTAAAATAAAAATCACTTTAAACTAAAAATATATCAAGTCATACATAAACAAAACAAATAAAAAAACACAGAAATAACTAATCACTAACAATAGAAGATTTTATGCATGCAATTTGTAATCAAATTGGTCAAAAGATTTGGTTGACAAGGAAAGAACGCATGTGGTAGCCAAGTTTGAAGCTTGGAGGCCACTCCATTTTCTTTTCTTTATTTTTTCAAATACATTACATTTTTTTTCCAAGTCTAGGCGTCATCGTTGATAATTGAATTGGATTATTATGAGGCATTAATTAGATTTAAATTTTTTTCTAACTTTTCTACTCTCTTCTTTTCTCTTATTGGCCTGCCTGCTGCTCTTCTATTGACTTGGATAATTCGAAAACGAAGACTCCCTGCCGTCTTCTACTGACTTGGTACAGTGCTCCGAGCATGCACTAGCCTGGTGTCGATCCCACATTGAAATACGAATTTTCTAGAGGGACAAGTGCTTAATTTAATTTAAGTATGGAAGTGTCTTTTATTTTTATGTTGAAAGAGTTGTATTCTAGATTTCTTTTTTATTCATTTCATTATATTATTTTTCGGCAATAAAAAGCCTGTTTTATATAAAGGGGTTGTCTGCAAGTATTTAGAAAATGGTTTAATTCAATTTCTCTATCAGCTTCGTTTTGCGTTGATTTTGCAAAGTCATAGAAGCTTCCTTCTTTTGTGGGAACCCACTCATGTAATTTCCATGGAGTGCCGTGACTATATATTCAATAATTTCCATCGATTCCTGTCGTATTGAATGCCGATGGACTCAATCAGCTGTTGTTTGTAGACAAGTATCGTTTTCAATGTCGACTAGGATTTAATGCAACTCTTGTTTTATATAAAACTGGCTTCCCCTTTCTATGGTAGGAAACTCTTCACATTTGAAACTGACAGCACAATAATTCCCATTATTTCATTTCCCTGGAATGTTGAGTGGATTGTTAGAGCAGCTTTTTGGTGCATACTCAGCCCTTCTTTTTCTAGTCATCCTAGCCGGCCACCATAGTTGCAGTGTTACAACTAACTGTGTTCCCTCTTCTTGTGGTAATATCACTAATATTAGCTACCCTTTTCGATTACAAACCGATCCCAAAAGCTGTGGCCACAAAAAATATGAACTTGGTTGTGAAAACAACCGCACAACTGTATACTTCCAGAGGGTAAAATATTATGTTCAGGCAATCGATTATGACCCTGGATTCACAATTCGACTTGTGGATGCTGATTTTCAAACGGATGATTGCCTCTCCATCCCTCGTTATTCTGTTCAGCAGGGTCGTTTCTTCGACGACGGTCACTATTATCCATTTAGTGATTCCTCTTCCCTCTTTACATTAACTTTTATTAGCTGCCCAAATCGAATACCGAGTCCTCCTTTTAATTTCGTAAATACTTCTTCCTGCAAAAATGGCAGTATTTATTCTCCCAGCTTCCGCCATATAGATCAAGAAGGTTATTCCTATGTGATGGTCAGTGATGAAATTGCTGAAGTACCGGACTTATGCCGTATAGATTTGATTTATCAACCACCTTCAATTTTTCAACGAGAAAATATAACCAGTATGTCTTTGATAGAAGTCCATGATATTTTGGCATATGGCTTTGAGCTTTCGTGGTTCCAGGCTGCTTTTGATTATACCAAAGAGAAGCACCTCAACCTTGATAACGCCACCATACACGGCAAATACTACTGTTATGATATACACAGTACGTTACTCTATCTCTCCCTCAAATCGTCTCATCTGAATGCATAAGAAGTAAATGTTACTATGTTCGGTAGGTGTAAAATGTACCGTCCTTTTGGTATTTGATTAATTAACTGCATTTATATATAATTAAGCACTTCACTTGCTCATCTTTATATATAAATATATATGGGATGGTTACCACTCGCATAAACATCCAACAAATCTCTCCATTATATGCAAGTCAAACCCACCCAAACAAAACTTCACATGAATTGAGTTTTCTGCACGCATGCATGCCGATTAATTATCTCTTTATAGGATTTCAATTAATTTTATTCATTTGACTCTTTCTTTGTTTCTTTTTTTTAAATGAACACAGGAAACAGTGCTCCCATCAAAGCTGCACTAGGTAAGCATCTCCTTCGAATCGTCAATGTTTTTCCAGGTGCACCTACTAGATGCAACTGGGTGATTTGAAACATTGTGATCAAATTGCTTTCAAAGAAATAACTTTGTACACCTTTTATTTTCTTATTTGATCCTTTCTTTTGTTTGAAATGTAGAGATAATGATAAGAATTAATGACAATTTCAAATGTTAAAAACAACATATTTTGTTTCCTTTCTCCATGTACGGATTGATGATATTTTATTCTATATAAATATCTCTTCCATTTAATTACAACTCTTCAACTATTTTACTCTATAGAATTATTCTATAAGCCCTGGTAAACAGTACCATGAAGGCCACCTGGTCTCTTTAACAGCTGTTTGTTTTTCTTGCAGCTTATCTGGCTAATCATATACTCTCTTACCTTTGTAAGAACACTTATTCTAGTTATAATTATATATATATATATAAACTTTTAGGTGAGATGATTTTTTGATAACTGTACTATAAAAAGAATATGCACGGACAATTGTGTGTGTGTAAAACTGTAGAGAAGATTTGAAAATAAATTACTAGAAAATTGCAAAGATAAATAAATAAACTTGCAATAAGAGAAACTTAAATGTTAATACAAAGCATAATTGAACAATTATAAACAAATATACATTTGTAATTAGGAGTAGACCAGAAAATTACAAATAGGAACACAAGTGGTAATTGATCAAATAAAAAAAGAATAGGAAACACTTTAAAAGACTAAGAACACTTCTTCTAGTTACATGAAATGTTAAACATGAAACCTAAATAAGGTATAAGACATTAAAGGTATGGATTGGAGAGAGATAAATCCTTAATTAGAAACTTCACGATTCAAGAATATTACATAATCTTTCTATCTATAACTTGAGAAATTACCTGTAAGACGGTACTAGCTAGGTTGAGTATGAAGTGAGTATATATATCCACTCTACCCATTTCAATGAGCATGTCAAATGAGAAAGATATTAGAGATGTCTACGCACTTCATACTCTAAATGCAAAAGAACAAAAAACAATTACGTTATTTGAATATCAAAAAAGACTTGCATGCTCTTTCCTTTAGTTAATTTCACGAATCAGTAATATAATATTCTGAACATTGACACAATTTTTTCTTTTCCTTGAAATGTAGCAATATGGCCGCTAAAGAGATATTTACCAAGTGAGGACTATTTTTTATCATGTTTTATTTATCATGGTTAAATTTTGCAAAAAGAATATATATATATATATATATATATATATGTGTGTGTGTGTGTGTGTGTGTGTGTGTGTGTGTGTGTGTGTGTGTCTTGAATTTAATACTTCTACCTTAAGCTTGTTCTTTATTCATCACAACTTTTAGACGCTGACAATATATTATCATAGCTTCGGTGAGTTTTTATTTTTGTTGAACCTAAAAGGTGGCCGAATAAATTTTTATATGGTGCCAGTTGTGATATATGAGAACAAAGCCTATATATCTTAGTACCCTACATGTGGTTCAAGCTAGTTTTTTCACTTAATCCATACATACACCATACATATGTATGTATGTATCCTACAATATTTCACATATTTACTTAACTCCTTTTCTGTTAATGTAGGAAAACCACGACTGGAATTCTACGATTATAAAGGTAAGGATTAGTCCATGCATGCATGTTGTAGTAGGCTCACTTACAATCTTCCGCTTACAATTTTAGGAGGTTAAAATTTCAATCTTAGTTTCTCTCTTCACATTAGAAGAGATTAACAAGTAAAACAAGTTGATGAATTTCTTGAAACTTAAGGCTTATAATAGAGGAAGAGAGTGCCCAAGGCAACTGTCAAGAGCATTGTTGATCTTACGTAATATTGATTGTGTTTCTATTTGTTTTCATTTTCTTCATGTATTTATTTGGCAGGAGATGGAAATTATACTCCCAAGATGACTATCTATTCAGATTTTCCAAGCATTCTCATAGTTTTGCTCATTACCCTACTTGTGTTACTTGTTCTCATTGGTAAGTTTTTCTAAACTCTTTTGTTTGTATCATAGAGGCACATAAAAACTGGCATAAATTCATTTTAAAACATATTTCATTTCTATACTCTTGATATTTTCCTAAATTCACCCATTTATTAAGGATTCAACAAATATTAAAAAAAAAAAACTACTAAAAACTGAAGAAAAAAATAAACTGAAAAGCTTCTAGAAAAACAAATGGTTTTTAAAAATTTATTCAAAAGTAAAAAACATCAATAAGTAGAAATAACTTAACATATTCTTATTTTTATCTACTATGAAAAATAATATTTACAATACTCCATGGTGTTTCTTTTTATAGTGGTTGATTTATCAATTCCAGTTTTCAATCTGTTTTTTTTTTCCTTCAAATTTTGGGTTTTGAGTTTTTTATAATATTTCACATTTTTTATTTTATACATTTTTTAATAATTATTTTTTAAAAATCATCTCTGCATAAAATTCTATATTCTTGACACATTTTCACATTTACTGGAAAATTGATCAAATCACAATAAAGGTATCTTAATTAAAATACCTAGAGTAAAGGGACTATATAGAAACATTAAAAACAATCCTGAATAGAGGTATTAATGACTCATATCTATGAATGGTCTACCAAATAAATAGGGAAAGATTATATGGTAATGAATAAACTAACAAATCAATAAAATGACAAAAAATGAAAACAATATAGACAAAAACTAGATATTGTTTTTTTTTGTTTTTCATTTTCCCTAAAATCAATGAAATTCAGTTAAATTTTCTTTGGTGATAAGAATTTCAAATTTGAAGAAATTTTATGCTTTTGAACTAAGAATCATAATTTCATTTATAAAATAATAAAAATTTTACATGGAAATCCAATAACATATAATATATTTCCATAATTGATTAATGTTCTTATAATATCTTTATGCAGTGATATATCGTACATTATTATTCCTTTGTGGGCTTCCATTTTTCATAACCTTATTGGTCTATAAATGGCGAAGAAGGCATTTATCAATGTATGATAACATTGAAGAATTCTTACAAAGTGATGATCATAATCTCATGCCTATAAGGTATTCTTACTCAGAGATTAAGAAGATAACCAATAGATTCAGTGACAAGTTAGGTGAGGGAGGTTATGGCTCGGTGTACAAAGGAAAGCTTTGTAGTGGACGTTTTGTGGCAGTAAAACTTTTGAGCCAAGAAAAAACCAAAGGGCAAGATTTTATCAATGAAGTTGCCACCATTGGAAGAATTCACCATTGCAATGTGGTGCAACTCATAGGCTTTACTGCTGAGGGGTCAAAGCGTGCCCTTGTATATGAGTTCATGCCTAATGGATCTCTTGAAAAGTATATTTTTTTCCAGACAAGGTAGGATCCCACTAAGCAACCATAAACTCTATGAAATTTCTCTTAGGGTGGCCCGTGGTATTGAGTATCTGCATCAAGGTTGTGATATGCAGATTTTGCATTTTGACATCAAGCCTCACAACATTCTTCTCGATGAAAACTTCTCTCCAAAAGTTTCAGATTTTGGTCTTGCGAAATTGTATCCAGCTAATAATAGCATTGTGCCCCTCACTATAGCTAGAGGAACAATGGGATACATGGCTCCTGAATTATTTTACAAAAGCATCGGAGGCATCTATTATAAAGATGATGTCTATAGTTTTGGGATGTTGTTAATGGAAATGGTTGGGAGAAGAAAAAACTTGAATGCATTGGCAGATCATTCAAGCCAAATGTACTTCCCTTCATGGATTTATGACCAAGTTAGTGAAGGAAAGGATATACTAGAAGACGAAGCCATGGAGCAGGAAAAGATAACAACAAAAAAGATGATTATAGTGGCATTATGGTGCATACAATTGAAGCCTATTGATCGTCCCTCAATGCACAAAGTTGTGCAGATGCTTGTAGCAGATATTGAATCTCTACAAATGCCTCCTAAGCCTTTTCTCGTTCCGCAATAGACATCAAATCCTGATCCAGCAAGTATAAGAGATCAATCGAATGATTGTAGCATTGATTCTTCATATCAGTTTGGTCGATGATACAAATGCTCTCATCTGTTTGTTGATTTAAATAATATGTTAATTTTGTATGCCTTAATTCTCTGAAACTTTGATGATAGTTGAAATCATATGGATGTTTGTTAAAACTTGCAATTAACTAGCTTACAAAGTATCCAATAGACACTAGTCATGTATCAACCTCGCAATAAAATATGAATCTTCTTAAACTACTTACTGTTTTTTTCCATGATGTCATTATTTCCTTTCCTTTGATTTTATTTTTATATGAAATTTGGAAAGGTATGTAAGCTATATGGTGCATATACAACCCTTCCTTTTCTAGTTATCCTATCCACCCACCATAGTTCCAGTGCTAGAAATAACAACCACTAGATCCATAATATTTGATACCCTTTTCGATTAAACACCGATTCCAGAAGTTGTGGCCACAAAATAATATGAACTTGCGTGTGAAAAAACCCCGTCCAACTATAAGAATTCATAGTTCGATTAATTCTTGTATATTCAGTGTTTTTCTTCTACATTTGGAAGCTAATTTATAGAGAAGTTACAAGACTAAAATAGCTAAATACAAAACTACTTTATGCCTACTTTACATAATGTCCAAATTGGGAAATTAACGGCCATATTTTAACACTCCCCCTCAAGTTGGAGCGTAGATATTTATCAAGCCCAACTTGTCAATTGCGTCATAGAACGCTCTTCCAGAGACTGCCTTTGTGAGAATATCAGCTAGTTGATCTTCAGACCGGACAAGCGAAAGTTGTATAATTTTCTGATCAAGATTCTCTTTAATGAAATGTCGGTTGACTTCAACATGTTTGGTACGATCATGTTGAATAGGATTATGAGCAATTTTGATAGTTGCCTTATTGTCATAGTGTAGACTCATAAGCATTTCATAATCAATTCCAAGGTCTTATAATATCTATTTAATCCACAATAATTCACGCATACCATGAGTCATACCCCAGTATTCCGCTTCTGCACTTGACCTTGCAACTACTTTCTGCTTCTTACTTCTCCAAGTGACAAGGTTGCCTTCTACGAATGTAAAATATCCTGATGTCGATCTCCTATCCGTCTGATTTCCTGCCCAATCCAACTTTGTATACCCTTTAATATCTTGGACCTCCCTTTTTGAGAATAGAAGTCCTCTTCCTGGTGCACTTTTCAAATACCTCAAAATCCGGTATACTGCTTCCATATGCTCTTCTCCTGGTGAATGCATGAACTGACTTACCACACTTACGGCATAGACAATGTCTGGTCGAGTATGTGATATGTATATTAGTTTTCCCACTAGTTGTTGATAACATCTTTTGTCCGCTGGCGTCTAATCTTCTGCTTGTCCCAGTTTGCTATTCATTTCCATAGGTGTATCTACCGGTTTGCATGCAAGCATTCTAATTTCTGCCAATAAATCTAACACATATTTTCGCTGTGAAAGACATCCCTGTTTTTGACCTCGAAACCTCAATCCCTAAGAAGTACTTCAGTTGTCTGAGATCTTTCATTTCGAATTTCAATGTCAGAAACTGTTGTAGTGCCTTTCTCCCTTCTGGATCATCCCCTATTAAGACCATATCATTCATATATACTATTAGTGTCATTACCTTTCCTTCTTTTTGTTTTATAAACAAAGTATGATTTGAATTACTTTGCTTATTGTTGCAATGTCACGGTCGCACAAATTAATTACCCTAGCTTAAAACAAATCAAACAAGATAGTATAGAGCAAGCAAGGGGTCGATCCCACGAGGACGATTTAGTTCAGATTTTCGTGCTATATGATATGCAATTGGGGGGGGGGGGTTGGAAGTTGTTTAGGCTAGGCTAAAGCAAACTAAGCGAAAATTATATAAAACTTAAATTTATCAATAAAGCAAACCTTGATCGCAAGTCAACATCCACCTACAAAAATCAGAACTAATCATGGAAACGACACATCAATTTATATTCTGAATATTCATCTCTTCTTAAAATTGGTTCGTTAACGGATCCGCCGTATAACTTACCCTAACCATCAAACAACCACATTGTCCGCACTAGTAATATGATTCAATGACATCATTAAAAACTAGATAAATTGATCAATTAAGAAACATAATTGTCCGCAATATATGTTTAGTTCGATTGAATGTTCTCCCTAAGATTAATAACGTAGATCCGCTACAATTTTTAACTTAGTTGCTTCACAAGTTCATATATCACAATTCCAGTTTTGATATCAAACTTAGCAATGGATTGTCTACAATAATAACTTTGAGTCCGCTCTTAGCAATTAAATAAACAATCATAAGAAAATAAGCATAGAAGAACAAACATATTCATCATATAAACTGGAAAATTGAAGTCTGAAGGTTTCCGTGTCCTTGCAACCAAGCAAAAGAGTCTAGCCTTGCATGTTTATTGAACAACTAAATAAAAAGATGGAAGAAAACATGATTTAGGGTTTGGAGGAGGAAGATTTGTGTTTTCTTTGCTACTTTCCGAAACTTCCTTGCTCCTCTCCTCCTTTATATATGCTTAGAAACCTTAGTATCTATTTTACAAAATAGTCCTTCCTTAAGTTGGTAGAATTTAGTTGTCCCTTGTAAAATTCATATCTCATTCATAGCACATAGTTGTGGTCTGCAATGTGGAGAGTTTATAGTTCTTTGAGTCCTGAATCCAACAAAATTAGGTTAGCATCAATCGGACTTCTGTAGCTCCAGATATTGAAGTTTGTATGGACAAAGGTCCACATCGGCAGATTTCAAGATTTGACTTTGAAGGCTGCGATTTCCATGCTCTTCTTTATTGTATTTCTTTTGACTTAGCTTTCCAGAAAGTTATGGATGTTAGCTTTTTAATGCCACTGAAATCACTTCATTTCAATCTCTAGAGCTTTCGCTCTGCACAAAACATCTGCTGAAGGTCAAATTTGTCAATTAGCTCCAATTACCTCCTTTTTGCATCTTTCATCCAAAAATGCCTTCAAAACACAAAACAAAGAATATCAAGGCATTTTATACACAAAACATATGCAAAAAACTAGGTAAATATGGATGAAACTATCAAATAATATGGTCGCATCACTTATAACTAAATTCCTTCATCATGGATGAGAATCTCTAAGACCATGCCCGAGGGGAGTTCTTCAAAATATATAATGTCTTCTTTAATTTGCATACTTCAGTTCCGCATGAGGACCTGGTTTTAACTCCAGGTGGTAACTCCATGTAAACTTCATCCTCAAGATCTCCATTAAGGAAAATATTCTTGACATCGAATTGTTGTAAGGCCTAGTCTCAATTCACTGCTATAGATATGAGAATCCGGATACTGGTTTCTTCGTGACTAACCTCGCTTTGTATATATCAATACTCCCATCTGCTTTTAACTTCATTGTGAACACCCATTTACACCCAGCTTTCTTCTTTCCTGTTGCTAGTTGACATAGCTCTCATGTGTTATTCTTCTGCAGTGCCTCCATTTTCTAATTCATCGTCTTGGTCCACTTTGGGTCTGCTAATGCATCCTGTATATTACTAGGAATAGACACATTGAATAATTAATTAACAGTAAATGCATATGATTCTAATAATCTATGGGTAAAGATATAGTTGCTAATGGGGTATTTAGTTTTGTGTTTTGTATCAGATTCATATGGTTTCTTTGGGACTCCCTGGTTTAGTCTTTGTGGGTATCTATTAGTCACATTACTTTCTAAGACAGGAATTTCATTTATCTCATTAGGGATAGGATTTAGGGTTACCTGAGGGGATTGAGAAAAGACATTCTAGGTTGATTCTTCGGTTAATGTTGTAGGCGTTGGTAATTCTAGAGACATAGGGGGGGCATTACTGAGATCATTCTGGTTTGTGCAGACTTCCAGGTTATTATCCCGGCTTGGTCTCATTTCCTCTAATTCAAATATATCTTCATTCTCTTTATTGTTACTCTCCTCCTAAAGAGAAGAACTAGGAACTCCCCCTGAATAGTAGGGTTTGGATTCTCGAAATGATGCATCCAAAGTCACATATAGCTTTCGATGATGAGGATCATAGCACCGATATCCTTTCTGAAACTCCGAGTAACCTACAAACACGCCCCATTTTGCACATGGATCGAGTTAGCTTCGTAGAACTTTAGGGATGTGGACATAAACCGTATAACCAAATACCCAAGGCTCCAAATTTGGAAGGTGAGGAACTGAGAGAAAAGATTCCATTTTCTGTTGAGGAGATTGAAAATCAATTACACTGGATGGTGTTCGATTCATTAAGTATGCAGCGGATTTGACTGTCTCACCCCAATAGTTTTTTGGTAGATTCATGCCAAATAGCGAAGCATGAACTATTTCAATAATTTGCTTGTTCTTCCTTTCGACTAATCCATTATGTTATGGAGTTTATGTGCAGGATGTCTAATGATGAATCCCATGATGCTGTAAAAAATTACCCAGTACTTGATCCATAAATTCCATATCATTATTGGATTGAAGTGTACGAATGTGCTGTTGGTATTAGGTCAGCACCATTTTCTGAAATTCCTGAAATGTTGTACTTACTTCATTTTTATTTCGGAGAGAGATATTCAAGGCATCCGAGTACATTCATCAATAAATGTAACAAAATACCATGCATTAGAAAAAGATGAGACATTTGCAGGACCCCAAACATCAGAATGAATAACTGGAAATGATTTTACACTTTTATGCAAACTTGGGAAATAGGAAATACGGTGGCTTTTCTCTAGTTCACAAATTTCACACTGAAAATACGAAATATTTCAACTCGGAAATAAATGTGGTTGTAACTTCTTATGGTACCCAAATAAAAGATGTCCGAGTTGTCAATGCCACAACCATACAAGAAAATGAGCTTGATCCATACTTCTGGTCTGATACGTATGACCCAACTTTAACCCCCCTTGTTCCGTTAATTCCAAATAATACAGTTTGCCCCGTCTAACACCATAACCAAGAATCTTTTGGGTTAGAATGTCTTGAAAAACATAAAACAGTGGCCAAAACATTACCGTGCACTCAAGGATAGTCGTAATTTGACTAACCGACAAGAGATTATGCGCAAGAGATTGAACAATAAGGATAGTATCTAGTGTAATAGTGTTAGTTAAAATGATAGATCCTTCCCCCGTAACAGGGGAGGTACTACCGTTAGTAGTGCATATTGCTAACCATGAGGAGGTTTATTACATATTAAATTATCAGAATCGCTAGTCATATAATTAGATGCACTTGTATCAATAATCCAAGTGCTATTTTTTGTAATAACAATGTGCAATTTTTTTTTTGATGATGCCTGGATTGATCACATTCGCTGTGGGCTGTACCTAATTTGTAGCTAACCGCGGTTTTTTAGTAAAGTCTCGCCAGTCCAGGTAGCCGATGATTTCATAATATCTTTGTTTTGAATGCTTTATTTCATCGCATTGAGAACACACCATCCAGTTGTATATTTGTATTTTCAGCCAACCCGGTCAGCCCCATATTGGTCAGCACAGTCAGCCCAAGTTCGGTCAGCAGCACGGTCAACCTTTAAATGTCGCCCTAAGCACTGTTCCTCTCTTTCTCTTCCCCCTCTTTCAACCTGCGCCACCCCGTCCCCCCTCTCTCCCCCGTGTCCTTCAAATTTTGGAATGCACTCTGCTTCAAATTCCTTAACCAACTTCTCAAGCAATACATGGTTTAACCTTTCTTCTTCCTCTTGCTTCAAGCGCTGCTTCTCCAACTCCATGGTGCTCAAAACAAGACCCAAGACTCGGTATCCTTATATATCGATTCTTTGGGTAGTTGTCATCTTGCTTTGTATTTAGAAAATGTCTCATGTGACTCCTTCAATGCCTTTCTATAGTCCTCTAAAAGATTTCCCATCATATACAATCCACGTTCAAGCCTGTAAACCTCCAACTGACTCTTCCGTTGTTCTTCCATCTTGGCCTTCTGCAGCTGCTGAATGAAGTTATCACGCTGCTGCAACTCATTACACAACACTTGTTGATGCATACTCAATTCTAGATGGGTGTTCTTCGATGGGTGTTCTGGGTGTTGATGAGCAGATGGGTGTTGATGAATTGGTGAATGGATTTCTGGTTTTGGTGATGAACGGTAATGATGGGTTTCTCTTCTATTTGAAAAATAATTTCGTATACAGAAAAAAATCCAAAAATGCTCAATCTAGTTTTGTTTTCTTGGGAAACTCTGGGTTTGTTTTCTTGGGAAAAACTGGTGGGTGAATAGTAACTATGAACAAACGGTACTGTAGAGATCGATTTCTGGGAATAAACCGAAAGGAGAAGAGAGAGAAAACTACAACAATTCGATTTCAACGAAAAAAAATCGAGATTTGCTCTAATACCATGTAAGAATTCGTAATTTGATTAATTCTTATATATTCAGTGTGTTTTTCTTCTACATTTGGGAGCTAGTTTATAGAGAAGTTACAGGACTAAAATAGCTAAATACAAAACTATTTTATCCGTACTTAACATAATGTCAAAATCAGGAAATTAACGGTTATATTTTAACACCGAATTTATACTTGAAGACGGTAAAATATTATTTTGAGGCAATTGAATATAGTAACTTCATAATTTACGTTGTTGATGCTGATAATCAAAAGGATGGTTGCTTCTTCATTCCTCGTCGTTCCTTAATAGAATATAGGTTCAACAACAAGGATTATTATCCATCGATAGAAAGCTAATGGCAAACTGTTCGAGCATATATGAAGCAGGTTGTTGCTGGTTTTATAGGAAAGGAACGAGCAAGAGCTGGAGATCTTGGTTTTGATTGCTTTGACTCAATTTTCTTAATTTAATATGGTGACCTCTAGGGTCCCTACTTTTTGCCTCCTTTACCTATATTTCTTGTCAAAAAAGAAGGAGGAATTTTTAGCCATGTTCGATGGCTGGCGAAGGCATTTTTATATTAATTTTCATAACTTGCGTAAATCCAATATTGAATCCTCCGTTTTTTGTTGTGGATGCTTCTGCTTGCGAAAAATGGCTCTGCAAGTTATAATTTTACGTCTAATATTCCCATGTCATGTATAGAGCTGACATGCCGTATAAATTTGTCCTTTATTACCATTACGCAATGTTTAAATGTTATCTTACGAATCATTAATTATTTCCGACAGAATAAACAACTCCTGTTCAGGACGAGCATAATTAAAAAATATATATTATTATTGTAAATAACCACATAAAATTAATTAATCAGCAGTATTTTATTCGGTAATTACAAACATTTAATTGCATAATGGATAGAGATGACATGCCGTATATATTTGATAACGGTAATTGCATAATGGTATAATTATCTGAAGCAAATGATTCTCTTTCTATAAACAAACATGCGCGTAACATGAAGATCAGGAAGAAGTAATTGCAGAAGAATATATGCAGGCCGAAGGCAATAATACATTCCTCTTTATACAAAACTACTGGATCTTCCAAACACAGTCTATTACGAATATTTCCAAAATAATTGCTAAGGTATAATTCTTCTATTTTACATTTCGAGACTTACACGAGAGATTTTTTAGTCTTAATGAAAGACTTTTCAAATCCACCCATCAATATGAAGGCTAACTTTTTCTCTTCTCTGTCAAATCAGAGGGTCCGGAAATAAAAAAATAAAAAAAACATGGAAAGTATAAAGACTAAATTGAATCTTTTTATGAAAAAAATCAAGTTACCACCTATTTTATTTATTTGTTTCTACTTTGGTCTTTCATCTTCCAATATTGCTCTTTTTAACAAGTCAAGACTAATTGAACATCAATTTACTCCATGAGAGAAAAAAAGTGATGATAAAAAGGAGATATAATTAAACTATTTCCTTAGTGATTTTACTAGTAAAGTCAAATAAGATTTTGAAATTGCACGAAGATTTTTAGAAACTCTTGCAAAAACATTTAGAAAATATTCAGAACCCTCTAAGAATTTGAATTCTATCGGTAATATTATCAGTAAATAAATCAGCAGTAAATGAGTACAGTAATCGTAGGTCCCTTGACTTATTGAAAACACTAACAGAATAAATCTGTCAGCAATACAATGTGTGATATTTATAATACTATGATTGATTCTTTAAGGCTTAATAAAAAAAAAAAACAAATTAGAGGAAATACAAAGAGAAAATATAAAAATAGAACAAGAAATTGCTATATATATTGGTTGCGATAGTTATATCTCATGCCGTCGGAAATAAAGTGCTGTGTGCAAGTTTATTCTTCAGATTGAAACCATGCTTCTACATATGGTGTTGATCTAGTTGAATTTGCTGCAAAAGTAGTTTATATATATTGGTTGCGATAGTTATATCTCATGCCGTCGGAAATAAAGTGCTGTGTGCAAGTTTATTCTTCAGATTGAAACCATGCTTCTACATATGGTGTTGATCTAGTTGAATTTGCTGCAAAAGTAGTTTATAACTGAGGTACGATACATTGATAGAATCATTTCGAGGTTTCATGATGGAACTTCCTAGCAAGTTGTGCTGCAAATTCCGTGATATTCTTATTAGAGCTTCCACCTTCATCAGCTGCTGTTTGGGCTAGTTTCATCCATTTCTCAGAGTTCCTTCTTATCTCATTCCCTCTTTCACCTTCCATGACTTCCCTAATACACCTTTCTACCTCCTCTTTAGTGACGATCCCCTTCTCATTTGCCTTCACTCTAACCCCTACTTGCCAAACATCGGCAATGTACTTTGCATTTGTTGGCTGATCAGTCCACTGTGGCATGGCCACCATTGGCACTCCTAAGCTCAGCGCCTCGAGTGTTGAGTTCCAACCACAATGTGTCATGAAGCAACCTACAGACCTGTGAGCCAAAACCTCTAGCTGCACAATCACGCCCTTCCCTGATGACTCCTCCGCAAAGTTGATTCGAAGTTTTTTCCTTTCCGATTCTCTGACTACCCACAAAAAGCAGCAGCCACTCCTCTTTAGGCCCCAGGCAATTTCAGCCATTTGCTCCCCTCCCAGTGCAGCCAAGCTTCCAAATGACACGTAAACCACTGACCCAGTTTCCTTTGAATCTAGCCGCTCATTGCAGCCGTCCAGGTTAGGTTTGAAGAGGCTGGGACCGTACTCTTTGTCGTCCTCTAGCTGCCTGTTAAGACAGACTATAGGAAACTAGAATAGGTAGTCAGAGACTTGTCAAAGATCACATTTAATGTAAATATTACCGTTATTATACAGCTCAATAGTAGGCAATAGACTAGGACTCTAATACCTATACACTTGTATAAATCCCTATATATGGATTAATGAAACGTAACAGAGAACCACTCTGAATTTCTTCACATTGATTACATTCCTCTACCACTCTGAATTTCTTCATGGTATCAGAGCTGCAATCTTAACATCAAAACTCAACACAAATCAAACCCTAGCCGACTCCCATGGCAACCACAGACCAAGGAAGCACGGCCAGAGGAGCAGAATGGGACTACCCCAATCATCAACTATACCTCCACCATTCAGACCAACCTGGCGCCATTCTTGTGCCACAACCATTGGTGGAAGACAATTACAGTACATGGAGCCAATCCATGGTCATGGCTTTAACAGTCAAAAATAAAATTGGGTTTATCAATGGGTCAATTACTGACCCTGGAAATGGAAAGAAAAAAGAACAGCAACAGTGGAATCGATGCAATAACCTGGTGAAGACATTGCTGCTGGGATCAATGTCCAAAGAAATTGCAGGCAGTGTCATCAATTGCAAGGATGCAAGGCAGATGTGGGTCGATCTGCAAGAACGATTCTCGCATGTAAATGTTGTTCAATTATTCAACATTGAAAGTGAAATCCATAATTGTGTTCAAGAAAACACAACAGTAGGGTCCTATTTTATGAAATTGAAAGCGTTATGGGATGAACGGGATGTACTCTGTAACCTCCCAACATGCACATGTGGATCAATCAAAGAGATACAAGCATACCTGGACATTCAGAAAACCATGAAATTTCTCATGGGGCTTAATGATTCATTCGCAGGTGTTCGAAGCAATACACTGCTCCAAGACCCATTACCCACACTGAACAAACCATGAAATTACTCACTAGTTCTTCGTCATGAGAAGCAGATGGAAGTTGTCGCCGGGAAAAGCCACCATGGACAACCAGACGCGGCTGCGTTCGCCGTGAGAGATTTCAGAAACCATGAAATCGAAAAGGGGCTAAGATGCAACAAGTGTAATAAAACTAACCATTCCACTAGAGATTGCCGAGAACATCTCCGATGTACCTTTTGCCGGTGGAAGGGACACACGGCTGAGCACTGCCGCAAAAGGAAGGCGATGGCTGAGGGTGATTATAACGGGATGATTTCCAAAGGAAATCAGGCTGCATCGAGCCGAAGAGAAATGAATTTCTCCGAGAGAAGGGAGATGGGTTTTGAGAACAGAAGAGAGATGAATTTCCCAGAAAGAAGGGAAATGAATTTTGAGAGAAAAGGAATTAATTTTCCCGAGAAAAGGGAAATAAGTTTTCCTTTTACTGCAGATGAATGCAAGCAAATATTAGACATGTTGAAGATCAAAAATTCCTCTGCCAATCAAGTCAGTCATTGCACACTTCATGAAGAATTATCAGGACCAACGTTCGGGGAAGATGATTGGGACGGGAATTGAACGAGAGGGTCTCTATCATCTCCAACAAACCAAGAAAAGATTGTGTAACCATGCTCAAACAATCAATCCAAGTCTTTGGCACCAACGTCTTGGTCATCCCTCCGACAAAGTTTCCCAGTTATTTCCTTTTACTCATTTTAAGAATAAATCTTGCTATGATAACGTATGCTTAATTTGTCTGTTAGCTAAACAAACAAGACTTTCATTTCCTTTAAGTTCAATTGATAGAATTTATCCTTTTGAATTAATTCATGTTGACATTTGGGGAGGATATAAAGTTTCGTCTATTTCAGGTGCAAATTATTTTCTCACCATAGTGGATGATCACACTAGATGCACATGGATTTACCTTATGAAACACAAATCACAAGCTAGGGAACTCCTAGTCAATTTCATCAACATGGTTGAAAATCAATTTAGTTCTAAGGTAAGAATAATTCGTAGTGATAATGGCATTGAGTTTAAAATTCATAATTTTTTTGCAACAAAAGGAATTATTCATCAAACTAGTTGCGTTAACACTCCACAACAAAATGGAGTTGCCGAACGCAAGCATCGACACTTGTTAAATATGGCACGTGCTTTACTTATTCAAGCGCATCTCCCTAAACATTTTTGGGGAGATGCCATACTTGCTTCCGCTTACCTCATAAATCGCACACCAACCCCAATCCTTAAAGGTAAATCACCATACGAGAAATTATTTAACAAAATCCCATCATACTCACATTTACGAGTTTTCGGTTGTTTATGTTTTGTTTCTACTCATTCACAAAATAGATCAAAATTTGACCCTAGGGCATCACGATGCATTTTTATCGGATACCCATATGGCCAAAAAGGGTATCGCGTTTTCGATCTTCACAAAAGACAAGTAATTGTCTCTAGAGATGTCATTTTCTTTGAAAATATTTTTCCATTCCCAAACAATAATTTCCATGACCAAACTCATACCCTATTTTTTTGGGACAACACCCATACTACTTCTCCCCAGTATGACATTGGCCTTGACTTCCCAACTAGACCACTTCCTTCTGCTTCACAAAATGACTCACATACAGACCCACATTCAACTACTACACCAACATCTTCCACAATCCAAACTATCGCACCACCCCCCACCGCACCTAACCCACCACCTTGCCGAAGCAGCCGGCCCATAACCACACCCCAATATTTGCAGGATTTTCATCTCAACATGACCCTTCCATCAAGACCTGACCCAACATCATCTACGAACTCGGTATTTTCTCCAGGTACTGCTCATCCTCTTTCTAAATATTTATCTTATATTAATCTTTCTCACAATCATAAAGCATTTACTACTAACCTCACTCTACTTAAAGAGCCGTCAAGTTTTTCACAGGCTGTCCATCATCCGCAATGGCGTGAATCAATGCAACATGAACTTGCTGCTCTACAAGAGAATAAAACTTGGAGTTTGGTACCCTTACCACCCAATAAACAACCCATTGGTTGCAAATGGGTTTATAAAGTCAAAATGAAGGCAGATGGACAGATTGAACGTTATAAGGCCCGATTGGTGGCTAAAGGCTACAATCAAATTGAAGGGCTTGATTACCAGGAAACTCTTGCCCCGGTAGCTAAATTGGTCACTGTCCGGTTACTACTAAGTGTGGCAGCTTTACGTGGTTGGCATTTATACCAGCTCGATGTCAACAATGCTTTTTTGAATGGGGATCTACATGAGGATGTCTACATGACCTTACCTCCGGGATTCGGACGAAAGGGGGAGACACGTGTCTGCAAACTTCATAAATCCCTATATGGTTTAAAACAAGCTTCTAGACAATGGTTCATCAAACTATCCACCGCACTAAAGACCGCAGGATTTCATCAATCCCTATCTGATTATTCGTTATTCGTCCGAAGTCATCAAGGTAATTTTCTAGCCCTACTTATATATGTTGATGATGTGATATTGGCTGGGAATAATTTGCAGGATATAGAAGATACTAAAATACTCTTGTCTAAGCAATTCAAGCTTAAAGACTTGGGAAAACTTAAATACTTTCTTGGAATTGAAGTTGCAAGATCACAACATGGAATTAGCTTATCACAAAGAAAATATGCATTGGAGATTTTGGAAGACTCTGGATTCTTGGGCGTCAAACCATCTCAATCTCCGTTAGAACAGAATATATCACTCACACAATCCGATGGAGAACTCCTAGAAGATGGGTCAATATACAGAAGATTAGTCGGAATATTAATCTACCTCACCATAACCAGACCAGACTTGACATATGCCGTGCACATACTAAGCCAGTTCATGGACAAGCCTCGACAACCACACCTAGAAGCAGCTCATAAAGTGCTAAAGTACATCAAACGAACCCCTGGACAAGGAATCCTGCTTCCATCCACAGGTTCACTCCAACTACAGGCATTTTGTGATGCTGATTGGGCTCGATGCAGAGACACAAGGAGATCAGTCACAGGTTACTGCATTTTACTTGGAAATGCACCAGTTTCATGGAAGACCAAGAAGCAAACAACAATATCTCGTTCAAGTGCAGAAGCAGAATACAGATCCATGGCAACCACCTGTTGCGAGATCACATGGTTGAAGAACATCTTGAAAGATCTGAAGATAGACCACGGAGAGCCAGTGACCTTATTTTGTGATAATCAAGCAGCAATGCACATAGCATCCAACCCAGTCTTCCACGAGCGAACCAAACATATAGAGATCGATTGTCACCTAATTCGAGAAAAAATTCAAGAAGGAATGATTCAGACAGCTTACATTCGAACTACAGAACAACCAGCAAACTTATTTACCAAACCATTAAGCTCCACACAATTTGAAACACTACTTGGCAAGTTGGGTGTAATTAACATACATTCTAACTTGAGGGGGAGTGTTAAGACAGACTATAGGAAACTAGAATAGGTAGTCAGAGACTTGTCAAAGATCACATTTAATGTAAATATTACCATTATTATACAGCTCAATAGTAGGCAATAGACTAGGACTCTAATACCTATACACTTGTATAAATCCCTATATATGGATTAATGAAACGTAATAGAGAACCACTCTGAATTTCTTCACATTGATTACATTCCTCTACCACTCTGAATTTCTTCAGCCTGTCCAAGTAAAACGAAGGAATCACTGGTCCGATTGGCTTTATTGACCTTTGACTTGCCAACCAGTTTACCGCCTGATAGAAATGAGCAAAACTTTTAGTGCCACCAAAATAAAAGTAGCATATTAAGAAAATATGAACAGAGAAAAAATAGTTTAAATAGGAATTTGAAGCATATATTGCTGCTCTCGTTTATGTCGCTTAGTTTGTAAATCAGTTGCTTGGTTGATTGCACATTGGTTTTATTTGTTAACATTCATGTGTGTGTGTGTGTGTGTGTGTGTTCAGATCAAGACTCGCATTTCTTATATAGAGGAGATCTTAATTTAGTGGTACCTCTTCCTCCAGGGTGTTGAAAGTGTTGACAAAGATCCAATCAGCATCCTTGAAATTCGAAAACTGACCGACTACCTGGTTCAATAGAGATGAATATTCTGATTCTGATTCCATACCTTGCACGAATGATGGTAGATCGGCAATTTCTAGTGCTGCAAGTGCTGGAAAACGTGAAACTGTTACCAGCAACTTCTCTGGTGGAATCTTCTTTAGCTGCATCTCATGAATGTTGTAGTAGACAGTGTCAACAGCACATGACTGTGTGAAGAGCGAAGCTCCAATGAGGCCAAGCTGTCTAGCTGTCTCTAGAGCCCAAGGCATGTGCGAGTCATACAGAAGGCAACTTATTGGATGCCCAGAAGAAGTGCTTAGTTCTGCAACGAGTTCTGGCAATTTTCGTGTACGTCACCGTAGCTCGGAATTGTTTTAGGTAGTTATCTAACGAAATCTTGCCTTCATAACCATCAAAATCGATGGTCACAACTTGGACAGAGCCAAGTCGGCGGGTATGCTTGAGCACCTTGCTTGAGAATATTACTATGGTTACCTGGAGTTCTTTGGAGGCTAGGCGCTTGGAGAATTGCGTCATTGGGTTAATGTGACCTTGAGCTGGAATGGGTATGGCCAGTACATGACTCATTCTATTTTGCTTCTCCATTTCTCTCGGCATCCCATTCTCTTGAGCAGGACTACTACTGCCTATATATATATGCATGCATGCTGTAACCAAATTGACCAAAAGACTTGGTTGACAAGGAAGGAGCACACGTGATGTGTGATCATCATCTTCTTCCATTCAATTACTCTACTTCTCTGCAAACCTTTATAATCCTAACATGGTATCAGATCACAAGTACTCGCGCAGATAAATTAATTGATCCAACCTTTGCTTCCACAAATCTGCTTCTTCAAACTTACTCTTCATATTACAAGAAATCCCAAATTCTCACTGTTCGAGCTTCTACTGAATCAATCTTGAAAAGATTATGTGATAATCTTCGTTGATCTAGACACTGTATTGATCTTAGTGTTTGATTAAAGATTTCTAAGAATTCTACTAAACCCGAGTTTAAATTTGAATTAGAAAAAAAATATCTATTTGATGTGTTGAGCTTAGGGGGTAGATTTTAAATTCTTGTCCCATACTTTTTGTGCATTAATGATGAATTAAGAGTGCGTAATTTATTCAATAAATAACATTCATACGATATTACTTTTGATGATTATCAAGAAATTTTGTGATGTCGTTTAATTAAACAAATGAGGATTGCCAATGAAGAAGTAGTGTCCAAATTAGAAACTCCAATTATAATCAACTAAATATTAAGAAGCTAAAAATAAAAATAATATTCAATTAAAAAATACAAAAATTTAATAAAGTGGACATAAAAGAAAAGAAAAGGGACATGTAAGGACAAATGTGGTGCTCTCTATAGGGACTCAATAATAAAATTACTTGATTGATATCATGTTTCAAAAATAAATAATTTTTTAATGAATTTTTAAAAATAAAAAATATTATTTTAGTATATTTCTAAAAAAAAACACTTTCAAAAACAACCTCAGTCACATATTTATATAAATTTGCTTAAAAAAAAATGAAAAACTCAAAAGTCCAAATAAATAATAAGAGTGTCGAGCACCATTTGTGTCTCTCCTTTTAGGCAAACTTCATGGGAATATCATTGTCAACATAGGAGCTTTAATGCAATCTTCATGGAAAATTTGAAAACGAAGACTCCCTGTTGTCTTCTACTAACTTGTTACAGTGCTCCGAGCATGCACTAGCCTTCTATGCTCTCTGTTTCTTTCCTCCCTGTCCACTTATTCATGTGCCACACAGTACCCCTTTTGGTTTCTTCTCATTTCCTTTCTGTCTCAATCAGCAGCACACTATACTATGAAAAAACCCATTACTTCTTTGAGGAAATCACATTTCTTTTATGCCCACATTATCAAGAAGGCATCATTCAGTTTCTCTCTGTTTCGAAACACAAAATATGAGTGTGCTGAAGATTAACCTTTGAAGAAAAAGTATTAAAGATCAGCAAGTCTTCCAGCTTTTAAAGGTATGGTACATTCTTTTCTGTCGATGGGCCGCGGACTTCCCAAAGTTTATGGCTATTTTAATTTTAATTGAATTCCAAACAATCATAAATGATCTTGATGCAAATCATATCACATGAAAGGCAGAAAAGCTCCTAGCCCACCCCTAATTCCTAAGCCATTGGCCCAGCCCTACAAGCCCATTAAAAAGCTCCATCCATGTACTATAAGCAAGATTTAGTATACAATTCATGTGCTATCAAGTGTTGGAGATTAGTCTGTGATTGACATGCGACGAATCATATTCTGTGTGTTTATCTGGACACACAGTGGATACATTATCAAAAGTTTGTCCAACATTGACGATTGGACCAACAGTTCCATCATTATACTTGGACGAAAGTGGGTTAGAGGATGGAATTTTGTTGTTGGTTATGGCTATATTTTGTGATAAAGATTTTAATTAAATATATAATTATAAATTAGAATCTGAAATCTTTTAAGCAATGTACCCCAAATTTGAAGTCATATGGTAGACAAGATTTATGATTGATTTTGAAAGCTAAAAAGTTAAAAAATTAATTCCGGTGTTTATCGATACATTTCAAAATTGTTTTTTAAAAAACATTAACTTTTTTATTTTAAATTTTTTTATTTATTATTTCAAATGTCAAAAATAATTTTTTAAATATTATTTTCATATATTTTTAAATAAAAAACATTTATTCCTAACCCATTCATTTACGGCAAAACTTGGAATTTCAGGACATGGGCGTAAAGTTATAAGCGATGGTGATTTGTGGGACCAATGAGGCCTTGACATCACTTGCATCTTCGTCATTGTTTGGCTTTTTGGAAGAGAAAAAAAGGAACAGAATAAACTTAAGTATTGGGTACCTTTCTCTACTATTCCTATTCCTTGGAGTTTTAATTAGGTAGATAACTCGTTTCTCTAGATATTAACTATGCTTCAATGGTCCCATATACCACACGGTTTTGCCAGTCAACAGGTCCACAAGCTTTTTTTTTATTATATAGTTCAGAAAATAATATCGAAAACTACTTAACATCTATTCTCCTTTACTTTTTATTCGTTTTCGTATGATTTCCATGTTGGAATTATGAGAGAAGACAAATGAAACTTGCGATGAGTGTTCTAATTCAATGAAGGTTCTGATCTGTCATGCAGCATATTCATAGGAATTGTTTTACACTATGTTTTAGTATTGTTTTAGAATAAATTTAAAAAATATATATTTTTATTTTTTATTTTAAATTAAAAAATTAATGTTTATAAATAATTTTCATGTGCTTATATCAAAAATAATTTTTAAAAAATAAAAAATATATATATTATTTAATATATTTCTGAACAAAAAATACTTTTAAAAATAATTTTAATTATGCTTACAAGACAGTAACGTAATGTTGACATGTATTATTGGCCCTCTAAAGTGAATCCCGAATCTTTTTATTGAAGTACTAGATTATACATAATCTTTGTAAAAGCTAGATTTCCAATGAACGCATTGCTCTAGGAATATGTTGGAATTCCTGGACAATTTCAATGTAAAAATACATGTAATATGAAATCTCCTTATCAAATACAATATTTTGAAATCAAAATTGACCATTTTTGTGGCTAAAAATTAGTACCAATAAAAAAATATTTTCTTAGCGCCGGATTCCAACAATCTTCTCTTATCTCTCTCAAATCACGAATCAAAAAATAAAAATAAAATAAAATTTGGGATCAAAATTAATTTTGCATTTAAATTTTGAAATTGAAGGGACCCAAATTTTATAATTTGAAAAATATAGGGACTAAAATAAACATTTCACACAAACTTTGTTAAAGTCATCCAATCCTTCCATGTGTTTTCATTTTGGTATCCCATCTTTTAATTCCATTTTTTCCCAACAAATCAACCTATAATTTAGTCCATAAGAGCCATTTTCTTTTTCTTTTTAAAAGAGCGATATGGATAGTCTATCTCAAATCTCAGGTGTATTTTGTAAAGTGAATTTCCCATACATTTAGATTTATTGTAAGAGTTAATAGTCAATTTTATGTAGGTCAAAGTTTGTTCATATATATTAATGGAGAGGATAGGACCAAGACGACTACCTTGACTTTGTCAATGCCGGAAAGTCATAAAAATTGTTTGCCCCTTCGTTGTTGAAACCCTTCTTGTAATTTCATAATGCTATTTCATAATGCTTGACCGGTAACTTGGAAAATCCAAAATGAAGACTTTCTTTGGGGTTGTCTGCAAGTATTTAGAAAATGGCTTTAATTCAATTTCTCTATCAGCTTCGTTTTGCAAAGCCATAGAAGCTTCCTTCTTTTGTAGGACCCACTCATATAATTTCCATCGAGTGCGGTGACACTATATTCAATAATTCGTAGACTTTGTAACCATCGATTCCTGTCGTATTGAAAGCCGACAGACTCAATTAGACAATATATTGTTTGTACACAAGTATTGTTTCAATGGTCGACTAAGATTTAATGCAAGTGATCGATCACTTGTTAACCTCATAATAAATTAATGCAACTCTTGTTTTATATAAAACTGGCTTCCCCTATCTATGGTGGGAAACTCTTCACATTTGCAAATAATTCGCATTATTTCATTTCCCTGCAATGTTGAGTGGAATGCTTGAGCAGCGTCTTGGTGCATACTCAGGCCTTCTTTTGCTGGTCATCCTAGCCGGCCACCAGAGTTGCAGTGCTACAAATAACTGTGCTCCCTCTTCTTGTGGTGATATCACTAAGATTAGCTACCCTTTTCGATTACAAACCGATCACGGAAGCTGTGGCCGCAAAGAATATGAGCTTGGTTGTGAAAACAACCGCACAACTGTATACTTGGAGAGGGTAAAATATTATGTTCAGGCAATCGATTATGACCATGAATTCACAATTCGACTTGTGGATGCTGATTTTCAGAAGGATGATTGCCTCTCCATCCCTCGTCATTCTGTTCAGCAGGGTAGTGCCTTCGACGACAGACAATATTATCTGTTTAGTTTTGACGGTTTTTAACTTTTATTAACTGCATTTATATATAATTAAGCCCTTCACTTGCTCATCTTTGTAAATAAATATGGGATGGTTACCACTCGTATAAACATCCAACAAATCTCTCCTTTACATGTAAGTCAAACCCATCCATACAAAACTTCACAAGAACTAAGTTTTCTGCACGCATGCATGCCAATTAATTATCTCTTTAAAGGATTTCAATTAATTTTATTTATTTGACTCTTTCTTTGTTTCTTTTTTAAAAAAAAATGAACACAGGAAACAGTGCTCCCATCATAGCTGTAACAGGTAAGCATCTCCTTCGAATCGTTAATTGTTTTTCCAGGTGCACCTATTGGATGCAACTGGATGATTTGAAAAAATTGTGATCAAACTTTTTTCAAAAATATAACTTTGTAAACTTTTTATTTTCTTGTTTGATCCTTTCTTTTGTTTGAAATGTAGAGGAATGATAAGAATTAATGACCATATCAAATGTTAGAAACAACATATCTTGTTTCCTTTCTCCATGTACGGCTTGGTGGTGTTTTATTCTATGTATATATATATTATCCTCCATTTCATTACAATTCCTCATCTATTTTACTCTACTAGTATCATGCAGAATATTCTATAAGCCCTAGTAAACAATATTGTGGTCTCTTTAACAGCTATTTGTTTTTCTTGCAGCTTTTCTAGCTAATCGTATACTCGCTTACCTTGGTAAGAACAATTTTTCTAGTTAAATAAAATGTTAAACATGAAACCTAAATAAAATGATGTAAGACATTAAAGGTGTGGAATGGAGAGAGAAAGATCATTAATTAGGAACTTCACAATTCAAGAATATTACGTAATCTTTCAATCTAATACTTGAGAAATTACATGTAAGACGGTACTAGCTAGGTTGAGTATGAAGTAAGTATATATATCCACTTTATCCATTTCAGTGACCATGTCAAATGAGAAAGAAATTAGAGATGTCATACGCTAAATCAAAAAGAACAAAAAAAAATTACGTTATTTGAATGTGAAAAAAGACTCGCGTGCTCTTTCCTTTAGTTAATTTCACAAATTAGTAATCTTATAATAATATTCTGAACATTGACACAATGTTTTTTTCCCTTTAAATGTAGCAATATGGCCGCTAAACAGGTATTTACCAGGTGAGGACTATTTTTGATCATGTCTTATTTATCATGGTTCAATTTTGCAAAAAGAATATATACATGTCTTGAATTTGATACTTATAACTTAGGCTTTTCCTTTAATTTTTTATATCATGGCTTGTTCTTTATTCATCACAATTTTAGACATTGACAATACCTTTTTTTTATGAATATAGATGGCTACTGGATAAAATATCACAGCTTCGGTAAGTTTTTATTTTTGGTGAACCTAAAAGGTGGCCGAATAAATTTATATATGGTGCGAGTTGTGATATATGAGAACAAAGCCTATATATCTTGGTATCCTACATGTGGTTCATGCTAGTTTTTTCACTTAATCCATACATATATACATACATACGTATGTATGTATGTATGGATGGATGGATGGATGGATCCTATAATATTTCACATATTTACCTAACTCCTTTTCTGTTAGTGTAGGAAAACCAAGACTAGAACTCAACAATTATATAGGTGAGGATTAGTTCATGCATGAATGTTGTAGTAGGCTCACTTACAATCTTCCTCTTACAATTTTAGAAGGTTAAAATCTCAATCTTAGTTTCTCTCTTCACATTAGAAGAGATTAACAAGTAAAACAAGTCGATGAATTTTTTGAAACTTAAGGCTTGTTAAAGAGGAAGAGAGTGCCTGAGGAAACTGTGAAGAGCATTGTTGATCTTACATAATATTTATTGCGTTTCTATTTGTTTTCATTCTCTTCATGTATTTATTTGGCAGGAAACGGAAATGTTACCTTTTCCAAGACTATCTATTCAGATTTTCCAAGCATTCTCATAGTTTTGCTCATTACCCTACTTGTGCTACTTGTTTCCCATCGGTAAGTTTTTCTAAACTTTATTGTTTCTATCACAGAGGCACATAAATACCGGCATAGATTCACTTTTAAAAGATATTTCATTTCTATACTCTTGATATTTTCTTAAATTCACCCATTTATATTAAACACATAAAATATCTACTCTTGATATATTCTTAATGTGGTCTCTTATTTATGATTCTATCAATTATTCTTTTAAATATGGACAAGCATAAAAAAAACATAGAACTTCAACCTCAAAACTTATCAGGGATACAAGAAATATTAAAAACAATTACTAAAAAATTTATATCATATTAAAAACGAAAAAAATAAATTGAAAAGCTTCTAGAAAAAATAATGGTGTTTAAAAATTTACTAAAAACTGAAAAAATGTTAATAAATATAAATGACTTAACATATTCTTATTTCTCTCAAATATGAAAAATAATATTTACAATACTCCATGGTGTTTCTTTTTATAATGGTTGATTTATTATTTTCAGTTTTCAATCTATTTTTTTTTCAAATTTATTTGAATTTTCATATTTTGGGTTTTTTCTAATATTTCACTTTTTTTTTTATTTTACATTTTTTAATTATTCTTTTTTTTTAAAAGAATTGTGAATAAAATTATATATTCTTGACACATGTTCACATTTAATGGAAAATTGATCAAATCACAATAGAGGTATCTTATTTAAAATACCTAGAGTAAAGGGACTGTATAAAAACATTAAAAAATATCCCGAATAGAGGTATTAATGACTCGTATTTATGACTGCTCTAACAAATAAACAGGGAGAAATTATATGGTAATTAATACACTAACAAATCAACAAAATGATAAATATTGAAAACAATACAGGCAGAAAAACTACATTTTGTTTTTTTTGTTTTTCATTTTCCCTAAAATCAATGAAAACTTAGTTAAATCTTATTTGGTGATAAGAATTTGAAATTTGAAGAAATTTTATGCTTTTCAACTAAGAATCATAATCTCATTTATAAAATAAAATAAAATACATGGAAATCTAATAACAAATAATATATTTCCATAATTGATTAATGCTCTTATAATAATTTTGTGCAGTGATATATCATACATTATTATTCCTTTGTGGGCTTCCATTTTTCATAACCTTATTGGTCTACAAAATGGCGAAGAAGGCATTTATCAATGTATGATAACATTGAAGAATTCTTGCGAAGTGATGATCATAATCTCATACCTATAAGGTATTCTTACTCGAAGATTAAGAAGATAATCAATGGATTTAGTGACAAGTTAGGTGTGGGAGGTTATGGCTCGGTGTACAAAGGAAAGCTTCGTAGTGGCCGTTTTGCTGCATTAAAAATTTTGCGCCAAGAAAAAACTAATGGTCAAGATTTTATCAATGAAGTTGCCACCATTGGAAGAATTCACCATTGCAATATGGTGCAACTCATAGGCTTTACTGCTGAGGGCTAAAAGCGTGCCCTTGTATATGAGTTCATGCCCAATGGATCTCTTGAAAAGTATATTTTTTCCAGACAAGGTAGCATCCCTCTAAGTAACCATAAACTATATGAAATTTCTCTTGGGGTGGCCCGTGGTATTGAATATCTACATCAAGGTTGTGATATGCAGATTTTGCATTTTGACATCAAGCCTCATAACATCCTTCTTGATGAAAACTTCACTCCAAAAGTTTCAGATTTTGGACTTGCAAAATTGTATCTAGCTAATAATAGCATTGTGCCCCTCACTATGGCTAGAGGAACAATTGGATACATGGCTCCTGAATTATTTTACAAGAGCATTGGAGGCGTCTCTTACAAAGCCGATATATATAGTTTTGGGATGTTGTTAATGGAAATGGTTGGGAGAAAAAAAAACTTGAATGCATTGGTAGATCATTCGAGCCAAATGTACTTCCCTTCATGGATTTATGACCAAGTTAGTGAAGGAAAGGATATACTAGAAGATGAAGCCACATAGCAGGAAAAGATAACAACAAAAAAGATGGCTATAGTGGCATTATGGTGCATACAATTGAAGCATATTGATCATCCCTCAATGCACAAAGTTGTACAGATGCTTGTAGCAGATATTGAATCTCTACAAATGCCTCGTAAGCCTTTTCTCGTTCCACAACAGACATTAAATGATGATAGGATCAATATGGCTGATCCAGCAAGTATAAGAGATTCATCGAATGACTGCAGCATCGATTCATCTTATCAGTTTGGTCGTTGATACAAATGCTCTCGTCTGTTTGTTGATTTAAATAATATGTTAATTTTGTATGCCTTAGCTAGTCGTGTAACGACCTCACAATAAAATATGAATCTTCTTAAACTACTTAATGTTTGCTCCATGATGACAATGTTTCCTTCATTTCATTTTAATTATATAAGAAATTTCGAAAGGTATGTAAGCTATATGTTGCATATGCAGCCCTCTTTTTCTAGTCATCTTATCCACCCACTATAGTGCTAGAAAGAACAGCAACCACTGGATCCATAATATTTGATAGCCTTTTCGATTAAACACCGATCCCTAGAAGCTGGGCCACAAAAAATATGAACTTGCTTGTGAAAAAAACCGTCCAACTTTATACTTGAAGATGGTAAAATATTATGTTGAGGCAATCAAATGTTTTCTTTTTCTGGATCTGTTTCATATGGTGAACTCTTGGGTCCCTAATTTTTGCCTCCTTTGCCTATATTTCTTATCAAAAAAGAAGAAGGAATTATTAGCCATCTGATTGTGGCCGGTTCGATGACTGGCAAAGGCATTTTTTTTATTAATTTTCATAACTGGCGTAAATCCAATATTGAATCCTCCGTTTTTTTGTTGTGGATACTTCTGCTTGCGAAAATGGCTCTGTAAATTATAATTATACGTCTAATATTTCTATGTCATGGATAAAGCTGACTTATGCCGTATAAATTTAATATATCCTGCGCGTGGGTCTTTTTAAATTTGCTAGAAAATATAACCAATATGTTCTATGTCCATGGTATTTTGTCCTATATGGGCTTGACCTTTCATGGTTTCAAGCGTGATCGATGTGATTTTGGCAATGACACCGAGGGCTTCAGCTTGGCTCAAATATGAGCTCTACTAAGCAGTATGGCATCGTGACCTTGTAACTCTCAAAATATTTGTGAAGGTTCGCTGTCATTTCTCTTTCTCTGGATCCATAAAAAAATTGTTCTGCATTTCTTACAACATGCTTGGTGTTCCATAGACCTGACAAAAGAAGAGGTGGTGATGAGTGAGACCTTGGGCCTTTCGAGGGTAAACTTTTGGAAATCGGAGCATTGAGTTTATAGGCACAAGACTTTCACTACCTCTTTTTTCCCATGCCATTTTTCTAGCTCGGGCTGATGAGATCCTCGAGGGCCTTCCCTCGTTTATGTTCAAATAATTCATAGCCATTTGAAGATTACAAGACCCTACGACAATAAGTGAAACATGCCACCAATATATTTAAGTGAGGAATCTATTCAGTATGAGATTTGAATTTGGATTAGTTGAAAAAAAACAGAAAGTTAAATCATGCCAAAAAAAGAAAAAGAAAAGATAAAACAAAGAAGCTCAATAATGTCGACTAGCTTCACTTTCCTAACTGGAAGCCATAAAGCTGCCCACCGATCTTCTTAATTTGGCTGGAGCTCTTCATGTAATTTACTAGAACATATGCTTTTAGTGAAGCATGTGGTATATAACAAGGAAAACCACATGATCATTCCAGGAAGTAGATAATTAAACTAACTAAATAAATACATGATTTGTGGTTTCATTTTTTTTTTTTTTCACAGAGACTAATACCATAGTAGATTGATGGGATTGTGGGTCCAATTGTCAATAATGGGCAAGCTTTTGACATTGTATCCACCACTTGAAGTGTTGAAACAGAAGATCAACAAAATATTTGTGGAGATTTGGACCCTTAATTTGCATAACATAAAAACACAACAAGTTCAAAATATTCTTAATTCTATTACCTTCATATTAGAATATGTAAAGAATATCTTCTATTTATAGCATGTGTAATTTTCCTATTTAGCATAGCTACATTATAGCCGAAGGACTCTCCTAAAACATTGTATAAATCAAATTGTATTATCAATGAAAGGCAGGCAGATTGTTCTTCTCAATATTCTCTTCTATCATGGTATCATAGCAAAACTAGGTTAATTTCTTCATCTAAACCTAGCTGCCGCATTATCTCCCTCACCATCTATTCTCCTACACTCTGTTAATTCTACAAAATTAACCAACAATGACAGACAATACAGAAAACTCAGAGATCAATCTCACAGCCTCTCTTGCCTCTACTCCCACCAGACCTCATCACTCTCATCCTGCCCTCACAGTTTCAAATATTACTACTTTCATCAAAGTCACACTAGACATTGAGAAGGGGCAATACATCACATGGTCTGAACTATTCAAGATACATGCCAGAGCATATCAAGTCCTAGATCACATAATTCCTACCTCAACAGAAAAGATGAAACAAACCTCTCTTCAAGACACGGATCCTGACCTTTGGTCCTGTGTTGACGCCATTGTTCTCCAATGGATCTACAACACCATCTCTGAGGACCTTCTGAACACCATACTGGAAAGGGACTCCACTGTCGAAACTGCATGGAATCGGTTAAAAGACATATTTTCTGATAATAAAAATTCCAGAGCCCTTTACCTGGAACAAGAGTTTTCCAAAGTGCAAATGGAAGACTTTGCCGATGCTTCATCCTACTGTCAACACCTCAAATCTCTCTCGGACCAGTTATCGAATGTTGGAGCCCCTGTCTCTAACGAAAGGCTGGTCCTTCAGCTTCTTTCAGGCCTTACCGACGCTTACGCCGGAGTTGGGTCACAAATCCGCCATGGCGATACTCTTTCCTTATTCTACAAAGCACGATCCATGTTAGTGCTTGAAGAAACAACAAGGACAAAAAGAGCTGCCCAATCCCCCTCTAGCTCTGCGTTTTTTGTCTCTCCGGCTGGACATTCCGGTGGCCACATGACTGGAAACCCACACAACCAGTCACAACACCATCACAGTACCAGAAGCTCACCCACTCGCGGTGGAAGAGGTGGTGGGGGAGGCGCTCGTCACAGCAAAGGAAGGGGGAGAGGTGGCCGTGGCAGCCAGTGGAACCCCTCTGCACAGCCACGAAGAAATTTTGGGAATGGAAATTTTGGGAATGGTTTTGGAAATGGAAATTTTGGGCAGAGAGATACAAACGGGAACGCATTTGGGCAGAGAAACAGGAATGGATGGACTTATCCACCATGGGCTGGGCCTTGGCAAGCATGGGCCACGCCCCCATGCCCTTATCCCACAGCCCAACCGCAGCAGCCCACTCAGCCAAGCTTACTCGGGCCTAGGCCCCAACAGGCCCACATGGCAGCAGCCCACTCCTCAGCCCAGTCATCATATGCTCCAACCGACATCCAAGCGGCCATGCACACACTCTCCATTGCTCCCCCTGATGATCAATGGTAAATGGACACCGGAGCTACATCTCACATGACTGCAAATGGAGGTAATCTCACGTCTTATTTAAATATGAGCAATAATCGTAATATTACTGTCGGTAATGGTCATACTATTCCAATTATTGGTTATGGACATGCATTATTACCTAAGCCCAACCCTCCATTAAATCTGAATAATGTCTTGCATGCTCCAAAATTGATCAAAAATCTCGTTTCTGTGAGAAAATTTACCATTGACAATAATGCCTCTGTTGAATTTGATCCGTTCGGTTTTTTTGTGAAGGATTTTCCGACGGGGATGCCTTTAATGAGATGTAACAGCTCGAGTGACCTCTATCCAGTTACCACAAGACCAACCATTGGCTTTTCAACACCATCTACTTTTACCGTTGTATCTCCTGATTTATGGCATAATCGTCTAGGACACCCAGGATTTCCTATTTTAAGTTCTCTTCCTAGAAACAATTTTATCAATTGCAATAAAATTCAAGACAATTTTTTTTGTCATTCTTGTGCTCTTGGGAAACAAGTTAAATTGCCATTTTATGATTCTCTCTCCTCCACTTCTTTTCCCTTTGATATTGTGCATAGCGATATTTGGTCATCACCTACTCTTAGCTCAGGAGGCCATCGTTACTATGTTTTATTCCTGGATGATTTTACGAATTTTTTATGGACTTTTCCAATTGCAAATAAATCTCAAGTTCATTCTCTTTTTTTATCATTTCGTACTCATATTAAAACCCAATTTGAAAGGGACATTAAATGTTTCCAATGTGACAATGGAAAAGAGTACGACAATGGACCCTTCCATAAATTTTGTGAATTAAATGGAATGAGTTTTCGATTTTCATGCCCTTACACCTCCTCTCAAAATGGAAAAGCCGAAAGAAAAATTCGCACCATCAATAATATCATCCGGACCATCCTCGCCCATGCGTCTTTACCAGCCTCATTCTGGCATCATGCCCTTCAAATGGCCACTTATCTCCTCAATATTCTACCCTACAAAAAGCTTGCATATCATACACCAACAAAAATTCTCTACCAAAAAGACCCATCATACTCACATCTTCGAGTCTTTGGATGCTTATGCTACCCTCTTCTTCCCTCCACTTCTAGAAATAAATTGCAAGCTCGGTCTACACACTGTGTGTTCTTAGGGTATCCTTCAAATCATAGAGGATACAAATGTTATGATTTATCCAGTCAGAAAATACTTGTTTTAAGGCATGTCAATTTTGATGAACATACTTTCCCTTTCTCTACACTCCATACTCCTACATGTACTACTTACGAGTTTCTAGATGCAGGTCTCTTACCATCTCTCCCATCACCTACTCCTCCCACCTCTCCTGACACTCCACTTACTGATCAATCAGCACAACCCATACCACCCATTCAGGTGCAAGAACCAACACCCCAAAACCCAATTCTTAATTCTCCACATCCCTCACCACAGCCCACATCACCTCTCACTACCAACCAACCACAAACTCACAGTCCTACTCCACCAATAGCACCACCACAAACCCTTCCCCTTGCCCATGCTCCTCACTCCCCACAGATGACAACCAGATCCCAACATGGTATTTTTAAGCCCCGAAATATCCTTAACCTTCATACTTCGGCTGAAAATTCCATCTCTCCATTGCCCACTAATCCCCGTAATGCATTACATGATCATAATTGGAAAATGGCTATGAAAGATGAATACGATGCTCTTATTGAAAATAAGACGTGGGACTTAGTACCACGTCCATCTAATGCTAATATCATTCGAAGTTTGTGGATTTTCAGGCATAAGAAAAATTCTGACGGATCATTTGAGCGGTATAAAGCCCGTCTTGTGGGTGATGGTGCAGGTCAGCAAACGGATATAGATTGTGGTGAGACTTTTAGTCCGGTGGTCAAATCGGCTACCATTCGGACAGTGCTCAGTATTGCCTTATCTAAATCTTGGTGTCTTCATCAATTGGATGTCAAGAATGCCTTCTTGCATGGCAATCTCGATGAAACTGTTTACATGCATCAACCTCCAGGCTTCTGAAATACAGAACACCCAGATTATGTCTGTTTGCTAAGGAAGTCTCTTTATGGGCTTAAGCAAGCTCCTCGCGCGTGGTATCAACGGTTTGCTGATTATGTGGCTTTATTAGGTTTCTCTCACAGTATTTCAGATCACTCTTTATTTATTTATCGACAGGGAAATGACATGGCCTACATTCTCCTGTATGTGGATGACATTATTCTTGCCGCATCATCTATGGCTCTTCGAGAATCCATTATCTCTAAACTCGCATCCGAGTTTGCTATGAAAGATTTGGGCCCCATCAGTTATTTTCTGGGCATCTCTGTCACACAACATTCCGGAGGCCTGTTTCTTTCACAAAAGAAATATGCAGGAGAAATCATTGAGCGGGCAGGAATGTCTTCTTCTAAACCATCTCCTACTCCGGTGGACATAAAATCTAAACTCAGCATTTCTTTAGGAAATCCGTATCATGATCCGACCGAGTATCGTAGTCTTGCTGGAGCCTTACAGTACTTGACTTTTACGCGGCCGGATATTTCTTATGCTGTTCAGCAAATATGTCTCTTTATGCATGACCCCAGAACTCAACATATGTCGGCCTTAAAGCGTATCATTCGCTACATTCAGGGTACTCTGGATTTTGGACTACATCTTTATCCCTCATCCGATCATGCTCTAACTTCTTACACCGACGCAGACTGGGGTGGATGTCCAGACACCAGACGGTCCACTTCTGGGTATTGTGTTTATCTTGGGGATAATTTAATCTCATGGTCTGCCAAACGACAACCCACGTTGTCAAGGTCTAGTGCAGAAGCCGAATACCAGGGTGTCGCAAATGTAGTTTCTGAATCCTGCTGGGTCCGAAATTTACTTCTGGAATTACATTGTCCTATTTCGAAAGCTACATTGGTATATTGTGACAATATTAGTGCGGTGTATCTTTCCGGGAACCCAGTTCAACATCAACGCACTAAGCATATTGAGATGGATATACATTTTGTACGAGAGAAAGTTACTCGTGGTAAAGTTCGTGTTTTACATGTCCCTTCCCGTTATTAGATTGTTGACATTTTACTAAGGGACTTCCGCAACAACTCTTTGATGATTTCCGGGATAGTCTCAACGTGCGACAACCTCCCGTTTCAACTACGGGGGTGTATTAGAATATGTAAAGAATATCTTCTATTTATAGCATGTGTAATTTTCCTATTTAGCATAGCTACATTATAGCCGAAGGACTCTCCCAAAACATTGTATAAATCAAATTGTATTATCAATGAAAGGCAGGCAGATTGTTCTTCTCAATATTCTCTTCTATCAATTCACTTTCCAGGACTTCACTTATGCGCCTTTCTACCTCTTCTCTGGTGACAATCCCCTTTTCATTTGCTTTCACTCTAACTCCTACACGCCAAACATCAATGATATACTTAGCATTGGTTGGTTGATCAGTCCACAGTAGCATTGCTACCATTGACACTCCTAAGCTCAATGCCTTTAGTGTTTGTTATAGCATATGAAGATCTGTGATTGAATTGTGAAAAGAACACTGTTTTTTTTAAAAAAAAAAACAAAAAAGGAAATAAAAACCAAAATCAGTTTTGTTGTCTAAGCAGTTCAAACTCTCGCGCGCCGAATCTGCCAACGCACAGACAACAACTCGGCCATGGCTACTCCTTTGTCATTTCTACTATACAAATAAAAAAAAAAGCTCTGACTAAATATAAAAAAAAACGAGCTCATGTAGGCGCGAAACAGCAGACCAAATGTCCAGTCCATAGTAACAAACAGTGAATGGGCCTATCTCCTTTAGCTCTTTAGCGAGCGAAATTACCCGCATGTTGTGTTGGGTTCTATTTATGTAGAAAACTGATTTATTTTATGCGTGTTATAATTGATGATTTTAATATTTAATTAGTAAAATTGTTGTATCGAACTTGTTGATGGTTGAGTTTATTTTAACGGCAACAAACTATTTAACCGACAGATAGCAAACTTGCAACCGCTAAAATCTATCAAAGATTGATTATTTCTGGTTGATTGCTATTGTGTGTCGATTGCAAAACTGCAATTGATTGATTGTTTGGTGTGTCTTAATTGTTGTGATAATTATATAATCGGTTGATTAAAACAATGCAATCGATAAAATCAATTAGAGATGATTTTTTTTTAGTCAATTGGGCATTTGTTTGCGGTTGAGTGTGTCGTTATTGTTCGGTTTATTATTCTCTTTTTTCTTTTTTTCTTTTTATTTATTCTTCACGTCATATAATTTTTTAAATTCTAATAATATTTTTTTGTCATTTACTTTATGTTTTAATTGCTTTTTTAAAAATATTATTAGGTGTTGAAATTTCTAATTATTGTAGATAAGGCATTCAAAATAATGATAATAATTACTCGTCAATTTTTCCTTATAAATATGTTAGACTAATTATATATTTTTCTATTTATTTCATATTAGCGCCTTAAAAAAATGATAATAATTAGTTGTAATTTTTTCTCTGATAAATATGTTAGATGAATTATATATTTTGCCATTTATTTCATATTAGCGCCTTAAAATATATATATATATATATATATATATATATATATATATATATATATATATATATATATATATATATATATATTACTTTTTGGAATTGTGATTTCCTTTAGGTATTCTATAAAATAATAATAGTCGTGGTACGTGTAAGCTGATCCGGACACCCTGATTATATAAAAAAAATATATAAGTGGGAAAAAAACAGGAAAAAATGTTAAGAAAAAATGAGTCCAGGGATTATTCGTGGCGCGCTCAGTTGGCCAGGAACAAAAAAATATATATACCTGGGAAGAAAAAATCATTGTGCGCGTAAGCTGACCAGGACACCTCGGTTAAAAAAATAACAAAAAACAATGTATAAGTGGCAAAACAAAATAGGGAAAAAAATGTAAAAAACAAAGTGGATCCGGAGATTAGTCGTGGTGCACGTAAGGTGGCTCGGACACCTCAAAAAATTGTAAAAAAAAAAAAACAACAACCAGTTATTAAAAAAAACTCTTTTAAAAAAAAACAGTCATTAAAAAAAAAACCAAATCACTTCTGTTGTCTGAACGGTTCGAACTCTCGCGTGCCGATGCTAGCAGCGCGCGGTCAACCACTCGACCACAACCACTTCTTTGTCATTTCCACCATAAAAACTACAAAAAGAAACCCTGTGTAAAAAAAAAAAAGAAGTAGCACATGTGCGCACGAAGCACCGTAGCAAATGGTCAGTCCACATTACACATGAGTGTACGTGAACAGTGGCTAACCGACCTACTTTGTAATATCATAGGTTATAGAAAAGAGAATGAAAAATCTATGATTATTAAGGTCCTATTTGACATTGCATTTCAAAAATGCTTTTGAAAAAAAAAATTATTTTTATTTTTTACTTTAAAGTAAAAAAAAAAATTGATGTTTTTATATCATTTTAATATGCTGATGTCAAAATTAATTTAAAAAATAAAATAAAAACATCATTATGATACTTTTCTAAATGAAAAACATTTTGAAAAACAATCTCAATTACACTTTGAATCATGTCCTAAGTTCCCTGCATGCTAAAATATTAAAGCATCCCCATCCTTCTCTAAATCTCTTTCAAATACCCATCCAATTCAAATTTATTTGCTTTTCATTGTTTGTAAAAATATTAATTTAGTGAGAAATCATGTTTGATTTATCATAACTAAAACATTACGTAAACACTTTTAAAAATTAAGATTTTTTTTAAAAAAAGATTTTTTTTAAAAAAAGATTTCAATGCTACCCATACAAAACTATAATATATATTCAACCTCTCTACTATTCCTTGGAGTTTTAATTAGTTTTAATTTCTCGAATCAGTAATATTATAATAATATTCTGAACATTGACAATTTTTTTCCCCTTGAAATGTAGCAAAAGAGTGGCTAAATAGGTATTTACCAGGTGAGGGCTATTTTTTATAATGTCTTATTTATCATGGTTCAATTTTGCAAAAAGAATTAATATATGTATGTCTTGGAATTGATACATGTACTTTACTCTTTTCCTTTAATTTTTTTATATCATAGCTTGTTCTTTATTCATAACAATTTTAGACGCTGACAATACCTTTTTTTTGTTGAATATAGATGGCTATTGGTTATAATATGACAGCTTCGGTGAGTTTGTTTTGGTAAACCTATATGAGAACAAAGCCTATATATCTTAGTATCCTACATATGGTTCATGCTAGTTTTTTCACTTAATCCACACGCACACACATGTATGTGTGTGTGTGTGTGTGTGTGTGTGTGTGTGTATGTATGTATGTATGTATGTATGTATGTATCCTATAATATTTCATATATGTACTTAATTCCTTTTCTGTTAATGTAGGAAAACCACGACTGAAACTCCACTTTAATAAAGGTGAGGATTAGTTCATGCATGAGTGTTGTAGGATGTGAATTATAGAAGGTTAAAATCTCAATCTTAGTTTCTCTCTTCACATTAGAAATAATTAACAAGTAAAACAAGATGATGAATTTCTTGAAACTTAAGGCTTATTGTAGAGGAAGAGAGTACCCAAGGCAACTATCAAGAGCATTGCTGATCTTACGTAATATTGGTTATGTTTCTATTTGTTTTCATTCTCCTTATGTATTTATTTGGCACGAAACAAAACTTTTACTACCAAGACTATCAATTTAGATTTTCAAAGCATTCTCATAGTTTTGCTCATTACCCTACTTGTGATACTTGTTTCCATCGGTAAGTATTCTCCAAGCTTTGGTTCTTCAATGGTTTCATCCATTCCCTTTTGCTTATTTTCGTAATTTAAAATCTTAATTTTTCAATTCAATTCTATTTACTTATTTTCTTGCAAATCGATCAAATTTTTATTGTTTTAGCCTCAGATTAAATATGTATTAATACCCTTATTTTCTCTTAATTATAAACAATGACTTATAATGCAATTGAATGAATATCTTTTAATAATATAAAATATCCAGAATGTTTTTATTTATTTATTTATTATAAACTTTATTGTTTGTATCATAGAGGTTCATAAAAATTGGCATGAATTAATTTTTAAAAGATAATTTCATTTCTATTCTCTTCATATTTTCTTAAATTCACCCATTTATATTAAGCACATAAAATATCTACTCTTGACAATTTCTTAATTTGGTCTCTTATTTATGATTCTATCAATTTTTCTTTTAAATATGGACAAGCATAAAAATAACATACAACTTCAAGCCCAAAACTTATCAAGGATAAAAGAAATATTATCCCCAGGGGCTTGGCCTAGCGGCAACAGCACCCTGCCACCTTTGGTTATTACCCGAGGTGGTCAGGTGTTCGAGCCTCGACAGCCAATCTTTCGAGATCCCCTGTAAGAACCTGGGACAGCCGGGGGTTTACACATGCTCTGGGCCCACGAAGTGCGCTTTCCGGGTCATGTGGTTCCCACGTTATCCAAAAAAAAAGAAAGATAAAAGAAATATTAAAAATATTATTAAAAACTTTATATCATATTAAAAACTGAAAAAGAAAATTGAAAAGCTTATAGAAAAAAAGAAAAGAAATCGTGTTTAAAAATTTATTCAAAAGTAAAGTAAAAAATATAAATAACATAACATATTCTTATTTTTCTATGCTTCTCTACTATGAAAACTAATATTTACAATACTCCATAGTGTTTCTTTTTATAGAGGTTAATTTATCAATTTGAGTTTTCAATCTATTTTTTTTTTCAAATTTTGCATTTTTTCTAATGTTTCACTTTTTTTATACAAAAAAAAAAAACAATTGTGCATACAATTCTATATTCTTGACACATGTTCAATTTTAATGGAAAATTGATCAAATCACAATAGAGGGATCCTATTTAAAATACCTAGAGTGAAGGGACTGTATAAAAACATTAAAAAAACACCCCAAATAAAGGTATTAATGACTTGTACTTATGATTGCTGTAACAAATAAATAGGGAGAGATTATATGTGAATCAATAAACTAACAAATCAATAAAATGACAAAAAAAATGAGAACAATATACGTAGAAAAACTAGATATTGTATTTTTTTCTGTTTTTCATTTCCCCTAAAATCAATGAAATCTCAATTAAATTTTATTTGGTGATAAGAATTTCATATTTAGGGAAATTTTATGCATTTGAACTAAAAATCATAATTTCATTTATAAAATCAAAAAAACAATTACATGGAAATCTAATAACAAATAATATATTTTCATAATTGATTAATGTTCTTTTAATATCTTTATGCAGTGATATATCATTCATTATTATTCCTTTGTGGGCTTCCATTTTTCATAACCTTATTGGTCTATAAATGGCGAAGAAGGCATTTATCAATGTATAATAACATTGAAGAATTCTTGCAAAGTGATGTTCATAATCTCATACCTATAAGGTATTCTTGCTCGGAGATTATGAAGATAACCAACGGATTCAGTGACAAGTTAGGTGAGGGAGGTTATGGCTCGGTGTACAAAGGAAAGCTTCGTAGTGGACGTTTTGCGGCAGTAAAACTTTTGCGCCAAGAAAAAACTAAAGGGCAAGATTTTATCAATGAAGTTTCCACCATTGGAAGAATTCACCATTGCAATGTGGTGCAACTCATAGGGTTTACTGCTGAGGGCTCAAAGCGTGCCCTTGTATATGAGTTCATGCTTAATGGATCTCTTGAAAAGTACATTTTTTCCAGACAAGGTAGCATCCCTCTGAGCAACCATAAACTATATGAAATTTCTCTTGGGGTGGCCCGTGGTATTGAATATCTACATCAAGGTTGTGAAATGCAGATTTTGCATTTTGACATCAAGCCTCACAACATTCTTCTCGATGAAAACTTCACTCCAAAAGTTTCAGATTTTGGACTTGCGAAATTGTATCCAGCTAATAATAGCATTGTGCCTCTCACTATGGCTAGAGGAACATTGGGATACATGGCTCCTGAATTATTTTACAAAAGCATCGGAGGCGTTTCTTACAAAGCCGATGTCTATAGTTTTGGGATGTTGTTAATAGAGATGGTTGGGAGAAGAAAAAACTTGAATGCATTGGCAGATCATTCGAGCCAAATGTACTTCCCTTCATGGATTTATGACCAAGTTAGTGAAGGAAAGGATATACTAAAAGATGAAGCCACGGGGCAGGAAAAGATAACAACAAAAAAGATGACTATGGTTGCATTATGGTGCATACAATTGAAGCCTATTGATCGTCCCTCAATGCACAAAGTTGTGCAGATGCTTGTAGCAGATATTGAATCTCTACAAATGCCTCCTAAACTTTTTATTGTTCCACAACAGACATTTTTATTGTTCCACAACAGACATTAAATGATGATCATAGAATCAATATGGTTGATCTACCAAGTTTAAGAGATCCATCGAATGATTGTAGCATCGACTCTTCATATCAGTTTGGTCGTTGATAGAAATGCTCTTGTCTGTTTGTTGATTTGAATAATACATTAATTTTGTATGCCTTAATTCTCTGAAACTTTGATGATAGTTGAAATAGGATGGATGTTTGTTAAAACTTGCAATTAACTAGCTTACAAAACATCCATTATACACTAGTCATGTTTTGACCTCGCAATAAAATATGAATCTTCTTAAACTACTTAATGTTTGTTCCATGATGGTATTGTTTCCTTTCCTTTCATTTTATTTTTATAAGAAATTTCGAAAGGAATGTAAGCTATATGGTGCATATACAACCCTTCTTTTTCTAGTCATTCTATCCACCCACCATAGATGCAATGCTAGAGAGAACAACAACCTCTGGAACCATAATATTTGATACCCTTTTTGATTAAACACCAATCCCAGAAGTTGTGGCCACAAAACAAATATGAACTTGCTTGTGAAAAAAAATCGTCCAACTTTATACTTGAAGAAGGTAAAATTTTATTTTGAGGCCATCGAATATAGTAACTTTATAATTAAAGTTGTTGATGCTGATAATCAGAAGGATGGTCGCTTCTTCATTCCTCTTCGTTCTTTAATAGAATATAGATTCAACAACAAGGATTATTATCCATCTACAGAAAGCTAACGGAAAACTGTTCGAGTATATGAAGCAAGTTGTTGCTAGTTTTATAGGAAAGGAACTGGCAGGTACTGCTTGTTGAATGTTTTCTTTTTCTGGATCTGTTTCATATGGGCTCTATTTTTTGCCTCCTTTACCTATATTTCTTGTCAAAAAAGAAGAAGAAGAATTTATTAGCCATCTTATTATGGCCGGTTCGATTACTGACGACGGCATTTTTATATTAATTTTCATAACTTGCATAAATCCAATATTAAATCCTCTGTTTTTTGTTGTGGATACTTCTGCTTGCGAAAATGGCTCTGCAAATTATAAATATACGTCTAATATTCCCATGACATGGATAGAGCTGACTTATGTCGTATTCCAATAGTTGGTATTTTTTTAATTTGCTAGAAAATATAACCAATTTTTTTCTGTCCTTGATATTTTGTCCTATGGGCTACTGATTTTGTTCGAGGCTTCAGTTTAGCTCAGTGCGGCATCGTGGCCTTGTACTCTCAGAATACTTGTGAATGTTCGCTTTCATTTCTCCTTCTCTGGATCCATAAAAAAATGGTTCTACATTTCGTAAACATGCTTGGTCTTCTATAGACCTGACAAAAGAAGGGGTGGTTATGAGTGAGAGCTTGGGGACTTTTGGAAATCGGAGCATTGAGTTTATAGGCACAAGACTTTCACTTTCACTAGCTCTTTTTTCCCATGCCATTTTTCTAGCTCGGGCTGATGAGTTGAAGGTTTCTATCCATATCTCCTTCAAAAGTTGTGTTTGAAGATAACAATTACATGGAGATCCACGTAGGCCTTTCCTCGTTTATGCTCAAATAATTCATAGTCATTTGAAGATTACAAGACACTACGACGATAAGTGAAACATGCCACCAATATATTTAAATGAGGAATCTATTCAGTATGAATTTCAAATTCTGTTATTGATTTGTAAACAAAATATATTTTATATGAATTTATGATAAACTATAATTTCATTTGGAAATTACGGCTGTGAGTTGCCTCGCAAATCAGGGTTGGTTCAAGTGGCAAGCAACTTGTTCCGTTTAAGCGAGGTCTCGGTTTCGAGTCCCTGTGTATGCAGCAACACCCATTGATAGCCTCACCTGCAACTGCCAGGCATGCGACCCGGAGCGACCACCAGATTAGTCGGGGCAACCCGGATACTGGAGGCTGGCAACCAAAAAAAAAAAAAAAAAAAAAAGAATTTAAGCTATATATGCACGTCGTTTAAGGACCGCCCACGAGTTGGCCTACTGTGATACCTACTGACTACTGAATTCAATGCTGACAACGTTTTGATAGCTATCCAACAATAGATATTTAATCTACAAGTGGCTTATATATATTTACAGCATATCGTACCTCATGCATGTGGCCAAGGCCGAAGGCAACGACTTCAATCAATGTTCAAATTTGATGGCAAAAACTAATTTAAATGAACCGACAATAATTCATATCAAGATGCCATCTTTATACTTTGTATTAGTTGAAAAATACAGAAAGTCAAATCATGCCAGAAAAAGAAAAGGCAAGAAGAAAAAGAAAATAAAAGAAAAAACAAGAAGCTCAATGATGTCGACGAGCTTGACTTTCCTAACTGGAAGCCATTAAGCTGCCGCCCCTTCTTAATTTGGTAGGAGCTCTTCATGTATTTTACTATAAACCTCATTTCCAAAGTGTAAGAAAACCATTGGTGTCCTCCCCTGATGTTCAGTGGAACATTAAGGCACCTCTTTGGTGCATATGCAGCCCTTCTTTTTCTACAGATCATAGCCATCCACCATAGCTGCAGTGCTCGAAAGAACAGCAATTACTGCTCTCCTTCTTCTTGTGGCAACATCCATAATATCAGCTACCCTTTTCGATTAAACACCGATCCCAAAAGCTGTGGCCACAAAAGTTATGAACTTGTTTGTGAAAACCATCGTCCAACTTTATACCTGAAGACGGTAAAATATTATGTTCAGGCAATCGAATACAGTAACTTCACGGTTCGACTTGTGGAAGCTGCTATTCAGAAGGATGATTGCTTCTCCATCCCTCATCGATCTCTTATCGCATTCGATAATTATATCAGCTACAGGAACTATCTTCCATATAATTTTGGGTTCGATAACCTTCGCACCGACTTTATGACTTTTAGATTAACTTTTATAACTTGCGAAAATCCTTTACTGAGTCCTCCAGATTATATAGTGGATGCATCTTCTTGCAAAAACGGCAATTCTACTGCATATAATTATACGTTCAGTTCCCGCAACGTGGAAGGTTACTCCTATGTAATGGTTGCTGCTGACCTGCTGCAGGTACCGGACTTATGCCGTATAAATTTGATCTATTCTGCCCCTGGATCTGTTTTGCCAGAAAACATGACCAATATTTCCTATAGAGATGTCCATGATATTTTGTTATATGGATTCGAGCTTTCATGGTACTCAGCTTGTTGTGATTCTGTCAATGAGATCCAGTACTGCAACTATGATAGTACATATTGTGATTCATACGGTGCGTTATTTCCTCTCTCTCTATCTCTCTGAGCTTACCTTTATTAATTTGAATATAGATTCCATAACAACACAAATTTCTCTATTTTATATTTGATAAAAGAAGGTGTTTTATTCAGATCCATAATCATTGTTTTAAAGCTTTATCTTGTTCTGGGTTTATAAGTTACTTGGCATAGATATTTTCCCATTGATCATATATATTTTCTTTTTTGGTCAAATGTAAGATCATATATATTTTCTTGTTGTTGCTGGCAGAGGTAGTAATCAATCTTAACAGTATATTGTAATGGGATTAATGTTAGTGTCTTGAAGCTCGTGCTATTTCCTTCATATCTATTAAACACAACTTCGAATCTTCATTTCCTTCCTGGCTGCTGGCGTGTGGTCCTGTTTTGGTTATCAGCTGGGCTAGAGATATGTTCATGTCCTATGGTTTTGCCTTTTCCATTGTCTGTTTAAGCTTTTTTCATTTGCTTAGAAAGTTGCTTTCCTCCGTAGTCCATGTTGGCCTATTTTTTGATCTTACAATTCTTTATTTCAATCAATTAATTAGGTATATATGCATTGGCAATGGAAACCTTGAAAATTCAAGTAATTTGATGACTTTTTCTTTTAAATAACGCAGGCCTCAATGGTGCTCCTATCAGAGTGGCAATAGGTGACACAGCTAATCTCTGCCTGCCAATAAGTATTACTATTGAGATGATCACTAACTAGTTTCTTTAACAATTATTTATTCTTTTTGCAGATTATCTGACTAATCGTATACTCAGTTATCTTAGTAAGAACTTCTCTTTTTCTTCACTCAAACATGAAGTCTAAACTGCATGCACGGAACACAATTTTAATTACATGAATTGGTTCTATAAAGGCTTAACACCGACATGGCCTTCTCTTTTCTTTGCAATGTAGGCTTTGGGCCGATAACCAAGTATTTTCCAAGTGGTACATGGATATACTATTCAAGAAGAGGGGGTGAGTTAGTTTACAGCTCTGGAATTGCTTCATTAATGATAGACAATATGTGTAGATAGACCATTTTCAAGCATTATATAGGAATTAGTTCTGATAAAGCCAATTTAATGGGATAAAAATACCTTTATCTAGGAGATAATTAAGATCTGAGTACTTCTTCTTCTCTTTCTTGCGCATGATTGCCACTTGCTTAGCATCTATAAGACTTCCCATATTGATTTTTTCTCCTTCACTGCTAATCTTGTAGGAAACCCGCATTTGGGATTCCGAATTTACAAAGGTAAATTACAATAACTCTCAACTTAGTTATCATGTCATTACTGAAATTATAGATTGAGTTCATCTAGAAACAATTCATATGTTCATTCGGTACAAAAATTTTTGATATTATTTTATTTAAATTTTTCCACGAAATAAAGACACATTGAAAACCATTAAATACGTATGATCATATGTTTATATATTCAATGTCTTCATGTTTTCATTTTGCAGATTACTATATTTATGTTGGGACTAAGATCATATCTTCAGATTTACTCAGCATTATCATAGTTTTGCTCATTGCACTACTTGTTTTCACAGGTAACTACTTTCCTATGCTTTTTTGGTTTCATTTTGGAACATGAAATGTGTGTGCATTGTAAGATCAAGACATAACATTAGAAGAAGAATGGAAAAGCGCAAGAAAGTTTTTTTACCTTTAGGAGATTTTGAAATTTGAGAAACGTAATTGATGCTTCCATCGATACATGGTAAGCTTGTACAGATTTAATAGGAGGAAAACACGACGGAAATCACTTCATGTTTACAAAATAATTTTGAATCTACGTACCATTGATTGTTCTTGTTGTTTCTCTACGCAGTGATATTTCGTGCAATATTATTCCTTTTAGGGTTTTCATGCCTCGTGACCTTATTAATTTACACATGGAGAAGAAGGCATTTATCAATGTATGACACTATTGAAGAATTCTTGCAGAGTAATGATAATCTCATTCCTGTAAGGTATTCTTACTCGGAGATTAAGAAGTTAACAAATGAGTTCAAGGAAAAGTTGGGTGAGGGGGGCTTTGGCTCAGTTTATAAAGGGAAGCTTCGTAGTGGTCGTTTTGCAGCAGTAAAAATCTTGAGCAATCCGAAAGCCAACGGACAAGACTTTACTAATGAAGTTGGCACTATCGGAAGAATTCACCATGTCAATGTGGTGCAACTTGTAGGCTTCAGTGCTGAGGGATCAAAGCGTTGTCTTGTATATGACTATATGCCAAATGGTTCTCTAGATAAGTATATTTTTTCTAAACAAGGTAGCATCACATTAAGTAAAGAGGAAATGTTTGACATTTCTCTTGGGATTGCTCGTGGCATTGAGTATCTACATCAAGGTTGTGATATGCAAATTTTGCATTTTGATATCAAGCCTCACAATATTCTTCTTGACGAAAAGTTTGTTCCAAAAATTTCAGATTTTGGATTAGCAAAATTGTACCCAATAAATAATAGTATTGTGCCCATCACTACAGCCAGAGGAACAATGGGATACATAGCTCCCGAATTATTTTACAAGAATATCGGAGGTGTGTCTTACAAAGCAGATGTTTATAGTTTTGGGATGCTGTTAATGGATATGATAGGAAGAAAGAAGAACTTGAGTGAAGTGGTAGACCATGCAAGCCAAATTTACTTTCCTTCATGGGTTTATGAGCAAGTTTGTGAAGGAAATGACCTAGAAGTACTAGGAGACACCACAGAGCAAGAAAAGAAGATAACGAAGAAGATGATTATAGTGGCATCGTGGTGTATACAATTAAAACCAGATGATCGTCCCTCAATGCATGAAGTTGTAAAGATGCTTGAAATAGATGTTGGATCCCTACAAATTCCTCCTAAACCTTTTCTCACCTCCTCACAACAAATGACAAAAGATGATGGTGTGGCCAATCAATCAAACCCACCAAGTTATTGTATTAATTCTTCGTATCAGTTTGGTCAGTTTGGTCGTTAATAAATATATATTATTGTTTGTTTATAGAATTTGATAATTGATTAATTATGCTCATTATAAGCTATGAAATATATTTATTATATCAATCTTTTATTTAATTTTAGCTTACAATCACTACTAGAACTTTTAGATTTACCAATGGAATTTTCAATCGATATATACTCAACAATATCATCAAAAACAAAAATAATTCATCAGAAAAACTCTTGTTAGTATTTTTGTGGTTTATTGGTGAGCCCATCAATAATAATTTTACAAATGGATTTATTGATGTACAAAACGCTACAAAAAAGCTCATTATAGTGAGTTCATCTTCATGTCTTTACCTGGATAAGTCACTCATTACAATGATACTATCTTTTTTTCTGGATAGGTCACTCATTACAATAAGATCATCATCGTGTTCTTCACCTAGGTAGATCACTCATTATAATGAGACCATTTTTGTGCTTTCATCTAATAGATCACCCATTATAATGAGATTTTCTTTGAGTTTTTCACCTGGGGAGGTCACATGTTACAAAGAGATCATATTCATGTTTTTAACATTCTTCCAACTTTTCATAAGCATCATATTTTCTGTCGCACGTCGCCGCGCGGCGTCCCGGGAGGGATCCTGGCTCTCGCAATGGAGTTGAGAAGGAGTCGTCACCTGGCTGTTGAGGGTCGCTAGGAACACCCGGTTGCACTGGTCTGGTCAAAGATTCAAGGGTAGGGGACTGCTTGCGTAAAGGGAAGGTATTAGCACCCCTAGTACGCCTTACCTGAGGTAAGTTGCATTGTCTATTTCGATGTGATTTTGAATGCTTCAACGGGTCGTATTTATTCACATGAAAAATGTTCCGATTGAAAAAAGAATCGGTCACCTCTAGTACGCCTTACCTGAGGTAAGCTGCATTGATGGAATCATTGGTCCTACTGGTTTGATTGGCCATTTATTGATTCTCATCTAGCTCACTACCTGTTACAGAAATAGCAAACTGTCAAGAAGTGCTCAACATGCATTAAATGAACAAAATAAATGACTATATTATCAAAGAACAGGAGTCCACACTTCAACTTCAAGCTCATTAAAGTTGTTCCATATCAACATGCATCGATGGATTTCTGTCTGTCTCCTGGAATTATTTTTTTCTGATCATGTGGGTCTTTTATCATGTATATTCACATAAACCATATCCTTAAATTCCAACTGATCTGTGTATAACAAGGAAACTACATGCTACCAGCTTGAGTAAATCCACCATCATCATAGCCGTCTGATATAGTATCAAGTTGAATCGAACCAATTGATGAGATTATGAAGGTGACTTTGAGCCCTTTGGAGACCAAACGCCTTGAGAATTGCAGCATGGCCTGCACCTGGGAATGGAGCTACTAGTACATGGCTCGTATTGGCCATCTTTTACATCTGTGAAAGAGTCTTTCAGTAGTGAAAGAGTCTTTTGGAAGGGCGTGGATGGTGAGCAATTCTCTGGGTGGTGAGCAAGTCTTTCAACTAGCACCAAGTTTGTTTGGTAGGGCGGTAATTCTACTTTTGAAATCATTTCTAAAATATATTTTAAAAAATATTAAATTGATGATTTTATAAGTATTTTTCAATTATTTTAATGTGATCTTATCAACCAAAAAAACTAAAAAAGTATATTGATTTACTTAAAAAAAAAACAATTTTGCTGTGGGACAAATTCTTTAAAATATAAAAAAATTAATAGCGTGAGGGATTTTTTTTTATGGTATTCAAAATTGTGGGGTAGCCTAGTAAGATTCCACTTGTCTATAGAATAGATTATTGCATTTCGCAGACATGAAAACTCCGAATGCATCCAAATCTCTCACATACATGGTCACTCGAAATCTGAGGAATTTTCAACGCTAAGATATGCTCTGTGTTTGAAAATAAAAATAAAAAAAGAACTATTGACATCGTTTCAATCTGGCCCTTGCATTTTAATATATAGCTGTTTTTATTATGAAAATATCTTATGTAAACATAAGAAAAAATATATTTATATGTATTATATATTATTGAATGAATAGTGTTTTGTCATTTATTTATTTATTTCAAATGTGAGTGTTCGGACCAGTTTACGTGCATCTTCATTAATTCCATTGTCCCTAAACTTAACGGCCAATTAAAATCTCCAATGAACCTGATTGATATGGAGCCCGAACTGGTGACTTCTAGAAAACAAAATCAGGGTCTAAGTAATGAGTCACACCTCTCAAGGTTTGTTTTGTCATTTACTTATTCTATTTTTCTCGGCTCATATTATAGTTGTTATATTATTAATTTAGGTATTTAGTTAGTGTTTGAAAATAGAAATGATAGATATAGTTGAAATCATAGAAATGAAAAATATTTTAAAATAGAAATGTGTTTGGTTAAAGATGTATAAATAAAAACATAAAATAATTTTTTATGCTCTTAAGGTACATGAAAACATGTCTATATTATCTTTTTATTTCTTTTTTATCTCAATATAATAATGAAATAGATTTTAAATTCTTGGCCCATACTTTTTGTGCATTAATGATGAATTAAAAGTGCGTGATTTATTCAATATTACTTGTGATGATTATCAAGAAATTTTGTGATGTCGTTTAATTAAACAAATGAGGATTACCAATGAAGAAGTAATGTCCAAATTAGAAACTCCAATTATAATCAACTAAATATTAAAAAGCTAAAAATAAAAATAATACTCAATTAAAAAAATACAAAAAATTAATCAAGTGGACATAAAAGAAAAGAAAAGAAAAGGGTCATGTAAGGACTAATGTGGTGCTCTCTAGTGGAAATAACAATTGTCTTGTCGATCCCATGATGTATCTTCCACATATTTCTTTGCCTTAGTCAAACAAAATAATAACTACTACTACTACGTAAGAAAGAAGTTGGGTTGATGTTCATAACTCATGTATTTTTTGGTCTAAGCTTCTTCTATTTCTATTTCATAAGTTGTAAAATAATGTTTTTAACCTAAAAGATAGACCTAGACAAAGGGAATATTTTGTAAGATAAATTTTTATTGAATTTAAAAAAAAATTATTTTAGTATATTTCTAGAAAAAAAAAATTCAAAAACAACCTCAATCACATATTTATATAAATTTGCTAAAAAAAGAAAAGAAAAAACTCAAGAGTCCAAATAAATAATAAAAGTGTCGGGCACCATTTGTGTCTCTCGTTTTTGGCAAACTCCAAGGTGAAAGCATGGAAGATATTAATAATGTAATTATCCTATTAAATTGTTATAAAATAGCATACTATACTGTCTTCTACTTATTGTCGGGGCCATGAAGTTTGCGTGATGCGACCTTTGACAATGTAGTGTCCGACTTTCTACCTCCATGTGTTCTCTTATTGGCCTGCATGCTGGTCTTCTATTGACTTGGAAATCTCGGAAACGAAGACTTCCTACCGTGTGCTCTACTCAAACAACTAATTCTTTACTTTTGTCTTCTCGGGGCTATAAACATATTAATACATTTTGAAATTTTTTGCAATGTCTGGAAGACCATCGCCAGTTGTTCCGTGATTTTGTCTTATTAGAGCGCAGTATCATGATTACATTGTGCACATATTTTAAAAATATCAAAATTACCCCGGACCGGCTACTCTTCAATGCGGGAGGGGTAAATCAATATTTTTAATGTGCAAAAATACATGCAAAGTACAAAAATACCCCCAAACAATCTGGTAATGTCAACTAGTCACGTGGAAAAATAAAAAATATCCCTGATACAAAGACAAGGGCTGAGACGCACTAAGGGGCGAAATTGTTAATGTAATGTTGTAATCCAGAATATGTTGTGAGTGTGGGTATACTGTTTAACCTATCTCTTTTAGCTTTTCTTCTAATATCACGGGCTGTAGAAAAGAGAATGAAAAATCTATGATTATTAAAGTCTTGTTTGATATTGTATTTTAAAATTATTTTTGAAATAATTTTATTTTTATTTTATACTTTAAATTAAATTTTTTGATGTTTTTAGATTATTTTGATGTGGTGATGTCAAAATTATTTTTAAAAAATATTTATTTTAATACTTTTCTGAATGAAGAGTATTTTTAAAAACAACCTCAACCACACTCCTAAACATGTCTAAGTCCCCTTCATGCTAAAATATTAAAGCATCAGCATACTTCTCTAAATCTTCTTTGAAATAACTATCCAATTCAAATTTATTTGTTCTGAATTAACTTATATGTTGTTGTGATTTGAGTTTAATGTTTTTCATTTTTTTCGGTGTTTAATCCGTTTTAGTCAAGATTTTAGTTTTTTTTGTTTCAATCCAATTCAAAAGGGTTTTTTAGCAACACAACAATACTTATGGACATGGTGGATTTGTAAAAGATCTGACGGTTTGAGTGGTGATAAAAAAAATGATTCTAGTCTTATCCCATTAGTCTATAAATTTATTTTTTAGGTTATCCACATAATTTGTTTGGAACTAATTTTCTTTTAATACTAATTATTCAAAATCACTTGTTATTACAAGTCCTAGTGCATCATGTTGCAGTGGAGTTTATTAATGAGAACATTGACAATGAAATAATAAGAGGTACCAGATCTTTAGCTGAAATTTATGAAAGTAGCAATATTGCTATATGTGAACCTGCAAAATTTGAAGTAGTAAAGAACAATGAATGGATTGAAGCAATGAAGGAGGAGCTAAGAATGATTGAATAAAATGATTCTTGGATGCTGATTGACAAGCCTTTGCACAAGAAGGCCATAAGAGTCAAATGGGTTTATAGAACAAAAAAAAAATGCAAATGGTTCTATAAAAAAAATACAAAGCCAGATTAGTGGTGAAGGGTTATGCTCAAGTATTTTGAGTGGACTTCAAGAAGTGATAAAACATTAATTAAAGAGTTCAAGGCTAAAATGCTCAATATATTTGAGATGACAGACCTCGAATTGATGTCTTACTTCCTTGGAATGGAGGTGAAACAAAGAAATGATTGAATTTTCATATGTTAAAAGAAGTATGCTAAAGAAATACTAAAGAATTTTCGAATGGAAAGTTATAAGAGCATAAGCAAACCTATGAATCTAAAGGAAAAATTCAACAAGAATGATGGACAGACACAGTAGATGAAGGTCTGTACAAAAATTTGATTGGATGTTTAATGTATCTTACAGCTCCAAGATGTGACATTGTATGTGTTATAGTCTGTTGTCATGTTTTTTGCATTGTAGAAGCTAAATGCAACTTCAAGCTACAAAAAGAATAATAAGATATATCAAAGGTACAATAAGCTATGGTATAAAATTCTCTCATCATCAGAATTTTATGTTTCATGGCTACTCTGATAGTGACTGGGTAGGATCTGTGGATGACATAAAGAGCAATGGGGGCTACTATTTTAGTTTTGGATTAGGCATGTTCTCTTGGTGTTCAAGGAAACAAGATATGGTTGCTCAAAGCACAGCTAAAGCTAAATATGCAACAGCTACTATTGTTGTAAATCAAGCCATTTGGATAAGAAAAATTCTTGCAGATCTGCATATGAATCAACTGGAATTAACAAAAATTTATGTTGACAATCAAGCAGAAATTTCTATTGCAAACAATCTTGTGTTTCATGATAGAACTAAGCATTTTAAAATCAAGTTATATTTTCTAAGAGAAGCTCCAAAAGAAGAACTTACTCTTCTATATCGCAGAACCAATGATCAATTTGCATATGTTCTAACTAAAGCTCTTTCATTGGCAAGTCTTGAAGATTTAAGAAGCAAGCTTGGTGTTTGTTGCTATTAAGACAAAGAGGAGTGTTGGAAGAATGTCTTAGAAAGTTGTAGAATACCAGGAGACTTTGTTGTTGCTTGTTCAATGGATTTGTCAATGAAGATCTCTACTAGAAGACCAAGTTTTTAGGAATAAAACTCTTGATTATATTTGATTTGTTTGTTATGTAATTTTTTAAATTTGAATAGTCTTTTTTTTCCAACAAAGACTATCTCTATTTTCTTTTTAAAAGTCTTCTACAAATCAATAAATAGTATCTTCATTTATTTTTCAATTTCTACTATTCTTTCATTTTTATGTTTTGCAAATAGAGCAAAATAACCAACAACAATAATAACTAGCTACAATAACACAAACTTCCTTGGCAATGAAACTCAAGACTTTGAATTTTGTTGTTGGCGGTGTAGCTTCCTGAAGCAACCACTCCTGCACATGTTGGCCCCCATCTTCAGGGTATGCCCTCATTTAATGGATCACTTTTATTCTCCTTGAATGCTTTGGATCATTAATCCAATGTTCAGCTTATATAAAATAATTAGAGGACTGTAAAATAAAATGAATTCTAATTAAAAATGATATGTTAAGTTTTTTTAAGGTAATTGGGTTTTTGGTATATCATTAGGGTGTCAATTTTTAATGTACAAAAATTAAAGAGTCATTTCTATTTTAATGAGGGCTAAATAGAAATATTAAAGGATAGGTAGAGATTTTATCCTCACAATGGGTCTTCATCATTAAAAGATCTTTGTAGTGTATACACCATGAGACAAGTCTGAAGAGTCATCATAACTTTCCTTCGTGATAGGCTCAATAAGATTTTTCTTTTCATTAATATGATAACAAGAAACAAGTACATTTTCCACCCTTCAAAACTCTCTTGGCATGTACTTATTCAATGTAATAGGCTTTCTTAGGCTTTGAGCTGGAAAATCCTCATTTCTAACCGGTACAGACTTTCATCGAATGTTTCGACCTATCAGCTTATTAAGTAGCTTATTCACCATTGAGACTCTTATTATAATTGGCTTGGTCATCTGCATGCGTTTCTTCCTTCCCCTTATACGCATGACTAAAGTTCATCCATCATAATCTTCAAATGAATCGGGGTTCAAGTGACCAACTTGAGGTGAAAGGGTTGAATATGAAGTTTGAGTTGAGGATACAATGAACCCATATGTAAAATGACGTCAAGCTTTACAGGTTCAATATAGTCAAAACTTATTGTAGAAAGCGACTGATGTGGGCCTAATTTGACCATGTTTGTGATATTAGAGGTTGTTATTTCATCATAAAAAACAATATCTCCAGTCTCATGTAGCCTCATCATCTTGCCTTTTCGCACAAAACACTTCTTTACAGGATGGCTAATCAAGTGATGGTATTTATAATAGTTTGGGTTATCCACTTGGTTAGCTTCTTCGAGACACTATACCTTTGGTAACTTGATAAGATTTGCCTCAAGCAGATCATCTAGCATCCTAAATACTCTTGAGTTAGGGAATAGATACAGTTTTCCTTGTTGCTTTTTAGGGATGGCTTATTTCTTTTTCCTTTTTGAAAAGTAGTCAATTTCGCACACAAATTTTATTTCCCTCAACTTTTTGAGTGCTCTTTTCAAATCTATGACCTTTAGACTTATTTCTTTTGTGATCTTGCATAGGTAATAATGAGCTTTAGCTGTTGTAATGCTAAGTTCCATATCTTGGGCTCGAGTAGCTAACCCTTCACTTGTAAAATATAGTGTAGCCCCTAATACATCCCTTGAATACCCATATCTAGCACATAAGTTTCACCGAGTTGATCTTTATAGTTAAGGCTAAGGTTTCTTCACCAATGAATGTAGTCGAGATAGACTCCTCCTTCTATTAACAGGAATTGGTGAGTTCTATCATGATGAATGCTATAAAAGCAGTTAAGAAACTCAACTCCAAGTTAATGCACTAGTTAAAGGCATTATCTTTCAAGAAACATACAAACTGTTTTACCATGATATCACCAGTAATTCCAATATCATTGCAGGTCTCTATAAAATAAGCTATATGTTTCCTAGGATTCCCTTTCCATAAAATTATTGAAACTTTGGTAGTTGATAACTTAGATGCATTTTAAACAAGTTGACTCTTTGAGTATACGACTTTGCATATGAATATGAAGGTTGACCTAAGCTTTCTACTTGGTCTGTAATGGCTTTCTTAATGAGTTCTTTTAGGTGATTTGTAGTGAAGATACCATCCATAATACCACGAACATTCCTTATAGTTCCAATTATAAAATCCTCAATGATGTCTAGTTGATTTACTTATAAAGCCTTGGTAGTCGAAGTTTGACCTCTCTTGTTCATGCTCTCGAGTTTATTTATTAGCTTTGTTATTTTTTGATCTTTTTCCTTGAGGGAAGTCGAAAGCCCTTCAATGAGTTTTGTAAAGTTAGCCATTTGATCTTCCAAAGATGTAGTCCTTGTTGTCATCACTAACATGGTACCAAAACTCAAAGCCTTACATGGTGATTGACATGGAGAAGCCTCTATGAGTGAATCACCTAAGTATTCACTTAGAGTAATGAAAAAAGTTCTACATACCCCATTGGATTGTTTTTCCCTCTCTGTCTTAGGTTTAATCCCTCTATTTATAGAGTTTTGTAGGGGCTCTTAGGTCCTTTTCCAATGTCACATGACATGATTTCATTGGTTGATCTTTATTGATGAGATCTTGTATCTGTGACAAGAAATCTTGAATATTTCACCCTATATGTCAACCTTTCATTGACCAAGAAATATATGAAGGTCCATTTATTCTCCATGTCATTTATCTCAATTTTATTTTACTCTTTCATGTAAAAAAATAAAATAAAAATACCACTTGGTGAAATTTGATTGGTAAAAAATTTTGATTTCTACATCATTCTCATTTATGTTAATGATATGATTATTACTAGCTCTAGCACAATAGCCATTGATCAACTGATCTACCAACAATTCTTAATTTTTCTATTTAAGGATTTAAAGGCTTTATCCTCTTTTCTTAGTGTTAAACTTTATATCAAGGTTATGGCATATATCTCACCCAATAAAAGAATATTGTAGACCTAAATAAAAAGGAAAACATGGACAAAATGAAACCTTGTCCAACACCTATACTACCACCAATCACCTCTTTAAATTTAAATTATTTGACTTCAATGATCCTTAACTCTATAAAAGCACTGTTGGAGCTCTATAATATCTTGGATTTAAAGTGATGTACATAGTGTTCACTACCAAGTAAAGGATACTCATTGGCAAGCAATGAAAAAGGATTTCTAATATCTCAAGCACACAATTTCATTTGGTATATGATTTACTTCGTATAATGATAAATCCCCTCATGGACTAGTGATGTAGATTAGGTAAGTGATATTGACAACCAAAGAAGTGTTGGTGCTTATTGTAATTTTCATTGCTACAATCTCATTTCATGGAGTTGTAAAAAACAACAAATAATGGCTTGCAACAGCATAAAATTAGAATACAAAGCTCTTTCAAACACGAAAGTTGAGATGTAATGGATTCATTCCATGCTTCGTGACCTGCATAATACATTACCTAGTTGTCCGATGTGATAATATTGTAGCCACACATATCAATATTTCATGCTACAACTAAACACATTAAGATTGATTTTTATTATGTCGACCAAGTGTAGGAAATGCCTTTTGGATTCGGGGGGGGTATGGAATCATCTGCATCTCTAACTGTAGATTCTTCTACAACAATCGAAGATTTTGAGCCAACCTTGCCAGCTACCATCGCTGATCATGCATAAGGAAAGAAGTATGAAATCTTGGGATTCATTCATATTGCATACGTGAAATCTACTGCAAGTTATCGATCTCCTTCACTATAAATATATAGTGCTGTGTTCTGGGAAACAAATAAGAAAAACAAATATTCATTCAATTATCTTCATGAAGGTACTATTGTAGACATTTTTCTAAATATAGGTTTTGGTGCGGGTCTCTATGGACAAGTGCCTCCCTAACTGCCCGCTCCTCCAAGGCACCCTTGTAGGTTTGTGACTAGTGAAGCTTTTCGGAAGTGCGATATAGGAAAAATATTAGAGTTATTTATTTATTTCAAACTAAAAACTTATTTGAAATCTAATATAAAAAAAATGGATCTGCCCCGAACATGAAACTCCAATTATATATGCACCAAATGAACTCAATTCTACTAATGGAATCAAATCAAATTCGATCAAGGAATTGGTTCATGCTGTTAGTAGTAAAGCTTCAAGCATTGATCACTGAAAATCGACGAGGTGAAGGGGTTTAAATATAAATCCTGAAGGGAGTCTATTATAAGTGATGGAATTGTGTATTTCATGTTATCTTGCAAATTACAAGATATTGGTTTACAATGTTTTGTCTACCTTTCTTAGCCTGTTACATTGCTTTTTATATTGAATACATTTGACTCCTAATGAGTTTCTAATTGCTTGAGGAATAAGAGAATGAATAGGAGACTTCCTATTGTATACTTTAATACCCCCCCTCAAGTTGGAGCATGGAGATCTCGAATGCCCAACTTGCGCAATAAGAACTCATATTGTTGTTTTCCCAAAGCCTTCGTGAAAATATCAGCAAGCTGCATAGATGAGGAGACGAACATAGGAGTAAGGTCTCCTGCAATAATAGTATCACGGACAAAATGGCAGTCGACCTCAATATGTTTGGTGCGCTCGTGAAATACCGGATTTTGAGAAATATGAAGAGCTGCCTGACTATCACAATGGAGAGTCATTGGACTAGTATGAGACACGCCGAGACTGGATAATAGAGCTTTGAGCCATGTTAACTCACATGTAGTCATAGCCATAGATCGATATTCAGCTTCTGCAGACGAGCGAGAAACAATATGTTGTTTCTTTGTTTTCCATGAAATCGGAGAATCCCCTAAAAATATAATCCATCCAGTAAGAGAACGCCGAGTCGTAGGGCAACCGGCCCAATCCGCATCACACCATCCGTGTAGTTGTAGATCATTTTGCCGACGAAGTTGTATTCCTTGACCAGGATTACTTTTAAGATAGCGGACGACGCGTAAAGCCGCTTCCATGTGTTCATGACGTGGACACTGCATAAATTGAGATAATACATGAACACTGTAGGATAATTCCGGGCGAGTGAAACATAAGTAGATTAATCGCCCCACTAGGCGACGGTACTGCTCCGGATCTGTGAGAGATGCACTGGTAGATAGGGCTAGTCGGTGGTTCGGTTCCATTGGAACTGTAGCAGGTCGAGCTCCCAATAATCCTGCCTCAGAAATAATATCAAGTGCATATTTGCGTTGACAAAGCACAAATCCTTCAGGTCCACGTGCCACTTCTATACCCAAGAAGTATTTTAGAGGGCCAAGATCTTTCATGTGAAAGCATGCACTGAGATAATCTTTGAATGTTTGTATGTCGGTTGGATGGCATCCGGCGATGATGAGATCGTCAACATAAATCAAAACACTAAGTTGTTTTGTTCCTTGGCGCAGGGTGAACAAGGAGTAATCAGAGTACGATTGTGTAAAACCGTATTTTGTCAGAGCTGAAGAAAGTTTAGCAAACCAACATCTGGGTGCCTGTTTTAGCCCATATAATGATTTTCGGAGCTTGCATACTTTTCCAGACGTTCCTTCGCGAAATCCGGGCGGAAATTTCATGTAAACTTCCTCAAACAGATCACCGTGTAGGAATGCGTTGTGGACGTCCATTTGATGGACCGGCCAATTCATTGCAGCAGCCAGGGCAAGGAATACCCTTACAGTTACCATTTTGGCGACGGGAGCAAATGTTTCTGTATAGTCAAGCCCTTCAGTTTGATGATTTCCAAGAACCACAAGGCGAGCTTTGAGGCGCTCAACTGTACCATCGGAGTTATATTTGATTTTGTATACCCATTTGCATCCTAGTGCCTTTTTGCCTTCCGGTAAATTTTGAACTTCCCACGTGTGATTATGTTCAAGTGCCGTAATTTCTTGCTGCATAGCATTTTGCCAACCCGTGTGTTTTATTGCTTCAGAGTAGGATGTAGGTTCCTGCATAGCTGCCAATGCTGCGAGAAAATGCCTATGTGGCACTGAGAATTTATCACAATTTACATAGTTCGAAAGTGGGTAAGGTGTACCTGAGGAATGCTGTGGTGCGGGTGATGAAGCAGGAGATGGACTCTTTTTCTGGATAGTGTGAGTAATGTAGTCATGAAGACGGACGGAGGTTTGCCGCTGCCGATGACCCCTCCCCAAAATTTCTTCGTGTTCGACTTCTGAGCTTTCAGAAGTTAACGGCATAATAACGGTATTCGGCGTATGTGTCGAGTGGTCAATGTCTGCGATATCTCTTGATATTTGGGCATTTGAGTCTGTGAAGGAATTAACAGTTTCTTTGCCAGTAGGGAGCCCATTTTCTGTATTGTCTGTAGCAAATGGAAAAATATCTTCTGAGAACACAACATCCCGTGAGACAAAGAAAGCTTGTTTTTCTAAGTCATATAGACGCCACCCCTTTTTTCCATAAGGGTAACCGACAAAGACACATCGGCGGCTTCTGCTTGCTAACTTATCCCCTGAGTTTGTATGTGCATAGCATAGGGAGCCCATAACCCGCAGGTGTTTGTAATTGGGCTCAATTCCATAAAGTACATGGTAAGGGATTTTTCCGTTGAGGATTAAGGAGGGAGTTCTATTTATTAAGTAGCCAGCCGTCAATATACATTCTCCCCAAAATTTAATTGGAAGTGATCCCTGAAACCGCAGTGCTCGTGCAACATTCAAAATATGTTGGTGCTTCCGTTCTACTCTTCCATTTTGTTGCGGTGTGCCTGTACATGAGCTTTGAAAAATAATCCCTTGATCAAGGAAGTATTCTTTCAAACATGTAAATTCGGTGCCGTTGTCGCTTCGAAAGATTTTAACTTGCTGATTGAATTGTCTTTCAACCAACGAAAAAAATCTTTTAATCATACTAGGAGCTTCTTTCTTATCAATAAGCAAATAAATCCATACGGCACGAGAAAAATCATCAACTATTGTTAAAAAATATGAGGCACCACAGGAGGATTTTGTTCTGTATGGTCCCCATAAGTCACAATGAATGAGTTCAAAAATAGCTTCGGTTTTATCATTACTGACAGGAAACTTATCTCTTCTTTGTTTTGCTTTCTGGCAAACATCACAAATTTCATTTACTTTGTCACTGTGTTTTTCTACTTCAGGAACCAACTGTATTATTCGCATAGACGGATGACCCAATCGCTTATGCCAGAGATCAAGAGATATCCTTCTACTGATTTGCAATGCTTGTACTCGCGGTATCCGTTTGAAGTAATAGAGTCCATCTCTTCCTTCACCCGCTCCAATCAGCATCCTCGTAATGCGGTCCTGTATGACACAAATACCTTTAGCGAACATCACAATACAGTCATAGTAGTCAATTAATTGTGATACGGAAATTAAATTGCAACTGAGTCCTGGTATGTAAAGGACTTTTTGAAGGGTCAGATCTGTTTCGAGGGGAATTGTTCCCTCTTTGGTAGCAATAATATTATTTCCGTCTGGTAATCCCACGTGGCACTCAGAAATTTCTTTTAAATCATCAAATTCCTCTTCATCGCCGGTCATGTGGTTTGATGCTCCGGTGTCCAAAATCCATTCTTTGCTCGTCATTTTACCTGTTAAAAATGCAATTAACCGGTTTCTCTTTTCCTTACCCATTATCAGCTCACTTCCTTCTTTTGGCTCTAGCATTTTTAAGAGAGCTTGATACTGCTCCGGGCTCAGCCCTGGCAGTGGTGGCGTTGCCTCCCTCTCGGTGGCGTGGCTCGCCTGAGCTACGTTGGCCCGAGCAATGCTGCCGCTGCCTCTGTATCCACCGCCTCTATAACTCCGGCCACCTCTCCTTCCATTCATCATTCCCCTTCCACGGCCAGACCCGCCGTTTCGCCCATCTGTCCTGGGTCGATCTCCCCACCATTCTGGGTAACCTTGCAGCTCGAAGCAAGTCGTTGCTTCGTGGCCTGATTTCTTGCAGTGAGAACAGAACATGTTGGTTCTATCTCTCCCGTCGATGCGAGTCCGTGCGGTGGCTAGGGCCATAACCTCTCTTTGCTCCTCTCTTCCTCGGGTTATCATCTTCACCCGTTCTTCTTGAGTCAAAATTGAATACACCTTGTTGAGTCCTGGGAGTGGGTCTTGAGCCAAGACATTTGACCTCACAGTCCCATAATTTTGTTCATCCAGCCCCATGAGAAGCAAGTGTACTTTCTCCTCCTCCTTCTTCTTCTCCAGAACCGAGCCCAAATTACAGGTACATTTTCCACACTTACACACGGGTATTTGTTCAAAGTTGTCTAATTCATCCCAAATTTGTTTTAATTTCCCGTAGTAATCCATGATGCTGCTTCCTTTTTGTTTGCATTCTGTCAATGCATATTTCAATTGTTGAATTCTTGTCCCGTTAGTGATGAAGAATCGGTCTTCTAAGTCCTTCCACAGTTCTTGAGCAATTTCCACATGTGAAATTGTTGTTCGAAGTGTTGGCTCAATTGTGTTGCGAATCCATGATACCAACAATGAATTGATTGTCCACCAATCTTCCAAGTCTTCTGAGTCCTTCTCGGGTTTCTTGATGGTTCCATCAATGAACCCGAATTTCTTTCAGGCTCTAAGGGCAGTTCTAATTGAACGTGCCCATTCTTCGTAATTGTCCCCTTTCAATTGAACTTGAGTAATTGTGAAACCTAGATTGTCAAGGGAAGTTATGTCATAAGGTGATATGGTTTTTCTTTGTTCTTTGGATGCAGACGCAGCAGTGGTGCTCTCGGCCATGATCCAGTTCTTGATTTCTTCCCAATTTCTGACAGATACGGATGATGGTTTGGTGTTCTTTGGTAATTTCTGGGTTGGTTTATGAATTCCTGGTCTTGATTTTGTGGTTTGATGATTCTCAGGTCAAGCAGAGATTGGGCTTTGGCAGAAACAGCTTTGGGTGATGAATGGATTGATTTCGTGTAAAGATTGATGGTATGTGTTTCTGGGCAGATGATTAGGAATTAATTTGGTTGAGATAATCTTTGATGGTTTGATTTGGATGATGGTTTCTTGGCTGGTCTTGTGTTTCTTGGCAGTATTGATTACCAGTTCTGGATTTCTGGTATGTGTTTCTGGGCAGAATTTAGGGTGTGATTTGTGTTTCTGGGTTTCTTGGGTTACTGGATTTGCTTGGCATTTACCAGTTCTGGATTTGTATTTTGGTTTTATTTATTTTTGGTTTTGTGTGTTTAGGCTCTGATACCATGATGGAATTGTGTATTTCATGTTATCTTGCAAATTACAAGATATTGGTTTACAATGTTTTGTCTACCTTTCTTAGCCTGTTACATTGCTTTTTATATTGAATACATTTGACTCCTAATGAGTTTCTAATTGCTTGAGGAATAAGAGAATGAATAGGAGACTTCCTATTGTATACTTTAATAATAAGGACCAACACCACGATTAGTCTAAAACAAATCCACTGTCATCTCTGGACTAAGCACAGGAAGCCCTAACAAGAGGTGAAGTAGCCTGTGCTGCTATGGCAAGCTCGAACTGCCTTAAAGTTTCAGATTGAAGGGAAAGCAACTCCGGAGAAATGAGGTTGTCCCAGCCGTGAACGGGGTTGGAAGTCGGTGCTGCGGCGTCCCACCCTATGTGTGTCACATGCTTCACATCTGTTGGCGACCCAATTTCCATTTCTTTGATCTCTTCTTTGTACGCTAGAAAAGTTAAGAGATCGAGTTGAAATAACTGGAAATTAATTATTTATTGGCTTCATTGCATGCATGCAAGGCCACACACCAATTAATTAGTGTGTCAAAGTTTAACTAGAAGTAGTGTTCACCTCTTCTGTAAAGATCTCAAATTTGAATCTCTCCTTTATATATATCTCAAATCAGAAAGAAAAGATGGGTGAAAAATAAACGTAGACTGACCAAATAATTGAGGGAAGTTCTTGAAACCCTTGACTAGCCTATGTAATCCAATGGATATGTTAGGCTTTGAAAGAGCGAGGAACTTCAACGAATTCTTCGTACTTTCTGTACTTGAAGAGCTTTCCTCGTCTTCCTCTTTTGCTCCTTCTCAAGAACAATAGAAATCAAAAGTAAATAATTAAGTCTACAGAAAGAGGATGGCGAGAATAAAAGAAGGGGAAAACAAGTGTTTGTGCGTGTGAGTGTGGGTGAGATAGAGAGAGAGAGAGAGAGAGAGAGAGAGAGAGACTTGTTGCAGATAAGTTTGTGTCTGTCTTTGATCTTCGAGGATGGTGGACGCCGATGGCCACACTTGACTCAGAGACACAACCGAAGGAGAAAGGGAGAAGAACAAGCCTTTCCATTCTGTCTCTCATTTCTGCATCAACAAGCGAAGAGACAATAATATAGGAATTCAGCACGAGGTGGTAGAGTCAGAGAGAGAGTAGGAAAGGAAAAAAAAAGGGTGGTTTAGGAAGCTACAAACCCTACAAAATGAACTCTGTAATCAAGCTCCTATAATTTTACTGGCAGAAGCTATGCATGCTATGAGTTTAGTTTGGTGGGTTCGATAACAATATAAATTATACTTTAAAAATTTATTTAATAGTTTAAATGTTTAGATGAGATAGTTTTTTAACAAGTATTAGAGTCTTGTTGATTCAACGGTCTCATCATCCCATTCTATTTGATAAAAATCAAGCACAAAATAATATGAGCTTTCACTTGATATTATGTGTTAGAGAATAATATAAACTATATTTTATAACTTTACCTAACAACTTAAACTCTTAGATAAAATGGTTACTGGACTCATAATTATTATTATTTTAATTATTTACAACCAGCAACTGATTGGTAATTAATTTAACATATTTATTTTGGGAGTGCGATCAGCCATATTAGGTAGAACTACTGCCATGTTATTCCCACTCTCACTCAAGACAGAAGCAAAATATTAATAATCTTTCGGTTGAGGTTATATAGTGGGCTCAAACCCTACTTGCCATTCTTATGGAGTAAGATAACATTTGCGAGAAAGTTACACTTTCAGTACACGCGTGTGCTTTTTCTTCTCTTTTTTTCTCGGTTGGTTCTCTACACCGAACTCGTAGAAGTGCATCTCAAGCGATTGTTCCCTTAAACTTTCAAATCAAATCTTCGCAATGGAGACCAAACTGCACTTTCTCTTGATTCTAAAAAAAGAAGAAAAAAACATGATTGATTGTTAGACTAAGTGTGAGAAATTTGATGCGAAAATGATGTTCTTTGGAGTGGGGATTTTGGTTCTAATATAGAAAATGTACTTTTGGAAACTGTCTTTTCACAAAAATAAATAGATCAACATATAACTATGTCAAACTATTTTTTTTAAATATATATATATATATAAACACATTAACAGTTTATAAAAAAAAATTACAGTGTTATACTTGACCAAATAGGTCAATTTTAAACCCTCTCAACTCAACTCATTGTTTAAATCAAGTTTTCAGTCAAACCACGTAAAAGTTAGCTCGACTTAAATTAATCGATTTTAGAGATCCAAGTGCAACATTGATGACCAATAAAAATATAACTGAGCTTTAAAAAAATCAAGATGATAACTTTTTAAAAATAATATTAAGATAATGATAGATTAAATTGATCTCGCCCCCGCGATCTGGATCATGTATCTTATTGGGTTTAATAGTTTTATTATTATTTAATTATTGATAAAAAAAATATGCTCAAAATTAAACACTAACCTAAAAATAAAAACTTATTTGAGACAATTATTCTTATAGAAAGCAAATAAAAATCAATGTAGTTCATTTCCCAACCAATTCAATATTGAAAGATAAAATATAAAAAAAAACTACTAAAATACCTAACAAAAAAAAATCCAATAGGTGGGTAAACATTTCAAACCCATGAATCACATTATGGATTGGCAAGTCAAACCTGTGAACCATATTATGAACTTCACTAGGATTATAATCTTTTTTTATAAAACAATTATTTAAGTATATAATAACAAAAATAAATGATCGCGAACCTCATATCAAGATGTTTTTTAGACCTTGATAACCTCATAAAAGGAAAAATAAAACCAATAATAAAACTGAATTCCTAATTAACTCAATATTTAAGGATAGAATAAAACAAAGAAAAATAAAAATAAACTTGTTAAACCCATGAATTAGATCAACCAATCAAACCTATGAAGAGGTCATGGACTTTATAAAGTTTAATAACATCACTTTTCTCCAAACTATTTTCTTATCGAGAAAAAGAGATGATAAAAAGGAAAAAGTTCAATTAAAAAGAAAAGGAAAAAAACACCCTACCAAACTCATAAATCAAAGCAATCTTGGTTATTCTAGCAAACCCGCAAACCACGCTAACATAAAAAAAGACAAAATAAAAAAATATATAATACAAAGTCAAGTTCTCAACCATCTTAATATTAAGGAAATCAACAAAAAAAAATGAAAAAAAAAATCCTAACAAAAAGAGAAAAAATCAAAATACTATAGACTATTATTATAATCTATAGTGCAATGGATATGAGTGAACAATGTTTCCCCACACTCTTTATTTTTGTTACTTTATAAAGTGTAAAAATATAAGCACATACAACTTGCACCCCTTTGACTATGCTCTTTATAGTAGTGGTCAACCCACTTGAATGGTGCAGATTTGTTTCTATTCATCTTGGGGTTTGATCTTCATCGTGTTTTTTCCCTATTTCCCTTGTAAAAGAGTGAGATTAGGAGTAAAAACTATGTGAAAGAGAAATAGAGGTAGTGAGAGAGGTAATAGTTAAAGAGAGATGAGAGAGAAAAACCTAACAAGTCAAGTGTTTCTAATGAAAAACATTTTGGAATTAGAGAGAACATAAACATATTGAGAGAAGTCCAGGAACCCTAGAAGTTGAATGCTTCATCATAGACTTGGATTTTGTAGTTTAGGAATGCACATTCTATTTTTCTCATACTCATGTTCATGTTTACCTCCCTTTAGTTGTAATGTTTATCCTTGTGTTTCTTTATAATTATTATATGATTGTCTTACCTTTATAGTTGTTATGTTAATACCTTTGTGTTTATAATTCATGATGTGTATTTTATTTGTGATGTTTTTTTTTCTTATCCTTATATTTGCGGTGTTAATATTTTCATGTTTTTCACTTATAATATGCATGTTGCCTATGATGTTTCTATTTCTACTACACTTTGGTTTCTATTTGCTCATTGTCCTTGATACTTTTGTGCATGTGTATGTTACATGAGGATGATTCTTATTCTCTTCTTGAAAATAAGAAATGTTTGTGTCCCTCCTATATGGTTCTCAATTTATTTGAAAGTGTTGAGTTATAAAGTGTTTCGATTCATCTTTTCTATAACTGTTACTTTTATATAAGTGTGTGTGAAATGGAAATATTTTAAGTTGCAACTATGATAGTTTTTACTGTAAAACCTTAAACTTTGATGTCTATAAGTTTCTTAATAGTGTTTAGGGTGGCTAAAATACCTTATTTAAGCTTGTTGTGGTCCTTCTCTTTCCTAAGATTTGGTTATTTCTAGTAGCCATGATATTATCTATCTCACATTTTTTTGTGATATCTAAACTATTGAGGAAACATGCACAAACCCAGATTGAAGATCCATGCAGCAAATCATGCCCAAACCAAACCTTCCATGTTAAGCATCCTACCGTTGGGATCAGACCGTTACTTATCCTTCTATACTTAGAATTGTAATCTCTCCATTAATGTACAAAATTCTTGTCTTAATTATCAGCAATCATATAGGCAAATATGTAGCTATTCTTTGTATATATATACACTGTAAGAATCAATGAAAATGTGTGGTGGAATTATTCATTGAATTGAAACTGTGTCTTTACATTATCTTATATGGTATCAGAAGAGCCTTTCTCCACCGAGCAACACGATCCCCTTCCCCCCAACACAATGACATCCTCTGAAACTCAGTCCGCTACCCAACACCCCACAACTCAACCCATCCTCAACCCATCCACTGAAAACACCCTCATTGCACTGAACATTACGACACAAATCAATGAAAAACTGCAACCATCCACCTTTCCACAGTGGAGAGCACAATTTGAAGCTCTCCTTATAGGGTATAATCTCCTTGACTATGTTCATGGAATTTCCCAGTGCCCATCCCCTGTTGGCACCTCTACCACTGAGTTAAATAAAACTCATTGGATCCGTCAAGACAAGTTGATTCTCAGTGCTATTCTGGCTTCGACATCAAGCACTATCACCCCTCTCATAGCCACTGCCAAAACCTCCCATGAGGCTTGGACAAAGCTTCATCATCTCTATGCAAGCAAATCTCGAACCCGAGCAATGCAATTAAAAGAAGAGCTCACCTTGATTCAACGAGGAAACTGTTCAATTGTCACCTTCCTGCACACGGTTAAAGCTCTTGCAGATGAGCTTTCTCTCATTGATCATCCCATTGCAGATGATGATCTCACCCTTTACATCCTAAACGGATTGGGTCCTGATTTTCAGGACATTGCAGCCTCAATAAGAGCAAGGGCCACTTCCCTAGCCTTCGAGGAGCTTCATGATCTTCTCGTGGGGCATGATAATTACCTGCGCCGGCTGGAATCCTCATCGCAGCAGCTCGTCGCCTCTGCTCACTATACTCACCATCATCGGCAGACAACTTCCTCTTCCAATGGAAGTCACCGAAAGGGCATTTTGCCTAGGCCATATAAGCCCGCTGGCTTGCCTCAACAACCAGCCCAATACTCTGGCCCATTTAAAGACAACCGAAGGTTTCAGCAAAACAGGCCCAATCAGAGATGTTTTCAGCCAAAATGCCAGCTATGTGATCAAGTCGGGCATATTGCAAACACTTGTTCACAATTCCGTACATCTGATTTTATGGCAAATTGTGCCACGGCCTCAAATCCAAAGGACCAAAAATGGCTCCTTGACTCTGCTACGTCTCACAATATTACTGGTGATTTAGGAAATTTATCTATACACTCTGAATACGATGGCACCGATGAAGTTGTCATTGGTGATGGGTCAGGTTTGCCGGTTACTCATATTGGTTCTTTAACTTTAAAATCACCCACACGCACGTTTGTTCTTCATGATACTCTATGTGTTCCTAATATTTGCAAGAATTTAATTTATGCCCATCATTTTACATTACAAAATAATGTTTTTCTTGAACTTCACCCCTTTTATTTTTTGGTGAAGGATCCGACTACGGGGGCGATCATACTAAAAGGAGCATGTAAGGACGGCGTGTATCTTTTTTCCAAATTCGTTGATGGGGCCATCATCCAAAATTGTTGCCAATGTGCATGAACGGACGTCATTTGAAGGCTGGCATAAGCGCCTTGGACATCCCTCTCTTAAAATTGTTCACAGTCTTGTTAATCTTTTTTCACTTCCAATTAAAGAAAACAAAAAACAAAATAATTCCTTGTGTTCTTCATGTTCTATCAATAAAGCCCATCAACTTCCTTTTCATTCCACAAGCATTCAAAGTCATGCTCCCCTAGACACTATTTATACTGATGTGTGGGGACCAGCTCATTGTGATGGTCTAGATGGTTCACGTTATTATTTAATTTTTGTTGACAATTACACCAAATATTTGTGGTTTTACCCCATCCATGCTAAATCTTGCGTCAAAAATATTTTTCCTCAATTTAAAAAAATTGTTGAAAAACGTTTTCAAACAAGCATAAAAAGTCTTTACTCTGATAATGGCGGGGAATTTATTAGCCTCAAACCATTTCTTTCTTTACATGGCATTAGTCACTACACAACTGCACCGCACACACCTCAATAAAATGGCGTCTCTGAACGTCGTCACCATCATTTAGTTGAAACAGGTCTTACTTTACTTCATGATGCAAATCTACCTTTATCATATTGGCCTCATGCATTTCATACCGCTGCATATTTAATCAACCGTCAACCAACACCCTTACTTCAAAACAAATCCCCTTTTGAAACATTGTTCGGTCAAAAGCCAAATTATCTTAAATTAAAAACATTTGGGTGCATATGCTACCCTTTGACCCGACCCTATACCAACAATAAAATGCAGCCCAAATCCACACCATGCATCTTCATTGGATACTCCTTAACCCAACACGCCTATCGGTGTCTGGAGCCCAATACACTTAGAGTGTATCTGTCAAGGCATGTGCTCTTTGATGAGAGCAAAACTCTAGACTTCCTTTTAACTTCATCCTCTCGGCCCGAATCGTCTCTCACCTCTCGGCCCGAATCGTCTCTCACCTCTCGGCCCGATTCATCACTCATTCCTCTCCAACCACCTCCTGTTCCTCCACCTTCTTCGGCTCCATCAGTGTCCTTGGAAAACGATCTCGCCGCCAATCCATCTCCTCCAGGTATGTCTTCTCTCAATTCTTCACCAATTTCTTCAAATTCGTTTAATACTGCAAATCTGAGTGATTCACCTGCATCTGCATCATCTTTGCATGATTCTTCCTCTAATCCAGTCACCTCACAGTTACAACCACCATCTCCCACGGTGACTTCCACTAGTCCCAATGATGCCATGAATCACCGCACACACTCCATGGTCACATGATCTATGAATCAGATTTTCAAACCCAAACAGATCAACCTTGTCACCAAACACCCCCTACCACAGAGTCTAGAACCCACGTGTGTGACTCAAGCTCTGTCCATGCCTCAATGGCGTGTTGCCATGTCCGATGAGCTCACTGCTCTCATGCGCCATGGAACTTGAGACTTAGTTCCCCCTCCACCTGGCTGCAACCCCGTGAGCTACAAGTGGGTTTTTCAAGTGAAACAAAAACCCAATGGCTCCATTGATCGGTTTAAAGCCCGGCTTGTAGCCAAGGGCTTTCACCAAAAATATGGGATTGATTACACTCAAACATTTAGTCCAGTAGTAAAACCTGCAAGAACTGTTCTTAGCATTGCTGTGATGCAGGGTTGGTCCTTAAGACAAATAGATGTGAACAACGCATTTTTACATGGTAAGCTAACTGAAATTGTCCACATGAGTCAACCACCAGGTTTTAAAGATCCCTCTAAACCTCACTATGTATGCAGATTACGCAAAGCCATTTATGGCCTTAAACAGGCCCCTAGGGCTTGGTACTGCACACTTAAGGCTGCTCTTATTGCTCTCGGTTTTATTATATCAAAGGCTGATCCTTCTCTGTTTATTTATCGCACTGACTCGATAATCTGTTTCTTATTGGTTTATGTGGATGATCTTGTAATTACTGGTAACACTACTTCCTTTGTGCAATCAATTGTGACACAACTTGGTTCCAAATTTCACTTGAAAGATATGGGTATCCTTAATTATTTTTTAGGGGTGGAAGTTCTCCCCACTTGTGCAGGATTGTTCTTATCGCAGCATAAGTATATTCGGGATTTACTTACCACAACCAACATGGTGGGTGCCAAGGACATCTTTACTCCATTATCAACCAGCACTTCACTGAAACTGGTTGATGGAACGGCTGCCTATGACAGCACCGAATTCCGACGGGTAATTGGAAGTCTTCAATATCTTTCTTTAACTCGTCCTGACATTTCTTTTGCTGTCAATAAATTGTCACAGTTCATGCACAAGCCTACCCACTCCCACTGGGCTACAGTAAAGAGATTGCTTCGCTACCTCAAGCAAACCATCTTTCATGGCATCCATCTCAAGAAGAACACCTCCTGGACTCTTACAACATACTCAGATGTTGATTGGGTTGGGAATATTGATGATCGTTCCTCTACGTCCGCCTACATCAGCTTCCTTGGTCAGAATCCTGTCTCCTGGAGTTCTAAAAAACAGCGAGCCATTGCCCGATCTTCCACCAAGGCTGAGTACAGATCACTTGCCAATGCCGCCTCCGAAACAATATGGTTACATGGTCTCCTCTCCGAACTTGGCTTCCCCATCAAAATTGCTCTGTTTCTACTATGTGACAACCTTGGCGCCACTCACCTCAGCTACAATCCAGTCCATCACTCTCGGATGAAGCATATTCAAATCGATCTCCATTTCGTTCGTGACTTAGTCCAAAAGGGTTCGCTCACGGTTCAACATGTTCACACTCAAGACCAACTTGCGGACCTCCTAACGAAACCCAGATTGGCCTCACCGATGGTAGCCCTATCTTGCGGGGGCGTATTGAGGAAACATGCACAAACCCAGATTGAAGATCCATGCAGCAAATCATGCCCAAACCAAACCTTCCATGTTAAGCATCCTACCGTTGGGATCAGACCGTTACTTATCCTTCTATACTTAGAATTGTAATCTCTCCATTAATGTACAAAATTCTTGTCTTAATTATCAGCAATCATATAGGCAAATATGTAGCTATTCTTTGTATATATATACACTGTAAGAATCAATGAAAATGTGTGGTGGAATTATTCATTGAATTGAAACTGTGTCTTTACATTATCTTATATAAACAGCCTTATGAATATTTTTATATGTTTATAGTTGATATGTTTGATTTGTTACTAGAAATGAAGTATAGCTTCAGTAATTATAGTGTAAGGTTTCCTCCTTTCAATTAGTTAAGTCAAAACCAACCGAAGTAGGTTTTCTAAAATAATATTCATTTCCCCAAACTTGTTTTCGAATCTTCTCTTTTTTTTTGTTTTTTCGTGCATTTTTGTTCAACCTCTCAAGGTTATATTTCGACTTTCTTATTTGTGTTTTTATTCATATTTGTTTTATTATTATCCTTAGCATTACAATAGGCTTTCTTGTATGTGTATAACACCTCGGCATTCGATAGTGAAGTGTTGTCTTTCGATTCAAATAATAGAAATAGTGCTCTTATTCATTCATGCATATTTATAGGTCTTGTACCTTGGTTACAAGGCCTATCACATGAAGGACACACATCAAAAGGCATTGCTTAACAAAGGAAAACAATCTTTCTAATAAAATATTCTTTTAGAAAAATCATAAAGACTCCTTTTTTAAAAACAACATTTTTTTAACCATTGTTCATCAATGATATCGGAAGTTAATGAACCATCAAAGGTTGTTACTATTGGTGTTGATTATAGGTAACAATTCCATTCTATTTAGATTTTAAAAAAAATAAACTATCTTTTGAAATGCATTAGTTTCTTCGGTTATGTCATTCATTAATGATGTCAAAAGTAAATTAATCATAGATCATAACATTTGGTGTAGATTTGGGGTAGCATTTCCATTCTTAGGTTTTCAAAAATGAAGTTTTTCTTTAGAGATACATTAGTTTCTTCGGTTAGATATCCATCAACGATTCCTAAGAAAAATGAATCCTCATAGGTTGTTACTTTTAGATGTCGATTAGGGGTAACAAGATTGTTGATGCATTTATTTATAAATGTCCTTTCATATCAAATATTGATAAGAATTCTAATAATAAGAATTTTGACCTTGAATTTTGACATTGTATACTAACAATGCCAATGCATAAATGAGTCTTCACATAGCAATATGTATAGAAATTCATCGTGGACAACATTATAAGAAAAAACCAATAAATAACTAGCATAACAATACACATCACAATAAATGAGTTATTTGTTATCCTCAGATTATACAACTTTCAATATAATAAGAGACATTTGTTTTAGATACCTTTAGAACATGCATATATATAGATTAACTAACAATGGGCACTACTTGAGTACAAGGGAACATAGGTAGATAATCATTCGGCTAAATTGCTTGTGATTTCAACCGAGATAAATAAATGGTCACAAGTTGTTGTCCTAGAATGTTGGATATTCATTGATGATGTTTGGAATATGATTATAAGTCATAAGCCACAGTGATGAATAATACATTCATGTATGATCACTCAATGATTGTAATAAACTTGCCCTTAGATCTTATCCCTTGATTTAAACCAATCTTCAACTATATAGGTATCCATACACTAGCATAGATAAACCCTTATAAGTATGTGTTTTAGGAGTGGCAACACAATGTGAACCTTAGGCAACTTGCCCTTGGTTCTTATTCTTTATTTGAAACCAATCTTCAACTATAAGTATTCATATAATCTTCAACTATAAGTATTCATACACTAGCATAGATAACTTATCTCATGTAAGATACTCTATAATGATAGTATTTTCTTTTTAGTATAACCAGTTCCATACCTACAACTCTAAAAAACCTGTTAGGGTTCTAGTAAACTTAATAGTAGGCAACAACTTCATTACAACTCATTATTTTTTAGATATATAATGAAACCCTTGGAAAAAAAGTGAGTGCAACAGTTGAGACTGAAAGATAAAGTTTTTAAACAAAATAAAATTTCCATAAACTAAAGGGACTAAAGTGGGAGGAAAGTGAAAAAAAAATGCATCAAAATGAAAAGGCTGTGTTGCTAATTTTAAATTGACCAACATGATTTTCCATATATTACACTTGAATACTATATCCTGTAATGTTTGTTGCCTATAACAAACCATAAAAAACCAGTCACCAATTTCATAGATAAGCAACTGTTCAAGATTCTCTTTTAGTATATTTGTTAATTTGTACTCTGGTATTAATGAAATACTATTTTATATTACAAAAAACACACGATTCAAAACTTGAAATAATACAAGACACTCTCATATGAGGGGATTCTCTATACTAGAACTCTCTTTTCTTCGACGAGATTCGCAAGGAAAAAACAAGTTTATAGATTAAAGGATATTATAACTAAGTTAAAACAAAAGCTATCTAGGAGATAAACAATTTTGCTTGAACAAGTTTCAATTAGTTCACAAGTAAAATTTGAAGAAACCATTTGACATATAATATATATATATATATATATATATATAAATATGCTAATTGTACAAAAGAATATCATCTGTCTGGAGTCGACCAGTTAGCATAGTGCTTTCGAAAGAAAAAAACTGCAGGAAAGAGCGTAGACGCTACAAAAGGTGAACAAAAAATATAGATGTATATCAAGTTTGCCTACATTATTACTTAAAGAGGAGGATAGAAATAAGACGACAAGGAAAAGCAAAGGAAAAGTAAGCCACCAATCGTAGCAACTGTCCCTTGCGAGATTTTAGATGCTAGCATGCTTCCACCCACTACTGCCACGGAAGTGCAGATAGTGTGCCCCAAAGTAGCCCCCACAGCTACACCGAGCGCATTTTTGTGCGTTGCCAGCTGCAGGACCAAATATTCTTGTCAAAAATTTACAAGACAGCGACAGAATACTTGGCTTCTACAAAATTGCAATTTGAGACTCCAGGAACATAAAACACCCAGCAACAAGAAGATAAGTCATGTTTGATATTCTACCAAAACAATTGCGTTCATCACTAGATAATATAAATGTAAAGTACACAATTGCATACTAATCACAGTATCTTCCCCTTCAAATCACTCTGGCTAAGCAAAGCAAATAGCAGACATCATAATTACGAGGAACCATTTTGATTTTTCATGCAATATCTTCATAGCTGCTTTCGAGCTTATGAATCCCTGTGCGTTCCAATTTCAAACTAATTCATAAACACATGCAAGATACATAAACTAACAAAAGAGGAGCCATGAAATCAAGTGGATAATGAGGTGTTCAAATTTGAAGACTACAAGTCCAAAATCTTGTTACAGCAAACTAAACCTTGGTTCTGATGCTGCATGTCAAGCAAATTGCAATAAACACAGCATAATAAAGCACACAATTTGAGGGGGTTTGACAGCTTGCCTACCCAGGACTTTTCTTTTCTTTTGTTCTTTTTTCTTCTTTTTTCTCTTTCGATAATTACACACTTCACTGATATAAATATTGCACTGTTTAGACGAAACTCTAAAGAAACATTAATGCAAAAACACAAAATCCTATTACATTCAAGAAAATGACTAAAAAAATCTTATTACAAGACCTCACAAAAGCTTTATAGAACTCTCTACAAAACTAGGAAGCAACAGATATGACAGCCTAAAAGACTAAATTCTGCTGTCAAAATGTAGTTGCCTCATTACTGCTTTCTTGTACTGCACATGGCCTTTTCTTGTTCTTAGCATGGATGTCATATCCTCTGTTTTTTATTATATTCAATTTTCTTAATGAAATTATTTCTCTACGATAAGAGAAAAGACCCAAAATCCTATTGCAGCAATCATTCAAGGAATAAAATCCTAATTTACAGGATATGAAAGGGAAACCAAGCACTCAAATGATCAATCGGTACAAGAAGAATACAACAAATAAAATGTCACCAGGCAAAAGGAGCAGTTATAACTTAGCCATGCCACTACAGTTTCTATAAGAGCACAAGAATCAGAAAATGAACTTACAGCAATTGTAGCAATCTGGCTACGGTCTCCCCACTCAGCTAAAAAGGTTAAAATAAATGCCTGCATAGAGAAATAAAAATGCTTCTGCTGAGATTCTATCAAGAGAATAATAACATAAATACCTAAAACAAACATAAACTTAGGCAGTTATCATCATACTTAAATACAGAGTAGCAAAAGGACTCAGCACTGCAAAATCCCATCACTATATAACACATTGAAGAATGTTATACTTCATGAGACCATAATGATGAACAAGCATGAGGCAGAACATGTACCTCCAAAAATATTGGTGTACAAAATCTTGAAAAGAAACGGCGGAAGGATGTTTTCCCTTGACCAGACTCAAGTTTTTCTTCTACCTGAACACAAAATGCATAGTTTCAAGATAATAGGTAATACCATCTCAGGAAAGGCCATCGCAGAGTGAAGGGAATCAAATTTTAAGCATAAAAAATTATCCATAGAGTTTCTTACGAAAAGAAATCACAATAAAGTATCACCATGCTAGGAGCCTCGAATTATCAAATTAATAAAACTATATAGATTACATAACAGATCATGTATTAAGAAAGAATATGGACAGTTCATGACTCCATGGAACATAGAACTTTTAGAGAGAAATAAAACGGGGCAAAAACAAGGCAATATTGACTTTTACAAAAACAACAGGTGAAGAAAAGTGAAAAAAGTTGGATCAGAAAACTGGTGATGATCAGGAATGTAAAAGGCAACTTGGCTAAGCCAGCTGATTATAGTGATATTATGATAAAGGCACAGTTTACCATAGTACCCAAAGCCTATCAAAGCATTAAAGAGAGGGAGGGAGGGAGAGTAGAGAGAGAGAGAGAGAGAGATAACTCCACAGATTAAACATACTAACATCCTATCATCAATGACTAATCCACAGAGACATCCCAAACCGGAAATGAGAGTTACAAGAATCTTAAACTCTTGTTTGACGAGAGATTTTATTTATTTAACAGCAATGAAAGAAAATGCATCTTCCAACTAACTAAAATGCATGGGGTGAACACCATGTAGCCAAAATTGTTTATCCCCTCACAAAATTGTCCTTTCATTTTTTTAGAAATTCATTTTGGTCTTCGAAGTTTTATTTTGAATGATTGGATCCTAATTGAAGGCTAAATGATTTAGATTTCTTAGGCAAAGGTGAAATTGAAAAAATTGGGATCAAAATTAAAAAGACATCAAACATGGATGGTGTCAAAAGTTTTAGGAAAGATACACTTTGGTCTTATAACTATAAAAACAAAACAAATTATATGATTTATGTGCCTTAATTTTTTTCATATTCAATTTTAGTACAAAAAAAAAATTAATCCCTGATTAAGAGAGGGGGGAGAGAGAGAGAGGTCGTTGGATTTTGGCAATAGAGAGAAAAATATCACTAACACCGATTTAGATCACCAAAATAGTTGATGTTGGCGTCAAATGGTTCCATTTGAAGAAGAGTTCAAATTAGTTGTTTTTTTACCTTTAAGTCCATGAAAAAATAGATCTAAGCTCAGTTTGATTTTTAGTTTCGGATTGATTTTAGTTTTTGTGATGGTTTTTTTAGACCATAAAGGTTTATTATAGTTTTTAAGGTGTTTTGAGTAAAAAAAATGGATTGAAAAAACAAGATTTTAGGTCAAAAAATAAAAGCCCTGAATTTCTAGCCAATGTGGTGGCTAGAATCTGGGGAAATCAGACCATTCGTCATATTTTCAAAATAATTTGGGGCGGACAACTTGTCATCCATTCTAGTTACATGAAAAAAGAACTAAAGGCCCTGTCGCACAGGCCTTGACAAAATGGGCCACACAAGTTGGCCTGGGCAGCAACATCTAGCCTTTATTTTATTATTTTTTTTCTAAATTATTGTTTTTCAATTAATGCTTTTTTATATGGGTTTTTTCTCCATTTTTTTATATTTAGATTAATACATTTTTTCTCTTTCATTTTGTTTAGAAAGCATATTTTAAATGACAAATTTATTTTTTATTCATCTATATATTTTTTTATCCTTTGTATAAATGAATTATTTTCTAAAATAAAAATATATATATTTTTTGATAATATTTGTAATATATGCATCCTTGTATAGTGTTTTTTTCCTTTTATTTTATTCAATCAATTTAATTTGAGCCTATATTTCTTTTATTGTTTGGTTGAATAAAAAAATTATTTTAATAAACAAATTTAGCAAACACAATTGGGTAAATGTCTCAACTTGTGAGATTAAATATCTTGATCTACTTTCATCTCCCAATATTTTGCATTTTTTATTTTTAGTTATTGTTCATAGGGTTTTTTTCATTTACTAATGCACAATTCTCGATTTATTTGATTACATGTATGCATGAACATTTTTATTTTCACTTAAAAAAATTAACTACAAAAACGTATTGGAAAAACTTGTGAATATATTTTTTTATTTGAAAAAACAATATTTGGTTCGCGGTAAAGCCCGGGTCAAGTATTTAGTTAGACATATAATAGGTGGAGAAAACAGATTTAAGAAAAGGAAAAACATACCTCCTCCATTTCTTTTTTCTGGGATGATTTTGAATCTGATCTCCAGGCAATGTAAAGCAACCGGAGGCCAAAAAAGGCATACAAAACTGCATATGGAAAGAATAGAATGGTTAGATTTCATATTTAACCTGATTCTAGCACACAAATAAGATTAGCCAAATTCCATTTGCCATCCGAAAATGAAATATGAATTCAGAAGTTAAACTAAGATTTCTATGTTTTATTGACACTGTTGATGACTATGACAGGTACACTTTATATTAAAGGACACAAAAAGCTATTGACATTCAGTTTTACTCTGCCTCTGGGACTAAATTCCACTATGTACATTATTTATCTAACTCATGGAATCTGACAATACAACTGACAGAGGTCCCCTTAATACATTTATTCAACTATAGTTGACTCTTCGAATTCTTAGATATTTTAAAAATATATGGAAAGGGGCTACAATTTCAAACGTTATTTTCCTTGTAGTTGATAAGGGCACCAGTTAAAATGTGTCTGTGGCACTTTCTACAAACAGAATTAAACCACAAAGATGACAGGGTACAAACTTTGTAACATGAAGATTCATCAGGTCAACATTAATTTATTTTTATTCTTGTAAAAATTTCACTGTTGTTTAGTTCTTATATAGATTATAACAAAGAAGGCAGCAACACCTTATTCCAATCATTCATAAGATTCTGTTGTTGAGGTGACATTTTGTACTACCAAGAATCATGTTTACTTTCAGAAAATAACTTTGTAGTTTCCATCTCTAGTTTTCTTATTTATTATAAAATGATTTTTCCATGGAAAATTGTGGAAACATGTTTGTTGAACACAAATTTTCTAAAATGGAAAACAAGGATATTGTTACTTACATTTAGATAATAAAAGAAAGACATGAAATTTAGTGAACCAAACAAGTCCCTTGTTTTTTACGGTGGAGAATTTGGAAAAAACAACTTTTATGTGTTTTCCAATTTCTGGACAAATACAAAGGGAAAAAAAGAGGTGTTTTCAACAAAACAAATCATTTTATATTAGTAAATGTGTTGTATATTTGTCTATTTTCTAAATTTTGTTTTCAAAGAAAACTAGACAAGCTCCCACAAGTAAGCACAACCCTAAAATTTCCAACTCTGGTTCCACACATTATAGAACATGAGAGTCCAATAGGTGAATCCCGACAAGAAGATTTGCAACCATTTAATGTGAAAACGAAAGCTATTCTTCCAATATTTCTCATGATAACAAGACTAGAGAAACTGATCCCATTTAAGTGACTAACAGAAAAGAAACAGTACATTGATAACACATTTCTTGATGGAGTGACTGAATGGCATCCTTGCCCCCATCAAGTTCCACAATTGTCTATCATTGATCCTTCCATGCACATATCAATTCATACTTTTATATGCTAGCATATTGTTCCAAGTGAATGTATTTAAGAACCAAACAGTGCACTGAAATTATTTAATCCATTCACATTTTTTAGAGGAAGTATTTAATAATGACTGCTTAAGATTTAATTTAGTTTTGAAAACTACATATTTTCAATGGATGTCTTGCTAAACTAAACAGGGTTTACTTAAAGGCCAAAATTAACAAGTTTCAAAAGGTGTTTTAACAAGGAATGACAAGCAAAATTTAATGCTGTTTCTCCTCATTCGCAGGCAACATCTGTATCATACAATGAGACATCCACCCTATCTATCTCTGAATAAATCATCCAGTTTTCAGAATTATTTCTAAATATGAAGAATTAGAATACAGGCCAGGGCAGTTTTGAAATATGGGCAAAGACTAAAACTGAGATCTGAAAATATAATGTGACACATATATCTAGAACTTAAATTTAAGAAAGAAACTATGCACCAAGTACCAGCTATTAGCCTTCCTAGGTTAGATAGAATGTTTTGCAATAATCCTCTTCAAATCCTGCCTGGAAGTTACTGTAACCACAACCAGGTATCTCAATTGCCGTATTCATGAGTTTTCCTCCTAGCATGGACACGTTACTCATATTTGACTTCAACCCAGTTCTTCCTTACCCCTATTAAACTTAAGATAGGGCAAGAAACAGGAACAGACTGAACATGGACGGAAGAACTTTCATGGTCCAAAACAATAGAAAAATCATAAAATGCAGATAATAGAACATATAGATTGTCCTAGTTCACCGACCTCCCTAAAGCCATGGACTAAAGAATCTTAAGACTGCAAGCAAATTAGAGAAATTGCAAATGATCATAAGGTATAGCATGGAAGGCATTCCTAGGGAAGAAGAAGAATAAAAAGAAGATATACCAACTGGTATCTGAGAACCAAAATGAATGTAATTTATATAATACGTACTTGTGGCTGCACTATTTGTATGCTTTCTTGATATCAAATTTGGCACAATCCTACCTAGTCCAGTAGAAAGTACCTAATTGATAGCACAACAGCTTTAATCTTCACAATATTGAGAATAAGAAAAGTGCAGTGTAGTTGCTGGACATTCCATTCAATGCTATCCAATCACTTTGCAATGTTAGAAGAAAGAAAGGGAAAAAAGACTGATGTGAAACGATGAAAAGGTAGAGGTCTTTGGTTGAAGTAGAAACTGAAACAAATAACCAGTAACTTACTGTCATAACAATCAATGCAGTGAGTGCGCCAGACAAAACAATAGATTTAGGGTGTCGCATTGCCATAAGAGCTGCTATTATAAAAGTCTCATCTCCAATCTAGCAATCACCATAAAAGTCAAGCAATGGAAACATTTAACAAAATCAATGTCGAGAAAAATTAAGATGATTCAGCCGAGCACCAATCAGAAAAACTTGATAGTAGCAATTGTTTTTCTTCCCTGGTTAATCTAAAAGATAAAGTAAGACAAGAGTAGATAGCACAAACCTCGCTGACCATAATCATTGAGAAGCTAGCAAAGAATGCATCAAAAATTCCAAGACCAGAGTCCAATTCAATAACAGATTTGGCATCAACACCATTTGTAACAATCTGCATCCATAAATGAGTATATGAACAAAATAAGATTTTCTTAGAAACAAACAAAATGATAATAGCAATAAATACCATGCCACGGCGGCCGAGATCTTGAAAGGATCTTGATCCATCTCCTTCATTTTCCGCCCCATCTGCCTATAACAAATAATATCACAAGGAAAACGAGAACACCCATTAAGATCTTATACGGATAAAAATTATATATATATATATATATATATAAAAAAAAAAAAAAAAGGGATCAGAAGTAACTGACCTGAGCAGCAGCGATGTAAGAGAAGGAGAATAGTAGAAGAAAAGCAGCAGAAGCAGCTACATAGAGAAATCTAAGGTTTGAACGAAACTCCATCAGAGAGCAAGTTTGCGAGTAGCGAGATCTCTGAGAAAGAAAGCAGAGGCAGGCGGAGGAGAGGTAGCAAGAGATCTTGCATCCAGACAAGATCCCCAATAGAAAAAGAAGCGTGCTTTGTTTGTAAGCCAAATTCTGTAATATAATAATAAATGGTTAGCGCGTGGAACCGAAATTTTACAATTAGCTAAAAATTATTAGTATTAGTATATAGCTAAAACAGAACTGCCCGATGAAGTGTTTGGCATTGTTCACCTACACTCAGATGCACTGTGGGCTGGAACAATTATTATATAATCATATTATTATTATTTGTATTCAAAAGCTTGTCATATGAGTCACTTGGTCGAGTGGTTAGAGCGCGTCCCCCAGAGCGTGGGAGTTCGAATCTCCCTGTCGACGATTTTTTCGAACAGTTAATATTTCTATATTATTATTATTATTTATATCCAAAAAACTGACCAAAGGAGTCGTTTGGGCGAGTGGTTAGAGCGGCGTGTCCAAGCGACGGGGCGCGGGAGTTCGAATCTCAGCAGTGAAAACATTTCTTGCAAAGTTTTTTTTTTCCAGACTTCTTTTTTTTGTTGTTTTTTTTATATCCAGAGTGTCTCGGTCAACTTACGTGCATCACGATAAATCTCTGAACTTAATTTTTTTACAATTTTCATTGTTCATTATTATTTGAAAATGTGTTTTCCCCTTTTTTTATCGGGCTTCCTTTTTTTTTGATAATCACTGTGTCCGGGCCAGTTTACGCTCACCACGATTTTGTTCCCACGTATATTTTTTTTTATAACCAGAGTAGCTTACACACACCATAAATAATCCTTGAACCCACTTTTTTTATATTTTTTCTGTTTTTTTCCCCACTTCTGATTATTTTTTATAACTAGGATGTCCAGGCTAGCTTACGTGCATCATGACTATTAATTTATACATAGCCAAACGAGATTGCAATTTCAAACTGTAATTAACAGTGATTTGAACTGTGATTTTCATTGTTCATTACTATTTTAAAAGGTGAATTGAATTGTGGTTCTGGTGGGAGATGGCATGAGTGCATGGGAATGCGTTTGGAAATCGCTTTTGAACAAATTTGAAAAAAAAAAATATTTTTATTTTTATTTTAAATTAAAAAAAAAATATTTTTATTTTTATTTTAAATTAAAAAAAAATTCGGTGTTTCTAGATGATTTTAATGTGTCGATGTCAAAAATAATTTAAAAAAAATAAAAAATATATCATTTTGATGCATTTCTGAACGAAAAGTACTTTCAAAAGAAACTTCAATCACACTCTTAAACAGACACAACATGTGGTGGAGGTGGAAGGTAAGGCGAATTGAACTGCTAGCAAAATTTTGTCCTTTAAATGACATTTATTATATATATGTTTTTTATTTTGGTCCTTATACTTTTAATCTTGAATTTTATTTTAATTCTTTTATTTTTTTATATATATTTCTTAAATGGTTCTTATTTTGTCTATGTTTATATCTACATGCTCTTAGTTTTTGTTTTTTTATTTTTATTATTTCCACTGTTATGAAGATTTTTTTTAATTTAATAATTCAGACATCTCAATCTATTGCTTTTTTAATGATGATGATAATTTTATGTTGATTATTTTATTAAAATCTACTAAATAGATCAATTTATTTTGATTTAAAATTCATATATTGTATAGAAAACTTGCACTTAACAGGAATTTTGCATAAATTTATTATTTTGTCTAAATTTATATTATAATAAAAATAATCTCTCATAATTAATTTTTTTCTTTAAAAATCAATATGATATCACTTGCAATGGGGTGCAGGGTATGGGCTAATATATATATATTGAATGTAGATTTTTTTCAAAAAATTCAATGGCAACAGGAAGAAAACTGGCTTCTCTGATTTCTTCTCCATTACTCTCTTTGACGGTTGCCTGCCATATTATATCTATCGTATAACACGTGGTATATCTATGGCAACTTCTAGATTTATTATATATGTGTTTTTTTTTTTCATTTTTGGCCTTATACTTTTAATCTTGGATTTTATTTTAATTCCTTTTATATATATATATATATATATATATATATATATATATATATACATGCTCTTAGTTTTTGTTTTCAATTTTTATTTATTTTCATTGTTATTAAGGTTTTTTTATTTACTGCTCAAATTTTAATATGTGGTGGTGGTCATTTGAAATTTAATAATTATTATGATTTCTCTTTCTTTTTTCCTTTAAGTCAAATAATTTCTTAAAATCTAATAATATTTATTTTTATTTTGTCATTTATTTTGTTTTTAATTTTTTTTTAGTATTGTTAGGTCTTGAATTTTCTAATTATTAGAGATAAGACATTCAAAATAATGACTGTTAATTAAAACTATTTGCTAATTAAAGAATTCATAAAACAAATAAACATACATAACAATCAATTAGTATGTTACACTGCGCACATGACTCATTTCAACAAAATTTTATCGATTCCAACTGTACAATCGACCGATACAATAATTATCAAAATAATTTTAACAGTAGCAACATTCAATCACTTTTAGCGGAAAAAAAAAACTCTTTCTAATATATTCCATTAATTACAATTTTACAAATTAAATATTAAAATAACCAACTACAATCAATTACTTTTAGGCGGAAAAAGAAACTCTTTCTAACATATTCCATTAATTACAATTTTACAAATTAAATATTAAAATAACCAGTTACAACACGTATAAAATCATTCAATTTCCTACATAGAAAAAAGCCTACATAAAGCATTCAAAATAATGATAATGATTATTTTTAGGTTTTTTTATTATAAAAATGGGAGACTAATTATATGTTTTAATATTTATTTAATATTATCGTCTTAAAATATATATATAGAGAGAGAAAGAAAATGACCTAGGATTTTTTGAAGAAAAACAATTAATATCAGTATTCTGAAATATTTTTAATGTAATAATATAATGAATAAATCTTATAAAATAAAAAAAAATATTTTTTTTTAATTCTAATTTTGTGCTCTTTCGTTTAAGTTTATTTTTTAAAAAACAATTACAATATTTTATTTATAATATTTTAGATCTAATATTACTAGGGAAAAAAGGCAACTCAAAAAAAAATAGGTAGACAAATTTACCTAGGTTATTTATAATTAAAAAAATATACGAACCATTTCCCGTTTTGATCACATTATTCCTTTTAGGCGGAAAAAAAATCATTTCTAACATATTTTATCTATTATAATTTTACTAATTAAATATTAAATTAACTAATTACAGCACGTTAAAAATCAATTAGTTTTCTACATAGAAAGAAACTCAGCGCAACGGGCGGGCAAGTAAGCTCGTCTAAAACTAAAAGGAGATCAGGGTTTTGTATAGTGAAATTTATTGTATATTTAGATACAGATTATTGTAGATTATAATTATGAAATTATTATTTTATCCCTCTTTGCACAGTAATTTTAGCCTTGAGTCCAAGGGTATTTTCAATTTTTTATATTTTTGGACATAATAAAATAATCATAATACCCTCTAATAAGAGAAAAATCAACAGTGGACTCCTGGGGTATTAAGGATATTGCATTTTTTTACAATGTATAAATACAACTATACCTCCATATAAGACAAAATATAACTGTTACCACTGGGGGTATAAAGGAAAATGCATTTTTTTTGAAAATGTATAAGTACGTATAACCCCCTATAAGACAAAATCCAAGAGTTGATTATAGAGGTGTATTGATAATTTATAATTTTTAATTATATTTTTTGTCGCGGTACTGTAGACGTGTCTTTGGATACACTGTCAATTTCTGAACTCAAGCACGTTTCGAATAACGCATGTGGTGTCGCAGAACGTTTAAAAATATCCATCTGGCGTCTAAAATGATTCTCATCAGGTTATCTTCATCATGGTGCAGCGCGTGGCGTGTAAAGGTGGTGGAGACATGACAGGTTATCTTCATCAGACCCCTTTGTTTATTGGGTTTTCATTGTAGTCCGTGAACTATGGATTGTTTTGTATAATTTGTTATAGAAATTTTGATTTGTTTTAATTTTGTTCTTCAATTGAAATTGATTGCATATTTAGGTTTCATTTCGGTCTTCAGGCTTTGAATTTCCAAATTGGTTTTAACTCCTTTAATATTTTCGGTATCAAAATTTGGATTTGTTTCAACTTTGTTCTTGAAATGAAATTGATTATATATTTATTTTTTTATTTTGGCCTTTATAATTTTAATCTTTGATTTTATTTTATTTTAATTTCTTTATATATATCTGAAATGGTTCCTACTTTTATTTATGTTTGTATGTATATGCTCTTAGTTTTTGTTTTTAATTTTTATTATTTTCTCTTTTATTAAGGTTCTATTTTTTTAATTTTGTTCTTAAATTTTAATTTGTGTTGGTGATCATTTAAAAATTAATATTTATTATTTTTCCCTTTGTTGTTTTTTTGTTTTTTAATTATTTGTATTTATTCTTAAAGTCAAATAATGTTTTTGAAGCTAATAATATTTATTTTTGTTCTGTCATTTATTTTATTTTTTAATTGCTTTTTTTTTTTTAATATTTTTAGGTGTTAAAATTTCTAATTATTATAGATAAGGCATTCAAAAATAATGATAATGATTATTTGTAAGGTTTTTTCTTAGAAATATGTTAGACTAATTATATATTTTGATATTTGTTTAATATTAACACCTTAAAATATATATAAATAAATGACCTAAGTTTTTTTGAAAAAAAAATCAAATTAATTTAATATCAGTGTTCTGAAATACTTTTAATATAATAATATTAAAAATAAATCTTATAAAATAAAAAAATAATAATTTAAATTTTTTCTAACAATAATGATGGTGTCATCGATAGTATGACCAATAATAATTAAAATATTAATTATTTACAATAATAGTTATAATGAGAGTTATAATGATTGTGACAATTTAACAATCATGATAATAACAATGAGAATAATATTCAAAATAATTCATCAATTGATGTTATTTTTAAAAAAAGTTGACTTTTGCGGATTTTTTTGTGCATAATATTTCAAATGTAATATCAAATAAACAAAAAATATACGAGTTACTCGCCTACACTTTGTCGTGGCCAGCAACAAATTTTTTAACGAGCAGAGGTGTATAGATACAAACAAAAAATTAAGAACCATCTCAGAAGGACAAAAAAAATCAAGGGATTGAAACTAAACTAAAAAGTTAAAAAAAAGATAAAAACTGAAATCCAAAACAAGAAATTATATATGTTGAAACTAGACAAAAAACAATTATCTTAGCGGAGGAGTGCGGGTTTATGGCTCGTATATATTATTTAGAGTGCGATAATCATTATTTTCAAGATATTTTTTATTTAGAAATAAATCAAAATAATATTTTTAACATTAATGCATTAAAATCATTTAGAAATTAATTTACTTTTTTAGCATTTGATTTATTAAAAATTTGTATTCATGTTTTTTTAATCTCTTTTCTATTAAGTTATTTTAATGTTCTAATCATGATCATAAAATTAGTGAGTTAACCTCAATTGACTAAAATCATTTTATTCATTGTTTTTTTTTTTTAAATTTAGCATTGAATTAGTTGATAATTAAACTTTATAATTTTCTTTAGTTTGTTTGGATTACCGTGATATTACAATTAAATCACAAATTTATCGTGCTAACAAGGATGAGCTCGAGTAAGTTTTTTTTCTTTTTTATATTGTTAATTTTTATTTATTATCATTCTATTTTTTGTATTATTTAATTACTCTAGCTTATTAAACACAATTGAGTTAATGATTTCTTCTTTTTTAGCAATTCTTTTTACATTAAAGAAAATTTGTGTCACTCTCTACTCTTTATGAAACAATTCAAATAGACAAACAAATTAGGGTTTCAAAGCTCATGAAACAGAAAACTCACCCTCTTATTACAACTTTGAAACTATACAGGGTCTTCTATACACCCCACTGTAAGGTTTAGACCTCACCTCTCCTAATAGTGGTTGAAAGTGAAACCACTACCTCTTCCTCTGTCACGAACTGAAATTGAAGAGGAGCTCACGGATGGAGGGAATTAGAGCTGGCCTTGGGATTCAAAATTTCTAACCTAAACGACTACGTTTGGGGGCAGCCAAACTAAGAGGCAAACGACGGCGTTTCGCATGTTTATCTATCTTTTACTTTCCTTGTAAACGGTTGCGTTTTGTGTGGAGCCTTTATTGTTAATTTCCTTAGCAGACTAGCACTCACGTGACTTTTCCGTGGGAAGTCGTTATCTTGTTGTTTTAAATTCCCTGCTGTAGCAGCAGAAGAATACATTGAAAAATTATAACAGAAATTGAGAGATTCTCTCCCTGTCCCTCCTCCCTCACGCACTAATCGTGCTCTCTTTCCCAGTCCCAATCTTCTTCTTCTTCCTCTGGAATTTGAACTTGCACCAAATTGGTATCAGAGCCCGTCGTCTTCGGATTCAACAAAATGGCACCTGAAACTAGATCCCAAGATGTGAGAAGGATGGAAGAGTCCTTGGAAGCAAATAACCAACGAGTCAATGTGGTGGTTGATGATTTGGCTCAACTGAAGGCAATGATAAAAGAAATGGCTACTCAACAGATTGCCATCCAACAAACGTTACAAACTTTAGCTGGTGAAGCAAGCTCCTCACAAGGAGTTCTGTCTCCCCAACAAGCTCCTCCACAGACCCACGCTGACTGGTCAGGAGAGGGTTCCCAGCTCAACTATCGAGCTTGCAGACCCAGGAGGGATTTTCCCACCTTTGAAGGAGAAGAAGTTCATAAATGGTTGTACAAATGCAACCAATACTTTGATTTGGAAAAGATACTCGAGGGGGAGAAATTGAAACTAGCCTCTTACTACTTGGATGGGATGGCCTTGTACTGGCATCAGAATTACACCAGGAATTTGGAAGGAAGGGAGCTCACTTGGACCGAGTACGTTGATGCTCTATGCTGCAGGTTTGGTGGTCAGAGAGACCCTCTTGAGGAGCTGACTGAACACAAACAAGAAGGGGATTTGGAGAGCTATATCAAGGACTTTGATATGTTATGGAATAGAGCACAGATTGCAGAGAAACAAGCATTGGTGTTTTTTTTAGGAGGTCTGGAGGTAGAAATTAAAAACCTGGTGAAGATGTTTGAACCAAAGTCCCTTAAGCAAGCTTACAACTTAGCACGATTACATAACAACACCCTCACTCACAGAAAAATCACTCCCCATTACCCGAGATCACAAAGCCAAATGGGTCCTAACTCCCAGCCTACCAGAGTAAATCTCTCCACAAACCATCCATCAACAAACAACACACCACTGAAAACATCAACTGCAGCCATACTACCTAACCCCACCTCTTTTAACCCCAACCAACAGAGGCCTGTTAAACCCATTAGGACCAAGGAAATGGATGACAGGAGGGCCAAAGGGCTGTGTTTCTGGTGTGATGAAAGGTTTGTGCCTGGTCATAGGTGCAGAAATCGCAGGTTGTATTCCTTATGCATAGTGGAGGATGAAGGAGAGAAATCAGAGGGGGAAGAACCATTAGAAGCCCTGAGTGTGGAAACCCCTACGCCTCACCTATCCCTTCAAGCAATACAGGGTACCTCGGGTTGTCAGACTATCAAGGTGTGGGGAAGGATAGGCCGATGCCCCATTTTCATCCTCATTGATTCGGGAAGTACTCACAACTTTCTGAATGCTGGGCTGGTTGACAAGCTGGAATGTTCCTTGACTCCCATTAAACCCATAGAGGTAGAGGCAGCCAATGGGGGAACAATGTCTTGCGCTTCGGTGTGCAAAAACCTGCAGTGGAGAATGCAAGGGGTCAAATTCCAGGCTGACGTTTTTGTAATGAAGCTGCAAAATTATGACATGGTGTTGGGAATTCAGTGGTTGAAACTACTAGGGAATGTGCTTTCAAACTACGAAGAAAGGTGGGTATCTTTTTTGTGGCAGGGCAAGGAGGTCACGCTTAGAGGAGAGAACCCTAAGCTAGCACAATCTATAAGGTTGGAGGAGCTGAATGGATTGCTAAGCTCAGAATCCCTAATAACAGAGGTTTGGTTATGCAGCCTTAGGGTGATGGGTGGCCCTGGTTGGGAACAACCTGTAGAGAAGGAGTTCCATGAGTCCAATAGCTCGGGAGAGTCACCCTTACTGGCCCTATTGTCAACTTACGACCCTGTTTTCTGTGAGCCGAAGAGCCTTCCCCCTGCTAGAAGGCATGATCACAGGATACCTTTGAAGGATGAAAGCCTGACAGTCAACCTAAGGTCTTACAGGTACTCAGGGTTGCAGAAGGATACCCTTGAGTCCTTGGTGGCCGAGATGCTAGAGGAGGGCATAGTGCAGCCCAGCAATAGCCCCTTTGCTTCCCCAGTGGTACTAGTGAAGAAGAAGGACCAAACATGGAGGTTTTGTGTTGATTATCGGGCCCTCAACAAAATCACCATTAAAGATAAGTACCTCATCCCAATTATTGATGAATTGTTAGAGGAGTTAGAAGGGGCAACAATTTTTTCGAAAATTGACCTAAGGGCAGGCTACCATCAAATTAGAATGGTCTCGGAAGATGTTTTCAAAACAGCATTTAGGACACATAATGGCCATTATGAGTTTTTGGTCATGCCATTTGGGTTGTCAAATGCCCCTGCTACCTTCCAGAGCCTAATGAATGACATATTTAGGGAGCATTTGAGGAAATTTATCTTGGTCTTCTTCTACGATATCCTGATATACAGCAGAAGCATGGATGAACACCTGTTCCACCTAAAGCAGGTTTTTGAAATTTTAAAAGACCACCAACTAATGGCCAAGAAAAGCAAGTGTGTATTTGGCACTAGACAGATGGAATACCTTGGATACATAATTACCCGAGAAGGAGTGGCAACAGATCCTAGCAAAATTGCAGCAGTCCTACATTGGCCAGTGCCCACGACTATCAAACAACTCAGAGGTTTTTTGGGGTTGACTGGGTATTACAGGAGGTTCGTGCGAGAATATGGGACCATATGCCGACCCCTTACACAGTTATTAAAGAAAGATGCTTTTGCATGGAATGAACTAGCCACCTTGGCTTTCAATCAACTGAAGGAGATCATGTCCCAACCCCCTATGTTGGCTTTGCCCAATTTCGAGAGGACTTTTGTGGTTGAAACAGATGCCTCCGGAATGGGCATTGGGGCCGTGCTCATGCAGGAAGGGCACCCCATAGCTTTTGTGAGTAAAGCCTTGGGGTCGAGACAGTTAGCACTATCAACCTATGAGAGAGAGTTGCTGGCTATAGTCTATGCAGTCACTAAGTGGAAGCACTATCTGTGGGGAAGGAAATTCCTCATAAGAACTGATCACTCAAGCCTTAAGTTCTTACTCACTCAAAAGGCCACTCATGTGTCGCAACAAGTATGGTTAACAAAGCTCTTGGGTTTTGAATATGAGATAGACTACAGGAAAGGGAAGGATAATGTAGCCGCAGATGCTCTCTCCAGAATGTCGCACCATGAGCTTAGTGCTTTCACCCTCTCTTCGGTGACAACAAGCATCATGGGGGATATAAGGGAAACTTGGGAGGTTGACCCTAATCTAAAGAAGCTGGTGGCAGAATTGATGCTTGACAGACATTCTCACCCTCATTACTCATGGGTAAATGACACCCTTCTCAGGAAGGGAAAGGTGGTGGTAGGGCAGAATCCCACTCTTCAGCTTAAGCTCATCAGCTTATACCATGATACTACCATTGGGGGACACTCGGGAGCCACAGTTACGGCAAAGAGAGTGGGACAAGTTTTCTATTGGAGAAAATTGCAGAGAATGGTTAGGCAATATGTGAGAGAGTGCTCAATTTGTCAGCAAAACAAAGGGGAGAATGTCAAATCCCCTGGCCTCCTACAACCATTACCAATCCCCTACGCCCCTTTTGTCGATATTAGCATGGATTTCGTAGAAGGGCTTCCGAAATCAGAGGGAATGGAAGTCATTCTGGTGGTGGTGGATAGGTTCAGTAAATACGCTCACCTAATGGCCTTAAAACACCCGTACACTGCTCTCACGGTAGCTAAAGTTTTCATGGAAAATGTGTACAAGCTACATGGCTTGCCAGCCTCCATTGTTAGCGACAGGGGAAGTGTTTTCCTTAGCCAATTTTGGAAGGAATTGTTCAAACAACAGGGGGTTAACCTACAATACTCCACGGCATACCACCCTCAATCTGACGGTCAGACAGAAGTAGTCAACAAGTGCATAGAGGGCTACCTAAGGTGCATGACAGGGTCGGCCCCTACACAGTGGGGAAAATGGTTAAGCTCTTGCGAATGGTGGTACAATACTAACTACCACACGGCCATAAGAAAAAAACCCTACGAGATACTCTACGGCATGGAACCCCCAATCCACATTCCCTACACCCCCAAGGATTCCCCAGTAGAGATAGTGGACCAATATCTCACCCAAAGGGAAGGCATATTCAGGCTCATCCGGGAGAACCTTCAAAAATCACAAAACAGGATGACCCAACAAGCTAATAGGAAAAGGAGCGAGAGGGTGTTCGCAGAAGGCGATCTAGTCTACCTAAAGCTACAACCCTACAGGCAGCAATCAGTACACAAAAGAGCATTCCACAAGCTATCGGCTAAGTATTACGGGCCCTATACAGTTCTCAAGAAAATTGGAAGTGTTGCATATAAGCTTAAATTACCTGCGACAGCTACCATTCATCCCGTGTTCCATGTGTCTCAATTGAAGAAGCAAGTGGGGAACCATGTGCTACAATTCGACCTCCTAGTCATGACAGGGGGCACCCTATTGCAGTCACTGGCGATCATTAAAAGGAGGATGGTGAGGAAAGGGAACGTGGCAGCCACCCAGTTTTTGGTGAAGTGGAAGGAATTACCTCTGAGTGAGGCCACATGGGAGGATGCAGAAGAGTTTGGGTACAGATTTCCTCATTTTTCCCTTGAGGACAAGGTCAATTTCAAGGGTGGGGCATTGTCACAAACTGAAATTGAAGAGGAGCTCACGTATGGAGGGAATTAGAGCTGGCCTTGGGATTCAAAATTTCTAACCTAAACGACTACGTTTGGGGGCAGCCAAACTAAGAGGCAAACGACGGCGTTTCGCATGTTTATCTATCTTTTACTTTCCTTGTAAACGGTTGCGTTTTGTGTGCAGCCTTTATTGTTAATTTCCTTAGCAGACTAGCACTCACGTGAGTTTTCCGTGGGAAGTCGTTATCTTGTTGTTTTAAATTCCCTGCTGTAGCAGCAGAAGAATACATTGAAAAATTATAACATAAATTGAGAGATTCTCTCCCTGTCCCTCCTCCCTCACGCACTAATCGTGCTCTCTTTCCCAGTCCCAATCTTCTTCTTCTTCCTCTGGAATTTGAACTTGCACCATCCTCCCAAGGTCTTCTTTTTCATCTTTTACTACTATTACCCTTAATTTCAATTCCAAACATAGTTATTCATATATTTTTTAGGTAAACATGATGTTTCCTCAACTTTTAAATCTAGAATTCTCAAGAATTCAAGAAACCTTATATTTTCATGTGTTTTCATGTATTAACTTAATTTGCATACATTCTTGGTGTGTCTACATCCCTAATTACACACAATAATCAATCAAGAACCTATCCTTATATTTTTTTTCCATTAGCTGAACTTAGAAACGTTTATTTTTATGGGATTTTCTTTAATTTCTTTTATTTATTTACCCTCATTATACATGCTAAACTCATTTAATAATTTAATTTCAAAGGATTAGTGATTTTTTTCCTCAAGTCTTGGATTGAACCGTATATATAAGAACATCTTTCCTCATGGAATCTAAATCTCATAAAATTTAGGGTTTTTCTTATTTTGTTTAATAATTATATAATTGTTTGTAATATTATTATTTAGAGCATGTACCTGAAGATTTTTTAAAATGGTATAACCTTTCAATTGTTGCTTCTACCAAATCTTTCTTCTCCATAGGTTTTCTCTTCTTTTGCCATGACATTTCCTCCTCCCCCCCCCCCCCCCCCCTCAAACTTTTGTCTTTAATTACGTTTTCCTCTCTTTCATTCATGATTAAAAATCCTTTTTTCTTTTCTTTTCTTTTCTCTCCTTTATTGTTTTTTAAAAGACAGAGATGACTCACAGTGACTCCTATTTTCTCCTCTAGGTATTATATTTGGCCTGCCATTCAGGAAACTAGTATGTTTATTTTTTCTTTTTAAAAATAATTTTCATTATCATTATTTTAGTTATTAATATACTAATATGATTTTATTTTTTATATCTTTAATTTTTTTATCATATACACAAAATTCTACTTCATCTTTCCTTTTCTTGTTTTATTGCAACCACCACCACTTTTTTTTTTTTTTTAAATCAAGGGTTATATCTTTCCCCTTCTTATAAGATCTTGTTCCTGAAATTTTAAGTTTTCATACCCAAGTCTTTGAACAAGCTCGGGTTTTTCATCCTCATTTCCATTTCTTTCTTTTAAGTCTTTTTATTTAGGAGCTCCTCCATAATACTCTTACTAGTGGCACATTTTTCTCTTTAATGTTTGCTTTGTCCAATCAAATATTAATTATGTTTGGTTTAATGTAAAATATTTGCAACTAAATCCTTATTTAATTAGTAATTTTGTTTAATCTCTAAAATATCCTAGTACATGAACCAACATATTAATTATATAATGAAAATAAATGTTATGATGAGTGATTCACGAGCTATGAACATTCATGAGTATTTAGGATATTCATAAACTCCTTCACGAATTATTAATATTCATGAGTTATGAGTAATTTAAGAGTTATGAGTAATTTAAGACTTATGAATATTCATCAAAATTAAATAAACATTTATAAGTTCCGAACATTCATGAATAATAAGTATTAATATTTTGGCTTTAAAGTCTTGTAAATAGGTGTCTTGGATGGTTGGAAAAATAGAGATGAAATTTTTTAAGTTCTTTCCATCATTTGTGACCTGGTCTTCTACTCTTTCCTTTCATTTTTTCAAAACAGATATTGAATATAACTCATTTGAGTTTTTTTTTTTGATAACCGGGGTGTCCGGGCTAGCTTGCGCGTATCACAACTAATCTCCGGGCCTACTAAACATCCTGCAAATTCAATAAGCATCTTGAATCTGGAATGAGAGAAAGGGAGAAATCCTTTTTGACCACAAGGCCAAGATCATTTGAGTTTGTTATATCTTACGTAAGAGTGCATAAGATGAAATTTAAATCTTGAAAGACTTACTGAAGAAAATCTTTTTGCACTCATGTAGTTGCTTTATACAAGTTTATACCTTTATTTTTTTATGGTTTTTAAAAATAAACAGAATAGTTTTATTTTAAAAAATTTCATATCACAAGGAATGTCATTTTTACCTTTTATACTTATGCAATAACAATTTCTTTTTAAAATTAAAATTAAACATTTTAAACTATATAACTCTTCACAAACTCATAACTAAATCTCAAGTGATTAAAATTTACAATTTACTAAAGTAAAGCATAAGTCTATAATAAAAAAAATAATCTAATTCCTTTAAAACACAAAATGATATAATAAACGTGCAAGAAAATAACCACAAAGAAAGGTAAAACAAATAATATTAGAATTATATCCCCTTTGTAAATGTGAAAGAACATGCAATCTATTGTTTTCCCTTTGTTTCATTTGCATCTTTCTTCTTCTTCTTCTTCTTCTTCTTCTTCTTAATCTTATTTTCGAATTTGCCATCAATCGGTTTATATTTAGCTGCCACCAATTTTGCAATTTTGTATGCAATTGCAAACAACCTAATCTATTATACTATATATATGTATACACATTATTAATCTTGATTGTGTGAACAATTTAATAAGTTGTATCCCCAATAAGTGTGACATGATGGCTCTCACTTGCGATTTGTATAACAAATTTTGAGTTCAAGACAGAACATGTACCCCTTGTAAAAATCTGGGATAACCGAGATTTTACTCGCTCATCTGGACCTATATTTTCTGGGAAGTAAGGTTTACTCGCTTAAGAAAAAGTTTAATAAGTTATGTAGATTTATTGAATAGGGAATAATTATTACATAAATTTTATGCTTGAGAAAAATTAATTGGAAAACATTTAATTTTTTTAGGATAGATTATATTTACACATCAAAATTATATAGACCATCTCCATTTAAAAACAAACATGACAAAACATCTTTTTATATAAAAAAAATACCCTACCCTTAATTACTATTTATAAATATAGTTGACTTAGGAGCTTCAAAAAAACTAGAAAACCAAAATAATAAAATGGGATATGATTTTTTAAAACATGAACAATATTAATTTCTCCATTTTAAGAAAACATGAGAAGAAATTAGCAAGATTTTCAAGGCTAGTGACTAATATTAATTTATCCAGCTAAATATCAGCTTTGATGTCAACGTGTAGAAAAGCCAGAAGAGCATACACATTAACTATAAAATAAATGGTGTCGCTCTTTTCCTGTTTGAGCCACTGTGCATTGTGTGTAAATGCACTGTTGACTGTGACAGTGTTCTCCCGGTTTTGCCCATGGTCTGCCCTGATGTTTTGTTTGGGTGCCTGGGGTTTGTTTTGGTTTTTCGCGTGATTTTGTGTTTCTCATTAATGTGGTCTGCATCGCCAGCTAAGTAAATTAATTAAGACCATCTCTTCGTCCCAGTAAAGCCATGCCTCTTAAATTTCTTCTCTTGCAAATCTCTCTGCATGGCGTTCATTTATCATCTACTTTGAAAGATTATTTTGCAGCCTATATACTTTGTGATGGCGCGTGGCTGTTTAGGGAGGATTTTTTTTTCTTTCCGAAAAGACAGAGCTCAAATTCTGTCGTGGTCTGGAAATTCAAAACTCAAATTTGCTTCAGAAGATCCAAACCTCAAGCCGTGGTCTGGATGGAAAATGGAGTCCCGTGAGAAAATGTTGATTAAGAGAATTTTCCTAATTGATTCACAGTCAAGGGCAAGAGGAAAGCATCTACAGCGATTTCAATTTGGGGCCAAAATTCTCCCTTGCACAGCGTCATTCCAAACCTCAAGTCGTGGTCTGGAAATCCAAAACTCAAGCCGTCGTCTGGAAAATGGAGTCCCGTGAGAAAATGTTAATTAAGAGAATTTTCCTAATTGATTCACAGTCAAGGGCAAGAGGGAAGCATCTACAGCGATTTCAATTTGGGGCCAAAATTCTCCCTTGCACAACGTCATTCCAAACCTCAAGCCATGGTCTGGAAATCCAAAACTCAAGTCGTGGTCTGGAAAATGGAGTCCCGTGAGAAAATATTGATTAAGAGAATTTTCCTAATTGATTCACAGTCAAGGGAAAGAGGAAAGCATCTACAGTGATTTCAATTTGGGGCCAAAATTCTCCCTTGCACAGCGTCATGAATCAATTGCGAAAAATGCAGCAATTGATTTTCAACCATCTCGCCTGGTATGGGTTCTGTCAAACCGATGACAGAGCTGGTGATTTCGCAATGGGGTCTCCTTATATGAGCAAATCAATCCATTCACTAACCTTCCTGAATAACTCCAAAGAAGAAGTTCATAGATGTCTCCTTGCTCCTTGAAATGCTCTCTCTCCACCCCCTTTCAAATCCATCCCAACAAAGATCAGGACCCGAAAAATGCCATTTCTTCCTTCCGTGCCACTACTAACATCCTCCTATCCTCGCACCCTTTGACTTCTGCTTATGCATCCAAAGTCTCTCACTTTCACCAATTGATTTGGGTTTTTACCAAAGCAAGGAGAGCCGTGCTATTTGGTTTGTTGAGAAACCTGATTGGCATGCTCAGTTATCACTTGATGCCACTGATCTTTATATAAGGTAAAGTTTGGTTCTTTATTGTTATTTTAACATTTGGGTTTTAGCTGTTTAGTTTGTTAGTGCATGTGAGTAAATGTTGTCAAGTTTTCAACTTCGCATATGATCATTAAGGTTTGGTGAATTGCCACTGTTGCGGTTATGATGTAGGTTGTTTGAGTTAACTCTCACTGTGAATGATCACTGTGTTTTTGCATTATGTTCATTATTTGGATTTATTTTTATTATTAGGAGATTCATATATTTTATGTCTTCAGTGAATGAGGGATTTGGTTTGCAGGCTAATGTAATTGACTAGGCTTGCCCGAATGGCATGCCTAGGTTGCATGCATGTTGTTTTCTATTTTTGGATGTTTTGATTGGATTTGATTGGTGTTTTTTGACTTTAGTGTCCATTTTATTTGGTTAGACAGATTTTGTGTTGTCACTTCACATACTTTATGTTGGTTTTTTTTCAATGAGGCCATGCTGTGATTTGACTCTTTTTTTGACTGTGGTTAGTGGAGTGGTTTGGACAGGTTTTCCCTGGCCATGTGTATAATATAGTTTGTTTGGCTCATTTTAAGTTAGGATTCGGGTGCAGCATTGTTTTCTTTTTGGGTGGTCTGTTTGCTGCCTCTTCTTTGCTTTTTCTCCCCTGATTCATTTTTGATCTTATGATCGTTTTGTTTTGTTCTCATTTTTTTGGGTTTTGGTTGTTCAGGGTCGTGGCTAGCTAATTCTCAGCTGTTACCGTCAGCCTTTCAGTGATTTCTGGGTGTTCCTCCTCTGTTTTAAGGTCTGTTTCCTGTGTTTTTTTATGGTTGCTTGCTGATTTTTTGTGTTCGTTGTGTTGCTTCTATTGTTTATAATGTTGTTGCTGCTGATGAGGCTTTTTTTAGGGTTTATTTGTTGTTGTGTTGTTTGTTTGGTTTCTTTCTCTTTTATCTAGGTTGTTTTGTTGGTTTTTCCTCTCTTTTTTTAGGTGTCTATCTTGAGTTCTTCTTGCCATTACCTTTGTTTCTTTTTGTGCTTCTTTTTATTTTTATTTTTTTGGCCTTTTGCCTCCATTCCATTGCCTTTTGGTGTGATTTTGTTGTTTGAAGGTGGCCTGCCCAGGATGACACTTCATAGCTGCTGTTTTCATTGGATTTATCGCAGTTTTACCATGTTGTTTTAGCTTCTTTTTTTTTTTTTTTTTTTTTTTTTTTGGGGGGGGGGGGGGGGGTGTTCAGGTGAACACTTTTCTTTATGCTTTGCATGTTTTGTTTTGGTTTTTTTCCTCACTTTTCCTCCTTTTAGTTGTTGTTTGTCCAGCCTAGGTGTGGTGCCATGTTTTTACCACTTGATAGCTGCTGTTTTTAATAGGGTTTATGGCAATGTTTCTCAGCTGTATTTTTTTGTTCTTTTTGGGGTTTCAAATGCATGCTTTGTGGTATATATTATATGTTTCCTTTTGTGTTTGGCTTGCATTTTCTCCTGTAAGTTGTTGCTGCTACTGTTGATGTTTTGGTTGCGTTTGTGAGATTTTATGATTGCTGTTTTTGTCGTTTTTTAGTTGTTTCAGACGGACATTGTCTTTCATGTTTTGTATGTTTCCTTTTAGTCTTCACCTTGCACTCTCTCCTGTGAATGGCTGACTAATTAGGCTGAGTTTGCACAAATGTTTTGTCCATTTAGATTGTTGAGTTTTTCAGCTCAAAATATGTGTCTATGTGCTGTTGAGATGCGCAATTGTTGTTCGATGGTAAACTGCCCTAAATGTTTCTTATAGGCTATTGTTAAGTTTCCAAACGTGGTAGTTTTTTTATCTGTCTTGCCTTGCTATGGATTTGTTGTTTGGAATGCAACGATGTTCATGGTTCTTCATGTCTGATTATGCGAGTGCAATGTTGCAATTTGTATTTTGAGTATAGGATGTTGATTTGTTTTTTTAAATGTTTTGTTTTTTTGCTTACTTCATGTATTGATATTTTTTCAGCTAAGGTTGTGGTTTCAGAGTGGTTTTCAAGGGATTGAGGGGTTGTTTTTCTGGGACTACCAAGTCGCTTTTGCTCCAGTGTTTTCTGAACTGTTCATCAGGTTTGTTCCTCCCATGTGCATCTCTTTTCTAATTGTTATTTTGGCTGTCATTATTTTTTCATCCTTGATTATTTTTGTTTCTTCGGATAATTTATTTTTTATTAAATTTTGCACTTATTTTTGCAATGGTTGTGTGTGGTTTCATTTGGTTAAAAAAATTTCCTCATGCTTTCATGTCTTCTAAAAACAATAAAAAAAAGCTTCGACTATGGTCACATTTTTTCCTCATGCTTTCAGTTCTTATATATGATGGGAGACTATGAATATTAATGGATTGGGATAAGAAATGATGCATGTATTATACATGAGGCAATTGGTTAACAAATGCGTGCAAAGGTATTTTGTTTGATGGGCTAATATATTTACCCGGTTACATTAGGCTCATTCTACAATGCTTTAAATATTTATTTACAATTGCTCTTTAAATTTTTATTCAAGTCTATTTCTACTTAGGGTTACGCTGTGATTGTTATGCTTGCTCCTCTTTAGGTGTTAAGGTTTTATTTATTAATTATGAGTTTCGTTTTGTTAGTCAATAATGGGAAGGTTTGGGAAAAGGTTTTTTAAACCTTTTTCCCTCCATCATTTAGATTGAAAGAGTCTTTTCTCTTTTAGCCTTTATTTTTGAACTTTCTGCAACAAGGTTAGATAGCTTGGGTTGCATAGGCATCATATCTATGCAAAAAATAGATGGTACCTGGTATGATTGTTGGGAGATGTTTAGTGTGTTTGTCATATCATTTTTAGGTTGCTCACGTTGAAGCTTAAGCAATTAAAGTCATTGTTTTGTGCTTGCCTTTGTTTTTTATTTTAATGCTTCAATGTTACAATTACTAATGAAAAAAAAGGGTTTTTAATTAATAGTGTGTTCTACCATGGAAATTCGTTGCAATTTGCAACATGTTTTGGATTCATCCATCAAATTTAGATCGCTTTGTATTAAATGTTGACGCCACATGTTGTTCTGTGCATCCATGCCAGTATTAAACTGTTTTGCTTTGGAAATACATTAATGATATGTTTTTTAATATGGATACATGGTAATTAACATTAGATCATCTTTTTCCCGAGATACATGAGCCATGTATTTTCTAAAATAGATGAATTGTCATTGGCTACAGTTTGTGCTTGCTGGATCGCTTTTTAGTTGCCTTGCATTCGAATTCTGAGATAGGTTTGCATGAGCAAGCAAGCCAACATTAGATAACCTTGGTTTGGGATTATAATCTAGGGATGAATTTTTACATGCTAGAGTACTTAGATGAAGGATGCTTTATTCAAACTTTTTTCTCTGGATTGCACTCATTGTGGTTTAGGAGGCAATTTTTTCATCTTTTTTTTTCTTTGGATTTTTAAGTGTTCTTCATTGCTTGCATCTTGACGCGTGACGTCAAAGTTACCTCAATTCAAGTTGATGCCTTTTATAAAATGTTATTATTGTTGTTGCTGACATTTGCACTCAAAATCATTTTTCATTTAAAGACTATCATGACAAGTCATTGCCAGCATCTACAACCAGATCATCGCATATAATCTTATGCTTTCCTTATGGGTGTTTTTGGTGATGGCTTCAGTGCTGGTGCGAATAGTTTTTTTTTTGCTAATTATGCTAGCTCTTCAAATGATGGGAGAGCTTGACAAAATATTTTTGAATGTGATGCATATATTGACTCTCATTATAGAGACCTCTCAACAATTGTTTCTTCCTCTTCTGTTTCACGTTTGCAATTAGAAATTAATCAAACTGTTTTGATTGGGTTTGTGGCATTTTTTTATTGATGTTTTTGTTGTTGTTTGGTGGTTTCGAATGGACATTTTTTTTCATGTTTTATACGTTTTCTATTTGTCTTTGCCAGCCGTTTTGGCTGTTAAATGGCTGAATGTATGTTTTCAATGTCATCATAAGCTTTTGTCACTTGGTTGCTACTGTATTTGTTGGCTTAGGAATTGTTGTTTTGGGGTTTCAGATGAAAGTTTCTACCATGTTTTGTATGGAATTTTGTTGTCTTTGCCTTGAGCTTTCTCCTGTGTATGACTTGCTATGTGACTTTGCTGTAATAACAAGTTCTTTACACTTGATGGGCGCTGTTTGGGTTGGGAATATTGTGTTTTTTTATTGCTGTTTTTCCCTGTTGTTTTTGGATTTCAGATAGGCACTTTATTTCATGTTTTGTTTGTTTCCTTTTTGCCTTTGTGTTGCATTATAATTAAATTTTCTTGCTTTGTGAGGAGATAATAATACAAATGCAACTAAACAAAATCTAAAGGCCACAAAAAGGTTGGCAGAAATTTTAGATTGCGTTTTTAAGCATCAAACTTTGATTTCTTTAAGCTATAATCCATGTCATATGTAAGTTAAAAGGGGAATCCCAGTACTGTTTCTTTTAATCATGAACAACAAGGGAATAGGTGCCAAATGTCTATGCGTGTGGGAGGAACAAGGAGAATAATAAGATTACAAACAGAGAAGCCTTTTTTTTTTTTTAATGTAATGTTTTGGTTCAACTACTTTCCTTGCTATTTTTCCATGTTTAGTTTATGCCTTTGTTTTGCATTTCTTTTGTCATGCTTTGCTGTTTTTCGCGTTTCTTTGTTCTCTATATTGATGCCTATGGCGCTTTTTCCTATTCGACACAATGGTTATTCTTTGTTGACTGGATATGATATGTATGTATATCTGCTTTGTCTCGCTATAGTTTTGTCATTGTTTTTCTTACTACATGTATTCATATTTTTCAGACAAGTTTGTTGATTCAAAGCTGCTTCCAAGGGTTTGTTTGTTGGTTTACGCGTTTTCGCTTTGCTTGCTCATCTTTTCCACTGCAAACTTTGTAGCGCTCTTGATCAGGTTTGTTTCTTCCGTTTACTTCTTCAATTTAGTTATTTTATATTTGCTTTTTTTCCATGTTTGGCTGTTTTAGTCCTTTTGCTTTATTTGCTTCATTAAGAATACAACAATAAATTATTTCCTTTCATGAGCTTATATATTTTCCAAATTAGATTAGAGGCATGCTGAAGTGCTTGACATTAATTTTTTGCATTGCTCTTTCAATTCCAATTGCAATTTCTCTTCTTCTTAGCATGGTAGCTTCATTTCATAGGCCACCAATGAAGGAGCTGGGAAAAGGATTTTTTTTAGCTCTTCTTGCCATAGTTTAGATTAAACTTAGTCTTTTTTTTTCCTAGCTGGTCTTCGTACAACAAGGTTAGATAGCTTGGCTTCCATAGGCATGATGTCTCCACAAAAAAAATTGTCTAGGACAATTGCTTGGAGATGTTTAGTGTATTTGTTATGTTGTTTTTGTTTGCTCACAATGAAGATTCAACAATTAAGGACCGTTTCTTTTTTTTCCATTGAAAGGTTTTATCATGACAAGTTGTCGCCAACGTCGACAACCAGATCATCACGTTATATCTTATGCTTATCCTCCGGGTGTTTTTGATGATGATTTTTGTCTTATTACGGGTGAAAGTTTGGTTGGCGTTGCTAACTCTTCAAACATTCAAGGTGCTCACCAAAGTATTTTTGAATGTGATACACATAATGATTCTCATATTAGTGACCTCCCCTCAATTGCGTCTTCCTCTTCTGTTCCAAGTTTGCAATCTGAAATGAATCAGACTGAAAATGCAAGCATGATTGGTCCATCATCCTCAAACATTTTCTCTCCACTGGCGTCAAGCAATCAAGCTAGAGATTATCAAACTAATGTTCCCTCAATGATTCATGACCAATATAATACCATTGGTCAATCTTTTTATCAAAAAAAAAAAGAAAATGTGAGCTATTTCAACATCCTTCTTCATTTTTTACATCTAGATTTTATTAGCTAGGTTATAAAATTTTTATTCACTTTTTTTTTTGGGGTTTAATTTTATCTCAGGAACCTTGGTTGAACCTCTTGATTTTGGTGATAAAACATCAAAATGTCAACATTGTAATGCTCTTTTCTGGCACGCAGAGCGTTTGGTGCGTTCAACAAAAAAAACCCAACTTTTACATTATGTTGTGCTAATGGCAAAATCAAATTGTCTGCTGCTCCTAGCACACCTCAATTTCTTGATGAGCTTCTAAATCCTGACAATGGTACATTGTCCATCAGATTCCGCAATAACATCCGTGCTTATAATTCAATGTTCGCGTTCACTTCAATGGGAGCGAAGATTGATAATACTGTTAATTCCCAACAAGGGCCATATATCTTTAAAATAAATGGACAATGCCACCATCTTATGGGGTCACTTCTACCGATTGATGGTGAATCACCGAGGTTCGCACAACTTTATATCTTTGATACAAACAATGAAATTGCTAACCGACTTCACCCGTTTAATCGCGATGGTTGTGAATCATCTTTGGATGAAGATATTGTCAAGAAACTTATTGCAATGCTAGATTCTTCCAATCAATTAGTGAAGTTGTTTCGACAGGTTAGGCATAGACTTGCCAAGAATGATTCTCCGAGTTTGAAACTTCGATTGATTGGGAAGAGAGATGGTGAATCAAGGCAGTATGATGATCCTTCCTCTAATGATGTTTGCGGTTTAATTATGGGGGATATTGGAGATTCACATACTGATAGAGATATTATTATTGAGAGTTGTTCTAAAAATCTTCGCAGGATTTCTAAATTGCATCCCAAATTTATGTCTCTTCAATACCCACTCTTATTTCCTTATGGTGAGGATGGTTACCATACTCAGATTCCTTTCGCAAATCAAGAGCACTGCACTCCTGCAAAACGTCAGAAAGTAACAATGAGAGCATACTATGCTTATGTCATTCAAGAAAGGGTTGGGGATGATAGTACTCTTACCAAAGGTGGAAGACTTTATCAGCAATTTTTGGTTGATGCATTTATGAATGTGGAGCAAGAGCGTCTAGATTTCATTCGCTCAAACCAGGAGAATCTTAGGACAGAATCTTATAAAGGCATACAAGAGGCTATTCTAAGGGGAGATGTTAATGGTTCAAGTGCTGGAAAGATCATCCTTCCATCTTCTTTAACTGGAGGTCCTCGATACATGATGAATAATTATCAGGATGCAATGGCTATTTGTCGTTATTATGGTAACCCTGACCTTTTTATAACATTCACTTGCAATGTGAACTGGCCAGAGATTCAAAGGGAGATTAAAAAATTGTGGAATTATAAAGCTGAGGATAAACCTGACATTGTTACAAGGGTTTTTCGATACAAGCTTAATGACATGATTGTATTCATTAAATCAGGGAAGCCCTTTGGAAAAACAGTTGCTGGTGTGTTCCTATGCTTATTCTTTTTCTTTTTTTTTGCATTAATTCAATAGAATATTTCTAAGATTTGTTTTTAATGCCTTTGTAGATGTTTGTGCTATTGAATTCCAAAAAAGAGGCTTGCCCCATACTCATTTATTGATTTGGCTTGCTTCTGAATACAAATTTCGATCACCTGAGGATGTTGATTCAATTATTTCAGCAGAACTGCCATACAAAGCAGATGATCCTCATTGTTATGAAATAGTTTCAAAATTTATGCTACTGGACCATGCGGGATTGCTTGCCCTAAAGCCCAGTGTATGAAGGGAAACAAATGTTCTAAACATTTCCCTAAAAAATTTAAGGAGTCAACAGTGTTCGGTGAAAATGGATTTGTGTTTTACAAGAGGCGGAATATTCCTAGCTCATTTGTTGTAAAAAATGGCATTGCCCTCTCGAATTGCTATGTTGTCCCGTACAATAAAGAACTTCTTATTCGGTATAATGCTCATGTCAATGTTGAGATTTGTTGCCAATCAATGCTTATAAAATATCTTTTCAAGTACGTTAGCAAAGGGTCTGATAGGTGTCGAGTTGCTATTCAGGGCGAAAGAAGCGATGAGATTTAAGCTTATCTTAATTGCAGATTTGTTTGTCCTTATGAAGCTGTATGGCGACTCTTGCAATTTCCCATCCATTCAAGGAACCCAGCAGTTGAAAGACTTCAAATACATTTGCCACAACAACATTCTATTGTTTTCTTCGGAAATCAAAACTTATCATCTGTTTTAAGAAAACCAGGCCTCAATAAGACAATGCTGACAGGGTGGTTCAATCAAAACAAGGAAGATGTTGAAGCAAATCAATTATATTACTCACAATTTCCAAACAAATATGTTTGGGATGCTGGGCAGAAAGAATGGATTAGCAGAACAAAAGGCTTTTCTCTTGGACGTATTACATATGTTCATCCTGCTGCTGGGGAACTGTATTTCCTAAGGATGCTATTGAATCATGTTAAAGGAGCAACGAGCTTCGAATATCTACGTTGTGTCTTTGGTGTTGTTTATCCAACTTTTCAGCTTGCCTGCAAAGCTCTTGGTCTTCTTGGGGATGGCAAAGAATGGGCTGAAGCTTTTTCAGATGCTGCATTTACCGCTTCATCCTCACAACTTAGATAACTCTTTGTCAGTGTTACCCTATTCTGTGAGATTGCTAGCCCAATAAATTTGCTTGATCAATTTTGGCATACGATGCATGACGAAATCAGAATGCAATTATCATCTTTCTCTCCACATAATCTTCATTTCACTGATGATGAGCTCAAGAATTATGTTCTTTATGAGCTGGAGCAGCTTTTTAATGCCTCGGCAACATCTCTTAAAGACTATAATTTACCACTACCAAATGATCGTCTGATGGCTGAAATTAAAAACAAGCTCCTTAGAGAAGAACTCAGTTATGATGTTTCTGAGCTTCGAAGCAATAATTCAGCATCTGTTCCACTACTTAACACATGCCAAAAGAAGATCTATGATCGAGTTATGGAATCAATTTCTGCAAATCAACAATCTCTTATTTTTGTCTACGGGCATGGTGGCACAGGAAAAACTTTTTTGTGGCATTCTATTATTAATCGTATTAGATCAGAAGGATTAATTGTTCTTGCTGTTGCATTGTCAGGGATTGCATCTATTCTACTACCTGGTGGGCGTACAGCACACTCACGATTTAAGATCCCTCTTGCTATAAATGAGAACTCAACATGCGAGATCAAGAAAAATACTCATCTTTCAAGGTTGATTCAAATGACAACACTTATTGTGTGGGACGAAGCTCCAATAAATAATCGATACTGTTTTGAAACATTGGACAGATCATTGCGTGATATATTAGGGTAGGCTGGGGATTCAACCCATAATCAACCTTTTGGCGGAAAATCAATTTTGCTTGGTGGAGACTTTCGTCAGATTCTACCTGTTATCCCTGGAGGAACAAAAGAAGATATTATCAATGTATCTTTAAGCAGTTCCCCACTCTGGCCAAAATTTGAAATCATGTTGCTGAAACAGAATATGAGATTGTTAGTTGATGACCTAAGTCCTAATGCAGTTGAAGAAATTAGAGATTTTGCTGAATGGATTCTTAAGATAGGTGACGGGACACTTTGTGATATGCCTTTTTTCGATGATTTGGATGAATCTTTGGTGAAAATTCCAAATGATTTGCAGCTTGATGCTTCTGGTGATCCAATAGCAGCTATGGTTTCAGCCATTTATCAGGACATATAACTGCCTACTCTTGAACCATCTTACTTGGAGAAAGGGCTATTGTCACACCGAAGAACATCACTGTTACTGAAATCAATAATTTCATACTTGGAGTTACACATGGTCCCCAACGCATATATCTTAGCACTGATTCAATTGATGCATCTTGCAGTGATGACGATAATCTAAATTTATTGTATCCATTGGAGTTTATAAACCAGCTTGAGTTCAGTGGTGTTCCTTCACATGTTCTTGCTTTGAAATTAGGAGCGCCAATTATGTTGCTTAGAAATCTTAGCCCAATGACAGGCTTATGTAATGGGACACGACTTATCATCATGCAGCTTGCTGATCGAGTTATTGAAGCTCAAATAATAACAGGCTCTAACATTGGTGATCGAGTTTTTATCCCAAGAATTGTCTTCCCAATTAATGATGGAAAATGCCCATTCACAATCAAACGAAGACAGTTTCCAGTAAGATTATGCTATGCAATGACAATAAATAAAAGCCAAGGGCAATCGCTGAAATTTGTTGGTGTTTTCTTAAAGGAACAAGTTCTTACACATGGTCAACTATATGTTGCACTCTCAAGGGTTACATCCAAAAAAGGTTTAAAAATCATTTCATGTGACCAAGAAGGGAAACAGCTTGATCATGCTAAAAATATTGTTTACAAAGATGTCCTCAATACATTACCAACAGGTTTTTTTCCCATTCAATATGATTATTTTTCCTTGCATTCTAGCTTTAATCTTATATATGCATGTTTTTATTTTTGACAAGCTATTTATTGTTTGTTTAAGATGTGTTAGCATACTTTTTATATTTGTTTCCCCATCCTCATCAATTTATTTTTGTTTTCATGATACAGGTTGATGGCGATTCCTTTGAAAGATATCAAAAAGTATCTTTTTTATCCATTGGTACAAGCTAGAGTTTGCCGCGTTTGGATGCCAAAGCAAAATGGGCAAACAAGTAGCTTCAACTGTCTTTTTGTTGATCACCAGGTTTTTATACTTTACATAATGTTTTCTATTTTGTTTTATAGCTATATGTTTATGTTTATATGTGTGTGTGTGTGTGTGTTTGTGTGTGTGTGTTTGTGTGTTTATTTCTTTTGTTGCAATTTTCCAAGAAACTTCATAAATCCTCTTCATTTCTTTTCATGTTTAAATTAGATGAAATCATTACAATCCATATTTTGATATTCTTCCTTTGTTTTCATGTTGTCGTTATTTTTTTTACCAACATAGATCATGTGTATTTAAAAAAATAAGGGTGCATATCTTGGCTATCCATTCTCTCTTTTTAGTATTCAAGGATTTTAACCACGTGTTAATAATCTTTATATTGTTTCCATTCGTTTCTTACATGGTAGGGTGGAGCCATTCAAGGATCATCCAAGGCAAAAGATGCAGCCTTTTTCAATCTTCACATAATTGAGGGTTCTTATATTGAGATTAAGGACTTCTACACCTATGAAAATCGATATACTAATGTTGTTGTCAATCATGAGGCGATTATCGACTTAAAGTCTGATACCAAGATAACACATCTTGATTCTGTTAAACATGATGTGCCACGATACTATTTCCACCTTATTGATTTCGCACATGTTTTAAGCAAAGGGAAAGGATCAAGGATTCTTACAGGTCTGTAAAAAAATATTTAAAATTATGATTAATATCTACCTACTATATTATTTAATTAATCTATCGATATTTTTAGATCTTCTTGGCAGGCTTAAAGCAATCCAACCACTTGAAAAGATATTGGTTCAAGGTGTCAGGCTTGAAGATAAAAGGGAGTTCATCATTGAAAATATAAGGTTTTTTCACTACTGAATTTACATTCGTAACTTTTATTTCTTAGTGTTTTATGCCAAATTTCCAAAATTCAAACAGGGGTGAAGAACTACGAGTTACTTTATGGGGCGACATTGCTCGAAGCTTTGATGATAATATCGTTAATGCACAACAATCTCCTGTTATTGTTGTTTTTGCAGGGTTCCGGGTTACAGAATTTCGAGGTTCGTTGATTTGTTTCTGATACGATAGAATCGTACAATTTTTTACTTTATTGTACAAATACTATTTTTTTTCTAATTCATATTTGTTTGCTACTTCTATTTTTTTTGCTTGCATCCAGGTGCAGCAAATTTGACTAGGACTGCTGCTTCGCTTTGGTATTTCAGTCCAAATATTTCGGAAGTTTTGCCATATAAACAACAGTAAATCCCTACTATTCTTAAAATATTTAGCATTTCATTTTTACTTAAGCAATAGATATTTATTTTTAACTATATCATACTTTATTGAATTCAGTTATGCTGAAATGCCACTTGATGTCCATAAACTTCCTCCATCTTTAAACGCTGTCGTGTCATTGGATCAACAAATCAACGAAAACCGAAAGACCATTAAAGAGATCTTATGCATGGACCCATATCAGTATAAGGTTTTATTGCAAATGCTTTTACATACTCTTTTAGCATTAGTTTTCAACTTTTATAATAACTCTTTCCTTCATCAATGCAGAATATGTGTTTCACTTGCAAAGCATCCATTGCTGACTATGATCTCTTCAATGGATGGTGGTCCAAGACATGCCCCAAATGCACTAAAACACTCTATGGACCTTCAGACAACCTTCGATGCTTTGAACATGGACTTCCAGAATCTGCACCAATTCCATGGTGAAAAATATTAAGCATACAATCTGTTCTTTCATATGAATTTATTTTTCAACAAGAAAAATACAATTACATTTTACTCAAGTGCAAATGAATATTGATGTGTTAATGCAGGTTTAAGGTGAACTGCATTGTAACTGATGGCAACGATGTTACAAACTTCTTGCTATCTGGAAAAATTGCTGAAAACTTTTTTAACGCCTCAGCACATCATTTGGTCTACGATAAAAAATTTGTTGATCCTTTTATTGTGCCTCCACAAATGACTGAAGTATTAAACAAGATGAAAATCTTCCAGCTACGTTTTGGGGCTTATAGTTCAGCACTTAGCAGATGTGACATATATGTCACAAATGTATTTGATGAAAGCACAAAACAATCTTCAGTAGCTCAGTCAGAGCAATTTGGTGCAGAATCCTCAACCGCTTCCGCAACCATGATTGTTGAAAACTCATCAATGGTTCAGGAAGACACACTTGCTCCAATAACACCATCTAACAACACCCCACCAAGTATGCATCAACAAGGTATTATTTTGGATGACACTGACAAGAACAGCTATCAACCAAAGGCTAAGAAGACTTTGACCTTCACCGATACACCTTCAGAAAATCTGTCAGTTTTCTTTTATCGCAAATATAATTATTGATTCAAATTTAATGTTTTTAGTCAATGTAGAATATTTTCATGCCATTTAGTTCCTTGCATCAAGTGTATTTTCTCACAATAAGCTTTCTTATATAATGATGTTTTCTTTTCCTCACTTTTACAGTCATCTCAAGCAGAAAGCAATCATTATTGATGAACAAGATGAACCGCCAACTAAACGACAGAAAAACAACCTTTCTCCACCATCGGAGGTAGCTTTGCACACCAAACACTTTCCATTTCATATGCTGATTTCTTTTTTGTTTTGCTTTTCCGCTTTTTCTATGTACAATTTACGAGTTTTTAATAATCTTTTTAGTTCTTTTAGGATTTGCTCAACTAAGGATTATAAATTGCATTTAATAAAGATGATGCTTTCATGAAAATTACCATGATTCTCAAGGATTTTCTCCTTAGCAAACAAAATTACAACCTCTCCCTTAGTTTTTTCTTTCCTACTTCATTTTCTACCTAGAATTAGATCGACATTCAAGTACCAATGAATTCATCTTTTATTGATTTGGAGTCATCATACAACAATTGGCTATGTTATTATATTGTTCATGGTTGATAAGCTTAAAACAAAAGGCATAATACAATTAATAGATATACTATATCATTGGCATTCTCACTGGGTTATGATTTCATTTGGTTTTAAGATTTGCTACTACTGTTTTTAAGATTGATATTTATGTTTTTTGTAGTTACTTGCTGGTTGCATTTTTTATTCTTTTGTTACTATTGTTGACTAGATTGTTTTTATTGTTGTTTAAGTTCTTGGATATGGTCCACTAAAGCCACTTTTTGATCTTCATTGTAAGATTTTGATTATTTTTATATTACTTTGTGGATTTATGGATATGTTTGTATTAACCCTAAATTTCATGATCATGAATGTTCATGTTCTTTTGCTGGATAACTTCACCAAGCTATTTGAAAAACATGTACATTGTTACTTTTGGTTGGTAAGCTTAATACGAAAGGCATAATACAATTAATAGATATACTATATGATTGGCAGTCTGACTGGGTTATATTTTCATTTGATTTTAAAATTTGCTACTACTGTTTTTAAGATTGATGTTTATGTTTTTTGTAGTTACTTGGTGGTTGTATTTTTGATTCTGTTGTTGCTATTGTTGACTAGATTGTTTTTATTGTTGTTTAAGTTCTTGGATATGGTCCACTAAAGGCCACGTTTTGATCTTCATTGTAAGATTTTAATTATTTTTATATTACTTTGTGGATTTATGGATATGTTTGGATTAACCCTAAATTTCATGATCATGACTGTTCATGTTCTTTTGTTAGATAACTTCACAAAGCTATTTGAAAAACATGTATATTGTTACTTTTTGTTGGTAAGCTTAATACAAAAGGCATAATACAATTAATACATATATTACATGATTCGCAGTCTCACTGGGTTATGTTTTCATTTGGTTTTAAGATTTGCTTCTACTATTTTTAAGATTGATGTTTATGTTTTTTTTAGTTACTTGCTGGTTGTATTTTTGATTCTATTGTTGCTATTGTTGACTAGATTGTTTTTATTGTTGTTTAAGTTCTTATTGATTGTTTTGTTGTATTTTATTCAGGACATTATGTTATATTATGTTGTTATTTGTTCCTGTTTTGTTCATATCTTGATTCAGCACTTTCTACATTGTCTTTCATGCTTCTTTTATTGTCTTTAATCTTTATATTGTGTTTGCCCTGTGAAAGCCTTTACTATTCTTCATGCTCTTTTGCTATGATTTTAGTATTTGAGAATACACCATCCAAGATAATTCTCCAAGTATGTTGTTTCGATTGGAATGATGATTCTTTTTTTTAGTTACAATAAGGTATTTGAGGCTACTTTATTTGACAATTATGTATGAAAAAATATATTGTTGTTTTTTCATTTTTTTCCTATTGTTTTGATTGTTATGTTTATGTTTTTATACAACACTTTCTTTTCTGTGTTTCATGCTTTTTTATTGCCTTTTCATGCAGTTCCATGGCTTCTATTTTGCATTTTCTCTTTTGATACCATATTGTTATTTGCAGTTTGCACCATAAATCATACACATAAATCCTTATTTTTATATATATATTTAATGCACTTTTTGATTAAATAACATCAATATTTTATCATTTCGTTTAATACCTTGCAATGTTTTTTTTTTTAAACAGGAGTATTAGCAAGAGGATGACATTTCTCATTTTGAAGAGGGGTTTTAGCTTTGTTCTTCACGTCGATAGCACTCTGTTTTGTAATGATCCACAAGTAATATAGCTTGCGTTCTTTTGTAATCTTTTGTAACACAGCGCATTTATTCAGAAAAATATGTAACCTGTGCTTGCACAACATAATCCAGCTAAAAATGTACGCATTACATTACTTGGTCTATTACTTTATGTTAATTATATAATATAAGTTTATTATTATGGATTTTATTATGTCCCATTGTATACGCACAAATGCCCGCGGCAACGCGCGGGCAGTATGGCTAGTTAACTATACAATAAAACGCGTCCCGGTTTTACTGTGCTAATCCACAGTAAAACCTACTATTAATATAAACTTTCGTGAAAGACGAACGGTTGTTGAGGTAGCCGAGATGGTCTAAAGAGCGTCAGATTAAGGTTCCCTCAGAGAGGGCATGCGTTCGAATCCCACTCTCAACACATTTCTTTTTAACGAATCCAAATTAAACTTAGATTTTATATATATTTTCGAGAAAGATGAACAAATGTTCAGGTGGCCGAGCTGGTCTATGAGGCGGGAGATAAAATTTCAGTATGAGAGGTTGGGGGTTCAAGTCTCACTCTTGATAGATTTTTCTATTTTGCTTAAAAATGTGATTAATTTTTTTAAAAAAAAATATTTTTTGTTTAGAAATATATTAAAATGATAATTTTTTTAAGAAAATTATTTTTAACATCAGCACATAAAAATGATTTAAAAAAATTAAAAAATACAATGTTTGGATATTGTTTGTTGTTTGTTATCTATCTGTATTTATTCATTTATGCTTTTAGATTATTTATTTTTTCGGTTCATTTTTTTTTAGCTTTATTTTTATTAGGTTCCATTATAAAATTTTAATTTATTTTGGTGATAATTTTAAAATTAATATTGCTCTCTTTTTTTCCTTTCCTTTTTTTCGTGTTTTTTTTTGTTATTTTATCTGGTTTTTTGATCATATAATTTTATGATTTATTGTTTGCGCAATAATAATGATAATTTTAGTGATTATTTTTTTAAAAATGTTTTGATTTTTTTTATTTTTTCGGGACAATTTAATGATTTTAATTGTTTGAGCAGTAATGTTGATAATAATTTTAATTGTTATAGTAATGAAATGACAATAACGTAGGGATGAGTTTTCAATTTATGTTTTCGTCCTTTTGTGGATAGAAAATTAATTAATTATTTTTGTTATTTGATTATTGCAAGTCTTTTCATAATTTATATTTTGTTCTTAAATATGATTTAAATTCATTTATAAAATGACCTAATCTTAATACAATGAATTCAATAATTCAAATATCCAAATCTTCTTGCTTTTTTAATGATGATAATAATTTTATGCTGGTTATTTCGTTGAAACCTACAAAACAGATAAATTTATATTGATTTAAAATTCATATATTTTATAGAAAACTTGCATTTCATAGGAATTTTGCACAAATTTATTATTTTGACTAAATTTATATTATAACAAAAAAACACAATTAATATTTTTTTTGTGTTAAAAAAAATATGGTGTCGCCTGCAACGAGGCGTGGGGGCATTAACGTTATATTTTGTTTTTAAATGTGATTTAAATTTAATTATAAAATAAATTAATTTTAATGCAATGAATTCAATAATTCAAATATCCAAATCTTCTTGCTTTTTTAATGATGATAATTTTATGTTGGTTATTTTGTTGAAACCAATTAAACAGATAAATTTATATCGATTTAAAATTTTTATATTTTATAGAAAACTTGCACTTTACAGGAATTCTGCACAAATTTATTATTTTAACTAAAAATATATTATAACAAAAAAAACACAATTAATATTTTTTTTTTGTTGAAAAAAATATGATATCGCCCGCGACGAAGTGCGGGGCATTGGCTAGTGAATAAAGAAGCCAGGACAACCTCAACGTGTCCTAAAACTAAAGAGAGTGGAGTAGTATTTTACAGACGAGAGAATACGTAACATTGGTGTAGAAACAGAGTAAACTATAGATTAGTTCTTCTAGATTAATAGTCCTTCTAATTTTAAAAATTAGTTAATTAGTCATTTGTATCCATTTGATGTCCCTTTCCAATTTATTTTTTAAAAGAAATTATGGAAAGATCAATGAGAAAAAAATGTTTTTTTTCAATAATATTAAATTAAGCATGATCAGCACAAATTAAATAATTCCAGGAATTGGTCTCAAGGCGAAGGAGGATTGCTCATTTTATTAATTTTTTGTAGCGTCTTGGAAAATTTATTAAATTCTTCTAGATGCTTTAGACTAATATAATATATCAAGAGTGCATTAACTAATAAGCTGAAACAGATCAGTTCGTTTCACTGTAGCTGGAGATACAAATTACCGTGGATTGTAATGGTGAAATTATCATTTTACCCCTCAATGCGCTTCAATTTTAGCCTTAGACTTAGGAGTATTTTCGACTTTTTCATGAGACCGGGTGGCATTACTTGAATGTTTGGGGGTGTTTTGGTCTTTTTCATGTATTTTTGCAGAATAAAAATACAATTTTATCCTTGCTAGCACACAACAAGCAATTGCCTACCCGGGGGTATTTTTATATTTTTACACTTTTATGCACAGTAAAATAACCACATTACCCTCAAATAAGAAAAAAAAAACAAAAAGCTGTCTACGGGGGTGTTTTTGGAATTTAATATTTTTAAGCTGTATAAATATGGATATGTCCTCAGAAAAGACAAAATTCAAGAGTTGGTTGTAAGGGTGTGTAGGTAATATAATATTTTTTTCTGTAGAATACTGTCGGCACATTTGACTGACACGTCAGACGCGCCGATGATATTTTGCCTCATGTTCCTTTCAGGCGGCACGTGCGACGTCGGATAGTGGTGAAAATATCCATCTGACATCTCGCGGTGGCCGGAGACGTGAGGTGGTCAGTTGATATTTTTTCCTATTTTCTCTCTTCTGCATCGTAAATTACATGAAACTCCCCTTGGTTTCTAGTGTTTTCATTGCAGTCCCTAATATTTAGATTGTTTTGTATGATCCTAATTTTTATTATATAAGTTTTGAGTTGTTTTAATTTGGTCCTACAATTGAGATTGATTATATATTTCATTTTCACTTTGGTCCTTATTCTTTAAATTTTGGGTTTAGTTTTAAATCCCTTAACATTTTTGGTATATAAGCTTGGATTTTTTCAATTTTATCCTTCAATTGAAATTGATCATATATTTTGTTTTCATTTCAGATCTTATACTTTTATTTTTTTATTAGATTTTAATTCATTTTTTTATATTTCTTAAATAGTTTTTATTTTTGTCTATGTTTATATGTATATACTCTTAGTTTTGGTTTTTAATTTTTATTATTCTGTCTTTTGTTGAGGTTGTATTATTTTTAAGTTAGTCCTTAAATTTTAATTTGTGTTGGTGATAATTTGAAAATTGACATTTTTTATTTTTTCCATTTGTTTTTTTAATCTTTTGATTTATTCTTCAAGTCAAATGATTTTTTAAGCTAATAATATTTATTTTTGTTTTGTCATTTTTTCCCTCTTTTGTTAAAGTTGTTTTTTTTTTATTATTATTCTTAAAGGTAATTTTATTTTTTACATAATTATGCAATAATAAAAATAATTTTAGTTTTTTTCTTGCTTACTCTTTTATTAGTTTTTGAGTTTTTTTTAGTCCTTAGGCTAATTTATATTTTTTATTGTTTTAGCAGGTAATAGTAATTATAATTTTAGGTATTATAATTATGGTAATAATAGTGACATTATTAATCATAATGAGAATAACATTTGTATTTTATTGTAAGAGTTATAGTGCTTATAGTGTTAATAATTATGACTTTGATGGTAATAAATTAATAATACTAATAACTCATAAAATAATATGAAAATATCAATAATGACAAAAATAATTATAATAACGATACTACTACTACTTATAATTGAAATGATATTAATAAAAATAATGGTGTTGGTTATCATAATGATTGTTGTTGTAATAAGGACAATGATTATAACAATAATGATGATTGCAATGATAATATGGTCAATAATAATTAAAATATTGTTTATTTACAATAATGATTATAATAACAGCTATAATAATTATGATAATTTAACAATTATGATAATAACAATGAGAATAATAATTGAAATAATTCATTTGTCGATGTTGTTTTTGTTAAAGAATGATTTTTACGGTTTATTTATGAATAATATTTCAGATCTAATATCAAGTAAACAAAAAATATATAAAGTCACACGTAGACAAAATGGGTGAAAAAATTGAGCCAAATGATCTACAATGAAAAAAAATATACGAGCCACTTGTTCTGTGCTTCACCACAACCGAAACCAAATTTTTTAACTTGTGAAAAAAATATTAATGGTGTGAGATCTAAACATTTGCTTGAAATAATCAACCTAAATAACTTTCGATTATTTAGGTTTTTTATATATTCATTTTATTATGGATAAGTTGTTTATAATAATAATAACAATTATTTTTAAGATATATTTGCATAAAAATATATGAAGCTAATTATATATTTTGATTTTTGTTTAATATTAATGCATTAAAATATATATAAAAAATAAATTAAGTTTTTTTAAATATCAAATTAATTTAATCTTATTTTTCTGAAATACTTGTAATATAATAATATGAGTAATAGATCTTAAAAAATAAAAAAATAATTTAATTTATTTTTAAATAAAAATCAATTTGAACTAAAAATATACCAAGTCACACGTAGATAAACAAATAAAAAAAACACAAAGATAACAAATCATTGATGACAACAGAAGATTCACTATACATGCATAAGAGAGAGTTTCACTCTCATTTCACATCACCGAATCTAAACTTACTTTATTTTTTTAACGCAAACTGTATTTAATACAAAGATAAATAACAATAAAAATTAAAAGTCAAAATTAAAAATATAAATAAATAAATAAATAAATACGAATAAAAAATTAAGATCTATCCCAAATGAATTGAAAAAAAATAAAAGGATTGAAACTAAAAAAAAAACTAAAAATAAGAACCGAATTACAATATATATTAAAACAAGATTTGTTTTCCGTTGCGGCGGAGCGCAGGCCAATTACTGGAACCTAATCTTAGTTGACGTGCACCATGTGATGGCATCTTTATTGCCAAAAAAAAAAGAAAAAGAAAAAAAGAAGAAGACAGAACTGATGAGGACTAGTTAGTTAGGCTTGAAACTATAGGGTCGATGTTCTCATTTTAGAAGACTGAAGAGCCTAGTGTGTAATTTATTATGTAAGAACGCATGTAAGGAAGGAAAAAAATAAAAAAAGAAAAAAAGAAAAAAAAAAGAAAGGGAAGGGTGCCTGGGTTTGGATTGTTGGTTGGTTGGTTTTTATTCTTCCTTGAGTTTTTGTGGAGAGGAGGACACTACGCCCACTTTTTCTCTCTTTCTCTTCCTCTCTCTAGAAAAATAAATTAAGAAAGGAAAAAAGAAAACAAATAAGCATACTCTCTCTCTCTCTCTCTCTCTCTAGAACACTCTCCCCTTCGCTAAAACAAACACAAATTCTTGGTTCTTTTGGAGGGTTTGATAGAGTGAGCTTTTGTGTATTTGTTTGAATGGGAATTCCGGCAAAGAATGGTAAAGTGTCAGTTTCGTAACATAGAGAACGATCAGAGTAAGAAATGGATTTTGATGCCGGAATTCCAATGTCTCGTGGTGGTGGTGGCCTACCAGTTGTAACCGAGGGAACTTCTATGTCACAGTCTTTAAGCGAAGGTTCTCGTGTTCTTTCTTTTCTTCCCCTCTTTTTTTTTAAAGAATAAAGATTTTTAAAAAATATATCAGGAATTAGTTTGTGGTATTTCATTAAGAATAAAATTCATGCAGAAAAGAGGAGAGAAGAAAAAAAAATGCAATTCACGTGCTGCTTGCCTTGGGGTGCTAGTTGGGAATTCTCTGTTTTACCCTTTGTATGACGTAAATTTTGCTTGATCGTGTCTGAATTTGTTCAATTTCCAACTTGTTTCTGCATTAAAACATAGGTTTCGGGTTTTTTTTCTTCTATTTGTTTTGAATCTTGAAGGTACTAAGAAATTCTGGTTTTGTCGGTGCTTTTACTCTGTTTGGTTAAACGGTCAGAATTTTTGCCTGTTTTAATCACTGCAACTTTATATATATTTTTTTTTAATTTTTTGCATGTAATGAATGGCAATAAACTGTCCAAGACTCTAACAAGTGTGTTTTTCTTTATTATGCAAAATCCCAAGCATTTATCCTTCACTGAAAACCTTTCTCAATTTTTGGAGCCTTTACTTTGTAATTGAAGCAACTCTACATATACAAACAGGAAAAACAGAATTTTAGAGATTTTGGAGAAAATGACTGTTGGGAAATCATTCTCCGTTTCTCTTTGATGAAATTTCTCATAGATGTTTGAACTCAGCTATCCAGTTTCATTTGCAGATGCAATGTGGCAAATGAACCTGAGATCGAGTGAAACAATGGATGCTGGGCCGTATCCTGTGCGTCCTGGAGAGCCAGATTGTTCTTATTATATAAGAACAGGCCTCTGTAGATTTGGGGCTACATGCCGATTTAATCACCCCCCTAATCGGAAGCTGGTATGAGCTGCAGTGTTCTTGGAATGCAAACACTTCTGTAATTTTACTACATTTTCAATTAGATTCTTAGCTTGGATCAATGAAGGCAATTGAACTGAGTACCTGAGTCTTTGCAGATTTTGATTTCTGGCTTATTTGTAGAAATATTATAGAATTATTACATAAGCTGCTATTTGGTTGTTTACAATTAGCATTAACTAGTATATATACTTAACTGTGCGTATATACCTGATTTCATTGGTCCTATTACCAAATAATATTTCTAAATGTAGTCTGCTTCTAAAAGCTAGTTTACTGATAAGTTCAAGCAAAATGCATGGAACTCCTCTATTAGGGAAGTATAGTCAACATCCCAAAGAAAGTTTTCTGAATTGTCATCTTTCCTTAGGGGTGTATCTGTTTCAGTCCATCACACATCAACACACCTAGCTGTGCATGTGTTTCTTTATCTGATTGAATGCAGACATCCAGTAATGAATGGTTGGATATGGGTGGAGGGATTTTTGGTATTGACAATTGTTTTCCCATATGCATATATTGGTGAGAATGTAAATGGTGATCTGCATGGAGATGCACAATCACAATGCATGTTTTGGCATGCTCATTTTCACTTAGCATTTTTTATATCTATGTTTCCTTGTTATACAAAAAAAAAATCACATAAGATTGATATTTTGAACTAAGATCTGTTGAGTTCCAGGCAATTGCAGCAGCCAGGATGAAGGGGGAATTTCCAGAAAGAATAGGACAACCAGAATGTCAGGTATGTTCTGCCTCAACTGTTCCTTAGCTTGTTTTATGTATTCATTTTCAAATTTACCATATTCAAGAACTGTCACTTATTTTATCATGAGGAATTAATATCAGAAAGTGGTATATTTTCCTTTCTATATTGCAAAGGAAAAGGGAATTGATCTGAACCCTACCATTGTATCAGTGGGAATGATAGCTGTCTCAGTGGAAAACTACTATTTAGTATTCTTTAGTTCTCTCTTCATAAAAACTAGCTGTCTGGTAGAGCTTATTCAATATAGTAATCATAATACTCATCATAATTGCAAAAGTGAGAGATCGGGCCAAACGAGTTTGACTTTGCCTTGTTTGAAGTAACTTTCATCGGGTCACTTTACTCTGATATGAATGTTTTGAAGCAATTCTTCAGGTGTAGCCCCCATATCCTCCTCACATCTTCAATAAATGAGGACATCGAATTGCTTTTATGCTGCTTTTCATGTTTATTTGGTAAAACCTGTATTTTGTTTTAAGGATTAGAATTTCCATAACCCCTTGAGAGATGCTATTTATCGCACATGGATATTTAACTTCTCTTTTGTATAGTTCTAAATTCTTCTGTTGTATGTCCAGGAGCTTTCTTGTACATTTGTTAAATAGAGCTGGTTTACCTAACCTGTGCTGTTGTCTGAAATCCTCTGTTTTGTAGTTGTTTGGGTTGTGTCTTGGAGAATTGTTTCGTCAAGTTTGGGATTTCAAAGTGTATTTGTAGGAAGCTTAATTCTTTGACTGTTTACAGTGTAATAGTTGTGTCAAATCTACATATGAATGTACGTATTCTAGTTGATTTTTAAGCTCTCTCTTACTAATGTCCCGGCTGGGTCCTTTTCCAACTCTTGACCAATCGGCCACAGAGATCTTATCCTACCATGCAAGACTTTTTAGTGACATGTTTTTCCTTAATAAATTATCTGGAAAGATATGGTTAGTTGAAGTTTTATGTCTTTTGGAAGGTTTAAAAACTTTTATTTCTTGTAATTCTTGTTTGCAAAACTAATTGTGTACTTCAATTGCTCTCCAGTACTACTTGAAGACAGGAACCTGCAAGTTTGGGGCCACGTGCAAATTTCATCACCCTAGAGACAAGGCTGGAATATCTGGAAGAGTGTCATTAAATATTTTGGGCTATCCACTCCAACCAGTATGGGTCTTCTACTTTTTAACACAATTAAATAATTGTATTTTTTTTTGCTACATTATATATTTGATTGATCTTCTATCTCCATTTGTATTCACTCTTGTTGATGATTCTCTGAGTAGAACTGTTTGTAAGGGCATAAAGAGGAATCTTGTGAAGTCTTTGCATGCTGGCATTTGTACTACTTTGGCATTTCATTAGCAGTTTTCAATTCTCACTACCATTTTCCTGTATGATCATTCCGATGGTTTCTTGAATATGTTTTCCCTCCCACAAATCATTGAGAAAGTTTCTAGAGTGAATAACACATGCAAAAAATGTTTAACAGGCATTCACTTATTGTTAGTGTCTTATCTGCTTGACGTGTCATTTGAAGATGGCGTTTAGATCATTTAAGGGGTCCTCCGCATCTTTGTTTTTTTTTTTTATTTTATGTTTGAAGAGGTCCTTGAACCATTGGATGAGTGGAAATAGAAACTTTTCATTTAAGAAGTGACATTGCACTCAATCAAAAACTTGTTTTTCTAGCATTGTTGCTTATTACTTGTCCTAAGAAATCCTATCTTTTCATTTAAGAAATTGATGACGGATTTCTGTGCTCAAATGTTAAGGTGCCAAAAGAGATTATTGGTAAATAGGGGCACATGTTGGGGGTCATTTTAGCTTTCAGGAATGTTCATTTGGTGAAGAAATGGTTTGGCGTGAGGTGTTTTGAAGTAAATATGTCCTCCAGCAGAATGGCTGGCTTCCAGGATTAGAAATAATAATGTCATTCAAGCTCAATTTTGTTCCATCTTGAATAACATGTGATGTGAAAGATGACCTGGTATTTGGTTCTGAAAGGTTTGTAGGGAGGATTGTTTTCTGTAGCCATTCCATATCTTTTTTGTTGTTCCAGTCCTCACCCTACTCCCATTTACAGTGCCCATGTTTTGGAGGATTTTGACCTTTGATTTTCACTGATATTAAATGGGAGGTTTTGGTCTTTGAATGGCTTGCAAATTAGTAAAACTTCTTTTGTTGCTCATCATGTTTGTTTCATGAATCCTTGTCTTTAGCCAGTCAAATTTGGAAAGTTTGATACTCTCTATGATCAATGTACTTGGGCCAGAACCTAGGAGCTTTAGAGGAATTTCTAGCTAACATTTAGAGAGGATTGAGTGGTGTTTTTTGTTAATGCCTTTTATTGTTGTGGAGAATCCCTTTTAATCCTAATGTATTTTGTGTTCTTTTCTTTATGAATAAAACTTTTTTAAACAAACAAACAATTATGATAACATTTTGACATTTTAGTCTAATATCTTCATGTTTATTTGCTTTATAACCTCTCTCTTTTTTTTTTTTTACACTTTTTTGGGCATAAAAGATAGGAATTGCATTTTGTCGTTTTATGTCCTGAAGAAGCTAACAAAAGTGAGGTAAATTGGAAGCTAATTGCAAGACTAAAAAGAAACTAAGTTAAGTAAGAATCCATAGATCTGCGGAGAAAAGCAAGAGAAATGTTTAGGAGAGCGTGGTGGACTCTTAGGTGTCAATTTTCTTGTATTTACTTTCAAGACTTCCACATTTACTAATCTCTGTACTCCATCCATTAGTTTTATGATTTTGCACTATCTATGTCCAAGGGCTTTCTTGGAATGAACGGGACATATTTCATGTTGCAAACTATTTGAGGGTTCCTTTTACTAAGATTAAAGATTTGGCTTGTTTTAAGTTTCTAGTATTCAAATGTGCAATGCTTCTGGTGGAATAAATAATGTCTTTGTTCATTTGTGGTATGTGTTTGCCTTGCAAATCTCCTGTCTCCCTCTTCTATATTGTGTGCGTGGATGAGTTCCATTTCCCCCCTTCATTTCTCTTTTCTTTTATTTCCTGCAGAATGAGATCGAGTGTGCTTATTACTTAAGAACAGGACAGTGCAAGTTTGGTAGCACTTGTAAATTTCACCATCCTCAGCCAACAAATATGATGGTTCCACTGCGTGGCTCTCCTATTTACCCTACTGTCAGCTCTCCAACTACCCCTGGTCAACAATCCTATCCAGGAGGACTTGCAACAACCTGGTCAAGGGCATCTTTTATTACTAGCCCACGCTGGCAAGCTCCTTCAAGTTATACACCTTTAATTCTACCTCAGGGAGTCGTATCAGTCCCTGGATGGAATGCATACAGTGTAAGCTGCTCTTTATCTTTTGTCAGAGAATGCATTTAAGAACAGTTTTTGGGTAAAATTGGAGGCGATTGGGCTTAAAACATACAATGAGGCTACTCCTTAATCTCTCTAATCCCTGACATGGACTGATTTTTATCCTAGGTCACTTCGTATGCTACCCAATGATTTTGCCTGGATAAAATTTTTGCCTCCCCCTTTAATATTATGGTAAATTTGGTCTTTCTTGAAAAAGATTTCTATTTGATGCATAAAATTTTCTTTCTATCCCTAAAGATCTTTCCGAAACATATTTTAGCCCCTCAAGGATGCAAAGTTTTTTTCTTCCTTAAAAAAGATTATAGTTTCATCCTTAAGAAGGGAAGTTTTGTTTCTTCCATCCCTAAAAGAGATGTTTCTTAACATGTTGAAGTGCTTTTTTCTACTACCCAAGAACAACAACAACAACAACAACAACAACAACAACAAAGCCTCAATCCCAAACTAGTTGGGATTGGCTTGCACCATTTCACTTGATCAGTAACCAATCCACCTCATGTCTTTTGCATGTGTCAAAAAGGTCCTTCAGTCATGGTATTTAGTTTTTGACATTACTCAGGTTGCACATTGATTTCTTTTTGGTACTTAATTTTCTTTTCCTTTCCTTTTCATACATTAAAATTTATTCAACTCTTTGTACAAGTTGCTAGTGGTATATAAATAGTTATTGGAAGCTTTGCTTCCAATTATGATTGGAATAATGTTTTGGTAGCCTTATACAGATATTTTCTTTGTTCTGCTGAAAATTCTGGTAATTTTATACTCTGGGTCAAAATGCTATTCAACCTTTTGCATGTAAGAGTCGGCTGCCCCCTTAGTTTGCACTAGGGGATGAGTCTGGAGCTGAAGCTTAGTCAAAGTTGATTGGAGTTGCCTGGTGATGATGGCTGGATGGCTACTGATTGTGGTGATGGAGTGACTGCTTATTTGGGGTAAAAGGTACTGGTGTTTGTTTTGGGGTGATGGTGATCTTGGACTTGGAGGTGGGAGTTTTTGGTAATTTTAATGATAGATGTTATGACAGAGTTGCTGAAAACTATAGGAAAGCTGACTGAGTGAAATTTTAATATTTCATGTGCACAGAGGTGGCACTTAGGTCATTCATAAGAGCACCATGCCCTCCAAGCTCACTGTAGTCCCTGAAAGTTATTATATTTTTCACACCCTGTAATATTCTAATTGGCCCCTCCTAAAAGTGTCAAGATTTCCAAAGAACAAAATAAAATGGAAAATTTAATTTTTCCAAAAGTGTGACCAATCTTTTAGCTAATGCATTTGAACCAAGCTTCCTCTGAAAATTTTGGCACCTGTATGTGGAGTTGAAACAAGGCCTGCAAATACACCATCTTGATCTCTAAGGTTGGTTGTGTGCAATACATTTCCAGATGTTTTTAATTTTATTTTGGGCTGCTCCATTGGTGGTAGGTTCTGACATCTGCATTTATGATTGCATCAAAGGCATAATGAATTTTTCTCATGCCCTTTTGTTTTGCAGTTGATATGTAAGCTTTCTGCATGCATGAGTTGAGTATCAAGAAATGTGACATGCTTGTTGGCCAATTTTCCAGGGCCAGCTTGGGTCGGTATCGTCTCCAGAGAGTCAGCAACAAACAGGAAACAGTCAGATGATATATGGAAACTTACGCCAGAGTGAATCGGTTAATGCAGGATCTCAAGGGGCATTTTCTCCATACCGTTCTGGCTCTGCCCCCTTGGGATTATATGCCTTGCAAAGAGAGAGTGTTTTTCCTGAGAGACTTGGTCAGCCTGAATGCCAGTTTTACATGAAGACCGGAGACTGTAAGTTTGGTGCAGTTTGTAGATTCCATCATCCAAGGGAGAGACTAATTCCTGCTCCAGACTGTGTCTTGAGTCCAATAGGGCTGCCTTTACGTCCAGTGAGTTCAGTTTTCATACTCCCTTTTTTCTTACCATCTAATTATCCCCATTTAGTTTATGTGAAGTGCTTTTACCAAAACCTGAGCTTAGGAGGAAAAACTGAGTTTCAAAATCTTGGCTCTTGGTAGCCACACTTAAAAAAGATTGCCTCAATTGCAATCCTAGTACTCGAAGTCGAAAAAAGACCGAGATTTCTATATAAGAAAATAATTGTAATAATACATAGAAAATGAAACATAGGTATAATCAAGATTGTCAAAATCGTTTTTTTGACACGACATGAAAAATATAATGTAAAATCAGATTGTAAAATCGTACGTAAATCTTTTTAACAATATATTGATAATTTTGGTCAATAAATTAAATTAAAATCTGATAAAGAGAGTTAACAATATTATAGTGATCTAAATAAATAAAAAAGATAGATAGTATAAATTAAGAAATCAATGATATGAAAAAATAAAATATCTCAATAAAATTTTTCAATATAGACAAACCACTAAATGGTAGGAAGTACACAAGAACTTGATAATATCTTGGTTGTTCTCATCATAACAAGTCCTAATGAACCTCTTTTAGGTTGCAAGCTAATGAGTCTAAACTAATAATTAATTAAAATAAACTACTAAACAATGTTTAATGTGCTAGAAAAAATCCAAATTAGAAATAATTATTCAACATTAAATAATTAAATAAATAAAATATGATAATAAAAACAAAGTCTTCAATCAAAAATTTTTCCATGTTGTCCGACCTCTAATTTTCACAAATTCATGGTAGATTTCAAACACATAGTTGTCTCTCGTATGAATAAATTACTAAGCTTATCATATATATTTGGAAATATTAAGATATCTAGTTTCCATCCTATCTATAATCGCAACAAAATTCCATTTGTAGCTCCAAATGTGTCCAAAATAATATCCGGATGTCTAGTTTGACAAATTTGACAAGATTCATCTGGTAACTTTGACTATATGAAATAATATGTTTCTGAACTCCGTTTAATCTAACAATTTACCAAAATATATTTTCATCTATCTAATATATAGTTTGAAGATATGTTTGATCTCACAAAATTGGTTAACAAATATTCGAAGACCAAATTCTAAACTAACTTGGTTCATATCACAAATTTAGTAAACTCGTAAAATTGGATCGATTTTACTGATTTTGTACGAGTCAAGTTTGATTTTACTAGTTTTCAAGTTTTTATCCAATTTAGCACGTAAATACATGTTGATTTGTAAAATCATAATACATCTGCAAATTACAGCTTACATTACTCACGATTTTGAAAAGTTTGGCTATAACATTACAGCTTTTCGAGCAAACCTGGAAATTACCAAAATACATCTGCATTCTGTAATTTAATTAAAAACATGTTAATTTATTTTTCTGTTGCATGCACTTAAAAAACAAATGGTAGCAAATCAAATTGTTTTATCAAAATGGAATTTTTACTCCCACTCAATATGTAAACAATATGATTGAAATCGCACTTCTGCTCAACCTACAAATAGGGTCTCCAATAAAAAGACCAAAATGTAGGACAATAATGATGAGGTAGTGACGCCCTCTAGGTGCTGTCAAGAGAAATGAGTGTCAAAAATCAGCTAAACGCATTTAAAAAAAGAAAGAAAGAACGAAAGGAAACATATACCACCATATAAGATCAATTTTGCCCACACAAATAAATGACAGAAGTAAAAGTTTTTCTTTGTAGTGGTTGGAGATGATAGAATTGAAAGTTTTAAAAGCACCTAAGATGGGGGTTGAAAGAGGGGGATTGAATTAGAAGCTTTGATAGCTTAAATTTTTTTAATTCTTTAACACTTCAAGATGCCTAAACAAAGATTGTTATTCAATAACTATTCAAGTTTTTTTTTTGCTTCTGAGACCTTACCGATACACTAATTTTTTAACAGGTTCAAAATTAAAAAACCCTCCACTCAATTTTTTTTTCAAGGATCAAGATCTGAACTTTTCAAAGATTGTCACACATCACAATAAAAAGAAGATTACAATTAGTTAAATTAAAGTCTTCATAAAAGGTAATCTAGCTGAAGAATGTGAAATAAATGATTGATGCAAATAAAGTTCAAAGCTTTAAAAGAATTATGAAAGTGGTGAAAGCTTTTTAGATTAAAGAGTTGGCTGGCTAGCATTGAGGGTATATGCACAAGTAGTATTTATTGGCAAAAATGGTATTCTTAGTTGTTACTCACAAATCAGAATTTAGGTATTTGATCAGAGCTTTTTGTAAAAATAAATAGTTAATTATGATAAGAGTCTTAAGTCAAATAAGTTAGGTACTGAGTGTAAGACAAGCTCATTCTTTGTTTTGAGTTCTTTTAAGTTTTGAGTGTTTAACTCATCCAAAGTACTACTTAACCATTAGTTGGAAATGGATAAGCAACTCGAAACATAAGAAATTGTTGTGATTAAGTTTATGCTTTTCATTTAAAAAGAATGAATTTGAGTAATAATGTCAAAATATATAATAAAAGATTTACTCATGAAGTATATTTCAATTTGCTTCCAAAATTATTCTTGTAATGTCAAATTAAATCCTATAAAGATTTGATTATATAAAATTAAACTTAAGAGTCTTCAAGTCAAGGTTTACATCAAGTCAAGTTTACATGAAATTGAATTCAACGTTGTAGAAAAATATGTGATATCAAATCTTGATATTTATGTCAAAATCACTAAATTATTTTCATCATCAAAATTATCAAAACCATCGGTATAAGACTGTTTTGTATTAAGAATAAGACTGTTCGGTATTAAGAGGTGTACCTGCATGTAGAAGTGCAAGAATGAAGTTTGTTATACATGCAAATACATATATCAAGTTTGTTTTCTGCTCAAGCATGCTTGTTAGATCTGTGCTTCGATTCTGATATTTTACTTTTTAATTCCTGTGGAAGCTGATGTTTTTGTTCATGACAGGGAGAACCCTCATGCATCTTCTACTCTCGTTACGGCATCTGCAAGTTTGGCCCAAGTTGCAAGTTTGACCACCCCATGGGAACTTTCACATACAATCTCACAGCATCGTCTTCAGCTGATGCCCCAGTTCGCCGGTTACTGGGGTCCTCATCGGGATCTGCCGGATTAACTTTATCATCAGAAGGGCTTGTTGAAGCAGCCGCGACGAAGCCAAGGCGACTTTCACTATCAGAGCCTAGACAAATGCCCCCAGGTGATGATAATATTGACACTGGGGGGTGAATATATCGTCCAGAGTTTATGCCAAGTTTCTGTAAATTCATTTCCCATTGCAGGAGATGTACAGAGTTTATGCCGAGTTGCTAATGCAACTCAGCCGAGGGACTTGGACTACGAATTTCATATTGCCGCGTTGTATAAAAATATGTAAAATATTGTCACATTTGGTAAAATCCAATGTGAACATTTCATCTGTCTCAGATTCCCAATTTCTGATTCTTTGTTGTTCACTTTCCCTTCAGTTTGTTATATAAAGCATTTATTTTGCAATTACAAATTACAATGTGTTTTAGTCACATTTTTTTTTTTGTTTTGTTCAGTAATGTAAAAGTTTGCCAAAGATTCAAGAGCATCCACGGATTCCCCCCCCCCCCCTCCCCAAAAAAAAATTGCTTTCATTTTTCACTTAGGCCCCGTTTGTTTGCTGGAAAGTAGTTTCCTGGAAAGTGAATTCCTGGAAAGTGAATTTCTGGAAAGTGAATTCCTGGAAAGTGAATTCCGATGTTTGGCAGTGTTATGGAAAATGAACTGGAAAACACTTTCCAGTGTTTGTTTGTGTTATGGAAAATGAACTGGAAAATAATTTATTAATAAATTAATTTTTTTTTCAAGTTTATCTAATATATATAAAATATTAAATATAAAATATTTAATCACTTAAAAAAAAATGAAATCTAGAAAGTATAATGATGAATTTTTTTATTATATCCTATATTCATACATAGCTTAATTTATAAAATATAACAATATATGTCATATCATATTATAGAGAAATAAGCTTGTGAAATATTTTGTAAGTAAAAATTATTCAATTTTAAAAGCTTAAAATAATTATTTTTTTCATATTAAGAGAGCCAAATTAGTTTATGTTAAGAGTTATATATTTTGGTTTTTTTTTTTTGGTATGAAGTATTTTTTAAAAGACAAATAGATACAAAAATATTTTGATGGGTATTTTAGATAAATATTTTTTTTTATGGGTAAAGACAATTATCCCTTTAATATCTATCAAATAAACATCAAGAAATAAATATTTATACCTAACATCAAGAAATAAATAGTCATGCATAAATATTACGTTTCAATGTCATTGACATACATATTAGTTCAAATTACAAACATAAATATGGTAGACCAAATTAAACAAGTAAACATACTTGTCAAATAACAAACATAGTCTGAACCCAAATTTTGAACATATTCAAATCATCTTAGCAAGCAGGCCTGTTGTAGTGTTGGGTGACAAAGTTTTGAACCCATATCTTCCTCAAATTAGCACTTTTTGCCATAAATGCTTTTGCCAACATTTCATTTTGGACCAAATGATCAAATGCATCCCCAAGAGTTATCTCATCAAAGCCTTCAACTTTCATCACTTCCGCATACAACGCATTAACATCAAGTTTGAGACTTTGAATTGCACATGCTACATCTCCAATCTGTTTAGACAACTTTTCAACACCATCATCTTCATACATACGGTTTCTCTTTCTATGTTGCCTCTTTTGTGTACTAGAGGAAGATGTCCCTTTTCCCTGTGAAGTTTCTTCATATTCCCCTTCAATTTCAATAGGAATTGATTGCTCTTCAGTGTTCTCTTCCAAGTTGACATCAGCATATGATTTGGCATAATTTCCGGTTGCCATGTCTTTTCCAACAACAAGTGTCATTAACTCATACAAATCAAGTTTTTTGTTCAGATACTTGTCATGATTGGGATGTGCCTGTTCATAAAGTATAAAATATGCAATTTTTTTAGTTCATTGTATAACATTTTAGAAACAAAAGTAAATATAAAAATTACAAAGAGTATAATATTTATCATACCTTTACTTCTTCATCATATACATCTTTCGAAACTGTAATCATCTTCAAACAATCATCCCAGCCAAAACCACTTTTATTTTTAAGCGTGGTTATTATTCCCCATTCTTTTTTCACAGTCTTGAGATGATTTTCCACATGTTTAGGCTCGCATTGCACATTGAACTTCTGACTGATTTCTGTAGCCACCTTAACAAAAGATTCTGCATGAAAGGTGGAAGAAGGTTTGTTTCCTTTAAGTGCCTCCTCAGCTAATATCTCAAGCAACATGTAAGACATAGGCTTAGACCATTTGAAGTGCTTGCCCTTGCATTTTTCATTCTGTGTGAAACTCATTTCTACAAAAATAAAATTAGAAATTTATACAAAATCATACAATATTTCGATTTAATACATTTCATATAAACACTGAAGCAAGACATAAGAAAAACAAACACATATAATTAACACTCAATTACAAGTTTCTTTGAGTGTTATAATCATTCCACATGGTTGAGGCAATCATTTCTCTTTTCGCTATCCACTCCCTATTCTCTTCCCTTTCCTCCCGTTGACTGAAGTAGATTGTTCGTCTAATTGGTTCACTATCCGGACATATTTCTTCCATAAGAAAGTCACAAGGATCAACCCCCATTATGTGATTATGAATAATACAACATGCAAGCACAACATCTACTTGTGTTTCATAAGACCAAAAAGTTTTTCCATCAATTGATCTAAAACGACTCTTCAAAATACCAAACCCTCGCTCAATCACGGTTCTCAATGAAGAGTGTCGAAGATTAAATAGCTCCTTTTCATTTTCTGGTGCACGTTGTGTAAACTCATTCAAGTGATATCGAACTCCACGAAAAGGAGAAATGATTCCTTTTCGAATACCATAACCAGCATCACCAAGATAATATTTCCCTACAAATTAAGAATAAAAACCTATTACTATCTTTATGTAGTAAGACATATATGTTTATGCATATAATACATACTTTATTATATACCTTCTGGAATTTTAAAACCATTAGGTCTTGATAATGCATCAGCTAAAACCCGTGAATCATGGGCACTTCCTTCCCAGCCAGCTAAAACATATATAAACTTCAAATCAAAAGTTATAGCTGCTAAAACATTTTGTGTTGTTCCTTCTTTTCGTCCTCGAAACTTTCCTTGAATCTCAACAGGAACATTTGCAGGAACATGGGTACCATCAATTGCTCCCACACAATCCTATATAAACATGACAAAATAAATTATAACCTTTTCTTCTTAATGAAATTAATTAATTCATTAAAATATAGGTATTGTGTTCATACCTTAAAATAAGGATAGAATCTTCTATTATTCATTATCTCTGCTGGAATTGTATCCTCTGGATCTTTAATAAGGTGTTTGTATAACTTTAGAATTGCTTTTAAGACAATTCTAAAGTAACGATGGATAGTTTCAACAGACCTATAATATATACCACTAATAACCCTAAATCTTTGGTTTTGGCCTACAATTTGTAAGAACACAATTACTTGCTCCCTAATAGACACATTTTGAGTTGATCGTAATAGGTTATGACTTGTGAGAACATTACACAATCTATATAATACAATAGGTTTCATACGAATTTGTTCTACGCAATGTCGATCACCTCGATTCAAAATGCTGTCAATATAGAATTCTCGTTGAGCAATTGCATTTATACGTGGTTCTCTTGGTATATACATTCTATTTCTATGTTCTTCAATAATATATACCCCTGCAGCTATCACAGTAACAGCTGCTCCCATGCATACTGCATTAATTATTTCACTATCCATAACATGAAAGTGTAGTTTTCTGATAACAATACCTAAAAATATAGGGAAATAAATATTAAGAAAAGCATATCAAATATTTACACAATCAATACAATGAATTATGTTCAAAGAAGCTGACAATATACAATTCATAAGTTCACAATGATCAATAAGATCAATCATTTTAATTCTTAAAAATAATGTCATTATTGAATAATTAAATAAACTTAAGACCAGCATGCGAAATGAAAAGATGACTCGGCCTGGACAAGAAATCTCGACATTTCAGTTTAGTTTGATAGTAATAAGACCAAACTCTGTGTACTACATGGCACATTATCTGAGATTTTCAATGTAGAATCACTATGCAAGAAGTTTCATCCAGGCACATTATCTGAGATTCACTAAGTTGATGGCTTTTCTCATCTTTTAATTGTTTCACGTGAAGCTTCAGAATCTAGGCATATTAGCAGACTTGGTAGGGAATAATCTTAACATTTTAAGTATCAAATGTTCAAAGGTTATCAGGCAAATTTCACTTTAAGCACAACTTTCTATAGAATCAAAAAATTTCCAGCATATTGCAGCATATTATCAGGCAAATTTCACTTTGATCACACATATTGCAGCCATGATAAGTACTTCTCAAAGCATCTACTGAATTCTTCCAACAACTAAAAATCAACTAAGGCATTAAATTCTTCCAAAATGCAGAATGCATTAAATTCTTCCAAAATCAACTAATTCGTAGCTAACATTTTGCTCTCTTTTTGCTAGCTCTGTTCTACATCACAGCAAACACATCACATGGTAGTCTAATTTCCAGAAGGCAAAAATCAACCCAAAATATAAATTTCGAGAAGAAAACTTCGAAGCAATACAAACAACTCAAAAAACTCATGAATCAAAATAGCAAAACGAGAAAAGAACAGATTTTTTGAGGGATTGAAGAGGAAAAAAAAGGAATCTAACTTCAAAACAAAACCCCCAAAAAAGAGAGAATTGTTAAGAGAAGTCAGAGAGGGTGTGGAAGACGACGTGCTACGCACACGCCTTGGATGCTCTCAAAAACTCCAACTTCAAAACAAAACCCCAAAAAAACCAATCTACAAATACTCAACCAGATCGAAACTAAATCAAGAAAAAACCCAAGAAAAAATGAAAACCCACTTCAAAAATCACATAAGAAACAAGAAAAGGAGGAAGGCTTACGAATTCTTTGACGATGCCTTTGTAGACGAGGGTGGCAGGGGTCAATCTTGATCCGTTCTCTTTCTTCTTCTTCACGCTGGCGACGCCGTTGGTCCTTTCTCTTCTTTGATTTTCGGACGCAGAGAGGTTATCGGCCTTTCTTTTTCTTTTGTGTTTTGTGTTGTGTTTTGTTTTGTGATGTTTTGTATGTTTTGTGTTTTCGGAGATGTGTTTTATGTCTGAAGGAAAGTGTTTTCCTTTTGATAAGGAAAGGAATACACTTTCCTTGGGTGAAAGTGTTTAATAAAAGTTGACCGGAAAGTTGTTTCCATTTGACTAATTTTCCTATGCCAAACAAACATTGGAAAAGGGGGAAAGTGGTTTCCCGGAATTCGAATTCCGGGAAACAAACGGGGCCTTAGTGAGGATGCTTATATATATCTACAATAAAGGAATTTTCTAATTTTTGTGTTGTTTATGAATAAAAATTAGTCGATTGATTTTTCACATTTTTTTTTTTGTTTTGTTCAGTAATGTAAAAGTTTGCACCTTTTGAAAAAATAGCCGGACTAGCAGTGTTAAAAACAATTTTTGTAATTTTTAAAAAGCTTAAATGTTTGCACTCAAGTTTCTGCACAATTAATATAAAAAACAAGACTAAGAAAGACAATGGGCCTATTGATAATTTTTCATTTTCCACACCTGTCAAAAAAACACTGCTTCCAAGATAGAAAAATCAATCGACTAATTTTTATTCATAAACAACACAAAAATTAGAAAATTCCTTTATTGTAGATATATATAAGCATCCTCACTAAGTGAAAAATGAAAGCAATTCTTAATGGTGTGTTTGACATTGCGATTGCTGTTATGGTTTAAAAAAATCAGTTTAATGAAAAACACTTTTAGTTGTGTTTCATAATTGAAATTGAAGTGTTTGGTTAAAATTGTGGTTGAGTTTGAGGTTAAATAAAGAACAGTTTTATGTGTTTGGTTATCATGCTTTTTCTATTACTGTCAACTTGTGAAATTACTTTAAAGGACACACACACACACATATATATATATACACATTGTTTTTTGAATATTGTAGATTAATAATCATAACAATAAAATGTAATTAATAATTCAAGTAAATTAGACATTTGTTTTTATTCTCCCATCAAATTACTTGCAATTTCATCACGAACTAAATTGATACGTGAATGCCTCTACGATCCCTTGGTATTTGATCGAGTAACAACATCTGGTAACAATATCATTACAAACATCTGCAATCCAGTTGTAGAGATATGATTCCAAGGTCAAATCCAGTTGCAAGTTTCTGATTCATAATCAATTGAAAAACAACAGGTTTGTGGAGTAAAACGAAGTCACGTGTCTTTCCCTTTCTCAGGACTGACCTCTATCTACATATATTTTTTTATTTTTTTTAAATATATATAATTTTTAAAACAAAATCGCTTTGGGCTTGACTCAACTAATTGGGTCGGCCCAGCCAAGTTGGGCTAAAATGCCCAACTCTGCTGGACTTGGGTTGGGCCGAGAGGAGGTCCAACCCAAGTCCAGCATATATATTCAGAGTGAAACGGTGCACTGTATTGTTCACGTCTTCTTAAAACATGAACAATGCAGTGGGCCGTTCATGTGAACAGTAGCGGTCGGTCGACGGTGATGAAAGGCTCAATGTCTGATGCCGATGGATAGAGAAGGCCGAGGTGGTTCTTCCTGTGGTGGTGGTGTTGGAAATGGTGGTCGGGAGAAGTGTCAGAAGGTTGTGTGTTGCTACTGCTTCACGCTGGAGCAGAGGGAGACGACTACACTGTTACAGGTGTTTTCGATGAAGTGGAGAGGTTGACGGTGCCGAAGGAGGAGCTGCTGGTGACTGCTGCTATTGCTAGAGGAGAGAGAGGTTGCAACCATGACTGTTTCTAGTAAGAGAAACCTGCGACCGAGAGAGAGAGTTGGCGGTGGTACTGCCGGTGCCAAGGTGGTCGGTGGCTATGCTACAAATTTTTTATGCACAACCATCATCTTCTTTCTCTCTGTATATTGTTTTTTCAAATGTAAAGAAAAGAGAAACGCAAACAAAGACTCGGTCTAAAACACAACAAAAGCTCTAAAATCCTGCTTCTTGTAAACGATGGTGCGACCGTGTTTTTGGTGAGTCCCATGGCCATTCAAATTACAGTAAAATGTTTACCAAATGGTTGCAAACTGTGTTTTCCTTAAAACACAATTTGCACCGCAATACCAAACAACCATTAAAAAATAAAACTACAACTATGTATTTTGAGTCACAAAGCTCCTAAAAATCATTGTGGGTGAAGTTTGTTGGTGGGACTACAAGTTCCATTATAGAAAAAACAAGATCTATCTTAAAAGCTCTCACTCTTGAAACAAAATAATCTTTAGAGTGTTACTGCATGTTGAGATGAGAGAGTTATTTGGAGTTGTTGCTCGGTTAGTGTTACTGTTATTGTCTACTGCTAGCTTGAGGAATGGAGATTGAAGAAGAGAGTGAGAGGAAGAGAGAAAAAGATGGGTAATTGGTTGATTGTGACTACTATAAATGGGAATCCCTAAGTTTTTAACATATATATATATATATATATATATATATATATATATGAGTACAAAATGTATTTTTTTCTCAAACTTAAAAGGTTTTTTTAATTAGTTTGGATAGGTATCCATAATGTTTGAATACAATTATCATCCATAAAAAAAGAAAAGGAAAAAAAGATTGAATCAAATGAGACTTTGAATCCAATAATATTAAGAACGATCATCAATAGTGGCCAAAGTAGGCTACTCATGTTGTTCAAAGATGATGAGTTGTTCACTTGACTTTAAACAACTCAGTGGCCCATTTTGGTCATTATTGATGAACTTATTCATGTCATTAGATTTATCTTGTTGAGATCTTTCTAATGACACCAAAGTTCATCATTAGAGCTTCAATATATCTCTAAAGTCTCATTTTTTTCTTCTATCTCTCTTCTCTTCTTTTTTGGAACTTGTGTCAGTCATTTAAATAATTTCTTTATAATATTGCTATTTCCAAATCAAATTTGACCAAAATATGTTATTTCCAAAATCTTATTGATCTATTCTAGTCTGTCTAAATAGTTGTTAAATTGTATTCTATAGGAGAAATTTATGTATTGTTCAAAGATGATGAGTTATTCACTTGACTTTAAACAACTCACTGACCCATTTTGGTCACTATTGATGACCTTATTCATGTCATTAGATTTATCTTGTTGAGATTTTTCTAATGACACCAAAGTTCATCATTAGAACTTCAATATATCTCTAAAGTCTCATTTTTTTATTCTATCTCTCTTCTCTCATTTTTTTGGAACTTGTGTCAGTCATTTAAATAATTTCTTTACAATATTGCTATTTCCAAATCAAATTTTGACCAAAATATGTTATTTCCAAAATCTTATTGATCTATTCTAGTTTGTCTAAATATTTCTTAAATTGTATTCTATAGGAGAAATTTATGTAGTGTCTTGACCAAAGTTTCTTATAACCTGCATTATGTCTCCAAAAGTATCTATAACTCAAGATCTTGGATTTAGAAAACATTTGAGCATGTTTTCTAACCCTTGTTTTTATTTTTCATTTTTCAAGAGCAAAACTTTCTAATATTAAAATAATTATTTATCTCACATGAAATAATATTATTTATATTGTTAGGTTGGAATGATATTTTTAATGTGTTTAGTCTTAAAAATTAAACCATGAGCAATATGATACACTAGCAATTGATTATTTTTCATAATAAAAATATTATTTCTATCTTTAATTATTGTTATCTAATTATTAAAGGACTTCATAGCTAAAAAAATCATAATTGGTGTGATGGTACTAATAAATTATAACAATATCAATATTTTGAAGCCTTAACTATTATATTATTTTTATTTGATGATAGGTGGGGACTCCACCTCCATGCATCACAAATTAAGCATGTGTGTGGACGAAGACAATGGAAAAACCTAATTTGTTACTCTTTGATTTGGAGATTGAGCACATCTAAACCCATGTTATCATATTTTGTTTAGTTTTATCATTGAACTTTCATTATATTCTTTTATTAGACTTTTATTCTCTATGTTAATAGTTTTTATGAATTGACAAAAGTTACATAGTTGCAAACTTCTTGTCCTTCTCTCTCTCTCTCTATATATATTCTTCTTCTTCTCCTTCTCCTTCTCCTTTCTCTATATTCTTCTTCTTCTCCTTCTCCTTTCTCTCTCTCTCTTCTTTTTCTTCTTCATTTTCTCTTTAAATCTACTTGTCCCGTATCAGGTTGCGTGATCCAAATGTTTCATTGCAATTATTAAGCAATATAATCGATAAATCTCTCAACCTTCTTAACAATATGATTCACTGAATTTTACTTCTCTGATTTCACATTTTGTTATTCAAATTTGCTATTAACAATACTCTTGTGTTTAGAAAATAATAGGAAAAGCAATTATCATCTTGTAGTTTTTTTTTGTTATTTTTTTATGCTTATTAACCCACCTTCTGATTGATATTTAACAACTAGTCATTTTTCTTTATTAATTTTTTAGCTTGTCAAAATTGGCAAAACATTGTGAGTTTTATTAAATTAACCAATCACACTTTAAAGGTCTAACAATATATATTTACAATTTTCCTAGTATATTTTATTCTTGATTGATCTCCACATTAAAAAAAAAAACTTTTATTGTTGTTGGTTTGTTTTATGTATTGCTTGTACTTCTAATGTTTTCTTTCTTTCTTTTATTTTTATTACATGTTGTTTGGCTTTGTTCAAGGTTCACTAGTTTCCAGCTTTGGGAGGGTCGTATCTCATTTTTATTTGGTTTTCTACAGACATGCTCTCATAATTTTCTTGCCCTTTTAATGCCATTTTTGCTTTTGCTTTAATGATGATTATCCTTGGGTTGTCTTTTTTTTCTTCTTCTAATTTTGCTTTCTTGGCTATTTGTGTGATGTTATTGTTCAATTTGTATTTTTACTTATCCTTTATAGTTATTTTTTTTACTTACTTGAGCCCGTTTTCAGAGTTTCTACAATGTTTTTATTTTATATTATTTTGATAGTTTGGTTTATGTTTCATTATGTGTTGCTTGGTGATTTGCTTACCAACCCTCCATTTACCCTAACCAAATATTCAACATAAATGCATAAATTCTAAATTGAATTTATAAAACTTTCCAACTTAAATATAGGGTCTCTTATCCAAGGATAAAATAAGCCTTGTTTCTAAAAACAAAATGAAAAAAATTAGCTCCTCTTTCTCCCTCATTTGACCACCTAGAAATCTTTTTCTTTCACCTAAATCTTACTGATGCGACCATATTATTTGATAGTTTCATTCATATTTACCTAGTGTTTTGCATATATTCTGTGTATTAAATGCCTTGATATTCTTTATTTTATGTTTTGAACGTATTTTTGGATGAAAGATGCAAAAAGGAGGTAATTGGAGTTGATTGATAGATTTGACCTTTAGTCGATGTTTTGTGCAGAGTAGAAGCTCTAGAGATCGAAATGAAGTGATTCCAGTCGAATTAAAAAGATAACATCCATAACTTTCTGGAGAGATAAGGAAAAATAAATAAAATAAGGAAGAGCATGGAAATTGCATCCTTCAAAGTCAAATCTTGCAATTTGCATATGTCGACCTCTGTCCATTTCAACTTCAATATCTGAAGCTACAGAAGTCTGATTGATGCAAACCCAATTTTTTGTATTCAAGACTCAAATACCTATAAACTCTACAAATTTCAGCTCAAAACGATGTGTTATAAATGAGATATGAAGTTTACAAGGGACAACAAAATTCTGCCAACTTAAGGAAGGACTATTTTGTAAAATAGATATTAGGGTTTCTAAGCATATATAAAGGAGGAGAGGAGCAAGGAAGTTTCGGACAACAGCAAAGAAAACACAAATCTTCCTCATCCAAACCCTAAATCATGTTTTCTTCCATCTTTTTATTTAGTTGTTCAATGAACATGCGAGGCTAGACTCTTTTGCTTGGTTGCAAGGTCACGAAAACCTTCAGATTTCAAGAACTGTGAGATCTATTTTTATCTCAATTTTTCAGTTTATATGATGAATATATTTGTTCTCCTATGCTTATTTTCCTATGATTGTTTATTTAATTGTTAAGAGTGAACTCGAAGTTATTATTGTAGACAATCTATTGCTAAGTTTGATATGAAAACCGGAGTTGTGATATATGAACTTGTGAAGCAACTAAGTTAATAATTGTAGCGGATCTACGTTATTAATCTTAGGGAGAATATTTAATTGAACTAAACATATATTGCGGACAATTATGTTTTTTAATTGATCAATTTATCTAGTTTTAAATGCTGCCATTGAATCAAATTACTAGTGCGGACACTGTGGTTGTTTGATAGTTAGGGTAAGTTATACGACGGATCCGTTAACAAACCAATTTTAAGAAGAGATAAATATTTAGAATATAAATTGATGTGTCATTTCCATAATCAGTTCTGATTTCTGTAAGTGGATGTTGATTTGCGACCAAGGTTTGTTTTATTGATAAATTTTAGTTTTATATAATTTCGCTTAGTTTGCTTTATCCTAACCTAGACAACCTCCAACCCCCCCTCCAATTGCATAACATATAGCATGAAAATCTGAACTAAATCGTCCTTGTGAGATTGACCCCTTGCTTGCTTTATCCTATCTTGTTTGATTTGTTTTAAGCTAGGGTAATTAATTTGTGCGACCTCGACATCGCAACACTTACCTCCTTAGATTAAGTCTCCCTCTATATAATCTTAAGTCTAGCATAATCTTATCTAATCTCAATATTTGTCACTCAATTTTGATGGAAAGATCATGAAAATTCATTCCCTCTTTCTTTCCCTTTGTTTTTTTTTGAATAAATTCAAATGGATTAAAAGAGGGGAAAACAAAAAGGGCCTGCTAGCTCCGGCACTGGGCTCGGGCTTAAGAGCAGAAGAAAACGAAACAAGCCCGTAGGCTACTAAAGGCTAGAGAAAAAAGAAAGAAAGCATAAAGGGGAAAAGACCCCCAATCTGGCCTATCCCGCCCAAAACAAAAGGGCTTGCGGAAGGCAAAAAACACAACTGAAGCCCTATGGACTACTGGCCTGACAACACACCACACGGCTTGCAGGCTTCCAGCACTACACCCTCCATCGATCTCTTGCATAGTTAGGGATATGGCCCTTATAGTTCATCAACAGCAGCCTAATGTGAGTGATTGCCTCATGCACTAGAATCCCAGCAGGCTTGTTCTGGCTTTGAAAGATTCTACGGTTTCTTTCTGTCCAAATGAAATAAACTGCAGTTGCTAGCATGTGCTTAGCTAGGAGGCAATTAAATCTCTTCTTTTTTATGAACCTTGTTCCAGCCCATTGAAGAACATTTTCCCAGCTATCAACTGGCCAGTGATGATCGGCAAAGGAGGTTAGCCTATTCCAGAAAAAACCAGTGTAAGTGCATCGAAAAAACAGGTGGTTGTGAGATTCATCCACTGTTCCACACAGAACACAGGTTCTGCTTCCAATGATATTCCGAAGCATCGGTCTGTCCATAGTTGACAGCCTTCCCCTCGCAGCTAACCATAGAGTAAGGGAGTATCTTGGAATGTGCTGGTTATACCAAATCAAGCCATGCAAGTTGTAATTCCCTTTAGATCGTCTTATCAAATTCCAAGCTGAAGCAATAGAGAAAATGCCCGGCGCTTGAGCTGGCCAGACGTACTTGTCCTTGGCGTTCTGATTGGGATGGAAAGGAATTGAATTCCATGCTTGCTGCAAAGTATGATGACCGTTTGGGAAAGTCCACCCTCCATTACTGATAATGGCGTCTACCTTGGCATTCCACCCCAGACCAGTAGCGGAAAGGATACGGGCTGGGAAGCAGTCAAAAAGACTCTTCCCTTCGGGTAACCAGTGATCGAACCAAAGGGAAGTGTCTTGGCCATCCCCTATTATCGATCTGAAGAAACCTTTGCACCAATTCCTGCTATCCATAATTTTCCTCCAACTCCACGACGCTTTTGCTAGAACTTTGACCTCCCAAAAGTTATGCCCTTTTAGTAGAATTGAGTGCACCCATCCTGACCAACCCGAGTCCTTTTTTGTGTAAATGCGCCAAATGAGCTTTAGCAAAGCAGCTTTATTCCAGTCTTGCAGACGCTTCACTCCCAAACCACCTTCCTTTAAAGGGTAGGAAAGGTGCTCCCAGCTGACTTTAGCCCCATATCTCTCCAAAGAAGAACCCTTCCAGAGGAACCTAGCCATGATGGACTCTATGCTTTTCGTTACCGCCACTGGGAGAATGAACATACTGGACCAGTAGACCTGCATGGAGAATAGGGTGGATTTTATGAGTTGAAGCCTGCCCGCATAGCTAAGGGAAGCTGAAGTCCAGAGCTTTATGCGAGCTGTGATATTTTCCACCAGCTTGTTGCAGTCATTTCTGGTCAACCTCTTTGTAATCAAGGGAACCCCTAAATATATAATTGGAGGGGTTTTAAGTTGAAACCCTAGCAACTCCTGGATTTCACTTTGCAAACTCTCATCAATGCCTGTAAGAAACAGGGAACTTTTGGCAATGTTGATATTCATTCCCGACTGATTCAAGAAAGATTGCAAGGCTTGCTTCATGATACCAACCGAGATTTTATCTGCATGACAAAAGATAAGGAGATCATCTGCAAAACAAATGTTTGTTATATTGTTAGCTTTACATCTCCAATGATACTGGAAATCCGGGTTTGCTGTGGCTGCCTTTATATGCCCGTTTAGGCCTTCCATTGCCAAGATGAACAGGTAAGGAGATAAAGGGTCTCCTTGCCTAATGCCTCTGGAGGACTTAAACCAACCTTGAAGCTCTCCATTAATGTTGATAGAGAAATAAGGAGTTGTGATGCAAACTTTGATCCAATTCACCATGGCTTGAGGGATTCCTATCATATTCAAACCGTGCAGGATGTAATCCCAGTTGATGGTGTCGAAAGCCTTCCTCAAATCTATCTTCATCGCACACCGGGGAGACCCTTTTTCGAGGTGGTAATTGTGCATGAGCTCCTGGGATAATAACATTGCGTCTGCAATGTTCCTACCCGGGATGAAGGCATTTTGGGAGACCCCTATGGTTTGTTCCAAAGCTTTCTTCAGCCGATTGGCCAGAACTTTGGAAATGGATTTGTAGACAACATTGCAGCAAGAGATTGGGCGGTACTCATCCAAAGTGCTAGGGTTTTCAACCTTGGGAATCAAAGCTAGAGTAGTGGCATTAACACATTTTGACAAAGAGTTTGTGTTGAAGAAATCTTGGACCGCGGCCACAAAATCATCACCCACTATGCTCCATGCGGCTTTAAAGAACTTGGCTGAAAACCCATCCGGGCCAGGCGCTTTGCAATCAGAGATAGTGAACAAAGCAGCTTGGATTTCCTCCCTTGTGATTGGGGTAGAGATCTCGGTTTTTATACTCTCCGAAATAGGGTTGGGGAAACCCCTATAATCCTGCATACCCGGCACATTCCTTGCTTCCATGGCCATCAGGTTCCTATAATAATCCACTGCCACTTTTCCCAAGCCCTCTTGGTTGTGAATAATGTTTCCCTCGCCATCCTCTAGGCCAGTAATCTTGTTCCTCATCCTCTTATGAAGAAGAGATCTATGGAAAAAGGTGGTGTTTCTATCCCCGAGAGTAAGCCACTGAATTCTAGATCTCTGCTTATAAAAAGCTTCTTCATCCGAGCACAAACTTAAGTAAAATTTTGCCTTGTTTCTTTCGGACGAGATGGCCTCCTCTGATCTAGGATCTTCATCCAACCTCACCTGCGTTTCATCCCAATCAGCTTTAGCCTTGATCACCCGACTGGAAATGTGACTTCTGTTCACTTTGTGCTAATTTTTCAGACAAGCTTTGACCATTTGAAGTTTAGAGGTAAGTCTAAACATGGGGGATCCCTGAATGTGCATCTGCCAAACTCTTGCTATCTGGGGAATAAAATCCTCTCGCTCGGCCCAGAAGTTCAGAAACTTAAAACTTGGCCTGGGCTTGAGGTGGTCTTTCCTGAGCTGGAGCAGCATAGAGCTATGGTCTGAAACACTTTTAGGAGAGAAGTGGGCCACTGCATTCGGCCAGGCAGTGGCCAAGGCTGTGTTCCTAAAGACCCAATCTAGCTTCTTCAGAATATTGTTCTCACCTTCTTGCCCATTATGCCAGCTGTATTTGATGCCTCTGTAGGGGACCATGTGAATCTCGGCTTGGTGCAAGCAAAGACTGAACTCCTGCTTTTGACTACTCCAACTAGTATCTCCACCTGCACTGTCAGTAGGTTTCATAGTTGAATTAAAATCACCCATGAGAACCCATGGTTGATCTTTATGAATCCCTCCACTCCCCTTGATATACTCTCACATTTCTTGTCTGGCCGAAGGGGTGTTGTACCCGTAGAAGAAGGAAACTGTAATATCAAAATCTTGCAGTACCGAGTGGACACTGCATGTGACCCATTGAGGGGACTTAGTCACATTGACTACATCAAAAAAACCCGGGTCCCATCCAACAATAATCCTCGCGACATCTGTATCCGATCCATTATAAAGGAGTTGCCACTTGTTCATCTTCATATCATGATGCCATTTCTTGATGTTTGGCCCACGCATCTTTGTTTCAACCAAACTAAACATGCTTATGTTATTTTTACTAATCCATTCACTAACAGTTTTTTGTTTTTTGAAGCCATTTAAGCCTCGAATATTCCAGCAACCTATATTTGTCATAAACATAAAAACAATAAAGATGAGAACTTTTGAACCTTTAGCGGCTCGTGCCCTTACCATGGTTCTTCCCTCCCTTCTTCTTCCGCACTTTCGTATAGCCCCCAGGAGAGGTGTCCTTGCCGTCCGTTTGGCCGCCAGCTTCAACTGTATTAGCACTAGACTCTTCCTCATCAAGGGATGCCTGACTTTGATGTGAAGATGGATTATTGACCGTGAGCATATTGTCTGCCACCTCCTTCATTTTGCCTTTTGCTGCTCTAGCTAACGCTTCTTCCACTGCAGGGACCTCCTGAACTGCTTTGAACTTTCTGTTCAAGATGGTGTAAGTCCCTCCCCCATTTAAGTGACTATGCGCATTCGAGGTCTCCACCACCTGGTCTGTTGGCTTTATAGCAGTTAAACCCTTCATAATCACTTTAAGGGTGTGGTGACTTGAAGGCTCTATTGGTTGTGTGTGCCCAGGTAGTTGGGTCGTCATCTTCTCTTGGGCTCTCACTACCGGGGCAAGGTCCTTTTGGGTTGTTTGACCCTCCTCAGGCAATACATTCTCCTTTTTGTCAGTACAAACATGCCCAAAAACCCTGCACTTTTCGCATCTTGCAGGTTTCCATTCGTACTCAACCTCAATATGGAGAGGATCTGCCGAGAGAGGGTTCTTAAGATCAAAATTTTTGATGAAAGGCTTGGCAGCGTCTATTTCTACACAGACCCGTGCAACAAAATGTAGACTCATCACATGACAATGGTCTACCCATCATGCTCGCAACAACACTAAGTCCCCTTCGTGACCAAAAGGAGAAAGGGAGACCATGAATACGCACCCAGACTGGAAGCTTTGATATGCGATTTTTGTCAAAAATAAACTGAGGATGCCATTGTTGGAGAATCATTGTTTTTCCCCCAAACATCCATGGCCCTCTTTCTAAGATGGCCTGCATTTGTTCTTCTTTTTGAAACCTAAAGAGCCAAAACCCGGTTGCTGTGGACATCACAGATTCAAGCCCTCTGTTCTTCCATATTTTGTTGGCTACCATGTTAACGGTGTGGAAATTCATCCTGAACCCTGGGAAGAAGCCCACCATGCAGCATTCCTATTGTTCAGCGTTATTAGTGAGCATATCAGCAGTAAGCTCAGGCTTGCCTCCTTCTTCATGCCGAGGCAGAGGATCCAAAGTGAATCTGGTGCTTGAGTCCGTTACTTTTACTCTGTCTACCCAAGTGCTCGTATTTGGTTTTTGTGGTGGCTGCTTTTTGTCCGCCGCCATTGAGTTACGTCCAGACAAAAGAGGTGGGGTTGTGGTGTTTGTTAGGTAGAAAGTGGGGTGGGGGTTCGAGAAAGGTTTTGGGTTTTTTATTTGGTAAAGTAGCTATAGTGGGGACAGATCGTTGTAAAAAACTGGTTTCTAGCTATGGTGGGGACAGATCTTTCAAGACTTGTTTAAACAATGGTGAAGGGTTTCAACGTCGGCGGCTGTAGGTGAAGGGTTGGGTTTTTTGGTGGCTAGTGGCTGCTGGTTGGGTTTTTGGGAGCATCTCTCTCTTACTTCTCTCTCTACATCTTTTTAATGATATGATGCCTAAAAAAGAGTAAACAATTTCTACATTTCTTTCCCTTTGTTGCCAGCATTGAAGTAGAGAAAAATAGGTGTTTATATCTTTTTTATTTTACTTATTTGTAAACTTAAACCCATTTACTTTATTGTTTTATTTTGAACTCACATTTGTTTTCTTTTATAATTTGAGCTATACTTTTCCTTTATAATTCCACCCTTTGAATTTGAGTTTAGTTTCTTTTTCTTAATTCAACCCAAATCCTAGGTATTTCTAGGTTAATTTATCTATTTTGAAATATCTTGACCAAAAGAATTTATACCTTGAAATTTATGATTCCTAATTTATTTAAAGCAATATATTTATTCTTTTATTTCCATTTATGTTGTTTTCAATTTATACAGATGTTTATTTTCCTAGGGTTTACATTGAGAGTCATGTTTTGACTCTTTGTTTGAAATATACCTTGTGAGGGTCATTTAGGAAGTTACAAATCTAGGTACCCACCTCAACGATGGGGTCATGTCCACATTCCTAAAGGTAAAACATTTTTATATTATAATCTAAAAATGCTTCAAGGCTAACTGTTGAAAGTTTAACTAGAAGCTTTACCAGATAGGCAATTCTACGATACTTTTTCTCAAATAAAATCTCATCCATATATCCCAAGACTGACACAAGCTTTTTATATTATCCATAGAGCAATGTTCTTTGGTCATGTGCTAGAGTTCAAAAACCTTATCCCTTGAGAAATCCTCTTTAACTAATTCCCTCCACATATCTCACATCTTTGATGTTTTCTTGTACTTTGAAAAGTTATAGAGTCATGGCCTAAGCTCATAAAACCTTGTAGAGTTCATGATTTTGATTAGGTTTTCTCTAATAAAAAAATGAATTATTAAGACGGCCATACCTTAAACATAGGTTCTTAAAAAAGAAAATAGTAGGGAAAAAGTAGGCAGAAGAAAGGTTTTCTGGCTTAGGGAGGTGTCTACTACCATTGTTGGCTTGGCATGAAAATGGTCTAGAAGTTAATGGGAATTTTCTCTCTCATGATGTTGGTCTAACTTGGCTAGCGTTGTCATTATTGGGAGGAAAAGATGATTGACATGGCTAAGAAAAATACCCCTAATCATGGCTTAGAAGGCTAGTGGGGTTGAGACAAAGATGAAACTACCATCAAAACTAAAATGAGGAGTACTATGGAGGCCATGATAGTATGAATTTTTTAGGGAAATGTTTGCTATTATAATTGGTGAGACTAATACTATTGTTATGGAGAAGGGAAGTCAACTATAGAAGGTGTAGCTTCTTGGAGTTGCTGGACAATGGAGAAGATGATGGTCTTCTTGCTAATGAAAGTTGAGCTATCATGGGTGTTGTTGGAAGTTATTGTAAATGGAGTTTGTTGTTTTTAGTGATAGTTGATGGGTTATCATAGTGGGGTCTAGGTTTAGTGGCTGTGGGTTGCTAGTAAAAAGATGTTTAAAGGATTTTTTTGAAAAAAACTTTGGTGCAAGAGCATATGTTTGCTAACTCTTCCTCCTTTTTCCATTGATTTCACCACTATTTCTAGGAGATGAAAGAGAGATATGAGGTATTTATCTAACTTAATCTTGCCCTTTGATTCAAATTGAAATGATTCCAATTATTGTCCAAAAGTCACCATCACAAGCTGCGAAGGCAGATCATGCAACTATCTTTAGGGTGATGTCGCAGTGGTTATAGAGGCAACCATCCAATAAGAATCATATTGTGGCATAGTACAATGTTGGGCCTTGAAATCGATGCCTTGTTTGTCCTATTTGTTGGAGAGATGAAACATTAAATGCCTTTGAAAAGTAACCACTCGAGCAACTTTTCAAGAACGAAAGTTAAATATGATGAATAGTGGTAGATTATACATTGCATAACATATAATCTTTGTACCAAAATAACATTGTTTCCTTCCAAAACACATTGTTTTGGTAAAAACAACACCAAAACTCGTTATTTCATTTTCAATGAAATGATGTTGTTTTGGTGTTCTTGTTAATTTTTGTTTAAAATTCTCCCTTTTCAATTTCAACCCTCAGCATTCCAATTTATTGAATTAAGTTCTCAATTGAAATTGAATTTTGATTAAAAGAATGAACTCAATTTCACCCATTCTAAATCTTAAAATGACCCTATAAGTTTAGTGCATTTTTAACTTGGTCCTTGGTCTTGGATATTTTCAATTTCATCTTTGATTAACCTTCAAATTTATAATTTCTTCACTTTCATCCTTGATTTCACCCAATTGAGTTACAAAATTCACAAGCCTTTTTCCAAAAGGTTCATGGTCTTGAACTTCTTTAATTTGACCCATAATCAACCTAAAACTTTGATTTTCTTGCAATTTGACCCTAATTTTATGTAATCCAATTTGGAAAAACAATATCCAATCCTTTAAAATTTTGATCTTTTTAACTATGCCCATATTAAGCTTTCAAACTTAATATTTCACCAATTAAGTCATAATAAAATTTATTTGACCCATTAAAAACCTAATTAAGTCCTTGCACTTAATTGATTATTTTAATCTGATCTAGATTAATTATATAATTTAATTAAACCTTTAATTAGGTCCATGATGAAATCAAATTGATGCATTAAAAATCTAATTAAGTTCCTAGACTTAGTTTTTATGCAAATTTGTTCAATAATGATTTAATTTGACCTTAAATCTGTATTGTCTCTTTAGTCTTGGGTACAATGGGGGTATAATTGGGCTATTAATTTTCTCCAAAATTATAGCTTATTTCCTTCATGCATTTGAAACCTTTCTCAACTTGTTCTTGCCAAGTTGGATTATGACATTTATTATTACTAATAAAAAACATTTTAAAGGAAACATGAAAATTTGATTATGACATTTATTATTATTTAAATCACTTCATAAAATATAAGTTGCCAATAAACGAATTTTCTTCTAAGAGATCTATGATGATAATAAAAAAAAAAAGTGAATAAAAAAGGGTTATTACCAAATACCAAATAGAGAATAAATGAACTAATAGTCTATAAGCTACATGTATTTCCAAAAGAAAAAGGAAGAATAAAGACAATCAACTGCTGCAAAATATCTGCACCTTGCCAACTTTTCCCTCTCTTGTAGGAATTTATCAATCTTATTAAGGAATCATCTCACCTAAAATCTCATGTTTTTAGGTGAGACTCCAAAATATAATTTATATTATTCTATAACACATCCCCTCAAGTGAAAACCCTTTGGACTTGAAACTTGCATAGACCCACATTATCTTTTGCTTGATTTTTATCAAATAGAATGGGGATGGTGAGATTCGAACTCGTGACCGCTGGGTGAACAAAGCTCTGATACCATATTAAAGAACAATCTCACCTAAAAGCTCAAGGTTTTAAAAAAAGTTACAGAATATAATTTATATTATTATGTGACAAATCTATTCGGATTTGGCAAAAATTAATGCGATTATGGAGAGAATATAATTCTTATAAGAATATTATCAAGAAGTAGTGACTACATACATATCAAAGAAATTGAGTTCCAAGTTTTAAAACTTAAGAACAAAACTGTCCCTATATTCCCCCTTCAAGTTATTTTAAAAATCCATCGACGGGTCAAGGTACAAACTCTAAAATTGCATAGTAAGCGATTAACACTGGAAGTGATGCCAGCATACCGAAGATTACACTGCAAAAAACAAAAAAAGAATCAAATTATCATAAGTTTTGCGATTAAGACAATTATACGGTGTGAAAAATAAAATATATAAAAAAGGGTGGAAAATGAATCGATGAACTTACGCTGTGCTTAGCACCTCTGCATGCAATCCGTATTCCTTAGCGAAGATGAAGGATGTAATTGATTGTGGCAATGCTGCCTGCAAAATGGAAGAGAGTGAATCAACTTTTTTTTTTAAATTTTCAATTGTATGAGGACTGATTCAGATATTATTTTTCTTTGATTGAAAATTTGTACTAAATCATTTCCATTATAATTTTGAATCAAATCCGGGATGTGACTGAATGTTTTACCTGAATGATAGCAACTCGTAAAACGTCACCGCGCAAACCCACAGCGATAGAGCCAATAGCCATAGCTGCGGGTCCAGCTATAAACCTTAAAATCATCCCAATAAAGGTTAGACTTGCACCGCAGGCAATCACTTTTTCCTGCAAAGCCATGAAGATCCCTGCATGTATGTATGGTAGTTTCCCACTTGGATTCAATGAAATATAATAATAATAATAATAATAATAATAATAATAATAATAATAATAATAATAATAATAATATGAAACCTAAATCTCTTATACATGTAGATATATATACATGGGTTAGAAATTAATATGCTATAGCAAATTAACTAGAAATGAATTGCTCACCCATGCTAAACATGGCAGTGCCCGTGCCAGCTTTCGACATGATCAATATAGATCCTTCCATGATGCTGGGCATCTCAAAATGCCACCTAAAATTATTCATAAGAGAAAAACATAGTCTTAAATAAATAAATCAGGGAATTTTTCTTACTAAAACTAAAAAACCTTACTTGTACAAACCTATTCGATATAAAAGCCCAAACAAGCCCAATAATACAGGCGTAAGAATTAGGGTTCATGGCCAGTTTCACCCACACAGTCTTCATCAAACACCAGAAGGCAGGTCTAGAGCTTCCGGTGTTATCTGCGCTTCCCTCTAAATCCTGGTCAGAGTTGCTCGATGGAAAGCCAAGCCCTGTTCGCCGGAGTTCTAGCACGAGCAGCAGCAATGTCAGCCATATGATAGCTTGGATGACAGACGACTGAACAACAAGATCAACTGCTGCCGGGCCGTACATGGCTTTAATTATGGGCACACCAACAACAAGAGAATTTGTCAAGGTGCAAAGAGAGAAGCTGGTTATGGACCAGCAGTAGCTTCCCTTGCCGCTCCACTTGGCCCAGAAGGCGAGCACCACCACTATAATGACCTTCGACACAGCATCAGCCCCGATGAAAAGATAATTCATCTTGAAAGGATCGACGTGAGCCGTGAACTCGAAGGTGAAGAGTGGCAGAGTGAAATAACAAACAAAGCGGTTTATAGCCCCGCACTGCTCCGGCGTAAATACCTTCCACCACCTGACAGAACCGTACCCTAACACCAGTGCAACGTAGAGTGGCACCATGGCCACCACCACCTTGTAAACATCTTCCCACCCTATCATCTTTCTTTCTCTTGCTTTTTTTTTTCCAAGTAAGCGAGCTACGTAGTAAGCACCTTGGAAAGAACTAAGCTTCTAGCTAGGTTTTGGATCTCAAGCATGCATACATGCACTGGCTCTAGAATGTGCTGAAGAGGTTAAAGAGAAAGCTTAATTGGGTATGTATTTATATCCATGCAAGGTCGATCTAAGCGTTTTACAATAATTCTATTTATTCCTTGTTGAAGAGATCAAAGCTTGGTGGGTGTATACGATTCTATGCTGTGGATTCTTGAGTCGTGACATTACGTTTTTTGAGTTAATTTGCATGGAAGTGGGAGGTTGCTTTCACAAATGGGCTTGGAGTTATGGCCAGCAATCGTCTATAGAATAAGGAATGAGGTCCAGAGATTATTCCACCCACCTCCGGGAATAGGATTTGTGTTTTCGAGTCATTATATATTCACGCGTAAGATTATCATATATTCTTAGTGGTGCTTTCAGAGATAGAGGCCAGCATAAAACTTTCACTCTTGCAATATTATTATTATTAAGACAGTGACACCTAACAATCCAACATCTGCAGGACACCGAGTGGCATCCATAGACTTGAGAAACACAAAACAAAACATCATTAAAAATGCATTAGCTAGAACTTGATTGTGGAAACTACTCATGATTGTGTCACTTGAGCATAATTAAGATGGATGGCTTTAACACAGTATTGTCTGTTAGCAAGAGCTACATCACTGATTGTGTACGTCTGTGCTCGATCGATGTGTATTTTCATGAACTCGTGAACCCCACTTGCTATATTCCTCTACAATATATAGTTATCTCTTGATGGGATTTGAAATACGATTTTTGTGGTAAGAATTGATTTCAGTCCGTTCTTTCGCAAGTGGATTGAGTTGATGGATTTTCTCGCGAGTATACGACTGGACAACTTTAAGTCTAATGATTCGGAAATACTTTTAATCTTCGAATAAGGAATATTGTTCTATATTCTATATAACCGTCCGTGTGTGTCTCCAAGCATGCGGTGCAATCGATGAAAAAGAGGATTTTCATGTAATTTCAGTTAACCGTCTCTCCCCCAAATAAAGTAAAGAATATGAACTGTAGTGTTAGGACGTAGTGAGTGCAGGTACAGGAGTTTGATTGGAGTTTAATTACTACTTTACATGTTAAACCTAGCTTGATGTTCTTACTAGTCTTTTAAATAAAGAAACGATAATAAATTGTGATATCCATTATCAGAAATTAATTGTTTTAAAAATGAAAACATCTATCGGTATTTTCACGTATTTAATTTTTTCCGACAGCCACACGGACGGAGACAGACGATTTTGCCTTCAACCGCTCATCCAAATCAAAATCTCTTGATGGTTTAAAGAATCACCCCTGGATTTCTCCTTCAACTGACTGCTATATGTTTTTCAAGAAAGAAAGAGTGTAAAACAAGTCAGAAGAAATCCAATGAAATGATATCTTAAGAAAAAGAAATTGAAGAATACCAACATATGATCATGAATTGATGAGTGCGACTATCCATAAACTGTTGGTGCACTTTGTTCTGGTGGTCTCTACTCCACACATATGTCTCAACAAAACAACATGGAGCCTCCGGTGTGTGTGGTAAGGAAATCTAGAAAATATTGGCTTGGAATGTGAGCGTTGTGTGAAATGGTTAGACATCATGTGCTCAATGTAATCCACCCATATTGCCTCTAAAATATATGTCTAGATTGACATGTTTTTCCTTTTTAAAACCTCTCTTATTCACGTATATTTTATTGCTTTTTTATGCGTCTTATACTAGAAATCCTGCAAACTATACGATATCAATGGAATAGTTGTTATTAAATGAAAAATAAAACTATGGTATTTGGAAAAAAAATAAAAATTATCAACAACGCTGAAATTACCTAGTTGCAGCGTGATTCTTCCACACCCTTATCGCAACATCATCATTAGCATCCTCCTAATCAAATTTCCTCTTGTAGTAAAAATTTAGTAACTCAATAATCTTGATAAAGTAAACAAATTAAAATCATAAAAAAAATAAAGTCATATTAACCTTAAACCTTCTAAGTCATGCATTAACCCGCGATCTCTATTCTGTATTTTTTGAGATATGAGTCCATTGAAATAATAGAATCTCCATCAATAATTTTAAAGGTCATTGTTATTATTCTTCATGACCTCAAAATTTGTAAACATAATTGTTTTTTGATAAATGAAATTATTTTTAAAAAAATTATTGAACAAATTTAATTATAAAAACAAAAAAATATAAACCTACATTGAAAGGTCACCCCTCCATACTTGCGGAATTGAATCCTACTGTGAAGGGACAACCCCTCAAACTTTTTAGTAACTTGATGCATGTGTCTCAAGTGTCTGTTTGTCATTAGTAACTAAAATTTTTTTTTTTTTTTTGGATAACGTGGGAACCATATGACCCGGAAAGCGCACTTTATGGGCCCAGAGCATGCATAAACCCCCGGCTGTCCCAGGCTCTTACAGGTTTGGGATAGAACACTAGGATGGCTCAAACCTCGCTCCCGTGTATGAGAGCGAGGCCTGTTGCCGCCAGGCTGCCCCCTGGGGACTAGTAACTAAAAACTTGTGATCATCAAAATCATCTCTATGAGAATTAGCAACGATCTTGTCCCAATGATGCTCGATGGATTTCCACCTAGTCACCTTGTCCAAATTAACAAGTATTCTACATTAAATGGTTCCTACATTTAATTTTAATTTTTTTTGGCAACACCTCTCCTATATCTATATATATATGGGAGACCATTCAAAAGTTACAAACATGAAAATCCACAACATCATATATGCCACAAACTAGTTGATTTTATTCATTTTCTTCAAACAATTTTGCATAATTCAACTTTGTTGAATAATTTTTATTTCTATGTTATAATATTTTTAAAATTAATCCTAAACCTGGAAAAATATATTTTAAAATTACAAATACTAAATAAATAAATAAAAAATAATGACAGCAATAATTTAATTAAACACAACTTTTCTATTCAACTCTATTTCTCATGATGTTTTTTTCTAAGAAAAAAATAGTGTATTACTTCAAATGAATTGTTCAGATCTTGCGGATTTCATTTATGAAACAACTATTACAAAGCTATATGAATATTCATGCACGTTCACGACCATGCTTTAAGACCATGCTAGTTACACTTAAAATTGCAAAACACTTGTAGTAGTCTATAGTTGTTCAGACTAGATTTTACACCATTATTGAACAACTCATCAAGAATCCTATAAATTCCCACAAGCTTATATCTCTAGTACAATGTATTAATTGTTGAATTGCTATGTTGACGCAAACACACACACATATAATAATTTCTTTAAAAATAAATCAATTTTGAAACTCAGTTGCGAAACCCCCCTCCGATCTATTCACAGGAGTAGCAGATGCAGATTGTTTCGTAACTGCAGCCAAGATGTCAGCGTAACCAACCACGCCAACTAAAATGTCATCACTATCATCCTCAATCACCCATACATGGGTTGCCCTGTGAGAAAGCATCTGAGCCATCACCGCCGCCAATGAGCTTGTAATTTTACATGTCAGGGGTGCACTTCGTCCCCTATACATGCTCCTGCCCATTCTGATCGAGCCACCTGGATTGAACCCAATGCTTCTGCTACTGAATTTCGTCAGCCTTGTTGAACCAATCCCATTATCTGTGCTCTCATCATCAACTGCTGAATTAACTGCAAAATCCGGAGGCGATCTTACTGCTGCGTTATCCTCAACCCCCGTTACAAACTGCCCAGCTGAGAGATTGGCTAAAGCCCATGCCGCAGCCAGATAATCACATTTCCACAATCTGGAGGCTGATATTTCCCCTATGATCTTACACTGACCATCTGGAATGAGCTCCACAACAGCTACTTCATTGGGATCTTCAGGTAGCTTTCTCATAGCTTCTATGGCTGGGAGAGAGGCTTCTACAGAGGTGTAGTTTGGGTTAATGGCTCCAAGGGAGGAAATGGAGGAAAGGGGTACTGGAGCTAGAGCACCAAGGCATCCAATAATAAAACGGATGACATCTTCTCTAGAGAGACAGCAAAATTTGTTGCGGTTGGAAGTGCCAGAAGATGAGGAAGGACGGTTGGTGTTTATGGTGAGGTTATTATTGCTGTTGCTGTTGGACGCATCAGCATTCTTGAGCCACTTACCATTGTAGAGAAATGAGAATCGCTTGCTCATACCTTTCCATACCATGCTTTTTGGAACAAGAAGGCGCCTTACACCTTGCTTCATCATTTCCAAAGCATCTATCAATCTACCACAAGCACCAAAAAGTCATTTCCTGATAATGTATATTTCTGAAGAATGCATCATAAATTGCTGTAATTGGTGCCATATCAGATCACGACATTATTTAACAATATCACACTATATAAAATCTATTCTCTTGTACATAGATAACATTAGCGAGGAATAAAAAAATAGAGAAATCCCTTAGGATTTCTTTTTCTTTTAAAAACAAATAATAGTTCGCAAGATGACAGAAGGGAAAAGCAAATTGCCATTAAGCAGTGCACTCGCACAGATATGTGTTTGTCTCTAGATACAGATTAACACACAAATACATAGAGAGACGGACAACAAAAAAACAACCCAAAGTTGGAGTCAGATGGAATGTGTACAAATATGAAGATTATTTATATCGAAGATCATGTGAGGGACCAAATTAATCTAAAAAGGAAAATATATATATACCTCAAAAGATCAAATTCTGAATTTGAAGAAAAAAATCAATTTTTGCATAAAAAACAATTACTCATTTCTTCCCACTTCATTCATCTTCCCATTATTCAAGTGAGAATGCAAGTCACCCAATAATGAAGAAACCAATTTCCTCCGCCATTTACAAAACTATACAAGATTAAGTCATTGTTCCCACAGCCCTCTTCCTCAACTTGACAATCCCCACCAATCTCACATTTCTCCTTCTCTACACCCTCACTTGACACAGTAAAGGACAGGAATTTGGATCACACCATCTGCTAACAAGGCAGTGTTTTAATTTAGAGGTTTATATATTTTAGGGAGCTTATTATTTAGGTTGATGTATATTTTTTTGCATTTTGTTATTATTAGGAATTTTATGTTAATCAAACTTTTAATCTCTTGATGATTAGGGCCTTTGGGTGCCTATCAAAGCATACATTGTATATTTTGAGCAGCCATATAATGAAAGAATTGAGATTTGAAAATTATAATTTTGATTATAGAGGTCAATTTCCTCATGGCCTTTGAGATAGATCCCAAGTGCTCGGAGAAAGGATTTTTTGTACTTAATCTTTCTTTTCTACTTTTGTTCTGCATCACCTCTCTCGCCAACAGATAACAAGTCAGCCCCTAGTGATTACCTAGCTCTTTAATCACTAATATAACAAACAAGTTTCAGTAACTAGATTATTCATCCAGTGACCAACTGGCTGACTGGTCTAGCAGCCCGTCCCCTTTACAGAAAGGTCAGCCTGTCAAGTGCATCATGTAATGCTCAATTGTGAGAAATTGGTTCGATGACAGATTACAAAGGGAAAGAGTGTGACCAGCTACCCAACCACCATATTTAATAACATGGTCCATGAAAAAAAACCTTCTATTAAATCCTATGATAGAGAAATGCATGCAGTAAATCCCATGGGATTAAGGGCAATTCCCAATGAAATTGCACATCCTATGGTTCCTCGGGAACACATTTTTTTGTAGTGAAGTTCAAATTTCCACCATTATGATTACCATCGAAAGCCATTTGATAACATTCATGAGAGCCATCAATAGAGCTGAACAACAAATCCAATGAATTGAGATACATAATTACATATACAGCAAAACCAAGATTAATACTAAGTAGTGTTAAAAGAAATAAGATTAAAAAGCTACTAACCTAGTAGCAGGATCAACCTGTTTGAGAAGCGAAGCATTAGGAACAACAGCATGTGAGACCGAAGTCTTGATGGCCTTATCCTGATCCTCCAAGCACTCAGTTGAAGCCAAAAAAGACACAATATCAAGAGAATTAAGGATACCAACAAACCTCTGTTGTCTCATTTCACTGGTCTCAATCATGCCCACATGAGATTTCCTCTTCCAAACAGGAATCCCACACTCTGTCGACTCTCCAATCGCCCGAATCGCAGATTCTACCGTCTCTGTCTCGTAGAATTCCACCATCTCTGGCTTCCCCACCGTCAGATCTCCCACCACATGATAAAGAAACACAGATGCCATTGAAGAAATTATGTTTCGTTTTTAAAAAGCAGAGAAGAGTGAGGGGGCTATAAGAGGGAATGGAGGAGAATGAGGAGAAGGTGAAAAGCTGTAATGGGTAATTTGGGGAGAATCAGAAGAAGCAGAGGATGAGCAGTGTTGTTTATAGGTGCAGAGATGAAGAAAGATATGGCCATTGATGAAGATGGAGAAGCAGAAGAGCAAAGTTGAGGCCCATCAAACTCTGGCTCTAATGTATCTTTCGTGGATCACTGAGAGGGGAGAGAGCGTAAAACTCGATCAGCTTCCAGACTGAGAGGGGAGACACGGTTGTGGATGAGATTGAATAAATAAAAAAAGAAAGGAATCGGTTGGTTGATTGGATATGGACAATTATTCACTGCAAATAATTCAGCCAGGCTTTTGCATTTGCACTGTTAATATTTTTGTTGCACCAATAATTTTCTACTTAGACCACGGGATAGATTCTCCATGCCAACAGGTCTTTTTTTTACTGGCGCAAAACAAATACTCAAGTGACGAAAGTATGTTATAATTTATTTATTTTTGAAAATAGGGTTATTGATTTGAAAGGGTTTAATAAAATTAATTAATATGATTATAAATAAAAAGTCAATGACAATGATATATATATATATATATATATATATATATAGTATATGAACTTGTGATGCAATTGAGTTTAATAAGTGTGGTGGTTTATTTTAGTAATCTTAAAAAAAAACATTCAATCAAATCAAATATAGACCCCGGACAATTATATTTTCTTGATTAATCAACTTATATAGTTCTTAATGCTGCAATTGAATTACATTACTAATGTAGACACTATAGTTGTTTGATGGTTAAAGATAGTTATACTGCAGATCTGTTAACTAACCAATGTTAAGAAGACATAAATATTCAAAATATATATTGATGTATCGTTTCTATGATCAGTTCCGATTTCTTTAGGTGGATGTTTACTTGCGACAAAGGTTTATTTTCTTTATAAATTTCGGTTTTAGTTAATTTTTTCTTGATAGTTTTATGTTTTCTTTTACTTTAACTTAGATAGCTTCCCCCCCCCCCCCCAAAAAAAAAAAAAAATAATAATAATAATAATATTGCATATCATATAGTATAAAAATCTGACTTGAAACTTTTTCGTAGCATAATAATATTGTTGTATACTATCTTATGTTTTGTGTTTTAAGCTAGGGTAATTAATTTGTACGATCGCGATATCGTAACAAAATTTGGCGTCGTTGTTGGGGAAGAAATTTTAGTTGTTTCTTGTGATGTTATTTTTATTTGATGTGATTGTTATTTTTTTTTTAAAAAAAAAAAAAAGAGAAACATAATTTCTGTCTGTAAAAATACTATTCATTTATGGCAGCGGTATTGTTCAAATAGATTGTTTTGGTGAAATTAGGTATCGACCTTTTATTTCCTAAAGAAAAACAACATTCTTAATAGGTCTTATGACATATAGCCCCACCCTATCACGACCAAATTCCGTTGTTTTCAAAGGTTTTTAGGCAATTTTAGTTTTCTAGCATAGGATTTTCGTGCAATTTGCATTTTTTTTTTTTTTTTTAATCTCTTATGTGGTTGGTTTCTTTAGAGTTTTATTAACAATTTATGCGTGTAACCCGCTCTGCTAACCACAGTCAAGTGGAGGTGGATCTCGAAATAGAGAATATTTTACATAGGTTATGAAAGGAAGCTTGCGTCAACACCATGGTTGTTACACGACAACAACCACTCAAGGAGCTTGTTGCATAAACATAGCCAATAATGTCAACTTTGAGCACAAATCTGGTTTTATACATTTGCTATCAACATTCAATGGTCTTGTAGGACAAGACCCTCATACTCATCTCGAGGAGTTTTATATGATTTGCACTGGCATTAAATTGAATGGAGTTGACTAAGAACAAGTTAAGTTGAAAGCTTTCCATTTCTCTTTAAAAGGGACAACAAAGACATTGTTTTTCTTTATTCTCTCAGGTCTTATTGGAACTTGGAATGCCATGAAGAAGAATCTCCTTAAGAAGTATTTCCCAGCATCTCGAGTTGCCAATATAATTAAAGAAATATATGGGAAGAAATATACAGAGAGACACAAGGTCAAGTATTTACAACTTGGACAAGCAAATGGGGCAAGTAGCTTCAAGTGTAGGGAAATTGGAAGAACAAATAAATGGAAAAATACCCAGTATTGAGTCTAAAAGAGAATGTTAGTGCGATCATGTTGTGAAATGGGAAAGAACTTGAAAGGCAAAGATCAAAATAAATCAAGATGAAAGAAGAAGAAGAGATAGAAACAGAATTGAGAACAAAGAAAAAACCTCCTCCTCCTCCATAAATTGAAACAACAACCAACACTCAAAAGGTAACTCCCCACTCATTGAATTCCAGTTTTAAAACAACTCTACCCTTTCTTATGAGTTCTTTTAGGTCTAACACAGAGGACAAAGAAAAAGAGGTTTTAGAGGCTATAAAGAAAGTGGAACTCAACTTTTTCTTAATTAATGCAATCAAGCAAACTCTCAAGTATGCCAAATTCTTGAAGGAGTTATGTACTACTAAGAGAGCCTACAAGCTAAAAGGAAATGAAATGGTATGTATGGGTGAAGTTGTATCTGTTGTTGCTCAAAACAACATGCCTTTGAAGCAAAAATACCCAGGTGCATTTACTATCCCATGTCTTGTTGGTAATGCTAGCTTTAAAAGGGTTTTATGCGATTTAGATACATCCATTAGTGTTATGCCTAAACATGTTTATAATTCTCTTAGTCTAGAGCCTTTGAATAAAACTAGCATTGTAATACAACTTGCGGATCATAGTTTTGTTTACCCACTTGGTATGAAAGAATATGTCTCAGCTAAGATTGATAGTTTGGTTATTCCATGCTACTTTTATATTCTTGATGTCATAACCCATATTTGGGTTTCCCTAAAAAATAAAAAATAAAAAATAAAAAAGGTTGACAAATTTGAACGGATTCGAGAGCTCGATCATGCCCCTACTATGCCCAAAAATGAAGGAAAATGGAGGTTCTCAGCTAAAATAATTTATTATTGGATAAATTTGTATAAAAATTAAGTTGAACGACATGATTATATTTTTCATAGGCCAATTTGATTTAATCGTTGCTCAATTTAAAGTATAAGTATGTTTCCAAATTAATTTAGGGTCCAATTGAAGGATTTAAAATGACTTAATTATACTTTAAATTGGTTAAATTAATTTTATTAAGGGCTTAATTGATGAAAAATCAAGTTTGGAAGCCTATTTTGTGTTTAATTAAGAGGTTTGGAATTTTTAGAGACTAAATTAAATTTTTACCAAGTCAATTGGATGAAATCAGGGGTAAAATTAAAGAAAATTGAAAGTTTAATGGTCAATTGAGGGTCAAATCTCATAAATACGAGACTAAGGACCGAAGTAAAAAAGACATGTAAATTTAAGGGTGCTATTGAAGTTTTAGCAGGTATAAAATTGTATAAATTTAAAAGTTTAAGGTCAATGAAGAGTGCAATTAAAACGATTATAAATTGAGGGACCAATTTGTAGTTCTGCCATCATGTAGAATTTTTGAGTCAATACTGTGTTCTGTGCATTGACATGTAACAGTGCATGCCTGTCTTCGTCTTCGACATTGTAGCAACTTGTAAACATCATCGCTGCACGCAATGGTTAACTGAAGGGTCCCTATACCTGCAGTCAATACAGTGTTCTATGCACTGACATGTAACAGTGCATGTCTATCTTCGTCTTCAACATTATAGCAACCTGTAAACATCATCGTTGTACGCCATGGTTAAATGAAAGGTCCCCATACCTGCAGGAAAGAATGAAAGGGGAAGAAAAAACACAGAATGAATGGAGAGAGAAAAATAGAATGAAAGAAGAGAATAAAGAAAGACACATAAACAAAGTAATAGAGGGATACCGAAAACAAAAACACATTGTGAGCAATGGTTTCTGCAAACCACCCGAGGGTGCACAATCTTAGTTTTCTTCCCTATTGCCGGTAGGACAACAATTTCTTCTTTCTCAGCACCGGCAAGCTCAGTCCTTTTCTTCCCCATCATCATCCATAGCCCTAGTTTTAATTGAATTCATGATGTCCACTTGGACTACTAATGAGCTGAAAAGTTAAAGGATAACAATGAGGAATGTAAGTGAGAAAGAAAAAATTGGTAAAAGAGAAATGAATATTATTACCATTGTTGTTGTTGTGTGTGATATGTGGATTAATATGGAATAATGGTGGGTGTTTATGGTTTCAAGAGGAACCGCGAGAGGAGTACAACAACTATAGGAAAACGCAAGTTGAGTGTTTACAACAGGTAGGTACTTGGTACCTATATCTCTTCTAGTCAATAATTATTTTAACTAACTATTGAACTATAAGAAATAATTTGGTGCTTATTGATGAGGAAAAGAAAAGGGGTAAAGGAAAGGTTAAGTGATGGAAATATATATATATATATATATATATATATATATATATATATATATATACATATATATATATATATATAGAAAGAAAGAAACAAGTTGGTTGACATCGGCATTACCAGTACGTGGGAGGAGAAATATAACCCTTGATTAACTATCCGGTTTCGGAATAGTTAATGATATCGGCGAGTGACGTCGATATCGGCAAAATTTATAAACCTTGATTAACTATTCAATTTTGAATAGTTAATGATATCGGCAGGTGACATCGATATCAGCAAAATTTATAGACTTGATTAGCTTTCTGAGGTGTAAGCTAATGATGATGTCAAGAATTCTTGACATCGGCATACCCTAGAACCTCCTAAGGTAATATGAAACAATGATTAACTATTTTGGTTTTAAAAATAGTTAATGACACCAACGATTATGTTCGTGTCGATATTTTCATGAAACTGATTAGTTGTTTTCAGGAAGGGCAACTAAAGACACTAATGGAGGTCATTAGTATCGGCTATAGTCTTTTTGATGTGGAGGGGGGGGGGGGGGGGGGGACAGTAGTAAAAAAGAAACAAATTTTCCTTTATATAACCTTAAAAAGGTGTATATGATTGTATTTAGAATCTCATATGATTTAAGTAGATTGATAGATATGTTGTTTAAATTTCTTCTATAAATTGCTTGTATTTACTTAATTATTTTACTTATATGAAAAATCTATATTTTGCAAATTCCTGCCATTTCCCTCAGGAATAGACTTTAAGTCCTTGATCCCTTGTTGTATAAGTTAGGAACTTAGATATTTGTGGTGTAATTTTGTCATGGAGAAAACATGTAAAATGTATAGAATATTACATTCGTAATATTTTGTTTGTGGAATATATATATATATATATATATATGAAATCTTCGTGTTCGAATGGGCTCTTTTAATTATTATCTTATGCGTGTGATGTAAGATGGAGTTTGAGAATGAATATGGTCCTGAGCATATTCTGGAATGAATTATGCAGTTGTTTGTACTGAACATGGATGTGATTGTGGATGAGATGTGATTTAAACTGTGTGTAGGTTACATTGTCGATAACTTGGGATCTTCCGATATAGGGGAGACTCTGCTGAAATTTAATTAGAAATTTCGGCGAGAGAAAAAAAAAAATGTGCTCCATCTGCCTTTTATAGGGGGGAAGGTTAACGGATAACCTAATAGGAAAAAATAATTTGGGGTTGTTACACCAGCGACACTATTTTTTAGCATAGGTTTAAGGTTGGATAAATCCCTTAGAATTTGCACTAAAAAATGAATTTTCCACTATTGTGAATTATATTCTTAAAAATAATTTTTGACCAAGCAGATTGTGGACATGTTCTGTTCATCAAAATGATTTTTTCTCACTTTGGATCCTTCATAAAAGTTCTAGTCTTGTACGTATAGATGACTTTGGGTTTTTAAATCTCCTGATTTCAATATTAGAAGCTCAAGATATTCCCATTTGAATGGTCAGTGTAAAAGTAGAAAATCCTATTTCGATAGGTATTGTTCATTGTCATTTTGAGAACAATCTCCTGCCTGCAAATTCTTTCTTTTTCTCTACAACTTCTCGTTTGGTTTCCATGACTCTCTAACTTGACTTTTGAGCTGCAAATCACCTTTTTTTTTTGCCTCAGAATTATTAGAATATCAATCAGAATATTATTTTTTCTATTATGTTGTATCTAATTACAGAAAAAACATGATTTGTATCCTAGATTAAGGCACTAAATCTTCCCTAATAGATTTATGTAAAGTCTACATATATCCCTCCCCTATTGACATGGAGGAGGACAAAAAAGGAGAGAAAAGAAAGAAAAAAAGAAAGAATTTGTAGATCAACCCGACAAAATATTATCGTTGAAGCACTGTTTAAGATAATTAATCAACCCGAATATGTTGCTTCATCAAATCAAAGCCGAACAAGAACCAATTTTTTCTTCAATGGATTTGTAGATCTGAGTGTTAAGAAGAAGAAGAACTTGGATATGAGAGTCAAGATCTGAACAAGAATCCATTGCTTCCATACCAGAAGGTTTTTTCTAATCTTTTTCTATTTTCTGTTTTCTTGATCTGAGAGGCAAAATAAATTTTGGTTGCTGAACCCATTTCTGTTTCCTTTTCCAACTTGTAGCCAAACCCAAACATGTGAAATCATCAAAAAGCACAATATGTATGGAAACAAGCGGTGACTGACCGGGCAAGTTTACGAAGAGAACTTAGCAGCATAGAGACACCAAATGGGCTTTGTTGAGGAACAAAAGCAGTTTCTGGGTGTCTAAAACAGAAGATGTAGTTTGCTTGCCATAAAAAAAACTGCTCAACAAATTAGTAAGACATTATATATATATAAAAGGCTTAATAATATTTATAGTAGTAATTATAATAGTTACGATAATGAATAGCGTCATTGGTTGATTAATTATCTACTGGTTTATTCTAGTTTGTTTTTTATTTATTTAAAGATAATTAAAAATAAAAATTATATTGTTGGAGGGTTTTTTAAAAGTAATTATTTAATTATATATTTTACTTCTATTAATTGTATAATTAATTGCATAATTAAATTATATATAAAATAATTGAACTATATTTAAAATGATATATACAAAATGGCTCTTCTAAATGGTTTTTATCTTTGTTGTCAAAATCGCGAGTTGACTCGCAAAATCGTAGCGAGTCAACTCATCAAATCGTGTCAACTCGGGCAAAAAAATCGAATTCAGTCAAACTCGCAAAATCAGAACGGATCGTTCCGAGTTTGCGATCCCAGGTGTTCGGCCTTATGCCTTCAGGGTTGAATAATGAAAAATCATTTTAATTATTTTATTTTCAACTTTCAATCTTTCTTTTCACAAACATTTGCCCTAAACCCGTTCTCTTCCCCAAATCGTTTCTTCTCTTCTTAGTTCACCGTCGGTGTAGTTTACCCGATCTCCTCCTCAGTTGTTCTCATTCTTCTCTTTCTTCCCCAAATCATCCTCTCCTCTCATCTCTCGAATCGTCTTCTCGCTTATTGGAGAAGAGCTGTCGGACTTCCCCAAATTTGTCTATCTTTGTTGCCATCGCCGTTCAAGGTTAGTGCAAGCTTGATCTTTGAATGTTATATGCCCCTACAAATTGTGAGAAAATATGATTAAAAAAGTGTGCTTGATTTGGTGTTGATGGTATGAAAACAAAATATTGATGGTGTGATTATTTTTCTTTCTAGTATTTCGATTTCCTTTGTTCCAAGTGGGAATTAATTTGTGTTCATGATAATGAGCCTTTGAAAGGATCATAAAGTCAATTTTGATTTCATTTTTAACATTGATGATAAACAAATGCAACAAGTTAGTACAATGCCCTGTCAATACCGATTTATGTTAACTAATAGGCTTGAATAAAGTCCAGTTGGAGAGAAAGTATCCATACTTGGAGAATCATTTTTGTTGCTATCACATACTGATTTCCTGGCTGAAAAATTATTCCTAGCATTTTTAGCATAAATTTTGAGAGAATACAGTGAGGAAAACATTGTAAAATAAGTTTGTTAGGCTCTCGGGTAAACATTATTTTTGACTGGGAAAGATTGAGGGAGGCATTTATGTGTTCAATATGTGTTACCATCTCTATTTGTTTGTTTGTTTTGAAAATGTGAGATTTTTCAAGTTTGAGCATTAGTTAATATTTTCACATACTTGTTTATTGCTGAGAATTGATAGAAATAAGAAGTTTTTAATATCTTAAGCAGTAGAAACTTTATTTGGGTGTTTAATGTAGTTCAGTCTTTTGGGGTAAAATACTTTGTAACAGGTAGTTTTCCCAACTTTTGAACTAGAAATGGGAATTAACTAAACTGTCTTTCTCTACCATCTACTCATCCTGGCCTGTTCCTTTGTTCACTCCAGAATTTGTTAGCTATTAAAAGGCCATCTTGTAGTAAGTTGTCCCATTGAACCCTTGTTATTGGAATGAAAATTTGGAGACATTTAAATTATTGCACTTTGCTGCTCATTGATGGCGATTGTGCTTTGACCTGGCTTTTATGAATAGATGGAGATTAGAAAACTTTAGGTGGTCTCATTAATATTTGCTGCCTTATTGCATTTATTTTTTCCTTAGCCTGGTATTGCTTGGCTCTTTGACTCTGTGGAAATCATTTTATGGCTGTTTGTGACTACGTTAATGGTGACGCGGTAGAAACATATTAGTGCAAGGATGACCCATCAAACTTTCAGATGTTTTTATAATGCTGTGCATTTCTTTACTTCATTTCTTGCATTATGAAATAAATTGGAAACCGTAGATTACCAAGAAAAATAGAAATCTAATAATTGTTTAATTTATAACTTACCCATAACTATGACAAATGTCTGTTTATCGCACAACAAGAAACAAGTTGTCAGCATCTATTCATCTAACCTTAGATGTCCAAGTTATCTAACCTTGTTATTATTTCAATGAATTGCAGATTACATGGCATCTAAAAAAAGTACCAGTGGCAATAGGCTTGATGTGGGATGGCAACATGGTATAGATATTGAAAATAATTCAAGAAAAGTTCAATGCAAGTATTGTCAAAAAATTTTCAGCGGAGGCATTTATCATTTCAAACATCATTTGACTTGCACTCGAAAGGATGTTGAGCCATGCCAGCAAGTACCAGCAGATGTGAAGCAGATGATTTTGAATGTTTTGGTGAAAAATCAAGAAGCATCTGAGAAGAAAAGAAAGATTTTTCAGTTTTTTAGAAGTGACGAAGATGCAAACGAAGATAATAAAATCAACTCAGTTAGCAAGGGAAAGAAACCAATAAGTGGAAGTGGAAGTACTCAAATGACCATCAATCAGATGCTAAAGAAGGATATTAAAGAAGAAGCATGTCAACAAATTGCAAGGTTTTTTTATACTAGGGCGATTTCATTTAATTGTGTGAAAAACCCTGAGTTTGTTAAAGCACTTGAATTAGTTGCAAAGCATGGGCCAGGATTTAAGCCCCCATCTTACCATGATATTAGAGAGAAGTACTTAAAGTAAGAAGTAGATAACACAATGCATTTGCTTGATGATTATAAGTTGGAATGGAAAAAAACAGCCTGCTCAATAATGTCTGATGGATGGACTGATAAGAAAAGACGTTCTATTTGTAACTTTTTGGTTAATAGTCCTAAAGGAACTTTTTTTTTTATCATCTGTAGACACATCTGATATATCCAAAACAACTAATAAAGTATTTGAGATGTTAGATTCTGTTGTGGAAATGATTGGAGAGGAAAATGTGGTGCAGGTAATTACTGATAATGCTACGAATTATAAAGCAGTGGGGCATTTATTGATGGAAAAAAGAAAAAACTTGTATTGGACCCCATGCGCTGCTCATTGTATTGATTTGATTTTGGAAGATTTTGAGAAGAAACTAGAGGTGCATGAAGTAACTATTGGTAAGGGGAGGAGAATCACCACATACATATATTCAAGAACTCTTCTTATTTCCATGCTGAGACATTTCACAAAAAGAAAAGATTTAATCAGGCCTGCTGCCACTCGATTTGCCACAGCATACTTGACTCTTGGATGTTTGAATGATTGTAAGATTCAATTAATGACAATGTCACTTCCGTCCAATGGAGGTCAAGTAGGTATTCAAAAAGTGAAGAAGGACTACAGATTCAAAATTATGTTTTGGATAGCAAGTTTTGACATGATGTCTTTGATTGTATTAAGGCAGCATATCCTCTTATAAAAGTTCTTCGATTAGTTGATTCAGATGAGACACCGGCCATGGGTTTCATATATAGAGCAATGATTGAAGCGAAAGAAAAGATACAAGTGAATTTTGGTTCTGTGCAAAAAAGGGGCAAATTATATTTTATGCCAAATTGCCAATTATTTATTTAATATAACTATTTTTTTTTATCTTATGCTATTTAGTATTGATGTTAATATCATAATTTTTTATTTTGTTTTGTAGTTATATCCCTATTTGGGATATTATTGATGCAAGATGAGAACTTCAACTTCACAGACCTTTGCATGCATTTGCTTTTTTTTTTTGAATCCTCATTATCGTTATACTACTGATTATAGGCAGTACCACAACATTAAATATGGAGTATATGACTGTTTAAATTGGATGGTGCCTAATAAAACAGAAAGGACTAAAGTTGATCTACAACTTGATATATTCGCGGAAGCAAAAGGGTTATTCGGTATTGAGGCTGCCGTAATAGCAAGGGATAAAAAAACTCCAGCTAGATGGTGGGCTTCTTATAGGGATGAATGTCCAGAGCTACAAAATCTTGCAATTCGAGTTCTAAGCTTGACTTGTAGTTCATCTGGATGTGAGCGTAACTGGAGTGCATTTGAGATGGTAAGTTTTTTTTTTTAAAGTATAAAATTATTGTTTTCATATTTGATAAGAATCTTATATGTTTTCAATTGTGATTTTTTTTATAGGTTCATACGAAACGAAGAAACCGTCTCCAACAGAAAAAAATGAATGACTTGGTTTTTGTTATGTGTAATTTAAAAATGAATGATAAGGGCAAAAGACAACTTATTGATTTCGATGAAGATATAGATGAACTCCCATCTGATAATGAATGAGTGACTGAAAGAGAACATGGTAGTTCATCGAACATTAATTTACTTCAAGCTATTGCTAGTGCAACACAAAGAAAAAATGGAAAAGATAGTGATGAAGAAACTTTTTATGGTGTTGAGATGAGTACTCCAGCCACTCAAGTTGATTTTGAAACTTCTAATTCAAGGAGTTTAGGGTTAAATAATGTTGGAGTTCGATCTAGTACTACCAATATCGGTGTTAGCACCAGTGGTAGTACTAATAATCCTTTTGATAGAGATGCTATTGATGCAAGTCTAGGACATAGTGAGGGGGATGAAACTGAAGCTGGTTTTAGTTTACATTGCACGCCAACTGAAGATTTGTTTTAAATTTGTTACCTTTTATTTTATGAAATTTTATGGATATAATTGTTTTGTAATGTATTTTGAAGTTATTTTAAATCAAGAATGAACTTTAACTAATGAAGTTTTATGTCCATAATTATGATGTATTGTATTCAGAAATATTTTACTTACGATTTTACGATTTTTCTGCTCACACGATTTTAGCTGTGATTTTACAATTTTTTTACGGACAAATTCAGGTACGATCTTACGATTTTACGATCCGAGTTTCAGAAAGGCTTTCTGTATCGTGTCAAAATCGCGATTTTGACAACCTTGATTTTTATCATTGGAGTATATATATATATACTATTTAAAAAACTATTTTAAAATTTAACTCTCTAAAATAACTTTTGTTATTGAACTTGTTCGAAGGCATTAACATTTTTCTATATGTTTTTTTTTTCAAGCATGAAGGAGGCATTTATGACTCGAAATAAAAGTGGAAAGCCACACAAGTACAAGACCAACAACCGTTGAATGAATTTGCGGTTATACAATAAAGAAGAATTTACCTTGAAATGGAATTGCTGTAACAGTTGACTTGACTTGGCTTTCTAGAGAACAATTTAATTTAATATGAATTCTTTTATTAAAATATTTGTATGAATTGCACTTAAAAAATATGTATGACGAATAAACTTTTAACTCAAATGTCATTCATTTATCTGAAACCGAAATACACATCATTTATGCCACAAATCAGTTGATTTTATTCTTTTTTTTAAAAAAAACATAATTCAATTTCATTGAATATTTTTATTTCAATATTATTTTTTAAAGTAATCCTACACTTGTAAAACATATTCTATAATTACAAAAACTCAAAAAAAACTATTAAATAAGTGACAATAATAATTTAACTAAACACTTTAATTTCTCTATTTAATCATTCATTGAACAAAATTTCAGCAATTAATATTATTAGCAAAAATAATTCAAATAATACCACAACACACAATAACATAAAAAAATCAATATACTTCAAAAATATGCAAAACAAATTAAAATATTAAAATTAAATTTCAAATAAATATGGTAAATTTGCTTACTTAAAATGGAGAATCCTTAAAAATATCGAATCAAAACACAAATGCTCATTAACTTAGTATTGCCATTGCTGGATTTGTTGTAAGAAGTGGAACTGTGATGAAATTAGGAGGAGAGGGTGCTTGGGGGTTGCAGCGGAAAAGATACAAGAGGAAAAAAAAAACGAGGGCAGGGAGAACAGGGTTGATGATCAAATCATAAACTAAACAATTACGAATGGATTTACCAACAAAATATGTTCGTCGGTAAATTCGTAGGTAGTTTTTTTTTTTATAACCGGGGTGTCCGGGCCAGCTTGCGCACACCACAACTAATCCTCGGACCCATTAAACACCCGGTAAGCCCAGTGAGCAGGTAAGGCACCGTAGGGGTGACAGGCGTGCCTGACAGGGCTTGAACCCGGGTAACCGGAAGGAACAAGCGCTTCACTGACTGCTAGGCCAAGACCCTGCTCGCAATTCGTAGGTAATTTTGTCGATAACAATGCAACATCATCGTACTTCATAGATTTTTTACTCTCACTATATTTCTTCCCATTAATCTGTCGATATTTACCAACGACATTACCAATGAAATATATCCATTGATAACTCCGTCAGTATTTTTGTTGGAAACAATGTATTGTCATCATACATCATAAATTTTGAATCTCATTGTAATTCAATTGGTGTTTGCCATCGACAGTAAACGACGAAACCATTCTCTCGTTAATGGTGTTTGTAAAACACCAATGACAATACTTGTCGATAAATACAGATAGAAATTGTAACGATGACATTGCATTAGTAAAGTTATTAATCAAATACCGACAAAAAAAAATTCCGTATAAATAAGTTGATTTTTTGGTAGTGATTTAATTTAAATTATTCCATCATGTTTATTATATTTGTTTTTTTTATATAAAAATTCAAATATATTATTAACAAACATACATCGGAAATACAATTATCGATGGAAAGATTTTGGCAAATATTGTTTTGTTTGGCACGCTTTGTCCATTTGTTATTTCATCAACGATTATATTTCCGATGTAATGACTGATAAAGTAGAAATTATCAACAATACTTTTTTTTTGACAAACAATAATTGTTCGATGAAAAATTTCCAAAGAAATTTGTGTCTACATATTGACAAAATAATCCATTGGTAATATGCATAAACCTGATAGTGTTTATTCAATTATAATAATAAAATAACATTTGTAGATTAATTTACATTTTTTTCTTCTTCAAGCAATCTCAAAAACACAGCATCTATCAAGTAATTATTCTAGATACTAATTTTAAGTTAAAATGTATCCATTCGTAATAATGAAAAAAAAAGAAAGAAGAGAAAAGCACTATAGCGTCAATGTAATTTCTACTTGTATATATATAAATTAATGGTTCTCCTCCCTCCCGCGAATAAATAAATAAATAAGAGGATTGAATTGGAAAAAATATGGAGCAAATTCGTACAATTCCAACTACCGGGTCGCCAGTCTGCAAACGAAGTCAACCAAATTTCTATTATTTTATACCTGACAACATCCATGAATTCCCCTTCTTGTCAGGTACTGTTTTTCTTTTTGTGAAAGTAAGGCGGAAGTACTAAATTACCCTTCAAACATGGATGCCCAACGCGCACCTTTTCCAGGATCCCATCTTCTCCACGTGTCAAGACCACCATCTTCCACGTTTCAAGAGGGAAGAATACACCTCTGTCAGACTATTACCAGAACCAATAACGTCAAAGCAAAAGTACAGATAATTTAATTTTCAAATTACAAAGTCTAAGGAAAAACAATATAATCATACGGAAGGAACACGGAAATAAATGGGGGAGAATTAATGGTTATTTCCTTGGACCAGACGCATCTAATATTCGGTGTAGGTTCGGATATGCAGGTTCGGTGGTAGACTTTTAAGCCTAGCTAGGATAAGCACCTCCAACATCCCCACCCACCACCCACCACTTCAAGCTGCTACCCCACCTCCTTTCCCCCTCACCCTTTTCTGTAAGAAAAAGCTCTCTTTTCCATCTCCAAAACTGTCTTTAGATGATCATGAATGACCAGTAAAGCACCACTGTGGGAGAAACCAAACCCAACATCAGAAGAATCATGGTGGGTATAGTTATTTAGCTCACATTTAACCAGTATTTCTTGGTTTTATTGGTTGCTCTTTTGTTTTCTGTTCTTATTTCTTGATTGGAATGATTATGAAATCACTCGCACACATATATGTTATTGAGTTAATTTTGTTCTGAGTATTTTCACAGGGAGGTGGTAGTCCAGATTATGTTGATGATCAGGAAGGAGATATCAAGTGGCCGCCATGGCTGCACCCGCTTCTTCAAACAAGCTTTTTTGCTCAATGCAAGCTTCATGCTGATGCTCACCGGAGTGAATGCAATATGTATTGCTTGGATTGCATGAATGGTGCCCTTTGCTCTGTTTGTCTCTCACTCCACAAGGACCATCGAGCTACTCAGGTAAGAGCAAAGGATTTTATGAATTTTGTATTCTTTTCACCGATGACAAGTGCCTGATCTTTACTTTGGCGGTTCAATCCTGAATCCATGGCTCTTTTTGTTTCTTAGAAAAAGGTAACTGGCCCGTGATTTCTCTGTTGTAGTTTGATCAAATTACTCTGCTGTTGATTTGCTGTAGATAAGGAGGTCATCTTACCATGATGTGATTAGGGTTTCTGAAATTCAGAAATACTTGGACATAACAGGGGTGCAGACCTACATTATCAACAGTGCAAAAATTGTGTTCTTGAATGAGAGGCCTCAGCCTAGGCCTGGAAAAGGTGCTACCAACACTTGCGATGTCTGTGAGCGCAGCCTCCTTGATTCATTCACTTTCTGCTCTCTTGCTTGCAAGGTAACATACCATATATACACACACATTTATTTTCTTTAAAAAAAACCCCACCCGGGTTTTTATTTGTTTTCAACTAAAAATAAGAGCATGAAATTATTATTGGGAGAAACAATTTCTTATATATTACTTCTTTCTACCAAATTCTAATCAAATTCTTAGTTTTGTACAATATCTTGTACAAGCAACATTGCCGACACAATTAACCAAACAATAAAGTACAATCCATAGATACACCAATGGTAAAATCCCCTTCGTGTACACTAAGGGAATTACAGAGGTAAATACAATGGGATTCAATAAAAGCCAATTGTATGGTGACATGATATTTGTATTGATAGAATGACCGATGAAATAGTTCCACTGGTAAATTCATTGGTAATATTTACTTTATAACCTAGCAATCAACCTTGTTCTCCCTCTCCCTTGTTTCTCCTTCTTTATATATTTTTTCTACAATGAACACTCACTCCTCCCCTCCAATTCTATATAATTCAACTTCCCATAATAAATCTGGCCACCACAACACTCAGTTTGTCAACATTTGCATTCTGATTCAAGTTTTATTAAAGATTCTTCACTTCAAGTAAGCGAATCTACCTTTTTTATATTTGAACTCAATTTTGAAATGTTGATTTTTTTCCATATTTTTATAGTATATGTATTTTTTTAAGTGTTTACTTGTATTACAATTTTTTCTCATATAAATTTATTGTATGGATTTATGATTCTACATGTTAGGGTTTGTTTTAAATTTTATAAAATTATCTTTGTTTGAAAATTGATGAAATTTAGGTTGACTTTTTTACTTAGGTGTTTTGTGATGAAATAAATAATAACTTATTTAACAGGTTCGTTTTATATTTTGTCAATTTTATTTCCAAATTGAATTTTTAGTAACTATGTAGAAATTTGAATTTATATAGATAATTGAGAATAAATTAAGAGAACTATTAAAATAGATTGAATAAGTTTAAATTAAAACAATATTTTTCCAAGTTTATTTAGTTAACATAGTTAACTAGAACATGTTATTATTATTTTATATAGGTTTGATTTAAGTAATGGATGATCGTTCATAGCTGTATCAAGATTCACCCAACAAGGTTTATGGAGGATGAATTATTGTAAACGGGTTCAAGGTTTAAACAATTAAGCATTATTTAATTCATGCAACATTAATGGAGGCAATTATAGATGTCCATACTAGAGGTGTAAAAATAAAAAGTTTATGGATCCAGATATTATAACCATGAAGAACTATATGTTACTCACGATTCCATGATAGAAATGATGGTTAAGGCTAACATCTAGTTCAAGCTATGTGCATGGAGTTGTAGATGACAATAACAATCCTTATAGGAATCCATGGATGCGATGGAAACGAGTCATGGTCATGTTGATCAATGTCCAATCATAAATAAAAAAACGTAATACAAATGTGGCCATATTTCTTTTATCTCTCAAAAGATTCTAATAAACAATGATGGGATGGTTACAAAAATCACAATAAGTTATTAGTTGTTGAATAAGTGCTCACTATCAAATTAGATCATGGATTAAGTGAGGTTGGTTGTGACAGATTGAATAAGCGAGAAACATTTTACCTTAAGAAAATAGGTTGAAATAGAACTTTTATATTGCTAGGTCTATGAGGAAACCCATTGATCTAGGATATTAGATAATTAACATGTGTCCAATCTCTTACGTGTTAACTACCTTGAAAATAAAGAGTTGATTGAGTGCAGAACATGTGTGCATTTTTGTTATAAGCCATGAACTAGCAAGGAAAAGACTCTTAAGGCACATAGAAAACTTAGATACTTCCTTATCACACCTAGATTATAGATGTTAGTCATGTCATGAAATACTTTTGAGCACAAAGCATTGCTCTATTTACATTATATAGTTAATGGAGTGATGTTAAATCTTAGAAATATTTTAATAGTGTAGTTTCATCAGTTTTCATTAAAACTAAGGAGCATGCATCTTGGGCTATGTGCAGATAGATTTAATCGATTTGGTTCATTTGATGCTTCTTATTCTTGTCGGTCGGTAATATTCACAATTCAAAACTTTCCACTAGAGATGTGTATGAGACTAGAGTTCATGTTTTTATCTAGTCATACCCGATCCTAATAATACAGGTTGGAATATAGATGTTTATCTTTGATTTTTAATTGATGAGTTAGATCAATTGTGTTCATTTGGGTCTTTGATTAATGATGTATCAAGGAAAAAAAGTTTTGATAAAAACAACTTTAATGTGGACTATCAATTATTTTCTTGCTTATAAAATAGCTTTTGGTTAGATCATGAATGGAAAACTAGCATGTTTATATCATATGAAAACTAACATGTTTATATTATATGGAAATAAGAAGGTATTCAAGCTAATAAATGGTGATAAAATGTCTTTTTTTATTGCCACTGGCGGTTATTACCAACAGATCACAAATATAGAAAGAACAAAAAAAATTTATTTTTTGGAAGAGTTGATAAAGATATTGCACCACCGCTTCTTTAAGGTGAAGAATTGTATGACGTGGTATTTGAGTATAGTGACATTGTTTTTAGTTTTTAATCCGCTAAGTAGAAGTTTCTTGGTTTTGGTTTGATCCATAATTGGATAAAACAAAGTATTTTTTGGGAGCTTCCTTATTAGAAGAAGAATCTCCTCCTTCATAACCTTGATTTTATACATAAAAAATAATGTGTTTGAGAATATTTTAAACACGGTTATGGACGTAAAGGAGAAGAGAAAAGATAACATCAAAGCTCGAATAGATATAGCTTTGTTTTGTTATCATTAAAAAACATGTTTTCCTTAAAACTCTATGTTTTCTTGATGGAGATACCTCAAACATATCATGGTTGGTGAATTTAAGGGATTATAGATTGTATGAAATAAAGAGTCATGATTGACATATGTTTATTCTATTAGAGTTTTCAGGATTCATTCTATTAGCAATATCATAACAAGTAAAATAGAGTACTTTCATTCAAATAATATTAGTATGAAAATGCTGACAAAGAAATCAAAGTAGATCCCCATTATAGTTTGGTCAAAATTAATTCATAGACTAGACTTCGCAACATCAACAATATTTTTATCTTCAAGTAATGTCAACAAGTTTATTACCTGTACACCGCTACTTTTCAAAAGCATAGTTCAAGAGTGGACTAGTTATTCATAGTGAAAATCAATTCTAGAAGTTGTGTAAAGGTTGTTTAGGATGGGAATGATTAATTAATTATGGGAGATAATGTCTTTCAATTTGAGAAGTAAGTTGATCCATTTTGGATTGCTTCATCTAATGACTTAGGAGAAAACTCAAAGTTTTTCATCACCGAGAATATTTTTGGTGATGTTGATGTTGAGGAGTTAAATGATGTTTTGATATCCAATAGATATACACAAGTTGATGAAGATGATGATAGCGACAAAATCAATATAGAAGATTGCGATGGAGATGAGGATGAGTTAATTGACAAAAAAGAAGACAATTTTGATTAACTTGGAGATGACTTGTAGTGTTTTGATTGTTGGATGCTCATAATCAGTTCTTAGCACTCAAATTCTGGAGTTTACGACGATGACAAGGAATTTCAGGCTTCGCCTATTGAACTGCGGTAAATGCTGATGGAGATGAGATTACATATGGGTGGTTCATGTGTTTTTTTTTTATTGGCCCCATGGTCTTGGTGATAACTAGCCGCGCTATCCTTATTTTAAATTTATTATATTTAAACATACAAATATTTCATTTTTATGTTAATTTATTTTAATTTATCATTTGATTTTTATATTATTTTAATTTATTTCAATTATTTTTCTAGTTTTGTTCAATATATTTTTAAATATTATTGAAGGGGTTACCGATGAACCATGTTTGTCGGTATATTCTGGAGAGTTGAAAAAGAATTACTGCAAAAGTCATTGTTACTGTTATTTCATTATTGGCATTCTATCAATGGTATGCTATATTCACCATGGGAAATTCTAGCTGAAAAACAAAAACACAAATGAAATCACATATGATTTTTTGTCAATGATATGTTAAATTTACCGATGAATATACTAATAGAGTAAAATGAGTTAACTTTTTTTGGCATGTTTTTTCCATCGTTAAATCCATCAGTAAGTTTATTGACTCGTCGACATACTATAAAATACCGTCAAGGGTTTTTTTCCGAACTATTTCTATTCATGAGCTCATTGGTAAAGTATGTTGTGATGGTACTTTCTAGCATTTTAAATTTATGTTATTTTTTTGGAGAATGACCTTGTAGTCTTTGTTAAATATAGCCTAACACGCAACCCACCCCTCCTCTTCAAAAGAAAATGGCAAAGGATTTAAGCTACCACTGTTTATTTATATATGGAGTATTAGTTCATTTTGTCTAGCTTTTGTTTTTTAAAAAAGGTCCTAGTCTAATTATGTTCATTGTTGTGCTGATTTTAATTACATAATTCAATAAATTATATAATTTTCAGGTTGTTGGGACAGCAAAGAGTTTCAGAAAAAAGAAAAGGTACGAGGCGATGGATGACCCAGACATTGAAAAATCAATGAATAGCATTAGCAACGGAAGTGCTAAAAGCAAAGCACAAAGCTTTACACCCTCAACCCCACCGCCAACTGCTATGAGTGATAGGACTGCTAAGAGAAGAAAGGGAGTTCCACAAAGATCTCCAATGGGAGGATTTATCATAGAATACTCCACTGGAAACTACAACAAATATATATAAAAGTGATAAAAAAGAAAATCACTTTGCCAAACTATCTTTAAGTTATTACCTTCTTCTTCTTCTTATCAAAGTCATCATTATCTCTCTGTATCTCTCTGTTACAAAGTTGTAAGCATCTGAGCCTTTGTGCCAGGAGGCCGGTGTTGTGCACTCAATGTACAAATTAAAAGAAATAAGTCATCTAGAGAAATATTGAAATAAACAAAAAGGAGAAAGATCAAGATTTCTCGTGTGTTAAGTACTTGGCAATTCCAATATGTAAATGTAAGTTTTCTTTAGAAAGAGTAATGTATTGCTGAAAAAAGGAAGAAGAACATGAACGACATATGAGTTCATATATATAGTGTTTGCCTCGTTCTTTTGTTGTCTCGTGATTAGGATGGGTGACCTCATGGGAAGTCCTCGTATTACATCTCTCATTTTGTCTACCCTGCTTAACTCCTCCCTCTTTTCACCCCATTTCGTTTGTTTGCGATAACCGTTGAAAACCTAAAGATTCGGCAGTCAGATTAGCGATCCGATTGCTACTCTAAAGAAAACATCCTTTGGAAACTTATGTAAAAAAATAACACCAAGCAGTCTCCCCTTGTTTTTGCAGGATAAGGGATGATTGCTTATAGCATTTCATCGTGCATGTACTTACAGGTGCTAAGATGGGTGACCTCCTAGGAAGTTCTCGTGTTGCACTCCTCATTTTGTTCACTCTGTCACTTTCTCTACCTTGCTTAACTCCATTGTTGAAGACTAGCTATCATCAAGTAGTGACGTATAAACAATTGCCCTACCCTAGATTTTATTCCACCTGCACTGAAGTTTAGCCATGTCTTCTCCATGTTCCATGTGATATTTCATCCAAGAATTCACTAAAAAAACTTAAACCAAGGCCTCAAGATGACATCTTGAAAGTCTAAAGATCCAGCAGTCAGAGTAACGATCCTATAGTTACTCTATGAAAAACACCTTTTGAAAACTCCTATAAAAATGCAATGACGAGCAACCTCCCCTCACTATTGCAGGATCAGGAATGATTGCTTATAGCATCTCAACATGCATGTGCTTACGAGTCCAATCATATCAGCACTAATGCATCGGGTCCCATCAGAACTCTGAAGTTCAACTCATTTGGTGAGAATAGTACGAGGATGGGTGACCTTCTAGGAAGTCCTCGTGGTGCACCCATCATTTTTTTCGCTTTCTCTTTTTGTCCTCCCTAACTCAACCGTTGAAAACCAACTATGATCAAGGAGCGAGGTACAAATGACACCCTATCCTAGATTTTATTCCACACACAATTAAGTCTAGCCACACCTTTTTCATGTTCAACAAGATATTTTTTCTGAGAATTAACTAAAACTGTCTGAACCAAGGCCTTAGGATTACATCTTGAAATTCTAAAAATTATACGGTCAGAATAGATCCTTTAAAAATGCAATGTTGAGCAACCTCCCCTTGATGTTGCAGGATCAAGGATTATTGCTTATGGAATTTCATCGTTCATGTGCTTATGGGCGCGATCATACCAGTACTGATGCACTGCATTTCATCAGAATACCAAAGTTAAACTCGCTTGGGTGAGTGTAGTACTAGGATGGGTGACCTTTGGGAAGTCCTCATGTTGCTCCAATCATTTTGTTTTCTTTCTCTTTTTGTTTGTCTTACTTAACCCCACCGTTGAAAACCAACCGTAATCAAGGAACGAAGTACAAATAACTTCCCCACCCTAGATTTTATTTCACATGTACTGAAGTTAGCCACGTCTTTTCCATGTTCCACGTGATATTTAATCTAAGATTCACTAAAACTACATGAACCAAGGCCTCAGGATGACATATTGAAATTCTAAAGATCCGACGATCAAAGTAGCGATCGCAAAGTCTTTGGAATTGTAAGATAAACACCCTTTGGAAACTCTTGTAAAAATACAATGCCGAGCAGCCTCCCCTTGCTGTAGTAGATTTAGGGATGATTTTTTTATAGCATTTCATCGTGCATGTGCTTATAGGTCCGGTGATATGAGCACTAATGCACTACATCCCATCAAACTCCAAAGTTAAACCTGCTTGGGCGAGAGTAGTATTATGATAGATGACCTCTTGGGAAGTCCTCGTGTTACATCTCTCATTTTGTTCGCTTTCTGTTTTTGTCCAGCCTACTTAACTCCACCATTGAAAACAAACTATGATCAATGATCGAAGTACAAATGACTGCCCCACCCAAGATTTTATTCCATTAGCATTGAAGTCTAGCCACGCTTTTTCCACGTTCCACATTAAAATGCAATTTTTAACAACATATTTTTTGTTTTTAAATGTGATTTTTTATATTTTTAAAAAATAAAAACAAAAAATTAAGACTGGGACTAGGCCTGAGCTAACTAAATGGGTCGGCCGAGCCAAGGTGGGCCAAAAGGCCAAACTATGTTGGACTTATGCTGGACCTGGCCCAACCAACTATGCTGGGTCGAGAGTCCAAGAGTTAAAATAAAAGAAGAAGAGAAAATATAGTTGTTGCACTGTTCATGTAGTGTGAACAGTGTAGAGTGAATTAATTCACTCCTGTATTTTTTACATGAACATTAATAGGGTGGTTGGCTGATGGTGACAAGAGGTTTACCTTGTACTACCGCCGGGTAGAGGAGGCAGATGTGATTCTTCCTGTGGTGGTGGCGTAAAAAATGGTGTCTTGTGGTGGCTGGGAGAGCTACTAGAAGCTTGCAGGTCTATGCTCGAAACTGCTACTACTGCATCACCGAAACTGGAGTTCACGACAAGGTTGCTGGTGCTAAGGAAGGAGATCAGGTGGTGGTCGGTGAGAGAAAACTTACACAATACTAAGGGGAAGAAGCCGTTTAAAAAGAGAGAGACAGGGTTGATTGCTACTGTCTTCAAACAAATCGTGGCTTGTTGGCTGTTTGGTTTAACTTTGGAGAGGGGAGGGCAGCCAGTGCTGAGGAAGAAGATGCAAGGTCGGTGGTCATGCTAGTGCCGAGGAGAAATATGCAACTATCACCGGTTGCTTCTTCTTCTTCTTCTCCATCGGTTTTTCTAGTGCATGTGTCTCTCTTTGTGTGTTTTGTTTCAGTGTTTCACCCTCCATGTGTGTGTTTTTTCTGTTGTCTCCCATCTGTTAGCGATGGTTTGTGTATTATTTCATACTCCTCTCCATTTCTTTGTAATTTTTCTCCCCTTTTATAGACTTAATGTGCAAGTTGCAGGCATGGCTGCCGACATGGCACAAGCATGGCTCTGGTAATGCCTCGGCAGGCCAACTCTTTTTTTTTTGCAAAAATATAAAATAGATAGACAAAAAATGATTTTCATAAAAAGAGTTTTTTGATGTGAAAGCCGGGAAGAATGATACCAGGATGAGTGACCTCTTGGGAAGTCCTTGTGTTCCACTTTCTGTTTTTATTCACCCTACTTAACTCAACCTTTGATGAAGGAGCATGGTACAAATGATTGCCCCACCCTAGATTTTTCTTTATTCCACCTGCAATGAAGTCTAGTCACGCCTTCCCCGTGTTTTCGTGATATATCATTCAAAATTCACTAAAATTGTTTGAACCAAGGCCTCGGGATGTCATCATGATATTCTGAAGATCTAGCAGTCAGAGTAGCAGTCTCATAACTATGATTAGGAAAACACCATTTGGAAACTCCTCTAAAAAGTCAGCACCAAGCAGCCTCCCCTTGTTGTTGCAGGTTAAGGGATGCTTGCTTATAACCTTCATTGTTGTGCTTATAGGTGCGATCATCCAAGCAATAATGCATTGGATCCCATCAGAACTCTAAATTAAAACCTTCTTGAGCGAGAGTAATACTTGGATGGTTGACCTCCTGGAATCCCTAGTGTTGCACCCCTTATTTTATTTGTCCACTTTATTTCACTCCACCATTGAAAACCAATCGGGATCAAGGAGTGAGGTACAAGTGAATGCTCCATCCTATATTTTATTCTACTTGCACTAAATTCTAGTCATTCCTTTTCCGTGTTCCACACAATATTTCATCTGAGAATTCAGTAATATTGCATGCACCAAGGCCTCAGGATAACATCTTTATTTTCAAAAGATCCAATGGTCAAAGTAGCGATCACATAACTATTCTAATGAAAATACCCTTTGGAAACTCCTATAAAAAAGCAACACCGAGCAACCTCCCATCATTGTTGCAGGTTAAAAGATGATTACTTATAGCTTTTCATTGTACAAATGCTTGCTAGTGCGATCATACTAACACTAATGCAATGGATCCCATCAGAACTTCAAATTTAAACTAGCTTGGGCAACACTAGTACTAGGATGGGTGACCTATTGGGAAGTCCTTATGATACACCCCTCATTTTATACGCTTTCTCTTTTTCCACGCCCTGCTTAACTTCACCATTGCAAACTAACCGTGATCAAGGAGCAATGTCCCTAGATTTTATTCCACTTGCACTCAACTATAGCCACGCCTTCTCCGTGATATTTCAAAGAATTCACTAAAATTGCCTGTACTAAGGCCTTAGGATGATATCTTGAAATTCTAAAGATCTGACGGTTGGAGTAGCTATCTAATAGATACACTAAGGGAAAAAAACCCTTTAAAAAGCAACACGAAGCAGCCTCCCTAAGTTAATCTTACTTGGGCAAGAATAGTATAAGGAAAGGTGACCTCCTAACCAGTCCTTGTGTTGCACCTCTCATTTTGTTTGCTTTCTCTTTTTGTACGCCTTGCTTAACTCCACCGTTCAAAACCAACCATGATCAAAGATTGAGTTACAAATGACTGCCCCACCCTAGATGTTATTCTACTCGCAATTAAGTCTAGTCATGCCTTCTCCCCATTCCACATGATATTTTGTTTAAGAATTCACTAAAATTGCCTGAAGCAAGGCATTGGGATGATATCTTGAAATTCTAAAGTTCCAGCGGTGAGAGTAGTGATCCTATTGCAACTCTAAGTAAAACACCCTTTGGAAACTCTTGTAAAAATGCAATGTTGAGCAACATCCCTTCGCTTTTGCAGGATCAGGGATGATTGCTTATAGCATTTCATCATGCATGTGTTTACGAGTGCTATCATACCAACACTAATGCACCAGATCCAATCATAACACCGAAGTTAAACTTGCTTGGGCGATAATAGTACTAGGATGGGTGACCTCTTAGGAAGTCTTCATGTTACAACCCTTATTTTATTCGCTTTCTCTTTTTGTACACCTCCTAAACTCCACCACTGAAAACCAATTGTGATTAAGGAGCAAGGTACAAATGACAGTCTAACCCTAACTTTTATTCCACTCGCACTTAAGTATAACCATGCCTTCTCTGAGTTCTTCACAATATTTCATCCGAGATTTAACTAAAACTACCTAAACTAAGGCCCCAAGATGACATCTTGAAATTCTAAAGATTCAATGGTCAGAGTAGCTATCCCATAGCTACTCTAAGGAAAATGCCCTTTGGAAACTCTTGTTGAAATCCAACCATGAGTAGCCTCCCCTCGTTGTTGTAGGATTACTGATGTTTGCTTATAGCATTTCATCATGCATGTGCTTACTAGTGCGATTATACCATCACTAATGCATAGGATCTCATCAGAACTTTGAAATTAAACATGCTTGGGCGACCAACCTCTCGTGAAGTCCTCGTGTTGCACTCCTTATTTTGTCTACTTTCTCTTTTTGTAACTCCACTATTGTAAAACAACTCTGATCAAGGATTGAGGTACAAACAACGGCCTTGACCTAGATTTTATTCCACCAGCATTAGCCAAGCCTTCTCCTCAATATTTTGTTCGAGATTCACTAAAACAACGTCAATCAAAGCCTCGAGATGAAATATTGAAATTCTAAAGATCCAGCAATCGGAGTGGTGATCCCATAGTTACACTACTAAGGAAAACAACCTTTAGAAACTCCTTTAAAAATGCAACACCGAGTAGCCTTCCCTAGATGTTGTAGGATCACAGATGATTTCTTATAGTATTTCATCGTGCATCTCCTTATGGGTGTGATGATACCAGCATTAATGTATCGGATACCACCAGAACTTCGAAGTTAAAATTGTTTGGGCACAGTAGTACTAGGATGAGTGACCTCCTTGGAAGTCCTCGTATTGCACCCCTCATTTTGTCCACTTTCATTTTTTATCTGCCTTGCTTAACTCCACCATTGAAAACCAACCATTATTAAAGAGCGACATAAAAACGACTACCTCACCTTAGATTTTATTTCACTCGCACTTAAGTCTAGCCATGCCTTTTCCATGTTCCACATGATATGTCATTTGAGTATTCAATAAAATTGCCTTACGTAAGGCATCGAGATGACTTCTTTAAATTCAGATGATCTGGTGATCATAGTAGCGATCTCATGTTACTCCAAGGAAAATTGCTTTTGGAAACTCCTATAAAAATGCAATGTCGAGTAGCCTCCCCTTGCAGTTGCAGGATCAGGGATGATTGCTTATAGTATTTCATAGTTCATAAGCTTACGGGTGAAATTATCCCATCACTTATGCACTCGATCCAATTAGAACTCCAAAGTTAAACTTGCTTGGGCAAGAGTAGTGGTAGTATGGGTGACCTCCTAAGAGGTGCTCGTGTTGCACCCCTAATTTTGTTCGCTTTCTCTTTTTGTATGTCCTACTTAACTCCATCGTTGAAAATCACTTATGATCAATGAGCGAGGTAAAACGATTAACCCAACCTAGATTTATTCCACCCACATATGATACTAGCCATGACTTCTCCATGTTTCATGTCATATTTCGTTTGAGAGTTCACTAAAAGTAATTGAAGCAAGGCCTGAGGATGATATCTTGAAATTCCAAAGATATGGTGGTCAAAGTAGCGATACCATGGCTACACTAAGGAAACCCACCATTTGGAAACTCCTGCAACAATGAAACACCGAGCAGCCTCTCCTCATAGTTGCAGGATTAGGGATGATTGCTTATAGCATTTCATCGTGCATGTGCTTACGAGTGCGATTACCCCATCACTTATGCACTAGATCCCATCAGAACTCTGAAGTAAAACCTGCTTGAGCAAGAGTAGTTCTAGGATGTGTGACATCCTGGAAAGTGATCTTGTTGCACCCCTTATTTTATCTGCTTTCCCTATTTGTACGCCTTGTTTAACCCTACCGTTGATAACCAATCATGATCAATGAGAGAGGTAAATAGGATTGCCCCACCCTAGATTGTATTCCACCCGCACTAAATTCTAACCACGCATTCTTCATGTTCCACGTGATATTTCATTTGAGAATTTACTAAAATTGTCTAACACAAGGCCTTAGAATGACATCTTGAAATTCTAAAAATCTGGCCGAGGAGCCTCCAATCGTTATTGCAAGATCAGGGATATTACTTATAGCATTTCATCGTGCATGGACTCACGAGTGCGATCAAACTACAACTAATGCGCTGGATCCTATTAGAACTCCAAAGTTAAACTTGTTTGGGCATTAGTATGAGGATGGGTGACATCCTGGGAAGTTCCTCATGTTGTATCCCTCATTTTGTTTACTTTCTCTTTTTGTCTACCTTGCTTAACTCGACCGTCGATAACGAATCATGATCAAGGAGCAAGGTATAAACAACTTCTCCACCCTAGATTTTATTCCACCCGCACTGAAGTCTAGTCACGTCGTCTCCGTGTTCCATTTGACATTTCATCTAAGAATGCATTAAAACTTCCTAAACCAAGGCCTTAGCATGACATCTTGAAATTCTAAAGATTCGTCAGAGTAGTGATCTCATAGCTATTATAAGGAAAACCTTTGGAACTCTTGTATAAAATGCAATTTAGGTGAGATGGTTTCTTGACGTGGTATCAGAGCTTTATTGATCTAGTGGTCATGAGTTCGAATCTCACCGTCCTCATTCTATTTGATAAAAATCAAGCAAAAGATAGTATGGACTTGAGTCCAAGTTTCAAGCCTAAGGTAGCTTCTTTTGGCTTTTTATTGTTATTTTTTTTTGTAAATTTGACCTCGGTAACAAGCCTATGTTCTTATGGCATGTCCATCAAACTCTATATATTTCTTCCTTTTAATACAATTACACATATCCTCAAAACAAATTAAGCTATATTCTGCATTTATTAACTAGTGATGGCGTACATTGCTTACTATGATGAAATGATTGAGTCGTAAGGAATGAAGTATACCACCCTATGACTCCATGCATTGAAAAAGCTATTGGTGAAGCTGTAATTGAAGCAACAACAATAGCATAACATAACATAACATGAATGAGGCATTAAGATTTTTTACCTTTCGGTATTTTATTTTATAATTGTATTTTTATAATTTATATTTACTTTTTATCAATTTTAAGCATTTTATTATTAGAGAATATTTATAATTTTGAAGTGTTGGGGTCACACTATTATATAATACTCAAAGGCTAGGAAACTTTTAGGCTATAATAAGATTAGTGTTCAATACTCTATGATGGAATTTGAAGGATATATTTGTAGACTTAATTCATTGGTTTATTATAGATATAATGGTTTGGTATCAATGTGGATTTTACTTGTTCTTATGCCTAAACTGTTGATTGTCACTAAAATAACTTTTTTTCTTGTAAATTTTGATTGTTAGCTTATATGGTGTATTTTGTTGAGAATAATATAAGAAATAACTTCGGAGATTTAATCCATTTCATGGTGATTGATTTTAAAATTTTATTTAGAACTAATATTGGTTTGTTTTTTTCTTAAACAAATTGTTTAAATTAACTTTAAGATATTGTTTATTCATTTTGGTCAAATTGACAAAACTAATTTTAAAAAAACTTTAATGGTTCAATCAAAAAATAATTGGATCTATTTGTGTTTGTGTGTGTGTGGCACCTTCATTCACTTTGTGGGGATAAAGAAGTATGATTGATGCAAACACAATTTTTTTGGATTCCAGACTCAAAGCCCTATCACCAATCCAAATTTTATCTCAAAACGATATCTTTTGAATGAGATATAATTTTTACAAGATGACAACTAAATTTTTTCGACTTGAGAAATGACTATTTTGTAAAATAGAAACTAGGATTTCTAAGCATATATAAAGGAGGAGAGGCAGTAAGGAAGCATTCGGCCTAAAAGAAGAAAACACAAATCTTACTCCTCCAAACCCAAAATCATGTTTTCTTCAATCTTTTTTTATTATTTGTTCAACAAACATGCAAGGCTAAACTCTTTTTCTTGATTACAAGGATACAGAAACCTTCAGATTTCAAGAACTAAAGCTAAACTCTTAAAGCATTGTTTTTAACATTATAAGCAATTCTAGTTTAATTTTTTATTTTATATGTAGAGGAATGAAGAAGGGGGTGGGGGTGGTGAAATAAGATTTTGATTTGCAAAAAAAAGAAGCAAAAATTATTATAGTGCTTTTTTTTATGAATGAGCTTTCAATAATCATCAACGTAATCTCGAGGAAATAAGAGGACACAAGTAAAAAGAATATCAAGAGGAGAGAAAAGAAATAAGGGTATTAGGTGTTATTAAGGGAATATGAAGATGATGATAGCTCTCAAAAGTGGTTATGAATGGTGATACGACAAGATTTTCAAATATGGAAATTTTATAATGGTTATCTCTCAATATTCTCTTGTTGGTGGGGAAGTGAGAGAAAGTCAAATCTTGGTGTAGGTTGTTTTTTACAAACTTAGTTTCTAGTGGAACCTATGGTAACAAAAAGTGTGGTTCATGCATAACCAAATATCAGATTTTTGTGTTTAAACAAAACCTCACCCGCAATTGTTAACCCATGTTGATATGTTTTTTTAATAGTTTAGTTAACAAATTCATGTCATGACGCAATGGTTAATGTGTGTGTAATGTGGAGGTCACTAGTCTTGTGATTTTTTAAAATAAATAATCGATCTATTAACCATACCTTATAAAAGAAAAAAAAGAGTCTAGACTTGCATGCTTCTCTCATGTCTACGTGCTTGAATTTTATTGTGACAAACCCTTTGGGTTTTTGTATTAGCCATTTGGTTTTCTTAGCTTTATAATATATATTTTTAATTTTATCATTTAATAAGAGATTTGTATTTAATTTTATCATTTAGTATTACATTGATAATAAATCATTTTTTTATATTTTTATCACAAAGTAACATTTTTTTAGCAATTTTTATCCTTTTTTTCAATTCAATACTTTATTTATTTTTCTTGGGATTTCTTACCCCCTTGTATTATTATTTTTTCAATTTCTTTTACCAACCGAGTCACAACTCAAGTCTTCTTCTATGGAGTCCTACTTGTTCCCTCACAAAATCAAACTCCAGCATGAATACGCTAACGAAAATTGTTGCTGGAATGACACAGTGGACAGTGTCAACCCGTAGCAAAATTTGACTGCGAAGACAACGTCAATTGATTGGACAACAAAGAAAGTGTCAACAAAATTCAGCAGTGAAGGTAGTGTCTGTGAATTTAGCAACACACATTGGTTCATGCAAGTCATGGGTACTGACTTGGCATGAATGTGTGAGATTTGGATAATGGATTTTCTAAGGTAGCAACATGCATAACGAAATTGGAAGTTGGGGACCGAAAGTTGAGACATTTAGTGTAGTGGGATGTTGCAGCAGTTACGATCATGACTTCATAGAGGTAATGGATGTCCAAATCATAGGGGCATAACTACTAAACATGAGAGCATGGTTGAGAGTGTTTCTCAATGACTTCAAGATCATGGGATCATAGGTCAAAACCACCTACTAAGGCATGAGAACATGGGGGAGAAAGTCTCCCATTACTTCCTAAAATATTTTAAAAATTAATTTAATATTGAGTTGATTTTTTCTCTTTGTACCCAACCAATAAACAAAGTCATGTCAGAGCAATTTTCACATGATTTAATTAAAAAAACAAAGTTAAACAAATTTTTATGTTGAAGTTTTTCAAGTTAAAATAATTATACCTAATTTCATAACCATATGAGAGAAGTTTCAATAATCTAAATATTATTTTTTACATTCAATTTTTTTTCAAAGTTACCACAAGATGAGGGTAAATAAACTAGTTATACCATATACTAAAAGAGATTATGAGTCAGTTATTGTAGCTTGTGGGACAAATCACTATGGATTACAATAGTGTTGCTCGGTTTTTAAGTCTGTTCGGTTCGATGGTTTACTAATTTTTATATATTTTTGCACAGTAAAATAACCAATTTGTCCATTGAAAAAGAAAAAAAATAGGTCTTGCTGGGAGGGGTGCCATGGTAATTGCATATTTTTGGTCTGGTTCGAGTCACCGGTTTATTGATTTTTTAATATTTTTTGCACAGTAAAATAACTATTATATCCCTCGAAAAAGACAAAATTCAGCTCTGGGCGGAGGGGTGTCATGGGAACTTCACATTTTTTAAAATGTCTAAATACGAATATGCACCTCAATAAGACAAAATTGAAGAGTTGGATGTAGGGGTGTTACGGTAATTGACCCATTATTATTATTATTATTTTTCTCTGAATACTCTGGGCACGTGTGACACATGTGGACGACAGTATTCGGCTTCACGCCCTCTTCTGATGGCGCGTAAGGCATCGTCTGGTGGCCGAAAATGTCCATTCAATGTCTCCATGGATGCACCGCCATTTTCTCATATGGTATGTAAGTTTTGATTTGTTTCAATTGTGTCATTCGATTGAAATTGACTATATATTACATTTTCATTTAAGTCCTTATTCTTTTAATTTTTGGATTTCTTTTCAATCCCTTAATATTTTTAGTACAGAAGATTTGATTTTTTCAATTTTGTCCTTTGATTGAAATTGATAATATATTTAGTTTTTATTTTGGCCCTTATACTTTTAATTTTTTATTTTAATTCCTTTATTTTTTTATATTTATGGAATAATCCCTATTTTTTTCCATGTTTATATATATGTGCTTTTAGCTTTGGTTTTTAGTTTTTATTATTTTTTCTTTTGTTATGGTAGCATTTTTTTGAAAAAAATTGTTTTTAAATTTTAGTTTATGTTTATGATCATTTGAAAATTGATATTTCTATTTTTTTTTTTGTTGTTTCTTTTGGTTGTTTTTTATTAGTTTTTTTTTTTTTGCATTTTCACGTCAAATGATTTTTTTAGCTAATAAATTTTTTTCTATTTTTTTTAATTATTTTGCTTGTTCTTTTGTTAAAGTTATTAGGTTTTTTTTCTTTGATTGATTTTTTCCCCATTATTAACGCAGTATTAGTAATAATTTTAGTTTTTTTTTTCCATCCTCTTTTGTTAATGTTTTTGATTTTTTTCCCTCGGGATAATTTAATAATTTTTATTGTGTTATTAGTAATAGTAATGATATTTTTAAATGTTAAGGCTTCGATGTTCCTGCTATTATAAAAAGGTGTGTTGATGTGTTTCATTATATCAAACCTTACATGTATAAATGTTATATTTTATTTAATTTTTTCAATTTAGTCCCTTGATTGAAATTGATAATATATTTAGTTTTTGTTTCGGCCCTTATACTTTTAATTTTTGATTTTAATTCCTTTAATTTTTTATATTTCTTAAATAGTCCATATTTTTGTCCATGTTTATATATGTGTGCTCTTAGTTTTGGTTTTTAATTTTAATTATTTTCTCTTTTGTTGAGAAAACTTTTTTTTCAAAACTTTTGTTCTTAAATTTTAGTTTGTGTTTATGATCATTTGAAAATTGATATTTCTTTTTTCTTTCTTTTATTTTGTTTTTTTTATTTTATTTATTTTCACGCAAATGATTTTTTTAGCTAATAATTTTTATTTTTATTTATTTTTTGTTTGCTCCTTTGTTAAAGTTTTTGGGCTTTTTTTATTCTTTTATTGAATTTATTTTCCCATTAATAATAATAATAATAATAATAATAATAATAATAATAATAATAATAATAGTTTTTTTATTGCTTCCTCTTTTATTAATGTTTTTGAGTTTTTTTCTCCTCGGAATAATTTAATTATTTTTATTGTTTTAGCAATAATAGTAATAATAATAATAGGATGTGTTGAAAACCTTGCATTTATAAATATTATATTTTATTTTAAACTAGTTAAATCTATTAATTATTTTAATCCGAACAGTTAAAAAATTTGTTTACTCAACTTGAAACGTAGTGCAGACAATTAAATAGTTATTGCTATATGGGGAACATCATGAATATCTTTTCCTTACTTGTTCTCCTGTAAATTCCTTATTTTCTCCATTTATTTATCTACAAACATAATTAAATATAATAAAGCAATAACAAACAGTAGATGTTTCTGACATATCCTCATCAACTATTAATACATACTAACAATTTAACTATATATTTCAAGTTGTTATTTTCAAATTAAAATTTATTTTATGCCTTTAATTTTACCATATCATCAAATTTTATATAAAACTATTTGTATATTAAATATGAAATGTTTTAATTCAATAAATATTCATTCAGAATTTCTAATTTATAAAAACTTTTCTGCTATTTTTATATAGTAAGAAATTTCAAATCACTCAATTTAGCTTGTTTTTAAGAGAGAAAAAAAAAGACAAGGCAGGTAAAGTGGTCAAAGGTGTATTTATTTACATGATCTAACTATATTTTCTTAAGAAAAAAAAAGTGACTGTATTTTCTTGCTTTAAATTCATTTTTTCTTATGTTTTTAATTTACTAATATTAAAAAATTAAAAAATATTTTAATATATTTCTAAAAATAAAATACATAGAAATACCAAAACATTACGTACGGATAAGTTTTGGATTTGCCGATGGGGGTGTGCCTCATCCTCTTCTTGTTTTTAGAAAGAAGGTTTGATTTAAGGAGTCTGTGGATGGAGATAAACCCATCTTCTTCTCCATCCTCGACAAGACAAATCCCATGATAATAGTAGTGTAGTAGTAGTAGTAGTAGTCGAAAAACCCATCAAAAAGTTTTTATTTGCTTTTTGAACAATAATGTCATCTTTCTTCTCTCTTCTCTCTCCCCCAACCACCTCTCATCCTCACATCATAACCAGACATCCACCACCTCCCTCCTCTCCTATTTTCTCTCTTTATCGCAACCCTTTATCTCTTTATGCCCACAACACCACATCAACCAATCTTTCTTCTCTTCATGGACCAATACAGACCTCTAAACTTGATACCATGGCCAAAATCTCACATGGGTCTTTTAGGGTTTCTTCTCTTTCCAACTTTGAAAGAGAATTGGGGACTGGAAGCCAAGATGACGATGATGGAGAAGAAGAAATAGAGGGCGTAACTCCAACTTCTGATTTGCCTGACAGATGGGATGTTTTGGGTCTTGGTCAAGCTATGGTACTTCGTTCTTTCCTTCCTTTTTGCTTTCTTGGATATTTTTTTTTTGTTTCTACTCCTTGTTCAGTGGATGTTGGTGGATAGACAAATATTATTATTTTTAAGGTTATGTGATGTGTTATTTGTTAAAAAAATTCATCAAACAATTGATGAATGCAAATGGAAGAGAAGAGAATAATACATGGTTGCTTGGTAAGTAGAATATGAATTGTGGGGTGGTTGAGGTTTAATACGGGATGACTCTGTATTTCAATTAGTAAGGCATGCTTTGCCATTTTCTTACTATTTCTGAATATATCACATTGATAAGAGATGTTGGAAGCAACCACAATACCAGATTCTGTAACAAGTCAATTTGTGTATCTTTGCAGCCGCTGTTGTTGTTAATTTTAGCTATAAAATGCATCGACATTGTTGCTGTATTATTTCATGTCAATATGGAGTAGCTCATGACTTCCTAAATGTTTGACTCTTTGATTTCTACTCTTAACTTTTCTATATGCTTTTCTGTTTCTCTATATTCTGGGATGAGAAAATCTATTAATTCTGACACTTTGTATCTTTAGGTGGATTTCTCTGGCACTGTTGATGAAGAATTTTTGAAAAGATTGGGATTAGAGAAGGGAACAAGGAAGGTTGTGAACCATGAGGAGAGGGGTAGAGTTTTGCAGGCCATGGATGGTTGCAGTTACAAGGCAGCTGCTGGTGGATCTCTTTCAAACAGCCTAGTGGCCCTGGCAAGGCTTGGTTGTAAACCTGTAGGAGGACGTCCTGCCCTAAATGTAGCCATGGCAGGCAGTGTAGGGAGTGATCCATTGGGTAGCTTCTACAGGTTAGAGTTTAAGAACTTGTTTTCATTTCTTTTCTCTCATTTTTTGCTATTGAAAGTACATGAATGAAAACCAGAATTGAGGCTTCTTGTTGTTGGTTACTTCCATAAAAGTGATAAGTTTTGTTCTTGATCTTTTTTTCTTTTTCTTTTTTTATTCACTAGTTGAAATTATCTTGCAAACAGCTTATATGTGCACTGCATGTGCTTACTGATAAAATTGTGTTGTTGGTGAGCTTTGCCTTCAAAGTGTCTGCTAGACAACAGTATTTAGATCATTAGCTGACAATTTGTTGTTTTCTTTTTGGTGCATTGATTCACATGATTTTAGGCTACTTTGCTTAGTTACTTAAAGAGCTGAACAAGTATTTTCATCCTTTCCCAATTCTGTTTAGCTCTGGAATCTGGTGAATGTAATTATCAAACGTCTATGTTCCTTTGAAAGAATATGGTTTTCAATGTGTTGCTTGTTAAATACTTGTCAAAATTATTCTCCCTTTTTAGAATAAAGAAGATTTAGTTGTTGGTCTGGCATTTATGTTACTATTGGATTTGCAGTTGCTTTTGTTTGGTTATGATTACTAGATATGGGGAACGTGAAAACATAAGGTGCTCGGATCCATATGGTGTGATTTAATAGAAATATAGACTTTTTGGCATTGGCGACCATCCATTTTCTGTGTCTATTGAAGATGGTCAAAATTTAAATGTCCCTTTACAGCAAGAAGATATTAGGTGAGCCTGGCTCACCTTGAGCCACTAATAATAGTAGAACCCACCACTTTGTGACTTTGGGCTCATGCAATAATTTCTCCTTCAGGTTTCAGCCCATAAATGTTGCGAGTTCGTTTGAGTGTTTTGAATCTTCATATTTAGATATTTATGTGATATAATTAGAGTTTAGTTAGGCTCTGAGTAAAATTGTTCAATTTTCTTTGTGCCATGGAGAACTAAGGTTCAATATGATGATGACAAAGGTTCATAGATAAAATTAGACAGTTATTTTAGAGACAAGAAAAAAAAAGAACCAGAGAAAATGACTATCTAGAGCAACACTAATATTTAACTAAAACTTTAGAGTTGGCAAACATATTTTATGATTATTTCTCATCGTGTTTTATATAATGGATCAAAAGATGAAGCAGAGCTTTGAGTCTGTGAAGCTCGTAGAGCTCTTAAGCTAAATAGAAGCAATTAAACTTAGTCCATTTAAGTCATATAATAGATGAGTCCCTAGTTTCTTCCATTTTACATACGTATATAGGATATTAAACTGGAAGGTTTTTTTCTACACATGGTACACACTTATATTATTATATACATATCTATGTAAATGTGTTTGTTACCACCAAACATGAGAGGGCAAATGATAATCCGTCACAGTGTTTGGGTGGGAAGGCTTGAGGAGGAAGGAAAATGCGTGAGCCTTCCAATTGCAATGAATCGACAATGGGTGATTACAGTTTTCAAGTCCTAACCTTGGGAAGTTGGCATGTGCTAGCAAGTGCTTCAAATGATGTCTATCTTGTCACTTCATCTAGGTCAAAAGGTGCTTTTTTTTTAATTTGCTAACCCTGCTTTTGTAAATCCATCTGGATAAAGGTTCATCCTTGGTAACTGACCTGTCATAGTTTGATTTGAACTATTTGGAACTTGTTATGGAATTTATATATTGATCTGATGTGTTTCAATATGCTCTGATTTGTTTCATAGATCAAAATTACAGAGGGCAAATGTGAATTTTCTCTCTGAACCTGTGAAAGATGGGACAACAGGAACAGTGATAGTTCTCACAACCCCTGATGCACAGCGAACCATGCTCTCATATCAGGTAAATTCTGTTTTAGAAGGGTAAGATTCGTGATAAATCCTGATTCTCGAGTGCAGTTTCTTTTTGAAGATTTATAGTTTCTGTCTTTCCCTAAAAAACAACTTTTGCTCAATGCTTGCCAGAGGAATAAATAAATAAATAAATAAAAGGCTTACAGTTGATGCTTCTAGTTGTGAAGTTGCAAACTCCTTTGGAAGGTTCTTTGCAACAGTAGGTAAGGATTATGCACGGGGCATGATGCTTCTCGAATGAAATGCGTTTCCTGAAACTATATTAGCTGATCACAAGTTTTGTCCTGCATGTCCAGCGATACACAGCCCAATGTTTCTGTAAAATATATAAACTCTGTTTCATTCTATGTAAGATTTGTGTTGCTGGAAAATGAACTGCTCATATATGGTGAATACATTTGTTATATTTCTTTGTTGACTCAAAAATATTTACTGAATTAGCTGGAAGTTGAAAGCAGGTACCAAACTTGATAAGTCTTCACTCACTTTCAAGAATCAATTTTTATATAAATTCCTTGATTTCAAGAATTGCTTGTCATTCTAGTGGTTGGTGTCTTATTTTTATTGAATATTACTAGCTTGAGTTGCACGTGGTTATTTTAGTTTTTATTCTCTAGGAATTGCTCACATGACTATGAATCAGTAACTGTACAAGTCACATAATTTGTAATTTTGAAATGAAAATAATCACTGGGTTAGAAATTGGAGGAGATAGATAATTTTCTTCTTTCTGTACTAAACTCTCAAGGGTAACGACACAAAAATATAAACTGGACATGATAATTTCACCCTTCTTGCCATATATTTATGTGGTTTGTGCATGATTCCTTTCTGGATTGTTTGTTTTTCCAATTTATAAACCCCATTACATATTGGGAGTATTAGCTAGCTAGTCTGCTTGCTTAATTTATCAACAGATGTATGTGGATCTGTTGCAATAAAAGGCCAATAAAATTACATTAAATCATATGCTGGGTTGCTTTATCTTTTGGAATATGAGCTGACCCCTAACATATCGGCATCTTTTAGGGTACATCTTCAACTGTTAACTATGATCCATGCTTGGCCAGCATAATTTCCAAGACGAAAATATTGGTAGTTGAAGGCTATCTATTTGAACTTCCCGGTACAATTAAAACAATTTCAAAAGCATGTGAAGAAGCACGCAGGAGTGGTGCGCTGGTTGCAATTACAGCATCAGATGTGTCCTGCATTGAAAGACACTATGATGATTTCTGGTAAGATTGTAGCTTGATTTACTAAAACAAAAAATATTTTATTTGGTTTTTGAATTTCATGTTTGTCTCATTAGATAGCTTATAGAAAAAGTTTCACTTAAAGATTTTTTCTTGACAAGCCAACACTATAAAAGTAATTTTGAAAATGTTTGTTAGAAAGAAACACCATGGTGTTCAACATGTTTTCTTTCATGCTGGAAAAACTCCATTCAATTTCAGTTGAGTTTGAAGTGATGAACATCCAAAACATGGTGATGACACTACAATTTTGTGAAACAAGCCTTGTAGAAAGAGTTCCCAGTTCTCTTTGACCCAAGTTCTGCAGAATTAATATTTAAATAATTTAGGGTCTGCCCACAGATAGAATAGAACTGCCAGACACTCGGTCATTACTATTTATGCTGCAATAGAAGGTCGGGTAACTTGTCTCTCTTAATTCAAGTGATGAAGATGAATATGTCACTCCTTCATGCATTTGCTAAAAGTTAGGGTATGGAGGGGAGTTGTCATAATAGAGGGGAACAGCCTCGTGTGTGGTGGTCTTATTATATCCTAACTTTTGAAGTTTCCACCACCATGCTAAATCCTTTTAGTTTGTGAGTGGAGTCACTAGCTAAACCTTGAATCGAGATTCTTAAGGTGGTTTAGTGACATTTATTTGATGCATAAATTCTTTCAGTTTTGGATGAACTTAAGCTACCATGTTCATTTCTTTAAACCCTCAGTTTAGAAACACTATTGCATAAGAAATGTAAAATAATTACTAGCAAGGCCACTGACAGATATTTAAAGTCTGTCGAGAACTTTCAGTTTGATTTCTGTTTTCTGCTTCCTGGTCTGAGACATAAAAACGAAAATTCATTGTTGCCCATCCATCAATAGGATTTGCATTGTGCAGTTATTTCTAATGCCAAATCTGGTGAACCATTCTCTTTATTAATTTCATTGGATGGAGACTTGTTAGTTGATTTAGTGAAACTTGGTAATGGTGAGGAGACTTCCTCCCTCCCTTCAACGTAAATGTTGTCCTATTGAAGCATTCTTTCCCTCCTTGTGTTGTCCAGGGAAATTGCTGGAAACTGTGCCGATGTGGTGTTTGCGAATAGCGATGAAGCAAGAGCTTTATGCAATATTACTGCAAAGGACAGCGCAATTTCAGCTACAAGGTATCTTAGTCACTTTGTACCCCTGGTCTCGGTCACTGATGGACCGAAAGGATCCTATATCGGTGTAAAAGGAGAAGCTGTATATATCCCTCCTTCACCGTGTGTGCCTGTCGACACTTGTGGTGCCGGGGATGCATATGCATCTGGCATTTTGTATGGTATCCTACGGGGTGTGTCTGATTTGAGAGGAATGGGTACATTAGCGGCCAGAGTTGCGGCCACAGTTGTTCGACAACAAGGAACCCGGCTTAAAGTTCAGGATGCTGTTGAGCTAGTGGAGTCGTTTGCATTGCATTTTGAGCACTCTTCAATTAGTTCAGATATCAGTTCTGATCAAATTTCCAGCTTGTAACATGCCCCGTTGGTGGCTATGCTATCTGTCAATTCTTTTACTTCACTGCATTCCTTTGTGCATGGCCATTATCTTGGTCTATTAGGCACAATTCATTCAACTTCGTACAAAAATCATGCAAATCTTACAAGTGAAGCACCAAAATGCCGGACAAACCAACCACGAGCACCAGTTATTGATCATTCAGTGAATCTTTAAAAAACAATTTTTGGATAGAATAGAGTACCTAAAAATCACTTTTGATAAATAGAAAACCTCACAAGCATGACATGTTAAGTATTTATTGGTGATAAAGCCAAATGAAGTTTCTTGGAATATCTTCTTGATCTTAAGGTCACAAATCTCTTCCTTGATTGATCAATAGAATATTCTGGTTGAGTGCTAGTCTTGGACATGGTCAATTTTTCAATTGTGATCATAACTACCTCAAACATGGTTGATCTTTTGCCTTGATTATTTACTATTAAAAGAGTATAAAAAAATCAAATAATTAGGATTTGTCTAGTAGATGTTTGATTGATACACATAAAGTGTCATATCCATTAAAGCTTGTCTTGGAGATGGACAATTTAAATATAAGCAATAACCTTCATATTTTGGAGCTTGAAGATGGTGATTAACTTCAATAAGAATTGAATGAGTTGATTGACACTAGCTTTGACCTTTAAAGAAGTCGTAGTAGCCTGTTTATAATGGAAGAATCTCAAGAATTCAATCTCGTCACCTTCATATGCACATAAATACTGGCATTCATCTTAAATATTTAAGACGCAATTAACCTAAAATCTAGGTGAAACATTCATTTTAATAAAACAATTACTCTTCCAATATTTTTTTTTTTTAAAATGAACTCATTACCCTTAAGTTTACTATACTTTATAAATTAATGACTCCAAATCTATGCTTGAGATTCGACATTAGATTGAACTAAACTTAGAAACTTGGAAAATAAGCATTCCATTAACCATTGTTTTGTAGAGTTCTTATAAGCTAGAAGTCCATCCTATTATAGAAAACTCTTAAAATATGTGGGATTTTAATTGTATATAAAACCATTGTGTTGCATTGTTCATGCACTCACATATTATTATGGACTTACTGTGCTTTTTTTTTCTCGTTCATGCACTCACATATTATGCAAGAGACAAAGTCATCAATTTTTTCTGAAATTTTAAATTTGCAAAAGCGATACACAAAGTAATAATTCATTTTCAGAGTGCACAAAACAAATGATGACAAGAAAGACATCTAGTTTGTTTCAGGCATGCAACGATAACCATATTATTAATTACTCTCAATGAGGTGGGAAGCCTGTCGCAGCACTTCCTTCCATAGCACACTGGCAGAAAGACTGATCAATAAAATCACATGTTTTCATCCTTTCCTCCGTTTTCTTTTAAGAAAGTGCGGCATTGCCCTTAGACTTCCTGCGCCAACAGTTGCCCCCCTCTCCTGCTCCTTAAATGACAATCAGCATGTGCAGCAACCACGTTGTCTGCATTCAACTCAGTATCAGAAGCCCTTGTCCTCCCTCCATCTCTGACTTCATTCAAAAGCTCAGTGTCATGCTCAACATCTAATAAGAACAAACCACAAACAAGTTTAGTTCTCCACTTGCTCGCTTTCCATGAATCTATCAACGCGACATTATATAGACTTCGTTATGCCTTAAAGGAAACGAGCAAATAAAAATTAATCTCACCTTCCGCAATTCATGCGGGCCACTTGACTCATCAACATGAACTCCATGCTCATCATGACCATTATCAGCGTCACAAGAGCTTGGATCTGATAGTTCAGAACAAAGATTTGCCTTTCCCCTTCCTCTTCCTCGGCCTCCCCCTTTACCTTTTACATTGCCTAACAGTTGCCTCTGTATTCTCAACTTCAGGACAAGCATGCACCTCGGTAGTCCTTTTCCTGGACCACTGTGGTTTTTCCAGAAGCAGTTCTCTTTGAATGTTTCTGAGGTTCATTGTCACCGGATTTCCCAGATATATTTCCAGTTTACTTTTAGAAACTTCTTCCACAAGATCATCTATCATGTCAGAGTATTGGTTTCCAGTGATCCCTTTAACAGCTTTCTTGAATCTCTTGCTACGAATTTTTGCAAATCTTTCATTGAAACTGTAAAATGCCTCCAGTCGTAGTTGAGTCTTCAACAAATAAGCCAAGTAGAAACTTATCAGCAACTCCTTACATCTTTTATAAATATATCTAAGCAAATATATGAGAGCATGCTGTCAAGATATCTCATTCAAGTAAAATACCCTTATTATTTATTGTCTTATCCAATTTAGCCTTCCATGTTATAATAATAGTAGTAGTAGTAAAAAAAATGAAAGAAAAACAAATTAAGGCATTTTTAAAATTCCCTTACTTTGAGTACCTAATTTCAAATTAAAAAAAAAATCATAACAGATGCACATTATATTAGCTTAATGTCCTAAATTTTTGTGAGCTCTGATTCAACAAAAAGACCTTATTATTTTATTGCAATGTCTAATTTAGCCTTTAGTAATTAAAGCAAAATAAAATTCCAAAAAAAAATATAAATAAAAATGGTGTTTTACTATTACTCAATTCTAATCCAAAAAATATAGATAAATTTTTTCTAATCATTTGATTAATTTTCTCTAGTATGCCGATCATAGCTGACTCTTGAGAGATATGGTATGTTCTTTGCGAGGGATCTGTGCTCAACTCGTGAAATTATATTAACTTGAACTAAATGCTAGGATACAAGCAACAGCCAAATAACTACAAATTAAGCAGCAAGTTCTATTACAGTTTATTGATTTTTGTTGATGATATTGCAGAGAAGACAAATTTTGTTTATAATTGTTGCAGCAGAACTGAGTTATTTTATTCAATCTCAATACATAGAAGCAAAAACAAAATTGCAAGATATTCTCCAAGAGAATCTGATTTTCTGTTACATAGAATAAAAGATGAAGATTGTCATTTGAATAGCAATAATAACAACCTTTGATACTTTCAAATATTCTGCTGTGATTTATTTTCTTCTAAAATCACTCATGGTCAACAATTCTCCTCCTTGATTCTGGAATTGCAAATTCCCAGCTTGTCTCAAATGCTCGAACTTGACCTTAGGAAGTGGTTTTGTAAAACTTTCTGTAGGTTGTTCATCTATATTACAGTAGAGCAGCTTCGATTCTCCTTCTTGTTGAACTCTCTTAAAGCAAAAATTTTGATCTTGAAATACTGGATTATTTGAAATTGATATTGCAGCTTGGTTGTCTACAAACAATTGAGTGCTTTTATCTTGTTTCAGATTCAAATCAACCAACAATTTCCTAATCTAAACTGTTTGATTTGCAGATTCGGTGGCAGCAATATATTAAGCTTCTGTTGTTGACTGAGCAACAACTTCTAGCTTCTTTGAGCTCCATGAAAAAACACCTGACCCAAGCAATATCTACAGGTAATTCTCATGTCATCCATGTTCCCTGCCCAGTCACTGTCAATGTAGCTCCAACTTGACTGAATTTGATTCCATAATCATTTGTGCCTTTGATATATTTGAGGATTCTCTTTGCTGTAAAGTGAATCTCACTTGCACAATGTATATATCTAGATAATAGACTTACAACATGCATGATGTCTGATTTGGTTCTGTCAAATACATTAGGCAACCTATTAATCTTATGTATAGCTTTTCATCTACTTTTCTAGCTTCATCTTCTTTGCAAAACTTTTCCTTCACATTCATTGGTGTAGTAGTTGGCTTGCATTGTTCCATATTGAACTTCTTGAGAATTTCCTTTGCAAATTTGTGTTGACACATAAATATTTCATTCTATTTTTGAAATATTTGCATGCTAAGGAAAAAAGTCATTCCTCTAAGATCTATCATCTCAAAAACATATTTCATCTCCTCTTTCAACTTTTCAATTAACTCCTTGCAGCTTCCTGTTATCAACAAATCGTCAACATAAAGAGATACAACAAGAATGTGTTCTTCATCTACTTTGGTGTAAAGTGTAGATTCACTTAGACTTTTAGTAAAGCCTAAGTTCTACAAGTAAGTGTCCATTCTGCTATACCAGCTTCTTGGAGCCTGCTTTAAGCCATATAAGGCGTTTTTTAGTTGATAAACTTGATTCTCTTGTCCTGCAACTGAAAAACCTTCAAGTTGTTCAACAAAAATTTCTTCCTCCAAACTACCATTCAAGAAGGCCGACTTGACATCCATTTGATGTACAATCCAGCCTTTTTGTGCAGCCAGTGCTAGCAGCATCCTTATTGTATCTATTCTTGCAACAAGAGCAAAAGTTTCAGAAAAATCTACTCCATATATCTGAGCATATCCCTTTACGACTAGTCTTGTCTTGTGTTTATTTACAAAACCATCAGAATTCAATTTGGTTCTGTAAATCCATTTGACTCCAATGGTTTTTTTATGTTAAGGTCTGTCCACCAAATCATCTATCATGTCATGTCAGAGTATTGGTTTCCAGTGATCATATATCATGTCAGAGTATTGGTTTCCAGTGATCCCTTTAACCATAGTTGTAAGATCCGTTCATAAAACCGGGACAAAATGGCGTCGTTTTTGTCCCGGTTTTAATTCCGGTCCATTCCGGAAATTCCGACGCAATTCCAGCCGGAACGCCTCGGTTCTGTTCCGGGCGTTCTGTTCCGGGTTCATCAAAACGACGTCGTTTAATGTATCCTTACAAAACACACAGAAACATCCCCGATTCCACAACTCCCAAATCAATTTCCTTTCCCAAATCAATTCCCCATCTGCTCAACTCAAATCTCAAGTTTTCGATACCTAATCCAGTAATCCCTCACCTTAAAATCTCAATTCGTAATTACTCAGCTCAAAATCTCAATCCCTAACTCAAAATCGAAAGCCCGAACTTGTTCTTCCACACGGCGACACCAAATCTTCATTTCTTCCCCAAATCTCAATTCATCGGTTCTTCACTTCTTCCCCAAATCTTCTCACGGCAGCAACTGAAAGTGAAAGGTACACATTCCAATCCCCAAATCCTTGAATTTATTGAAAATTTGAAACTGATGAAACTGGGCATAAATGATAAAACTGGGCATTTATGTATGGAATGTGTGAATAATTGATATTGTTGTGTTGCTGATGGATTGATATTACAATCCCCAAATCATCCCAAAACTCATGTTTGATAAGTGGGTGTAGATGAAAAATATTAAAATTAAGTCTACTGCTGGTTAAGATGAGTATAAAAAATTGGGGATTTTAGGGGAATGTTAGTGAAATGGAAACAAATGCCCTGGATGTGTTCGGTGGGTAATCCTTGATAGATTTTTCACAGCTTACGCCCTCCCAAAACCTGTTCCTATTTTCATACTCTTGTTATGAATGATATGCTAATCAGGACTATGCTATCAGCCAGGTTTTCTTGTCTAATTTATATCAAATTCCTTCAGTGAATAATTTAATAAACTGACTATTAAGTTTCATGCCTGTATATAATTCATGGTTGCTCAAAATAAAGTAGAAGTTAGCTTTCCATTTAAGAGGATATGAGAAATTAGGTATAGAAATATGACCTATAAAATTTTGAGATACTGAGCAGTGATGACTGTTAACCATGTTTGATTAACTTTGGGAAGCTCAATGTGGTAAACTCTTGCTATTGGGAACTGAATTCTCACATGGAAAAGTATCATAAGGATCTGGAAAATGTTTGAAGAACTTTTGCTTAATGTTAACGCTAATGAATATATATGTATAGCTTCCTATCTGATCTGGCATTGAGAGACATGAATTCAGCCCATACCTCTCCTTTTCATAAACATGTCATGTCATTGAATCTATTTGATGTGTAATTTTATTTTAGGTGCTCTTACCTCTAAGTTCTTTTGGAACTTGTTTTAAATCTTTATGGGTTGAACTTGCTTTTCAAGGAGTATGTAACTATGTATGAATCAGAATTCTAAATTCACAAACTTTACTCCTTTGTTGTTTTTTTATCTTGAACTGCGACAAATGGTTCGGCCAGCCTAGTATAGTACTTGGATTGTCGTTGATTATGAACTTCCTTCCTTGAGGATATGACAACATGTTATCTTGAACCGAAATTTCAATTAATTTCTAACTTGTGTTATCTTCTTACAACAGATTAAATTACATGGCTGAAAACTCATCTAGTGGTGGGACTTCCATTTCTTCAGCTCCAGCAAGATCAGATGATCCAGCATGGGCTCATGGACAGGTGGTTGCTGGTGCAAAGAATGCAAGTATATGTGTTCATTGTAACAAACGAATCAATGATGGTGGTGTTACTCGTTTGAAGTATCACCTTGCTGGTATTAAAGGTCAACTTGCACCTTGTAAAAGGGTCCCTCCATATGTTAAATGGCAAATGAAACAACTGATAGAGGACATGACAACGGAGAAAGAGAAAAGAAAAGGAGTTAGAACTGATATTGGAAATTCTCAATAAGTTTCCAATGATGAAGAAGTTGAAGAGGGTGATGTTGCAAATCCTCATTTTGGTGATATACGTTCACAAACAAATAGAAGATTGACAATGCAAGGAATAAGTACAACTAGAAAAAGGATACCTTTATTTGCTCCACGAACTACCCCAGGCTCACAACCTAGTATTAGAAGTGCAATGGCTTCTAAGGAGATGGAACACAATGCAAGAAAAGCCATAGCAACATGGTGGTTTGATGCTAATATACCATTTAATGGTGCTAAGTCATATTATTATCATCTAATGATAGATGTCGTAACATCAATGGGACCTGGTTTTAAAGGACCATCATATCATGATTTAAGAGGATCACTTTTGAAAGATGTAGTTCATGATGTCCACGAATACATTTTAGGAATCAAGGCTGATTGGAAATTTTATGGATGTTCTATTATGGCAGACGGGTGGTCAAATAGGAGGAATGTACCAATTGTGAATTTCCTTGCTTATTCTCCGAGAGGCACCGTATTCTTAAAGTTTGTTGACACTTCAGGACTTCGAAAAGATAAAGAGACATTGCTTGAGATATTTGATGAAGTTGTCAAAGAAGTTGGACAAGAAAATATTGTCCAATTTGTTAGTGATAATGAGGCTGCATTTAAGGCTGCTGGGAAAGCTTTGCAGCAAAGGTATAGCACCTTTTTTTGTTCTCCTTGTGCTGCCCATTGCATTGATTTAGTGCTAGAAAATATTTGTGATCCAAGATATTTTCCGATCATTGATGAAACCATTGAAAATGCAAGAAATATAACCAAATTTATATATAATCATGCATGGGTTTTAGCTTTGATGAGGAAAGAATTCACAAATGGAAATGATTTATGTTGTCCTGGCATAACAAGGTTTGCTACCCATTTCTTAAGCATCCAATGTTTACTGAAGTTTAAGAATGAGCTTCGACATATGTTTACTTGCACAAAATGGGTTGAATTAAGTCATGGCAAAAGTCGGGTTGGAAAGGAAATTGCTGCTATAGTTTTAGAAGATAAAGACTTTTGGCCGAGATGTGCACATATAGTCAACGTTAGCCAGCCTTTAGTACGAGTTCTAAGGTTAGCAGACAGTGAAGAAAAACTATCAATGGGATATTTATATGAGGCAATGGATAAAGCAAAAGAAGCCATCAAAACAAGGTTGAAAAATAGAATATCTCAATATGGACCATATATTCGGGTAATTGATGCTAGATGGGATAAGCAACTTCATAGTCCATTACATGCAACATGATGTTTTCTTAATCCTGGAATATTTTTTAGGCCTTCTTTTTCAAAACAAAAGGAGGTAACTCGAGGTTTGCTTAGAACAATTACTAGATTGGTTCCTGATTGTGATATTCAAGATATCATTAGTGGCCAAATTGAGGAGTATAAGAAAGCAGCTGGTGATTTTGGCATGTCCCTAGCTATTCGTCAAAGAGAAAAGTTAAATCCAGGTAATAACTTTTATTTTTTAAAATATAATATCTTTTTTTTTATCTATAATATTTGATTTATTCAAATTTTCTTATCTAGTTGCATGGTGGGAGCAATTCGGCAATGATACTGAAGAACTTCAAAAGTTTGCAATTCGAGTTCTTAGTCAATGTTGTAGTGCAACTGGGTGCGAAAGAAATTGGAGTGTATTTGAATACATCCATTCCAAAAAGCGAAATAGGCTTGAGCACAAGAGATTAAATGATTTAGTATTTGTTCGTTATAATCTAAAGATTCAACAGAGGTAAAATATCAATACTATTATATTAATAATTATTTTCTATTACATTGCTATTAATTTTTTTTATTTCTTTTATGTTTATTCTTTGTAGGAATTTGAGCAAAACAAGAGATGCTTTAGATCCTATTAGCCTTGATAACATTGATCTATTAAATGAATGGATTTGTGAAGAACCCAATCTTCTTGATGGAGAGGATATAAGTTGGGAGAGTATCAAAGCACCTTTGTCTACTTTAAATTAAGATGATGAAGAGACATGTTTTAATGAGGAGAATGAGCTTGGTGGAAATGACCAACTATTGGAATGTCTTGTTGATGACTTTCCTTATATTCCACCGCAAGATCAAGATCCTTATTTTTATATTAATGATGTAAAAGATGTTTGATTTATATTTCTTTTATTTTAGAACATTTTACTTTCATAATATTTTGGAATTTTAGAGATGTTTCTAATTTTGAGATTATGTTTTTTTGACTTTGTGTTTGTATTGTATAATTTAAAGTTAATTTATCTTGAATTTTAATTATACTTGTTAAATTAATATTTTATTTTTTTCATATATATATAATTAATTATATATGAACAGTACGATATCGAAACGGCACGCCGGAACGCTCTGAAACCAGAACGTTCCCTTCCAATCGAAAAACCAGTACGGCGACCGGAACGGTATTGACAACTATGCCTTTAACAACTTTCTTGAATGTCTTGCTATGAATTTTTGCAAATCTTTCATTGAAACTGTAAAATATCTCCAGTCGTAGTAGAGTCTTCAACAAATAAGCCAAGTAGAAACTCATCAGCTTCTCCTTACATCTTTCATAAATATATCTAAGCAAATATATGAGAGCATGTTGTCATACATATAATTATATTCAACTTCAAGCAACAACCAAATAACTACAAATTAAGCAGCAAGTTCTATTACAGTTTATTGATTTTTGTTAATGATATTGCAGAGAAGACAGATTTTGTTTATAATTGTTGCAGCAGAACTGAGTTATTTTATTCAATCTCAATGCACTTATTTATACATAGAAGCAAAAACAAAATTGCAAGATATTCTCAAAGAGAATCTGATTTCTTTTACATAGAATAAAAGATAAAGATTGCCATTTGAATAGCAATAATAACAATCTTTGATACTGTCAAAGATTCTGCTGGGATTTATTTTTTACTAGAATCACTCATGGTCAACAATTCTCCTCCTTGATTCTAGAATTTCAAATTCCCAACCTTTCTCAAATGCTCGAACTTGACCTTAGGAAGTGGTTTTGTAAAAATGTTTGTAGTAGAGCAACTTCAATTCTCCTTCTTGTTGAACTTCTCTTAAAGCGAAAAATTTATCTTCAAATCCTTTGTTCTACCATGAAATACTGGATTATTTGAAAGTGATATTGCAGCTTGGTTGTCTACAAACAATTGAGTGCTTTTATCTTGTTTCAGATTCAAATCAACAAACAATTTCCTAATCCAAACTGCTTGATTTGCAGATTCGGTGGCAACAATATATTCAGCTTCTGCTGTTGATTGAGCAACAACTTCTAGCTTCTTTGAGCTCCATGAAAAAACACCTGACCCAAGCAGTATCTAGAGGTACTTCTCATGTCATCCATGTTCCCTGCCCATTCACTGTCAATGTAGCTCCAACTTGACTGAATTTGATCCCATAATCAACTATGCCTTTGATATATTTGAGGATTCTCTTTGCTGTAAAGTGAATCTCACTTGCACAATGTATATATCTAGATAATAGACTTACAACATGCATGATGTCTGATCTCTTCTATCAAATACATTAGGCAACCTATTAAGCTTATGTATAGCTTTTCATCTACTTTTCTAGCTCCATCTTCTTTGCAAGACTTTTCCTTCACATTCATTGGTGTAGTAGTTGGCTTGCATTGTTCCATATTGAACTTCTTGAGAATTTCCTTTGCAAATTTGTGTTGACACATAAATATTTCATTCTATTTTTGAAATATTTGCATGCCAAGGAAAAAAGTCATTCCTCCAAGATCTATCATCTCAAAAACAGATTTCATCTCCTCTTTCAACTTTTCAATTAACTCCTTGCAGCTTCTTGTTATCAACAAATCATCAACATAAAGAGATACAACAAGAATGTGTTCTTCATCTACTTTGGTGTAAAGTGTAGATTCAATTAGACTTTTAGTAGAGCCTAAGTTCTGCAAGTAAGTATCAATTCTGCTATACCAGCTTCTTGGAGCCTGCTTTAAGCCATATAAGGTGTTTTTTAGTTGATAAACTTGATTCTCTTGTCCTGCAACAGAAAAACCTTCAGGTTGTTCAACAAAAAATTCTTCCTCCAAACTACCATTCAAGAAGGCCGACTTGACATCCATTTGATGTACAATCCAGCCTTTTTGTGCAGCCAGTGCTAGTAGCATCCATATTGTATCTATTCTTGCAAAAGAGCAAAAGTTTCAGAAAAATCTTCTCCATATATCTGAGCATATCCCTTTACGACTAGTCTTGCCTTGTGTTTATTTACAAAACCATCAGAATTCAATTTTGTTCTGTAAATCCATTTGACTCTAATGGTTTTTTTGTGCTAAGGTCTGTCCACCAATTTCCATCTTTGATTCTTCTCAATCTCCCCCTTCATTGCATCTAACCATTTTTGATCAGTTGCTTCTTCAAAGTTTACAGGTTCAATTGCAGCAATATTGCATCTTTGATAGATGTCTGCAATAGTTCTGGTTCCTCTTACTGGCTCATCATCTTGCAAACTTTGATCTTCACTCTTCTTTTCATCCTTCCAATTCCAGCTGTCACATTCAAAAAAATGAACATCCGTGCTGATTATAATTTTATTTCTCTAAGGTATGTAGATTCTATAGGCTTTAGTAATTGTACTTTAGCCTATAAAAATCCCAGCTTCAGCCTTCTTGTCCAATTTGTCTCTCCTATTTTGAGGATTATAGGAGAAACATAAGCAGCCAAAAATCTTCAGATTGACCATCTTTGGTTTGTAGCCAAACCAGGCTTCATATGGAGTTTTAGTTTGCAAGGCTTTTCTTGGCAATCAGTTCAACAAAAATACTGATGTATTCACCGCCTCATCTCAGAATTTGTTTAGCAATCCTTTGTCATGAAGTAAGCATCACGTCATCTCCATTTCTGCTCTATTCTTTCTTTCCACAACTCTGTTTTGTTGTGGAGTATATGGTTGTCAATTGGTGTTCAATGCCTGCATCTTCACAAAATTTGTTAAAACTTCTAGAGGTGTATTCAGTTCCATTATCGGATCTGATCACCTTGATTCTGCAGTTGCTTTGAGTTTCAATCCATGCTTTAAACTTCCCAAATATGTCAGCAACTTCAGTTTTGAATTTCATAAAATAAATCCAACTCATCCTAGAATAATTATCAATGAAGACAATATAATACTTACTATCATTTAAGGAAGGTGTGTTCATTGGTCCTCCAACATCCGTGTGGATCAATTGTATCTTCTATGTAGCTCTCCAAGCTTTGCTTTGTTGAAATGGAAATCTTGACAGTTTGCCAAATTGACAAGCAGCAATTGTAGGGAAATCCTTTTCCAGTTTAGGTAAGCCTTTCACCATGTTATTCTTTTCCATGAATAATAAGGCTTCATAATGATAGTGCCCCATTCTTTTATGCCAAAGCACAAAAGTTTTGTCTTCCTTGTGTTCAGCAGCTTGTCCTTCATTCTTTAAATCCTGCACAAAACCTTTTCCTTTCATTTGGACTTTGAAGATTTCTATGCCTTCAACATCCAATCACGCACCTTTTATTTTCAAATAACACCTTGTAACCTTTGTCCAACAACTGTGAAACACTTAACAGGTTTTGACTAATTTTAGGAACATACAGTACATTTGAAATTAATTTAAAACTTGTTTGAGTTTCAATGGCAACAGTTCCTTTGCCTTCTACTTTCAAGTGAGTACCATTTCCAATCTTGACTCTTGAGACAATATTTCCATCAATCTCTGTGAAGATCTTCCCATCATGAGTCATGTGATTTGTACAACCACTGTCTATGAGCCAATTTTCAGTGAATTTGTTTATGGCTAAGCATGATATCACAAACAGGTGCTCCTCCTGGTGTTGATCATCAGCAACCTTGGCTTATGTCTGTTGTTGTTTAGTCTTGCATATCTTTTCCATGTGCCCTAGCTGACCACACTTAAAGCAGCATGCATCAGGTCTCCACCAGCATTTATTTTGAGGATGATTGTCCTTTTTGCAGTGAGGACATAGGCGGAAGTTTTGAGTATTGCTACTCTTGTTCATCCTAGTATTGAATGCAAAACCTCCAGATCTATTGTTTTTTTTTTTCTGATTTTTCCATCATGATTGTTTTGAGATTTGACAGAAAATGCACCTTCTACATAGAACTTGCCTCATCAGCCTTCTTTGCTCCTGTGCTTGCAGTGCATCATTCAACAATTGTGCCAGGTAATGCTTGACAGATCTTTAGAGTTTTCTAAAGATGAGTCTGTTGTCTCAAACTTTTCTGGAATTGTTACTAAAATTTTCTGAACAATTCTAGAATCAGAAAAGTCAAACCAAGAAGTCTTACATTGATTTTCTCATTTCCTTCGTATTCTCCTTTTAGAAAATCCCAGATTTCCTTTGCTGTCTTCAGTGTCATTATTCTATAAAACATTGTGGGTGATACTGCTACAAATAGTGTTGCTTTTTCTTTTGATGCTCTCTACTTCTTCTCTTTGTGATTTTTTATTTGTGCTACTGTTGGATTGTCTGAAAGGATTGGAACTTCGTATACTTGTTCAACTGCTTCCTATAGATCATTTGCATCAAGGTAGGCTTCCATTCTGACAGCCCCAACTTGATAGTTTATCCCTTCAAATACTGGAGGTGAAACTGCTGTGAATGACATTTCTAGGTTCATTTTGATGTGTTTTGTGTATAGATGGTAAGTGTTTATGGGTTGTGTTTATGATCTCTCAATCTCACCAGTGTTTGTAGGTTGTGATTAAACTCTCTCAATCTCACAAGTCCCTCAAGAAAAATGAGCTCTGATACCAATTTGTTGATGATATTGCAGAGAAGACCGATTTTGTTTATAATTGCTGCAGCTGAACTGAGTTATTTTATTCAATCTCAATGCACTTATTTATACATAGAAGCAAAAACAGAATTGCAAGATATTCTCTAAGAGAATCTAATTTTCTGTTACATAGAATAAAAGATAAAGATTGTCATTTGAATAACAATAATATCAGCCTTTATACTGTCAAAGATTTTGCTGGGATTTATTATCTAAAAAGCTAAATCTGCCCATGATTTGATAGCACTGTTCACCCTCTCACAAAACACTATTCACGATTACTGTTATGCTCAATTTTCGGGTCGGTTCGGTTTGGTTCGGTTTGGTTCGGTCGGTTCGCTTCGGTTCTGTCAGTTTGCATTCTTTTATCTTTTTGCGGAGTGCATTAATGAAATTATCCCTCAAAAAAGACAAAAAACATGCACATGGGTTCAGGGGTTCCACGGTAATTGCACACTTTCGGCCAGTCTGGTCCGGTCCAACTACCCGGTGTATTCAATATTTAATATTTATTTGCAAATGTAAATAACCATTTTAGCCCTACAAAACGACAAAAGCATGTTCTGACTGTTAGGGGTGCCCCAGTAATTGACCATTTTTTAATTCATTTTCTGCCGATTTATTGTTGGCGCGTCGCAGGATGCGCCGTCCATTTTCAACGCTCACGCGTTCTGCTATCGGTGCGTGCAACATATTCCATCTTCCAAAAATACCCAACCGGCGTCTAGAATGATTTTCATCAATGCCCTCTTACCACTGGTGCGGCGCGTGTAAGTATACGGTGGCTGTAGACATTGTAAAGGTCGTTTGAAAATTTTCACTCATTTTCTCACTCCTGCCTGCGCAAGCCGACGTCGGCGCAGATGTTTTTTCAAAATTTTCACTTCAGTCCCTACACTTGGAATTGTGTTTTTTTGGTCCTTATTGTTATTATATAGGTTTTGATTTGTTTCAATTTCATCCTTCAATTGAAATTAATTATATATTGTAGTTTCATTTCAGTACTCAGACTTTGAATTTCGGAAATTGGTCTGGAATCTATATTATTTTCAGTATCAAAGTTTTGATTTATTTCAATGTTATCCTTCCACGCAAATTAAGTATAAATTTCAGTTTCATTTCGATTCTAATTCTTTTAATTTTTGGTTTTGTTTCAAATTATTTAATTTCATTAGTATCCATGTTTGGATTTATTTCAATTATCTCCTTCAAATTATATTTATTATATATGTTTGTTTTTAATTTTATCACTTATACTTTTAATTCCTTTATTTTTTTATATATTTTTGTCCATATTTATATATACATGCTATTAGTTTCTATTTTCAAATTTTCTTCATTTCTAATGTTATTAAGTTTTTTATTTAATGTTCAAATTTTTATATGTGTTGGTAATCATTTAAAAATTAATAATTATTATTTTTTTCCCCTTCAAGTCACATAATTTCATATTATTATTGATAAGACATTCAAAATAATGATAATGATTATTTATTAGTTTTGTTTTCTTTTAAATATGTCAAACTAATTAGATTTTTTGATATTTATTTAATTTTACTATCATTACTCTTAAATACTTTTAATATAATAATATGAGCAATAAATCTTATAAAATAAAAAAAATTATGGAGTTTTTTTTTTTGTACAATAAATATGGTCTCACCAATTTTTATTATTTCCACTGTTATTAATTTTTTTTTACATTTTAATTTGTGTTAATGATTATTTTAAGATTGATATATATATATATATATATATATATACACACACACACACACAACCTAGATTTTTTAGAAAAAAATACAATCACTGTTTTGAAATAATTTTAAAATAATAATATTAGTCATAAATCTTATAAAATAAAAAATTCTGAATTTTTTTTTTCTAACAATAATTATGGCCTCACCAATTTTTATTATCTCTACTGTTGTTAAGATTTGTTTAAATATTAACATTTTAATTTGTGTTGATGTTCAATAGAAAAATGATATTTTTTTTTTGTTGTTGTTTAGATTATTTTTATTTATCTTTCAGGTCAAATGTTTTTTAATCTACCTATATTTATTTTTATTTTCATTTATTTAGGGTTTTTTTTGATAAATATGTGAGACTAATTATATACTTTAATATTTATTTAATATTAGCACCTGAAAATATATATATATAGACAGAAAAATTAACCTTGGATTTTTGAAAGAACAAACAGATAATATAAGTGTTCTTAAATATTTTTAATATAATAATATGAGGAATAAATCTTATAAAATAAAATAAAAAGTTTTAATTCTAATTTTGTTCTCTTTTGTTTAAGCTTATTTCTTAGAAATATTTGATTGTTGGATTTGAGATTGTTTTTGTAAAAAAAAAATGTTTAATATTTCAGATCTGATATTACTGGGAAAAAATACAACTTACAAGCAAAATAGGTAGAAAAAATTACCCAATTTATCTACAATTCAAAATATACAGACCACTTCCCCTGCGTTTTGATTACACTATTCCTTTTAAGCTGGGAAAAAAACTCATTTCTAACAGATTTGATCTATTAAAATTTTATTATTTAAATATTAAAATAATGAATTACAACACATAAAAAATCAATTAGTTTTCTACATAAAAAAAGCCCATCGCAGCGCGCGGGCAAATAACCTCATTTTCTTCTAGAATCACTCATGGTCAACAATTTTATACATTTGAGTAAAAAAAATAAAGAACAATCACATTTAACAGCAAAGCAAGCATTAGTCTTTTCATGACACTTCGATTTTGTCAATACATATCAGCAACCATTAATTGCTGTTGATTCTTGCTGTACAAATTAGTTTCCTGTTTTGTTTAGTTTCCTATCTTGACTACAATAGCATTAATGTATAGAGTCCTATCTTGAATGTATTACCTATTATTTAGCAATGTACTTAGGGAAGCTTTTGATATATACATTGAAGAACCTCACACATATGGGGATACAATTTTTACCCTAATTTCTTATTGTTGACAGTATCAGAGCCAGAAACATAAATTATTATTTCTGGGTTTTTCTTCTTGGATTAAATCTGTGCAAATTGTGAGGGTTGTTCTTCGGCAGATTATTGTGAGGGCTGGCAGATTTTTGTGTTGGTATTATTTCTGGGTTTTTCTTCTTGGATTAAATCTGTGCAAATTGTGAGGGTTGTTCTTTGGCAGATTATTTGGGAGGGCTGTTCTTTGGCAGATTTTTGTGAGGGCTGGCAGATTTTTGTTTTGTTATTATTTCTGGGTTTTTCTTCTTGGATTAAATCTGTGCAATTGTGAGGGTTGTTCTTTGGCAGATTTTCATGTGTTTTTTGGCAGCTCTTGTTCAAAGCCTTTTTCAGTTCTTGGTGAGGGAATTATTTTAAGGCGTGGGGCTTTGATTATTCCAGATCTTCGCTTCTCCTTTCGTATCTGTTGGATCATGACTTCCAACGCAGAATTTTGTGTGCGCTTCACAGGAAAGAACTATCGAACTTGGGAGTTCCAGTTTCGTGTCTTTGTTACTGGAAAGGAATTATGGGGCCATATTGATGGCAACACTTCGACTCCAACAGATGCTTCTCAACTAGCTTAATGGAAGATCAAGGATGCAAGAGTCATGTCTTGGATCTTACGATCTGTTGATCCTTAGATTGTCCTAACTTTGAAGCCTTTTAGGACCTCTAAAGGCATGTGGGATTTTTTAAAGAAAAGTCTACAATCAGAATAACACAGCACGACGATTTCAACTGGAATATGAGATTTACAGCTACACTCAGGGAGATTTGTCAATTCAGGAATACTTCTCTGGATTTCAGACCTTATGGGGTGAGTTGACTGATATGGTGTACGCTATGGTACCTGCTGCATCTCTAGCTGTTGTGCAGGCAGTCCATGAACAGAGCAAAAGAGATCAATTCTTGATGAAACTGCGACCAGAATTTGAGGGAACCAGATCTAGCCTAATGAACCGTGATTCCTCTCCTTCGCTGAATGTATGTTTTGGGGAATTGCTTCTGGAGGAACAACAGCTTGCAACCCAGAATCAGCAAACTCAGCTGATGGTGCCTGCAGTTGCATATGCAGCTCACGGTAAAGGGAAAGGAAGAGACATGCAGAGGATTTAGTGCTTCAGCTGCAAAGACTATGGTCACATTGCTAGCCAATGCTCACGGAAATTCTGCAATTATTGTAAGAAGCCAGACCGCATTATAAAAGACTGCTCCATCCATCCACAGAATCGTCGAAATTATGCCTATCAGGCTGCGGCTGGTTCTTCCTTGACAAAACCTCTCTTGCTGGTGTTGCTGATCAAGTTGTCCTTACACCAGAAATGGTTCAACAAATGATCATGGCAGCGTTTTAGGCTTACAAACTCCAAGGTACTACCTCTCAATCTTGGCTTGTTGATTCTGCCGCATCCAATCATATGACTGGATTATCTGAATCTCTTTGCAATATTTGGCCATATCTTTGTTCATCACATATTCAGATAGCCGATGGCAGCCATCTGACCATTGATAAAGTAGGAGATATTGATTCCTCTTTCCGTGATGTGTTTGTATCTCCTGCACTCTCTACGAATCTAATCTCAGTTGGTCAATTAGTGGATAATGATTGTGATGTTCACTTCTCCCGTAATGGTTGTCTTGTGCAGGATCAGGTATCGGGGAAGATAGTTGCGAAGGGGACTAAAGTTGGCAGACTCTTTCCTTTACATTTTCCATTCCTCGTTGTTTAGCTTTTATGTCAAATGTTTCTCAAAATAAACAGTGGCACAAACGTTTGGGTCATCCTAATTTTGATGTATTGTCTCGTATGTTTAAATTTGGTTTGTTGGGAAATAAAGACTATGTTTCTGGGATTTTACCTTTTGATTGTTCTGCATGCAAACATGGTAAAAGTAAAGTTCTTTCTTTTCCTTCTCATAGTAGTCGTGCTACAAACTGTTTTGATGTTGTGCATAGCGATGTTTAGGGTATTTCACCTATAATATCCCATGCTCGGTACAAATATTTTGTGACATTCATTAATGATTTTAGGTGATATACTTGGGTTTATTTTCTTCGGTTCAAATCTGATGTATTTGCTATTTTTCAGGAATTTACAGCCTATGTTGAAACTCAATTCTCTACTCATATTAAGATTTTACGGTCTGATTCTGGTGGGGAGTATATGTCTTTTGAATTCCATGCATACTTACATCACAAAGGTATTGTGTCTCAACGTTCATGCCCTTATACTCCACAACAAAATGAGGTGGCTGAACGGAAAAATCATCATTTATTAGATGTAGTTCGTACTTTATTGCTTGAATCATCAGTTCCTGCTCATTTCTAGGTTGAGGCATTATCCACTACTGTCTACTTAATCAATAGAATGCCCTTTGGTTGTATCAATTTGCATCCTTTTGGTTGTGTGTGTTTTGTCCATTTACCTACTCCTTATCATATAACTATCTGCTCAGTCTCTTAAATGTGTATTTATGGGTATAGTGTTTCGCACAAAGGATATGTTTGCTATGATCCTAGTTCTCGCAAATTTCATACATCCCGTAATGTTGTTTTCTTTGAAGATCAATATTATTATTCTACACATGTTGAGTCTCCTCCTAAACTGAGTATTCTTCCTTGTTTTGATGATTCTCCACCTCTTCCTACATGATTCAAACCTGGAATTGTGTATACTCGACGTCTACCAACTGTGCCCATTTGTGAGAATGCTTCATCCCTTACACCTGATCCATCTCCATTAGTTTTACCGACTCCTATCTTGGATCCTCCACCTGGTCCTTGTCGGTCTACACGACAATCCTGTCCTCCTACTCGGTATGGTTTTCATGCGGCTTTATCTTCTATTTGCATTCCTACATGTTTTTCTCAGGCTGTTAAACAGGAATGTTGGCGGAAGGCCAAGGATGAGGAAATTCAGGCTCTTGACGAGAACTTTACATGGGAGATTATTGATTGCCCGCCCACTATTAAACCCATCGGTTGTAAATGGGTTTATTCTATTAAATTGCGATCTGATGGGACTCTAGAGGTATAAAGCACAGTTGGTTGCTCTGGGTAATCGACAAGAATATGGTATGGATTTTTCAGAGACTTTTGCTCCAGTTGCAAAGATGACAATTGTGCGTACCATTGTCTATTGCTACTTCCCAGGGTTGGTCCCTTCATCAAATGGATGTCAAAAACACCTTTTTTTCATGGGGATCTCAAAGAGGATATTTACATGACTATTCCACCTGGTGTCTCATCCTCTTCTTCGCAAGTATGTAAGTTGAACCGGTCTCTTTATGGTTTGAAACAAGCTCCCCGGGCTTGCTTTAAAAAGTTTTGGACTACATTGCTCAAATTTTCCTTCCAACAAAGTCAGTATGACTCTTCATTATTTCTTTGTAAGACATCTGTTGGGATTGTTCTACTCATTTATGTCGATGACATTGTTATTACTGGTACTAATTCTACGTTGATTGGGAAACTCCAACATCATCTTCATAGCTCCTTTCATATGAAGGATCTTGGTACGCTGACCTATTTCTTAGGTCTGGAGGTTCATACTACTTCTTCTGGCATATTTTTACATCAACACAAATATGCCCGTGATCTGATTACATTGGCTGGACTTCAGAATTCATCTCCTGTTGATACTCTGTTAGAGGTTAACATGAAATATTGTCGTGAGGAGGGGGATCTTCTTCCTGATCCGACTTTATATCGATGGTTGGTTGGTAGTCTAAACTATCTAACTATTACTCGATGAGATATCTCTTTTGTTGTCCAACAGGTTAGTCAATTCGTGCAGACTCCACGACATCTACATCTTGTTGCCGTTCGGCGTATTATTCGGTATCTTCTTGGATCACCTAGTCGTGGATTGTACTTTCCAGCTGGTTTTTCTCTACATCTTATGGCCTATAGTGATGCTGATTGGGCAGGTTGTCCGGATACTTGCCGTTCTGTAACGAGTTGGAGTATCTTTCTTGGGAATTCATTGATCTCCTGGAAGAGTAAAAAGCAACCACGGGTCTCTAAATCTTCTACTGAATCTGAATATCGGGCCATGTCTGCTACTTGCTCTGAGATTACTTGGCTTCGTGGTCTCCTTGATGAGTTAGGTTTTCCCCAGACTGATCCTACTCCTCTTCATGGAGATAACACTAGTGCGATTCAAATTGCAACTAATCCAGTTTATCATGAGCGTACAAAGCATATTGAGGTCGATTGTCATTCTATTCATGAAGCTCTAGACTCTCGTGTTATTTCTCTCCCTCATGTCTCTACTACTCTACAGATTGCTGATATTTTTACCAAAGCCCTGCCTTGTCCATGCCATCGGTTTCTATTGTACAAATTGCTGCTTGTTGATAAACCAACATCAATTTGAGAGGGGATGTCAATACATATCAGCAGCCATTAATTGCTGCTGATTCTTGCTGTACAAATTAGTTTCCTGTTCTGTTTAGTTTCCTATCTTGACTTGACTACAATAGCATTAATCTATAGAGTCCTATCTTGAATGTATATTACCTATATTTAGCAATGTAATTTGGGAAGCTTTTACTATATACATGGAAGAACCTCACACATATGGGGATACAATTTTTACCCTAATTTCTTATTGTTGACAGATTAGTTGCAAATGATGATACCAAATCATAACATAGGTGGATGATTAACGTAGACAGCAAAAGAAGCAATCATTAGTTTTCATAGACAAGGGTATTTCTGTTTCCAGATTAGCGGCAAATCTGGAGAGCTGTCTAAGTCTAGGTTTACTCTAAATTTAATATTCTATTAGTCTTAAAGAGAAAATCAAAAAAGGCCAATACTGACCAACGTGCCTACCCCAACCACGCATCGAACTCACAGCCTCCCAGCTCAAATGACAAGCATAACGAATTCTATAGTATAGCCTCGCCCCATGTTGCGGAAGCTCCGTTTTTCCGTAAATTTCTTTCTCATAAATGGGTGAAATGGGTCTCGGGCTGTTAAGAATGAGATAATTCTAGAGGCGGCGGAGGGGGAAGGAAGAGAGAATGAAGCCACGGAACACAGTGGATTCCATATGTATTGAAAGAGTTTGGTTCACAACAGCCAATTCCATATCCATATCCATAGGGCATTCTGGCTTGCTGAATGCTATCTTGCTTGAAAAATCCCTTCCTTCTTAATTTCCCTTATTCAACAAAGGGTATAAGACTTCTCTCATCCCACTACCGCACTATCCATGTCTTATTCTTAGACTCTCCAACCTGCTCCAAGATGATAGATCGGATGAAAACAAGAGAGAAGGAGCTGCTATTGAATCCGGTCTTAGATGGTTGGAAGACAGAAGCAATAACATGATAGGAATAGCAGATTTAATAGAGATCACATCACAATAGGATGAAAATGAGACTTCTTATTTGCTTTCACGTGGAAATGGGATAATGTCAAAATGCCTTTGAAAAGCAACTAGTCTTGATGCCAGTCTGGTTCAAGGACACAAAGAGCTCAGTTCGTTAGACGTCTCAAGACTTTCAGAGGAAGAAGAGAAACTAGAGGTCACGATCCAGCGTTTGATTGCCAAAACAAAAAAGAGGATACAAAAACTCAGTTGCTTCATGATTTGAACAATGAAAAGGTATCTAAGGATTTGGCAGAATGGAAAAACTTTGAAGACGAGATCAAACGAGCAGATGACAATTGGTATGGGGGAAAAGAGAGACTAGCTCAAGCCAGCACCAGTTGGCAACTTTTCAAGGAGCTTTAAAAGCTTTCCAATTTAATTTATTTAATTTATAAGGGTTGGATTTCAATTCATGTAACTTTACTTCGATTTTCCCTTTCGAATCAGAACTTCCCTCAGTCTTCTCTTCATTTGGCTTTACCGCCACTTACACTGGGCCAACTTCACTCGAGTCAAACTTGGCCTCACGGAAGTTTGAACAAGCGGGTGAATCAAATTCTTTAACTAGGTCTTTTTTGGTCTTTTAAACTTTGACTTCCCATTTTCTGTATTGCATCGTTCCAAAATTTACCACAGTCTGCTTTTCTAGAGAACTCCCTCCCTTTTGATTTGAAGACTTTCTTGCTTGCCGCCGGCTTAAGCTACAGTCTATCTCCTCCTCTTCCTACCCTATCCTCCTCAATGGATCTCCGCATGGCTAGTTCGCAGGTACAAATGGCATTCAACCCCCTCTCCCCGTTTGTTTTGTGCATGGAGAGACTCTCACAAGCCATTAGCAAGGCAGTGGATTTTGGGGCCTGAAAGCCTGGGAAGAGATGGGCCAAAGTTATCTCCCCTCTTCTTCGCCGGCGACCTTATTCTCTTTGCGGAGGCAAGGTTAAACCAAGTGCAGATTATCTCGGAGTGCTGCTTTTTGCGCTAGTTCCGGGCAGAAAGTGAGTGATTCTAAGACCAGAATCTTCTGCTCTCGTAATGTTCCCGCTTCCTTAGCCAATCGGTTGAGTATTGGTTTCGGATTTGAATTGACTAACAACCTGGGTCGTTACTGGGGAATGCCTCTTCTCCATGAGAGGCTTAACTTAACAAGAGCACGGTTAGGTTCATAGTGGATAAAGTGCAGCAGAGATTGAATGGGTGGAAAGCGCAGCAAGAGAATTCACTGCTTTTGTGCCAACCTTATCGCCTAGAAGCTAAAAGGAATCAATCTAAAATGGGGGCGAAGTTACGGGTCTCTTTAGAGATAGGGTATGGGGTGGGCTTTCTTGTGGTAGTAATTGCGAACATCTCTCCTTTTTTCTTAGCGTGCATAATTTGCTTGCATGCTGCCTTAGGCACATCTCTCTTTCTTAGTTTAACGCTGGCCTAATGAATGAAAATTAGTCTTTTAGTAAGCCGTATATAAGCAGTTGTTTAGTGTATAAGCAATTCTTTAGTGACAGCACCCGAAAGGTACGTACGGTGTAGGTTGGTTGAAGATGATGTTACACGGCGTTCAGAACCAGCCTTGAAGTGAATGAATTAGAAAGAACAAAGAAGTAAGGAAATGAGACGACTCTTTCTTGAACTATATCATAAACAGATCTTCCCCTCCATACCAATCACGAGTTTTTCTTCATTCCTCTCGTATATCGTCGTAATGCCCTTAATACTAGGTTTTGAAAAAGACTTTTCATGTCATTCCCATTTAGGTCCCCTTCGTTGTTTCCTTTTCCTCCCGCACCTTTTTTTCGAAATGAGAAAGAAGATGGTACACTCCAATTGTATTATTTAAGTGCTTATTGCTTGCCAAAGATCCTACTTCTACAATTGGTAGGTCACCGGGTTATTCAAATAAATTGTGTTTTTCATGGTTACAACTTCCGTACCAATGATCCGAAATGGATTGGTTAAACATTTCATTAGGGAGCCTGTTTTTCATGGCTACAATTCTCGTTCGTCTCTTGGAATCACATCCAGTAGTGGTTGGAACAGCTCGTAAAATCCAACCACTTCACCTACTTTATTGCCCCCAACGCTTTCTCGTGCCTCTATTGAAACAGAATTGTTTCATGTTCTTTCATCGATTGGTTATTTCTCTCCATTCGTATCTCTTTTTCCAAATTCGGTCTCGATTAGTTTACAAGATTGAATGGCCAATTCTCCTCCGATTCGATTGTTTTCCAAGAATGTCATGTCGGGTATGTAAGCCATGTATCTAGGAAGAACTTTCGAGAAGAGCTTTCGGTTTTGTTTTTTGCACCCTGTTTTGGTCTTGCTTGCAGCTATTTAAATAAGAAAGTCTAATGAAAAAAAGAAAAAGAGAGATCGCAGATCGAGCGTTAAATGCGTTAGTTTACTAACTCGACCAGCCAGAGGAAGAGGATGTTGACTACACTTAGTTAGGTAAGGTAGGCTGTTTGGTAGGCTCTCCAGACAGACCAAGGGTAGAGGCTTGGAGGGATAGTGAAAGTGAACTTTCTATGCTTGGTTCTTAGTTCGTTCTTTGGCACTGAAAATTGTTCTCTTCGATATGCTCTTTATCTTCTGTTTTAAGAATGTCCCATTCTCCGAGGTTTGAGAATCTCCTTCTGACCTAGCTTATTCTGTCAAATTGGTTCTTCTTCTTGCTTAACTTCTTTAGTTACTTTAGTGGCCTTCTTCTTCGTAATGCCTTTCTTGAACTTCTTTCTGGACCCCTTCCCTTCTATGGGTATGGGTGGCTCCTCACCTAAAGTCAAGTCCACTTTTCATGTTATTAAACGAGCGTGTACTTTGATTATTACTTATTTGTCGGGTTCTTTGTTTGCTCAATAGGAGGTGAGACTAGAGTCGAATTCGAGTTTCAATGAAATGATGTCAAAGTTGTCTATGATCCCTGGTAGAACGACTTTCTAAGGCTCCAAAGTGGCCAAGAAAGAAGATAATTGTCTCATTTGGTAGAAGAAGAGATATAAGGAATTGACTGACTTGAGTGGCTAGCCATAGAAGGACAATGATTGGCCTTTGGGAGCTCCCAAGGGAGAGGTAGTCTCCTAAGGTTTGTGCCTAAGAATCGGGTTAGAGGCTTGGTTTAGCACTCGCATATCATATTTGAGCTCCACCTTCCTTGTGTTGCTATTCCGACATCATGTTAAAGCACCAGCTCTTCTTCTTCATCTAATTACGAATCGAAGATCTCTCTTTTGTCTTTTGTGGCATTTGACACCGTTATTGATTCATTTCCTGAAAACCTTCTTGCTAACAAGCCATTGTCTATTGACTCCATCACACCTTTTCTCTGATTCTCTGAATCTTCTTTGGAGTTTTGTTGAGCCAACCAAGATCGGATATAGCTAGTTTTCCGGAACCTTCTTTATCCAGTAAATAGTCAAAAAGCCCTAACTCATAAAGCTAGAGTACCTCATACTCGGAGTCTATCCTTCTACGAACGAGAAGCTAGGTTGTTTTACTCTCTTTCAAACAGCAATTACAAATGGGAAGCAAGCATGTTTTCCCTTATACAGAGCAATATATCGGGTCTTTGCCAGTAGTGTCATTCTCCCCGCTGGCGATGTTACGTACCATTCCGATCGTTACGATAGCAAGCCCCTCCCCGGCCGGAGTTTGACTTGGAGGCGACGGTCAACCCTCTCCCGGATAACAATGAACAAGGATGAAAAGCAATAGTCTCCATAAGTTAGAAGCATCCAGCAACGCTGAGAAAGATAAAAAAAAAAAAAGCAAAGCTCGGGACATTCAATGAGATATATAGACGGTTGCTAAAAAAATAGCTGGAGAATCGATAGATTTGGGTCCTGCTTCTTCGGCTTGGGCGAAAGGTAGTTGTTGTCCTCAACCTCTTTTAGCCTGCCTTGTTTCCGAAATTCCTGGTCTTGTCGACCAACCCGATAAGCTAAACTCCTCCGTGACGCATTTCCAATCAAACCTTGCGTAAGGGGTATCAGATCTATTCCCATGTTTGTTTACTTGTTAGCTAGCGCTATTCCACACCTTTGTTTTCCACTAGGAAAGGTATCGTCACGATAACTCAATCCAAGATCCATTACAAGCGGGGCCTACCCGGGTAAATGCCGAAAAGGGTGAAGGGATGGCGGTTTGAACCTAGTGACCAATACTTTTTTGACTTTTAGGCAGGTTCATTCGTCGCTGAAGCACGCTCATGTAATTGAGAGTGTTGCACACCCAATGAGTAGGGTTGTAGGACGGTTGATTGAGTAATGGTAGGAAGGAGGACCAACCCGACTAAGTTGAATAAATAAGGTCTGTTCCTCTATCTATAGGGAGACCCCTAAAAGAGTACGAACATATACCTATGGGACTTGAAAGGTATAACATATCGAAAACTCCTGGGCATATCTATTATCTATGTAGATGGTTCATATTGATGCTTCTTCTCCCGTTGGCTCCAACTACTCCAAATATAAGATACTATAATAAAGGTAAGGCACAAAATCGTAAGTGAAGTCAGGGTTGAGGTAGGGTTGGCAGGGCAAGGAGTTTAGGGAGTAAGGCTATACCATAGGGAGTGCCAAATAACTATTGGACAGATAGACTAGCAGTCCCCTAGTCTTGCCCTTCTATTTCTTCCCCCCAAAGAAGATAGCGGAGGTCCTGGCCTTCTTCTGATGGCGGCCCTAAGTTACTTTCTTTAGTTAGAGGCCCGTTGGTCAGATGAGTGAGAAATCCTTTTCTTTGGTTGAACCACTACGTACCTCAATGAGAGGGCCTTTCGGTAACTAGAGAGAGAAGCAAGAAAAGCGTAATGACATAGAAATAAGTTAAGTATATATTGAATTAGGGAAGAAAATATGGGTGCTGCTGGTCATTCTAAACATATGTCATTACGCTTGCCTGTCTTCCTTGAATGCAAGCTTGCCTGTTCAGTGAGTGTTGAACCTTTTTCCCACTAAGCAGGACCAGCAAGCAAGACTAGTCATTCCTAGGGATAACAATCAATCCATTTTGAACAAATTCTGGTATAACCTTGCCAGTCTCACCAGGCTAGTAGTTCTTAGCAATGCATACCAGGCATAGGCCCCACATACTATTCCATTTATTCTCTCCATTGAGACAAGTTGAACAGCTTGCTTTTATTACGATCACCTACGATAAGAGACTAGAGAACTTGCGAAAGAACCCACCAGCTATAGAAAGAGCTGGAGATAGATACGGCTGAATATATATACCGGCTCTTGTGTTATAGGAGCCGAAGCTGCCTAGTCCTTTAGGTCAGTCAGTTAGCCCACTACGCCATCAGAGACTGGATTAGAGCTGGACTGGACCTCCACTTTCAGAAAGATCACCGCGTAATGGAGACTCGCTTTTGACCTAGAAGCTGACAGATGGATTGGCCTTGCCTACTTCATTGCTCACCTTTTTTCTCCCTTCCTTTGTTCTTTAAAGTCGCGATTTGAACGATCTGGTCCTTCGCCCCATACCACTCTTATTTCTCTGTCACCCGAAGTAACAAAGTCACACAGCCACCCCCAGCTCTTCACAAATTGGACCTTCAACTTCCCTACGACTTCCGGAAACGCGTCTTGGATGAGCCTAACCGCCGTATACCTTGAAGCACTGTTGTTTTCAATAGCCGATAGTATCGGAAAGCACCAGCATGCCCTTCAACTACAATCATCACAGCGATACAGTGGAAGATTTTATTCAGACGAGCGATCGCGCTAGAACTTTGAAGCAGGGGAATTCAAGAGTGGAACTTCAATAGAAATCAATAGGAACTTACGGACACTAGTACTAGTGGGAAATTTTCTCTTCATTGTCTTTTTACTTTACATTCGTTGGGCCAAAAATCATACAATAGCGAGAACGAGGAGGAACTCATGATGGTACCCCTTATAACTTTTAAGATAATAAGAGAGAGGGTTGGCAGTGAACAGCGAATCTGCGACACTAGATCATAACAGCTGATATGTGATAGCAGCAGTAGTAGTAGTACTAGTACGAGTAAGACCTATGAATCTTTGACAGAAAGCCGTAATTCCATGAATTTCATAAGCCTTTTTTATTTAACCGGTGACGAGGTTACATAGTAAGAAAGGGATGCCACCCCTTAGTAGCTAAGTAGCAAGTGAGCATGCCCCCATAAGGAAAGGGAATTCCGAGAGCCCTTACTTAAGCTTAAAGCCGTAAAGGATACTAATGGTTCATCCAGAAACCGAATGAAGGACGTGAAAGTAAGAGTACAAATATGACGTTGAGAAGAGCTTACTGACTTATGAGCAAAACTGGCGGGGAGCGAGGAAACGCGGAAAAAGAATAGAAGTCACTCGCGGATAACATGCATGCTATTGCGACAAGACTTAACACTTACCTATAAAATGAAGTAGGAGACTCGAAAACAAAGGCGCAATTTACGTCACATACTTTCACAACTATAAAACGTATTTTTCATTTATCAGAAGGCTTGTTGTAAGTGATCACAATCACAGAACCTTCAGCCCGATACGATATTTCAGGTGTAATACTCGTGTAGGAGTGTCCCATACCCATAGTCAAGAGAAAGTAGGAGTGGGATAAAGATAGAGGTATTATAGAAGCGGCTTTAGGAAGTGTTCAAAAGACAACATTTAACCCAAGGGGAATGAACGAAGATAGAAGCAAAAGAAGTAGCCAGATCCTCTTCCCCCAGTTGTCAAAGTCAAGGGAGCTGCTCTTTTTTCCTGTCTAAGTTAGTTTAATGACGCTCCTTTCCACTTTTATCATCCTGCAAGTGCAATGCAAGAAAAGGCCCCAACCTATAGATAGGGCGTTTTCGAGGAAGTAGGCACCTCTTAGATCGATATCCAGTAGGTAATGAAAATCATCTTCTGGAGCATAAAAAAAGAATTGTTCTTTTAAGGTCCTTATCCCTCAACATACATTACATATTAGTATAGAGCAGAGGCATTAATATGTATGAGTTAGGGAGAGATGGGATAAAGCTAATCTTTCTTAATTAAGCAAATGGAGATTTATTTGGAAGGTTAGGTGAAGGGAGCCTATATAATGATAATTAGAAAGAGAGTTGTTGATGTTGAAAAGGCTTCCATCCTAGTTGTAGTTGAGAAGCAGGAAAGAAAAGTAGGCATGGGGCTTCTTTCACTTTCTTACTCGTTTTTTTCTTAAGAAAGCAATGATTTTAGCGTTTAGGGGAGAGCCTAGGAGCCATCATCTTTTTACTCAGCTCAGATAAGCGGTCATCATTCAATTTAGGCATAGGGCCAAAGATCGGGAACTTTCATTCATAGTATAAGTACTCGAGTTTCTTGAGCGTTTGTTCCATTATCCTTCTACAACCCAGTCTTGTGGAGGAGTCTTTGCACGCACATGAGGTCTGATGAAGAATCCCGTGGTCTATGAAAGACTTATACAAAGCATTAGAGATTCCATTCTTTGACAAGATCGGAGAAATCTCATAACTTTCCCTATATGATCAAATGAAAGGGGTCAGAGCCATGCGAGAAAAGGCTTAACTTTAACTTAAAAGTGCAAAAACTGAAATTTTGCATTTCAACCGTCTAATTCTAGCGTGATTATAGATAATAGAGTAAGGAGAGAAAGGAGTCGGTACCCATAACCCATAAAAAAGTGTTCATCAGATGGCACACCAGGTATGTCCCTCCAAGGGACAGACTGGCATTGTGTTGAACATCTAGAGCCTGACCGGAATAGGAGCGCATGTCTAGCTCAAGCCCAGATCCTGGTTTTTTATTAGGCCTATTGCTGTGAACATGACTCATTCTTCTGACTTTGAAGAACTCGACTTCTTCCTACGCGCGGGGAATGAGTTCTCTAATAAGATTCCGAGCAGTAAGCGTGCAAGTGTGAACATGTACAATCTCTCGTGAGGCCACTTACAAGTCAATTGCTCCTTCTTGGTTTCCTTAGTTTAGTATTTAATGTGATTGAAGCTTTTAGAGAATTTCGTAGCGATTGGTACTGTGTGAGAAGAAATCCTGGTAGCTAAGTGGTTTAGCGGGCGACCATTAGAGTTCAAGTGAATGGTCGTTGTTGTGTGGGGTCGACTCCCTAACGAGATATGTAACAAATTTTGTAACGTTAACGTAATATATATGAGGCTAGTTTTTATGCAAAAAAGACAAAACAAGATTCGATTTCCACTCATAAGGAAGGTTAGATACTTTTGACAGAGTTGTATTTTTGGTTGAAATGGGATGGTGTTCAAACTCCCGAAATGCAGTCAGCAGGCCTTCTTCTTTACTGACTGGACTGACTCGGGGAAGGGGTGATCTCCTCCGGAGCATGCTGCACAGCCACTCATTCTTTCTGACTAAATAGTAGAATATATATATATATATATATATATATATATATATATATATATATCGGCAATTCTTTTCTCCGCTAATAAATCCTTCACAACCAGCCCGCCCAATCAATTTTGTAAGATCGGCTAATTCAAAGATCTGGTCCGAAGTTGTCGGAACGAATTGTTTGCTTTATCGCGCAAAGCTTTCTCTAGGGGTCTTGGTTGGCCCCGCTCTTTTCAACCAACCTGGCATTGCCCCGCTTTGCGATATGAACGAACACGAAGAAAGAACGCAGGTAGCGGAAATGCAAAAGAGAAGAGCAAAGATTCCATACCCTTATTGACTCAATCACAAATCTGTTGAATGAAGATTCTCAGCCACTAGTTAAAAGGAAATCAAATCCCTTGACTTCGCTTATGTCTTTATAAAGAAAGCAAGTGAGGCGACCCATTCGAAGTAACGTAACAAGATTCTATGTTGCACCATCTTCCACTCTTCCCGGGATCCGGGGTTTTTGAGAAAAGGTCCCATCCTTCAATATCATGATTGGGTCGACCAGGCCAGATCATGAGTGAATAGAAAATCAAAAACGTACATAGCTGTTCCAGCTGAAATACTTGGAATAATTATGCCACTTCTACTAGGAGTAGCCTTTTTAGTGCTAGCTGAACGTAAAGTAATGGCTTTTGTGCAACATCAAAAGGGTCCTGATGCAGTGGGATCGTTCGGATTGTTACAACCTATAGCAGATGGTTTGAAATTGATTCTAAAAGAACCTATTTCACCAAGTAGTGCTAATTTATCCCTTTTTAGAATAGCTCTAGTGGCTAGATTTATGTTAAGTCTGGTCGCTCGGGCCGTTATACCTTTTAATTATGGTATGGTATTGTCAGATCCAAACATAGGGCTACTTTATTTGTTTGCCATATCTTCGCTAGGTGTTTATGGAATTATTATAGTAGGTCGGTCTAGTAATTAGGGGGCGGTCATTCGGTCGCCTATGATACTAGGACCAATAGGTAAAAATGGGTTTGTGCCTCGGGTGTTGAACGATCTACTCTACACAGGTGTGGGCTTACAAGGGCTAGGGCTCATAAATCCTTTCCATTCATCAATAGGGCCGTGGTCAATGTGTAGCCTTCATTCTACTACGCTACGCAAAGGTTACGAAGTCACTTAGCTCAATGTTAGGAGAGTCAAGAGGGAACGCCATACCTACATATAAGAACCATTGTTCGTTGCCTTTAGAAGGTCTAACCTTTCGCTCCCCTACTGAAAAGGGTCATTCACGCTTTGCCCCACTGATAGACTACTTAAGATTCAATTCAAAAGGCCCTAGCTTAGTTTTGAAAGCCTTTGTCATTGTCAGTCAACTAAGCACGGGCTTGAGGCCCCCTACGAATCCATAAATCTGAAGAGCATGCTGCAACAAAAGGATGGTCCCCTATGCATTTCATTCTTTCCGGAAGGGTAAAAAAGAGAGGACCCCCAATCATGGTGAACCTCTCCTTGTGATCGGGGTGAGGTAAATGCCTCCCAGCCGGGGGGTGGATCAAATCGGAGTTTCCTTAGGTATCCACCGACCTACAGTTATCCTTAAACTTCCATGCTTGGTGGAGAAGAAGCGAACAAAGGTACGCTCGCTTGTTGTCTTGTTCTCTGCCTAAACTGGGATCGCTCGCCAACTAGATCAGATTGGAGCAACATTTATTGAGAACATATTACCCATCTTGGGGGACCCTCTCCTTGTGATCAGGATGAGGTAAATGCCTCCCATCCGGGGGGCGGATCGAATCGGAGTTTCCTTAGGTATCCACCGACCTACAATTATCCTTAAACTTCCGTGCTTGGTGGAGAAGAAGCGAACAAAGGTACGCTCGCTTGTTGTCTTGTTCTCTGCCTAAACTGGGATCGCTCGCCAGCTAGGTCAGATTGGAGCAACATTTATTCAGAACATATTACCCATCTTGGGGGACAAGGGGCGGAACAACCTCTCGATCTACTTACTGCAGCCCAGGAATAAAAACGCCTGTCTAGGCCTTCCCTGTTGCTCCGATCCCCCCTACGCCTAGGATGTTGTCTGGGCCAAGAGCCATAGTTGTTGTTTTCATTTGGTTGTTTTTTTCTCGTTATTGATACCGGCAAGACCCAGCTAGATGATGTCTACTGGTTGGTAGTGAGAGGACTCTTAGTATCTGCATACCCTAAAGAAAAGGGGACGCTGATTAAAAAACAATCATTTGATTTTGTTTCTTGCTCTCCCTTATAAGCAGGAAAGGAGTCTATCTATCTGCCTAGCTTTGGTAGATTTCCCCCAACGCAATCCACAGAAATTCCACGAATCCCTTGGTGGATAAGTCCGACGACTCAGCAGCAGTTCGGAATCACGTTTCTCGTCTGGTAGATCTGATATAGAGTTAGGGGGCAATACATACCAAAAGGTACCATAAAAGAACTGTGGGCGAGGAAAACACGAACCACAAAGACTCGTGAGCAAAGGAAGAGGGATAGCGCAACCGCCTTCTGGAGTTCGTCCATAAAGAGATATTCGAGCGATAAGGAAACCTTTGACATAACAATAAAAAAGAAGAATTTAGCAATAAAAAAAATGGATCTTCGGGACTTTCTTAACAAGAACAAAAAAGATGTAGGAAAATCGCCTCCAAATGAGCCGATCTAAAGCTACGTTCCTTAGTTTCAGGAAGTCGAGCTGGAGTGGCTAGCCTTCCTTCAAAGGCCAGATGGGTGACTTCACCTCTGCCTCTATCTCGAAAGAGATTAGTAAGGCGATGGTTCATAGCGCTTACCATTCTTTGTGATTGCTTATTCGAAGCAGGCCGACTTTATGATATGAAAAGTGGCTAAAAAACTCCATCCGACAAAGAGAAGAAACAAGCCCTTCTTTTTCACTTCCCTCACTGTGTCAATTTATGCTAGAGCACCACCTATTCTTTTACAAAAGATAGACAGACGGGTCTTCAGGTGTCACTAATGTCCGATCTTCGGATGCTTGGCTATCTCGGATGCTCTTTTTAGGGATGCGAGAAAAGAAGCTGGGACAGGAAGGGATGTTGGAACATCACTCCTAGGAACTATAACAGATGTCATCACCTCATTAGGGGGAGGATGTTGGTTATTAATAAACTATATTTGCGCCTTGAATCGGATTTGCTTGAATAGGATCTGATTCTCAATTAACGAGGTCAACTAAAGGTGCCGACTTTACCTTTTTGCTTCTGGAACAAAATCCCCTATCTATTAATCACCCCTAGGAAGAAGCTCTTTAGTTATCGATCTCAATCAACACGTGCTACTTCAAGGTGAACAACTATGGGCGCTGGTGCTGAAGAAACTAATGACTCAGATGCTGAAGACGGGAATGCTTCTATGGAATAGCCTCTATTGTCGGTTCTACTTATCATTCTGTTCTGCCACAATGTGCTTTATCTTCACCTCCTGGAGCTGGATAACTATGGAGCTCTTCTGAGCAGAGTGAGTTCCGTAACATGGACTACCTCGGAGCAAGGCCCTAGGTAGATGGTACGCTTTGCCTCCTTTGTTAGAGTGAGAAAAGACCATGGAAGGGGCTGTTCTCTTTGCCAGAGCTGCATTATATTCATTGAGATTTCCTAAGGTCAAAGTGACATCTGTAGCAAAGGCAGGAAAGGTCCCGAAGAGAGCTGATTGACCATAAATTTTCTCGGGTCTTTGGCTCTTTCGCCAGCTATGAATGTCGTATTGGCTTTAGCAAAGCCTTTTCTTTTGAGGTATGTAGAGAATCTCAAAGCTTGCCGAGGGGATAGCGATCGACGCACTCCCTGAGTTGAAGGGCGCAAGGGTTATAGCATTCTTTCTAGGAGGTCTCTTTCTCTCTAGCTTTCTTACTAGTGTCGCAGCTAATGCTAACTTCAAAGTATTGTCGTAAAAATAAGAACTAAGAAAGCAAGAATCCAGAAATGACTTTAGCGAGAGCTGCTGTAGTTATTTGGAAATGGAAAGAGTTTTTCAATTTTTCGATCCCCGCTCACTTCGCTAATGCTTCTCCAGCGCTTGATTGAAAAAGGAGATCCCAGACTTTCTAATCAATTCAAAGAGATGGCGCTTCCACTCGCTTTCTTCATATATGAGATGAAGGTATCCGCCAATCAGACAATTTTCACGTCTTCGAACTGCTTGCTATCTTCAAAATGTGGAATAATAGACTAATTAATCAGAAAAGAAAGGGAGAAGAGCATATCCCTTGCCCTTCTTAGCCCTCCTTTTCCTTCCCTTACTTTCCATCTGGGGCTAGGTATGCGAAGGCTTATCCTCAACTGAGCTCATCTTCTTCATTGGCACCGAAAAGAGAGATCGTCCAATGGCGTCATAGAAGATAGTTAGACCTAACCCCATGAACTGAAGGAAGGGTAGGACTCTGACCGTACTTTCCGAGAGTAGACAATTCAAATAATGCCCCTCCGTAACCTAACTAGGACATGAGCATGGAACCTGTAGCTTCTCTTTTTCCATTGCCCTCATTGACTGGGAGTTTCCCGCGCTTTTTCTTTGTTTTGTTGAAGATAGCTGCCTGCGGCGCAGCTACGGTACAAACTTTATTTGAGGAGTGAAAGGCAAATCAAGTAGATTGGATTTCTCCTCTATCCCATCCTGACTCGTCCATTAACCCTCGCAACCGCCCTGGCAAGCTGTCTTGTAGCTTTGAAAAAGGCATATCGGGAAATCTGTCCCTTTCTTGTCTAGTATCTAAAGAGAATGGGAGACAAGATAGATTGTTCCCCTGAATCAATGAAATTAGATGCAGCTGCTCCCTCTTGTTGTCCAAGAACAATAGAAAGAGAGTGGCTAGCGCTCCCTCCGCTGAGACCTGTTGGCCGTCAACTGCTTCAACTACAGATGTGGCTGAGCTAGATGAGCCATCAATAGCGAAGGAAGATGCTGACGAAGCTCCTCTTCATAGACACATGTGGAATTTGTCCCTTTCAGCCCCTGAACCTAATGAATGGTACGTTGAGGCTTCTCCTTCCCCTGAAATCGGCCGTAAACAGACACTGCTTGAAGACAAGAAAGGTTGGGACAAAGACCTCTATTTCAAATCTCGTAGGAAGTGGAAAGGAAGTAGCTTGTGCTTGATGTGCTCGCGAGCTCCGAAGCTAATGAAAGATTGAATTAACCTCGGGAACTCATGAAAGCAGTTTCACTAATGGCCGAAGTCCTTCGCGCATAGCCAGACCTTCTGCTCGATTCTTTCTTGCCACAGCTGGGAAGAAGGCTGGAATCTCTCTCTCCCAGAATGTGATCTCTTTCTCTTCACTCCCCCTCCCCTTTTCATGTAAGGAGCCAAACAAAAAAGTTGACTTGCGGGCCAACGATCTCACGAAGCTCCTCTCTAGTTAAAAAAGAATAGGACTACCCCTGCTACGAACATTCACATTCCCCAGCTTGAATCTACCCATAAACACGCGAAATCCCATCACATCAAACCTAAGAAGAAGAAAACCTTGACGACTTCTTTTTGGCCTCCTTTTACATTTACAATGGGATTCAGACAAGGAGAGACATGCAGACTGATTCTCTTTTCTTACGTGAATGAGATACTACTGAAATGCAGATAGCTTCAACTCCTTCCTTCTAGTAGGACTTAATACCGCCAATTAGTGCTTCAATCGGGCTTTTGGCTTTCTCCTTTTATACCGCTACTGCCTTCCCTTTTGGGTACGAGTTTCAATTGGGAGAACTTGAACTAGCTAGGACGCCCTTGTTTGGGGCTTTAATTAAATGGATTAGCCTACCAGGCCTAAAAGTTTAGAAAAGTCCTTTCTTTCTATTCATAGAGAATCAATCCTCGGAATCGACGCACCTTCTAATTCTAATATTGTTTCCTATAGGAGCGGAAATGAAGACATCTACTATTCCATCAAAGAGCCTAGTCGTCCTAAGCCCTTCTAGTTCATCTGCATTAGCTAATATCAAACGCCTGTTGTGCCCCGAGAATGGTCTGTTTCGGGCTATCCTTCATATCTTAAGGCAATTCAGTTACTTGCATCAACAAGAAAGTATACATTCCCTACTTTCGCTCCTAGGCTTTCGAGAAAGCAAAGAGACTTCTATTGTTCTAGCTGTTGTCGAAACTGTTCAAGAATCCACTGTGGCACTTTCGGAAGGGGGAATCAGACTAGGCTGTCACTGTTCTAGAAGAGGAAGCGTAACTGGCACGAATTGAATCGATAGCAGGGTAAGGAAAAGCTTTATTACGCTACTCTAAATAGGACAATCAGTATTTTCTTACATAGGAAGATAAATCCAAGGAACTTATGTAAAGATCATGCAAACGTTCAACAAAGATAATCAGTTTGTGGATAAATTCCAGCAACTTTGCTTTTGATTGCATGACCCAACTTTCCATAGGTGTAACTCCTAAGAACCCTAGATGTGAAGTTTAGGTTTTTCTATCCTCTTGGTGTAACTCCAAGAAACCCTATTAGCGTGACTCTAATGATTCCAATAATGTCCAGCAGAAAACACCATCAGGCAAACCTCAAAACACTCATCAACATTCCTTAAACAACCTCTCGTGCATACTTAATCAACGAACAACTACCCTAAAAAAATCAGCTTGGAATTTCCGAAAACATTGTTGACACTGTTCACATCACCAAACAGATGGAAAAGGTCAGCTTAGAAGATATGCAAAATACATTCTTTATTAGGCGATATAGGAGATGCATGTTGGTAGAGAAGAGTGTGTAGATGCATAAGCACATGTGCTATTATGATAACAAGGGCATGTTAGCTTGTTTGAATCTCATGCATGAACGTGAATAAGCAATTGTGTCTGAGCATGCACATGAGAGAGGAACACTACCTCATATTTATTATACTCCTTCAGAACAAGAAGTAGCAACTCATCTGACTTCTGAATGTGCCATCGAAACTTTTCCCAGCATAATCTGTATGCAACCACAGCTGGTCATTGAAACAAACATCTGATTTTATATGTGAAATTATGCTGCCAAGATGATGCAATCTTTTTTCTTGAAAACAACTCTCAAAAAGCAGCAGAAAATTTAACATGGATCACATTAAAACTTGGAGAGAGAGAAATGTGGTAAGTATCATTAGTGTGGCATGTGTAATAAAAATTTCAGAAAGTGAAGAAAGGTTCAACACAGCATATACCTAGAAGAGAGAACTTACCTGTGAAGAGAATAAAGATCTGGTTTTCCCCATGTGAAAGGCTCAGTTGATTTGTCCACATATGGATAAGAATACGCGGAGATGACTGCTTCACTTGGAAAAGGAGTATGCCAGTTCTTGCTCACATTTCTCTGCACAAATTTAAATTTGGGATCTCTTCTATCACGCTGATTGCTGAAGTGTCTACAAGGAAATGCCTAATTCAGTAAGAACTTACATGTTTATCCATGAAAATCTACTTCATCACTTGAGCATGATCTGCAGATTGCTTTTCTTCATGAGCTTGAGGAATGTTTAGGCCAGATGGGTTCATTCTTTCCATGCCATTACCTATGCAATTTGCTTCACTACCACCAACCTTTGACTCTTTTTTCCTCACACCCAAACTAGTTTGTACATCAAACTTTCCTACGATAGCTGGATCCTGTGATTAAATCCAATCCCTAAATTTTTGAATGCCATCCTCCTCAGGGAATGCAGTCACAACCTCAATAGCATTGACAATGTCAATGCCACTACAACAAACACACATCCCATTAAAGCTCATAAACTTACAATAAAAAATAGAATGTCTAATAAAGCATACATATGGCTTTTAATACTCGAATCAAGCAGCTCACAACAATGTTCTTGTAAAAAAGTAAATTCAAAGACATACAAGGAAAGCCTGCGTGCATAAGTTGAAAACATGACTATTGAAACTTAGAAGTCAAAGCAGTTTCTGTTAATTACCGAACTCATATAGATGGAAACTAAATCAGTTTCTGCATGATTCTAGTCCTATATATGTAAACCACAATCTGATACATAATGCTAGATATACAAAATAGGAAATAAGGAAACAAATGAGCTGCACAATAGGAAAGGAATAAACAAGAAGTAATGGACAGCAGACTGTCCGTTGACAGATACGCCAAGCTGTTTCTCCATATCCTGCAAGCAAATTGCCAGAGTATGAATGGAAGAATGTAAGAAACTGAAGTTACATGAGGCTTATCAAAAGGAATAAAAAGAAAATATATAATTTGTGCAAACACAATAGAGAGCTGTAAGAAAAAGAAATGAAGTAGTAAATAAGAGCCCAAAGGTCATAGAGTAATTTTAGAAGCATTCTAGCTGGAAAAAAAAAATGCAAAAAGGAAGGGACCTTTAAAGAAAAAACAATTGCAAAGATGCTGAAAGGCAAGTTTTCTCAATTATTTAATCACAGAACTTGATCCCAATATCATAGCAGCTGTGACAAAACAATAGAAGACAAAATCTTAAAGGATTCTACCAGACCTTCATGAAGTATGTCTCCACATATTTGCGATCATCAAATATATTTTTATACACACTTCGAGCTCCAAACAAAAAGACATCAGCATCATCAGTCACAGTACCATCAACATAATTTGCAAGTTCCATATATGAACATGGAGCTTCTGCTTCCATTGGTGCTATAATATATGGTAAGACAAACATATGCAGCAGCTCCTACATATTACAAAATGACAAATGACATGAGTTTGGTGCCGCAAGATATTTGATAAGCCGAAATCATTATCAGTTGTATAGAGGATAACATTAACCGAAACAACATAAGTTGCTCATTTCCTCAAAATTATAGTATCACCCAGTGCAATATATTGTTGACATAAGCAGAAGAAAACTGTTATCCTTAGTGGTCAAATGCATAATTGATATCCAAACAGAAAACAAAACCAAATACTATGACAAAAAGGAGTTTATTCAATTAACATATCATTGTATGATAGACTCCAACATGGACATGAAGCGTTGTCCTAACTTCTTAATTGCCACCATGTGATTTAGCTGTTAAGTCATATCAGAAGTTTCAGTGCATGCCTGACATTTTGTAAACATCTCCTTCCTGACTGATTCCGCATTACGTTCAAGCTTTCTCTATTCATCTCCTAGATTACTATATTCTTGATCTAGTAAATGCATTTCCTTCTCCAAACTAGCCTCTGTAAAATTGACTTGTTCATTCTCATTATACATTGAAGCATATTTGCTGAAATAGCATATTCCCTTTCACTAAGATGGTCTTCTGAGTTTTTTTCTCCATGAAGTTCGTCTGCAAAATCACTGTCATTCGCTGAAAAGGAAAGAGAAAACTCCCTTGGCGGTTGCATGCTGCATGATGTGTAAATGCACAATTGAGTTTAAGAGAGATAAAGGGAGAGAAACTAGGCTGGATTTATAATTGCAGTGCATCGGTCCAATGGACGAGCTCCCAAGTTGGAAATGCCACACAATAACAAAGTGAGATAATCTCCGTCCATACATTTTCTTTTATTGTGTCTATTTCATAAAGTATGGCCTAGCAATACATGAGCGTAAACTTTTTTCCTACCAATACATCATCATTAACAATGTTGTCATTCATCTACGTATCGGCTAGTACACCTCTAATGCACATATTTTCTGTATACATCTACACCATATTGAAAACGTTAAGAAAATAAAACAGCATGCAATAGAACATAACATACACATGCATTAAAATATTAAAATTCAGCACTCTTCCAACAAACACAGTTGGACAGTTATTCATCAAAAGAAATTGAAATATCATAAGATTTACTTGGAGATCCATGCTCCACTGAACAGAAACAGCACCGGTGCTAGAAGTAGAAGGCCCCATTTGAGAATGGTGCCTCCCTTCACAGAAGTCAACAAGCATATACCAATTCTCTGCATATCATAGAAAATCCACAACCTCGACAAAACATCAGCTAAAAGGGAAGAGAAAACTCACTTAGCGGTTGCATGCATGATATGTATATGCACAATTGAGTTTAAGAGAGATAAAGGGAGAGAACCTAGGTCGGATCTATAATTGCGGTGAATCAATCCAATGGATAAGCTCCCGGGCTGGAAATGCCGCACAATAACAAGGTGAGATAATCTCCGTCCAAACATTGTTTTTTATTGTGTCTATTTCATAAAGTTCGGCCAAGCAATACATGAGCGTGAACATTTTTCCTACCAATACATCAACATTAACAATTTTGTCATTCATCTATGTATCGGCTAGTGCACCTCTAATGCCCATATTTTCTGTAAACATCTACACCATATCAAAAACGTTAAGAAAATAAAACAGCATGCAATAAAACATAACATAGACCTGCATTAAAATATTAAAATTCAGAACTCTTGCAACAAACGCAGTTGGACAATGATTCATCAAAAGAAATTGAAAGATCATTAGATTTACCTGGAGATCCATGCTCCATGAAACACAAACAGTCGCAACACTAGAGACAGTTTCACCCCTTATTGTGATAGAGATCACCTCAAAAACACCATGTACTCTTGATTTCACATTTAAGGATGCATGTAAAGTCTTTCCGGCGAAAACCCGCACTGGTGCTAGAACTAGAAGGCCCCTTCTTTCACCTTGGCAATTTCATTTGAGAACGGTGACTCCCTTCATAAAACACAATTAGCATATGCATATATTTGTTATGTTTTCAGTCATGCTGTTTTCTTTTCTTCACCTGACAAGATATCGAAAACGTGAAGAAAAGAAAACAGCATGACTGAAAACATAACAAAGACATGCATTAACATACTAAAATTAAGGACTCTTCGAAGAAACGCAGTTTGACATTGATTCATTGAAACAAATTCAAAGATCATCAGATTTACCTGGAGATCCATGCCCCAGGGAACAAAAACAGCAGCAAAACTAGAGACAGTTTCGCCTCTCATTGGGATAGAGATCACCTCAAAAAAACCATGTGCTCTTGAATTCACATTTAAGGATGCATTTAAAGACTTTATGGCAAAAACCCGCACCGGTGCTAGAAGTAGAAGCCTCCTTCACCTTGGCAATCCATTTGAGAACGGTGCCTCCCTTCACAAAACACAATTAGCATATACTTAATCTCTGGTTGTCACACCAAATCCACATGCTCAACAAAACATCAATAAAAAGGGAAGAGAAAACTCACTTAGCAGCAGATGCATGCATGATGTCTATATGCTCAATTGAGTTTAAGAGAGATAAAGGGAGAGAACCTACGCCGGATCTATAATTGCGATGAATCGGTCCAGTGGATAAGCTCCCAAGCTAGAAGTGCGGCACAATAACAAGGTTAGATTATCTCTGAACATAAATTGTCTTATATAGTGTCTATTTCATAAAGTTCGGCCTAGGAATACATGAGCGTGAACTTTCTTCCTACCAATACATCAAAATTAACAATTTTGTCATTGATCTCCATATCGGCTAGTGCACCTCTAATGAACATATTTTCTGTAAACATCGACACGATATCATAAACGTGAAGAAAAGAAAACAGCATGACTGAAAACATAACAAAGACATGCATTAACATACTAAAATTAAGGACTCTTCAAAGAAACGCACTTTGACATTGATTCATCCAAAAAAATTGAAAGATCATCAGATTTACCTGGAGATCCATGCCCCAGGGAATAAAAACAGCAGCAACACTAGAGACATTTTCGCCTATCATTGGGATAGAGATCACCTCAAAAATACCTTGTGCTCTTGATTTCACATTTAAGGATGTATGCAAAGACTTTATGGCGAAAACCCGCACCGGTGCTAGAAGTTGACCTTGGCAATCTCATTTGAGAACGGTGCCTCCCTTCACAAAACACAATTAGCATATACTTAATCTCTGGTTGTCACACCAAATCCACATGCTCAACAAAACATCAGTAAAAAGGGAAGAGAAAACTCACTTAGCAGCAGTTGCATGTAGGAATTGTATATGCTCAATTGAGTTTAAGAGAGATAAAGGGAGAGAACCTAGGTCGGATTTATAATTGCGGTGAATCGCTCCAATGGATGAGCTGCCAAGCTGGAAATGCCTCGCAATAACAAGGTCAGATTATCTTCGTACATACATTGTCTTTTATTGTGTCTATTTCATAAAGTCTGGCGTAGAAATACATGAGCGTAAGCTTTCTTCCTACCCATACATCGACATTAACAATTTTGTCATTACTCTACGTAACGGCTAGTGCACCTCTAATGCATATATTTTCTGTAAACATCTACACCAAATCGCAAACGTAAAGAAAATAAAACAGCATGCCGTAAAACATTAGATAGACATGCATTAATATACTAAAATTAAGAACTCTTCCCAGAAACGCGGTTGGACATTGATTCATCGAAACAAATTGAAAGATCGTTAGATTTACCTGCAGATCCATGCTTCACAAAATAAAAACAGCAGAAACACTAGAGACAGTTTCACCTCTTCATGGGATAGAGATCACCTCAAAAACACCATGTGCTCTTGTTTTCACATTTAAGGATGCATGTAAAGTCTTTTCAGCGAAAACCCGCACCGGTTCTTGAAATAGAAGGGTCCTCCTTCACCTGGCAGTACCAAGCAAGCAAACAAACTAGTGCGGGCTAAACTGGAAGGCAAAAGACGTTTTATTTATTTATTTTCGAACAGATTAAATTACTGAATTGAAAATTTCATTTTAAAGGGCATGATCTACCAATATAGAATTCATGACGGGAAAAACCTCCTGTAATTTAGAGTGGCTGAAAAACCAACACGCCAAAAATAAAAGGATAACCATGAGCAAAAAGAAACCAATAAATGTTGAAGAAAGATATTCTGTCATCCAATAAATGCAAGGAGAAGCTAGTAATTGCAGGAATAAAAGTCTAAAGATTAGGCCGTGGCAACACGATTTTGAACGGAGCATAAAAAATAAAAATTAGAAAATCATATCTTTCTAAACCGCAAACCCCATCTGCTGAAGATTGTATATATGATAAATTCATGATACACGAAGCAACCATAAATTCATAATATTATTTGAATAGGAATTTGTTTTGCATCAGATGTGGGATATTGGCCCTACCCTTTTAAACAAATTTCGGCAAAGCATTCTCTTCACAGTAAAATACAAATCTATATGAAACAAAATATGTTCCCCTGCCTGTACACTTTTTTTTTTTTCAAGCCGAAGCCCCAGCTTGGAATTCTCTAAAGTTTGTTTCTTAGAAGCCACTCTTGGAGAATATATACACAAACCTTCCAGGGAGCCTCGAATCCTTCTTATTCAAGCCATTCATCATTCTCCCTCTCTCTCTCTCACTTTTACAATTTCTTCCACATCAATTCTTTGAATTGTTGAGGCAAAGGATTTTTAACGTTTCTTTTCATTAAAATTCTAAACCCAGAAGCATCATGCTTACACTAACATTCTTATCCTAATTTTTTATATTTTTTTGGCTGAGAAACATTTTAATTCCTCTGTCTATAAAGTATTATCTCAAGAGGCAAGGCAATATAAACCTGGAGTGAATCATGGCAGAAATCACAACATACACTATGGAGAACAAGTTGGGCTGTGGCCTGACAAGGGGAGCTTTCCTACGCCGGCTATTCTGGCCGAGAAAGACCTCAGTGCATTCACTCCCTGCAGAGAGCAGCACCAATATCACCAGCCTGCCCAGTATTGATAGTAATTCAAAGAAGCCTCCTATCCATAATTCAAAGAGGCAGCAGAACAAGCCCGAGCCTGGCATCCTTTATCCCTCCAATTTTCCCAAGTGCTTCGTCAAAAACTGGGAAAAAAGAAAAAAGGATTGCAAAATGTTAGTTTAATTAACCCAAATCAAAACCATGAGCAAAAAGAAAAGTTGTTAAAAGCCCCTCATTCAGCCATTAGAAACAACACCTTGTCCAAGCAATTCATCAACATTCTAAAATGAATACATAAATTATGGAATAGAACAAGTAAAAAAAGAGAAACACAAGATCCCACATAAGCAAAACCTTCCACATTGTTTTATCGAGAAACAATCATAAAGTAACAAGCTTTTACAAAACATAAAGTAAGCCCATTTTTTTATAATTATAATTGAGACAGTAGAATATTGTGACGGGGGAGGAAATATAATAAAATAGCAATTCTTTCATGTCACTATGAAGAGAAAATGAATTAATTGCAATTTACACATATCATAACAGCATAACAGTTTCTGAATAAAACAATTGAAATAATTAAATATTTTTAATGCTCTCACAGCAACAATAAAAAAAAGAAAAAAATAATCTTAAAGTTTTTTTCATATCCAAATAATTATGAATTCTTTAACATTTATTATCTCCTTCTTTTATTGAACTTCATCGCCAAACAAGCACATCAATAGTAAATGCAACCAAGAACTACCCGTTTTCAAGACCCCACGAATTTTCTTCAATGAACATAAAAAAATATCACAGCCCTAATGTGTTCGCAAGAAAACCCAGAACCTCTAAAGAATTAAAAAAAAAAAAAAAAAAAAAAAAAAAAAAAAAACAGAATAAAAAGAACACAAAGACACAGAATACCCATTGAATGTTCTTTAATTTCTCGAAACCAGGCAAAAAAGACATGATAAAATTTAAAAGGAAATGAGAAAAGAAATATCCACCAAAGTAGTCGATGGAATGGCGTTTCTTGACCTCTTTTGAGTCGCATTCTTTTAACTTGTAATGTCATCAAGAGGCGCTCGTTTCTTGGCCAAATGATTCGCAGGCCTCTCCTACATTTTGTCTTCGTAATTAAAACAAGGATTAAAAGAAGAAGGAAAAGGGTTTTGAGCTCCTGTTACCTTTGTTTTGACGGAAGATGAATTAGCCTTCGTTTCTGTTTTTTACAATTCAAATATGAGAGGAGGCAAAGACAGTTAAAGTGGGGAAACCAGGTAGGGACTTTATTAAACTTCATCGCCAAACAAGCACATCAAACCAGCCCTTCTTTGAGGAATCGATCACGTCGGAAGATTTACGGTTGAGCTATAGAACAATTCCGTTTATTAGGAAGCCTTTCTCCCACGAAATCAGTTAGCAGAATCTATCCCAGAAGAGAAATTGGGATAAATTTGTATTGCGGGAATACGCAGTAGACGATGAAATGGAGTTTCTTGACCCCTTTTGAGTCGCATTCTTTTGATTTGTAATGTCATCAAGAGGCGCTCGTTTCTTGGCCAAACGATGCCCAGCCGCAATGGCCTTCCCTGCATTTTTTTCTTGGTAAGTATAGAAAATGCAATACAGGCGAGAGTTAAAACAAGGATTAAAAAAAACAGGGTTTTGATGGAAGAAGAATTAGCCTTTTGTTTCTGTTTTTTACAATTCAATTATGAGAGGAGGAACCAAAGACAGTTAAAGCGGGGAAACCAGGAAGGAATTTTTATCGCCGATGGAAAACGACGATGTTTCCCAAGGAAAAAAATAATAATATAATCCAATATAAAGTGAATAAAAAACAATTATGAAATTTTCTTTCCAATCAAGATTAAATAAAAAAAAATATTAGAAAAATTAGTCGAGTAAGATTAACTAGTTAACTCAATGTTTGGGTCATTATATTAAAATAAATGCATAAAAAATATATAAAACGAGGCATTACTTCCAATAAATCTAATATTAAAAGTTAAAATTAAAAAAACAAAATTCCATGAGACAAGAATAACACAACATAAAGGAAATAAAAAAATGTTATGAAGCATATTTCTCAAAACAGAATAGTATTGAAAAATAAAATTAAAAAAAAAACAAAGAAAAACTATTCTAATAAATCATAAAACTAAAAAAATATTAAATTAAAAAAGAACAAAACAATTACTCAAGTCAACCTCGGGTTACCTGCCAAACCAATGCATCAGGTCACAAGATTGGTAATCCCCTTAAAAGACAAATAAGAATATTATGAAACTTAATTTTCAATCAACGAAATATTAAAATAAAAATTCAATTCAAAACGTTTTAAAAAAAAATCAAGACAACTTAGGCTAATCTCTTAAATCTATCACCTAGGTCATAGGATTTAATTTGACTTTATAAAAAAATTATTTCCAATAAATCCAATGTTAAAGGTTGAAATCAAAGAAAATAAAACTCAATTCATAAGACTGTCATAATTGCATAAAAACAAAATAAAAAATAAATAAAGTTCCATTCTCAAATAATCTAATTTTGAAGAAAAAATTAAGATTAAAGTGTAGACAATGAAATTAAAAAAAAATCAGTTAAAAAAGTATAAAAGCAATAAATCGAATCAATGTGGCTCAACCTTCTAAACTCTTGATCTTGGTTAGCTCGATTAGGACAATCCTATGGACAGCAACTAGAAAAGAACAAACGAAAAACAGAGTCCACCCGAGTCAACATGTCAACCTTGTGTTTTGGGTCATGAGATCAACACAAAGTTGTTGTCATAATCTTAATATCATTAAGCATAGACATAATCTGAAATGTAGGTCACATGTGTGTGTTTAACCTAAGCTAAACCCTAGAATAATGTTGATTTGTATCTAAGCTCAATAGATGTTTATTAACACTAAAACACATAATACGAATTTTAAATAAAAAGTTTAAGTTGTAGCCACATAAGAATAAGATAAAAAAAGATTTATTTGGTTTTGAATGTTACTGACTTTTAGGTTTCCTTTCTAGGCTAGGAAACTTTTTTTGAATGCTAAAAATCAAGGTTGTCATAGGGCCTAACACTAGAACTTGAATTATATCCTTCTTGGACTTGCATTAGATGAATTAGAGCTATGTGCTTTATCCCTCTAGATCCATCTTACTCTATGTGCTCTGAACTAGCCAATCGATGCCTTTTAAAGTCTTTTTGCCCTAACTCTTGTAATATGCCCACTTGACACAACCAATGGATCATTTACGTTATTACGCTTGGTGTTGAGTTTGTCCTCATCACCATCTCTTTTTGGTCGTGTTTCTTGCTAGTTTCATTAGTGATTCCCATATTCATTTTTTCTTTCTTTTTCAAAAAAATATAATTGAAAGCTACTTATAATTGAAGATGGGTAGATCACCCCATATTGAGAAGAAGAAAAAACATGGAATTTTTCTAAAACAACTGAAGATTGGAGGTCACCTGATATTGAGACCATTTTTTGAAAAAACATGGGTTTTAAGAAGAAAAAAAAAAACATGAATGAAGTGAACTAAAATAAATGAATGAAGACTATGAAAAGTCAAGGGAGAGAAAAGATGATAAAACCCTAGCTGAAGAAAGGAAATAAAAAAAGAAGTAATTCGTGACTTAAAAAGTCAATGTTCGAGCCTGTATTTTCATTAAGTTAACCACAAGTTAAATTTTGATTTGAGTGCATCAAATCACATCAAATGCTCAAACAACACAGTGTGAATTAGGGATGAGCATTTTCGATTCGGTTTGGTTTTTATCTACAAAAACAACCAAATCAAAATTATATTTTTTTTAAAAAAATAAACCGAACCGGACCTGACAAAAACTAACCATTTTCGGTTTGCTTCGGGTTTTATGTTAAAAATGAAGAGGAAACCAAAATTATTTTTAGACCTTTTCTGATGAGTTTTTTAATAAACTTTTTGATGGGCTTACAATTAATATTAATAATGATTGACTTTTTCTTATGCTGAAGAGGTTGGTTTACACACAACAGTTTGTTGTCTGTAAGTCCATTTTACAGGTTGGAGCAATTATTAAGTTCTGTTATCTCCAAGCCAAAATTTGTGTGGGAGTATACCGTATCGCTTGAAAAATTAAAATACAAAATGAAAGTTTCCTAGTATTTATCAGCCGAGGAAAAAGTCATGTGTTTCATTGTAGGCTATGGCTTCTTCTCCTGCAAAAGCAATGAATGACACTGTATGTTCAAGGAATAACCAAAAGAACTTAGCCAATTAACAAGCAGCTTAGAATCCCTGGAAAAACATGTATATAAAGTATAAGCTATCTTGACAATAACAAGGAAAAAGTAGCTAGGTTTTCTCAATTTCCATCAGAATTAAAAAAAACTCTCCACTTAAGTGTATAGAAACAAAATGCTAATAAAAACTGAAGACAAAAAAGGGCTGATACAAACTTTGGCCACAGTTTTAGTCTGTATTAGCATCCATACATTCTTCTTGAAAAAGTCTACTCTCTAGAAGCCTCTCTATGGATACTTCTACATCAGACACATTACCACCATCATTAAAAACACTTTGTGTATCGTTTTCTGATTGTTCTGCACCAAGAACATCCTTTTGCTGCTCCTCAGACGGTGATATAGCTCAGTAAGCTTTCCAGGTTCCTCTACCCCACCAAACATTTCAAGGTTCAGAGATGCCTCTGACAGTCACTGTCATCACAAAGCGAGTAAATGTTGAAAACATTAAGACATCCTAAATGGAATATGAACGGTGGGAGGAGAGGAAAGGTGCAGGAAGGCATCTAGAACAGCAGAAAAGGAAAACTTTAAATTCAAGTTCCATACTCTTCATTCATACTGTAATCTGCAGACCAAGTATCTCTACGGGCAACAAATTCCTCACGGTGATCCTGCAAATATGATAATATTAATATTAAAGGCAGACAGATCTGTAGGAATTTAACAGAGCAGTAAATGTACAAATCTTATGAAATCTATTAAGTTAGAGCAGTAACAATCGTTGACACAAACATAAAGAAGCACCTTGCGAGAATCAAAAGTGGAAGGAATGACCTATAGATGTTAAACGCTCAAAATTCAGCTGGAATATATTAAGATAATCTGATTGTCTAGTAGATACCTGGTTTAGTGAATATTTCCCTGCACCCCCAATTTTCCACATGCCATCTGTTGCATTATCAATTAAGAGGATTAACATCTGAAGTAGAGAGAAGTATATGAATTAACTAAACTAAAAAATTCAAAACTTTAGGGATTCTCATTGATGTTAAGTAAACAACTGAAGTAGACTGAAGTGTACAAATTGTTAATTAAACAAGGAAAGTCTAATACCTGTAAGTGTAATTTCTTCATGCGGCATCACATTGCCTTTGGGAGGTCGAAGAAATAGGAATATCAAAACTAATCAATAGAACAAAGAAATGATTAAGCTCTTCAGCCCACATATAAACAAACCACATAGCTTACCCACTAGTATCTTCAATAATCTCCAGATTAAAAGCATCAAGTTCAAATCTTTCTGGTAGAGTAATAGAGAAGTAAGGTGCTTGCAAGGTTTCCACAAGTATCCCATCTTTATTGCTGAGTACAAGTCCTTGACGTTAAGAAGAACTTTGTTGCAGTCGTCAAACAGATATTCAGCTTTTTTGGAGTATATTCTGACTACACCAAGAAGAAGGTAGGCCAGTATATACCAACATCAAACACATCTTGCAAAATTTTATCTGTTTAAAAGGGCAAAATGGAAAGTCAGGATCCAGGTTAGACAAAAATTATGACCGTAATCAGAACTTTTGAGACCACCATTCAAACAGTAACTGTCATATCCAAAGCTATATTCCAAATATGTTATTTTGGGGTTAGGTCATGAAGAATTTGTTATTTTAGGACGACATATTTAGGAAGAAATTTGAAACTTAAATGGATGAAAAATTTTCCTTTTATATTCTCTCTTGGGTTAAGATTTTTTCCATTGTGGCACCTGATTTAAAGCACCCTAATTTTATTTAAGAAAAAAAGAAGTTTGGAGATAGGGTTCTTATCTTTTATCAAATAAATTTCAGTAATTTTTGGGTTATGTTGTGTTCCTCATCATTTGGCTCTATGCTAATAGCAGCACACAGACAAGGTGCTTTAACATTAGAATCAATGTCTTGTAGATGTCAACTATCCTGCAAGAGATAACAGAGGATATTCAACAGATCTAATTCTGAACAAAATCTTACTCACACTTTAGATTTGACCAATGCTCTTTGCATACAAACAGCAAAATATGCAGTAAAAAAATTAAAAAACAATGGAATCATGCATAATAGGTAGCTTTTAGCTTACATTTACAGCAGCTGATCCTATAGGCTTTTCCATTCAATAAAATTTAAATGAGCTTGGATCTGTTTTTTTCCCTTTTCCTATACATTGCTTTCTTATAATAAGACCCCAAATGAATTGATTAAAGCATAAACTCATCCAGGCTTCAACTAAGTGCAGACAATTTCACATTTGGCTGTTCATGAACTCATATACCTATATATTGAGGTTGATCTATCTCTAAAGCGCTTGTATATTCTGACAGATACTGAACATAGCTTGAGGTGAGCATACAACTTCATAGTCATACCAATATACAGCAGTCTCCATTTAATTAACAGGGCTGCCTATGGACCCTTATTGCCTAGCCTACTATGGTCCACTACACTCGGTTATCAACTAGACCTCAAACCAGACACTTTTTGAGCCTGCTATGGTCATTAAATGCAAACACAAGCTGCCATTTTATCCTCAAATATTTAATCATGTAAAACATAAAAATTGTGCATGTCTTAAACAAATATTACTTTTCAATCAATTTGATAGACTGCTATCTGCTACAAAGTACAAAATAGTTGGAGTAACTTTACATTATAATTCTCCTGGATGAAAAGTAATATAAGAGCATAGAACATCATTTTAACTAACATAGTCCAGATCCTCTTTTGGTTGACAAAAATCAGTTTTATATCAAATGTGGAACATTGAAGTCTATTCTTTATCTCTTCGTATGACAACTATCCACAGCTTGACACAGATAAGAGATTAGCAAAGTCCAGCGGCTAAGATAAACTTTTCCATATTAAACATGCTCATTGATATTGTCCAACATCATCTCCCAAACTCTTATGTCAACTTCTCTTGACAGTACCAAGCAAGCAAACAAACTAGTGCGGGCTAAACTGGAAGGCAAAAGATGTTTTATTTATTTATTTTCGAACAGATTAAATTACTGAATTGAAAATTTCATTTTAAAAAGCATGGTCTACGAATATAGAATTCATGACCGGAAAAACCTCCTGTAATTTAGAGTCGCCGAAAAACCAGAACGCCAAAAAGAAAACGATAACCTAGATTGCAAAATGTTAGTTTAATTACCCCAAATCAAAACCATGAGCAAAAAGAAAAGTTGTTAAAAGCCCCTTATTCAGCCATTAGAAACAACACCTTGTCCAAGCAATTCATCAACATTCTAAAATGAATACATAAATTATGGAATAGAACAAGTAAAAAAAGAAAAACAAAAGATCCCACATAAGCAAAACCTTCCCCCTGGTTTTCTCGAGAAACAATCATAAAGTAACAAGCTATTACAAAACATAAAGTAAGCCCATTTATTATAATTATAATTGAGACAGTAGAATATTGTGACCGGTGAGGAAATATAATAAAATAGCAATTCTTTCATGTCACCATGAAGAGAAAATGAATTAATTGCAATTTACACATATCATAACAACATAACAGTTCCTGAATAAAACAATTGAAACAATTAAATATTTTTAATGCTCTTACAGCAACAAAAAAAAAATAATCTTAATTTTTTTCATATCAGGCCTTTTTTGCTGGTTCCAAATAATTATGAATTCCTTAACATTTATTATCTCCTTCTTTTATTGAACTTCATCGCCAAACAAGCACATCAATAGTAAATGCAACCAAGAACTACCCGTTTTCAAGACCGCGTGAATTTTCTTCAATGAACAAAAAAAAATCACAACCCTAATGTGTTCGCAAGAAAACCCAGAACCTCTAAAGAATTAAAAAAAAAACACCACAAAAGGTTAACATCCAACAAGCAATAAAAAGAATACAAAGACACAGAATACCCATTGAATGTTCTTTAATTTCTCGAAACCAGGCAAAAAATACATGATAAAATTTAGAAGGAAATGAGAAAAGAAATATCCACCAAAGTAGACGATGGAATGGCGTTTCTTGACCTCTTTTGAGTCGCATTCTTTTAATTTGTAATGTCATCAAGAGGCGCTCGTTTCTCGGTCAAATTATGCGGAGGCCTTTCCTACATTATCAATTGGGAGTATAATAAAATTTCTTATACAGTAAAATATGTCATCCAAAAAACAAAATAAGGTTTGAATTATAAACTGCAAAGGATGAAAATGGTATCTCCTAAAATGGTAAAATAAAAATAAAGTATTGTTATGATCAATGTTGTTAAACTCGCGTTTACTCGTTAAGTTGTACGATTTTACAAGTTAACTTGCATATATTTTACAAAATCGGGTTAAAACTCGAAAATCAGTAAACTTACGAGTTAGACTCGGTAAAACCTGTCAAACTTGTTGACTCGTAAAACTCGTACCGAGTTTACGAGCTTGCCAAAATTGCACAATTTTGAGTTTCAGTAAAGCGTGCCAAAATTGCACAAGGTTGGAAGATCTAGCCAAAGAAGGTGATAGCCTTGGACTCAGGTTCTCAACGTGCCCAATCATCCGCATAGTCTTTCTACCGACGGTGAAGAAAGTATAGGAGTCTCTGTGAGTTATATAATAAGAACTGGAAGAGAGAGAAAGAGGGGAGTTTTGAAGAGTGAAGGAGAGTTTGTTGAAACAGAGACGGTGGAGGAGAAGGCAGCTTTATTAATTGAAATAATAATAATAAAAAGTAGTGTTATAACTTATAATTATTTTTGACATTAATATATAAAAATATTTAAATATATATATAAAATTTAAACAATCTCAATGTTTATTTGCTTCAACCATGCCTGGTTTGATCGTGTGGTTTGGAAGTAATGAGTTTTTATCGCCTTGCCTGCTCATTTATAACTTAAATTTGCTTGTTGATGGTTTATTTTTCTGGTGATAATAATAATAATAATGTGATGGTGTATGTGTTGTATAGTATTTGAGAATATAATCAATAATATTTGTAGAATTTTTAGTTTTTGGATTTAAATAAATGATTTGCTTTTATCAACATTAAATAATCATAATTTTAATAACACTATCTATTTATTATCCATGTATTGATGAAATCCTATTTCTTATTAATTTCTAATCAAGTGTATTTTTAAATATTTTACTTATAATTTTTTGACAAAAATATTTTACTTAAAATTTTACGATTTAAGTTTATATTACATTTTCTGTCATGTCAAAAAAACAATTTTGACAACCTTGGTTGTGATACCTAGAAGATGTATATGATACACAATAACTAACTATAACAAAATAGCAGTTTCCACTCAATATCTTTCTTTTGCATGTTGTAGACTTGACTTATTTTATTTTACTCAGTATTAAGCAAAGTGTTAGTAATTAAAATAGATTTTCAATCTTTTTCAAATGTTTTGAAAAAATCACTAAAAGTTAATGAGTATTTCTCTCATGAACGAGTACGTTTCTATATCACGATTGATATAAATTATTATTTTTACAATCAAGATGAATAAAATATTGATAAACATGTATAACAAGTTTTTTTTAACTAGATTTTTTATCATTAAGTCAAAGCAAGCACGAAAATAATCAAGTAAAGAGGTTGTGTGCTCTATATTTGTTCAAATGTTGGAATCTTTTATATATGAAATATTTGTTTATATAACCATGAATTTTATCAATATGGTAAAATGTCACGTTCCTTATTTAGTGTTTGTTTGACACCGTGTTTTAAAAGTGCTTTTAAAAAGAAAAAAAATTAGAAAATTATTTTATTTTTTGCTTCAAATTAATTTTTTGGTGTTTTCTGAATATTTTGATATGCTGATATCAAAAAAATTTAAAAACAAATTAAAAAATATTATTTTGATGTATTTCATAACATAAAACACTTCAAAATGAACATTAATCATACTCTCAAATAAAACCATAATATAATAGGCTTAAAAGTTATGGATCATTGTTAAGGTAACATGTTAAGGTTATTGACACTATACACTTAATAAAAGACAATTGTTAGTGTTTGCTTGTATAAGTTGTGTTTTTTGTTTTTTGTTTTTGCTTACAATTCATGTAGACAAATAGAGTAGCTTGTTTGGTATCATGTTAATATTTATTTTCTTAAAAAAATTATATTTAAAAATATATTAAAATGAAATTTTTATATTTTTAAAAGTTTATTTTTGACATTAATACATTAAAATACTAAAAGAATTAATTTAAAGTAAAAAAAATCAAAAATGATTTTGAAACACATGGTGTATATTGAATTATTTTTCAAAAATGATTTTAAAACCCAGAAAAAAATTGATTATACACCACCTGTTTCAAAAATGATTTTGAAACAAGTGGTGTATATTGAATTATTTTTCAAAATTGATTTTAAAACACACAAAAAAATTGAATATACACCACCTGTTTCATAAACTTACATGCATTTAAAATATACATGTCCTATATGTCCTTGCAATTATACGAAATAGATAGACCCTTTTCCTTTTGTTTCTAGGATTAAAGTGCTACATAGAAGGCTATAAATAAGTCTTGAAATCAACTTTTTAATATTTTACTTCCTTCTCTTCTTCTTATGGCAGAACATGGATTTAGTATTATAATTTTTATTTTATTTTGATAGCTGCAATCAAAGACTTGTTTGAGCTTAATTAATATTTTGTTTCAAGCTAGAATCCAAGGCTTGTTTGGATTAAGTTATGGGCTTTTCAATTTAGGGTTTTTGGTCATTTTTTAGTGGACCTCATTTAAGTCCACATAAGAAGTCCATTAAGGGTAATCTTTCAAGAATTATATAAACTTATGTAAGCTAAATTTCAGCAGCCTTTTGATGAATATTACTGCTGAATTTTCAGTTTTAACGTGTGAGAATAATCTTGCATTCTTCAGTTCTTGAACGAATTGAATCTGACTTATCGAAGATTAGTTGGCTACATGGCGTCATTCTACTCATTCCATTAATGTTGGTGCCTTGGGGCAGGTTTCCATTGTGTCACAGTCCTATCAGACTTATTTCAGCTTTCTTTGATCAGATCTCAATCTTGATTGTGAGTTGCATGATCACGAGGTTCGCATCGTATTGGCAAATAATATCTAATGAAGACATCATGATGACGTAAAGGAGAAGCAATTCTGACATGGTGAATGTCTTTGATTGCTGTCTAAGAACTTGAATTGAGCTGCAACAATTAAAAAAAAATCAATAAAGTGATTCGTCAATTGCCACTTCAGTGATAAAGTGACGAGCAATAGTATATGGAAAAGAACAAATCTTAACATCTCACCACTATATCATGGACTTGCAATGGTTTTGTAATCACAAAAAATAAAAAAAACACGTGCAAACAACTAATATTAAGTCTTTACAATATATATATATATATATATATATATATATATATATATATATATATATATATAACCATTCGCTACCGCTCGTTATTATATAAATCATATGGACTTACTGTGCTTTTTTTTTCTACTCTAGTCATCAAGCTTTTATTTTTTGGTAATTTAACCCTGAATTGAAGGTCAATTGCGTATGATTTATTAGACAAAGACAACATTGAAAAAAAAAAGATCAAAAAATGAAAAGGACGACTAAAATGGGTGATGTGTTAAGAGTTAGAACAAAAAACAAACTTTGGTTCATCATTTTTACAAATAATATAATTTAGGTTTCTTTAATCGTTCTAGATTTAATTTTGGTGTTTTAATTTATTTTTCTTGTATTTTAGTCCCTGGTTAGACAAAAAAGAAAGAGAATCTTGCTAAATCTCGATATTAGAAAGAGAAAATCAAAGTTTATAATGACTTTGACCACAAAGACTATTGATCGTAGTGTCAATGGATAACATTTGGTGATAGGGGTTCCACTTCAATGTTTTTAAAACTGAAAAAATCTCTTAAAAAGCTAGATTTAAAATCAGGAAGAGTTTGAGTTTTATATTGATTTCGAGTTTTTATGCGGTTTTTAGGTTTCTTATGGCTATTCATAGTTTTATCAAGATGTTTAGAGTCTTTTATAGGTTTTTTAGATAAGAAATGGGTTGAAAATGAGATTGTTTTAAATGAAAATATTTTTTTCTGCGTGAATATAAAAAAAAAGCCCTTATATTTTTTTCCTTATTCTTTTACTTTTTAAAACACAATAAATAAAGCTAATTCTTGTTTCATGAAATTGATATCTAATCAATTATAAAATTTCATCAAACACATTAAATTATCAAGAAAATGCAAAGAAAATAAAATCTGAATATATAAAGTATTACAAACATCATATAAAAGGATAATAATGGGGAGAAAAAGTTAAGTGACTAAAATGAAAATTTAAAAAGAAACCATTCATTGACTTGAACAGTTTTGTCCACAATTCAATAGTGTGCCTAGTAATGTTATTTGATGAGGATGAGGGCCGCGGTCAATAATAACCTTACAATCTCTCAGGAGGCCCACTCCACCGCCATGGACTAGGCCCATTAATTACTTATCCATTTGTTTTTTGTGTTTTTTTTAAGGACAGATATATCCAACTCACCCATACAGTTGCCGAAAGGGTGGTTTGACAGCCCACGTGAACGGTCCAGATCCAAAAGGAAGCAAAAGAGCAGCATAGAGACACATGTAGCCAATCCTATCTTTCCAATCACAAAACGAAGCATCATCAATTGAAGACAACATTGATTTACCCAGAAAAAAACACAAGGAAAGAAAATTGAGGTACGCGATCTCTCTTATCGCAATTCATTTGTAATAGAAATCGTAATGGTAGTGGTAATGGTAATAATGCTTTCGATTTTCTTTCTGAAAGCGTAAAATTCTTTTGATCATAATTAATCTTGCATTTCCTCAGTCTTCTCTTTTTAGATTTTAAAATTATTTGCCTTTTAGTGTTGGATCCAAAAAAAAGAAATAAAAAAGAGTGATAGATCTCTACTAAGCAATTCGAATTTCATTTTTTTCGAGCAGAAAGGATATTTTGGTTTGGTTAGGTTTTTTTATGTAATTGAATTGGATTTAATTTATTATTGATTTTTTTCAGTAGAAATGGAGCAGGCCGAACTGACTACAGAGCAGGTTGGTGGTGATCGCATTTCTTTTTTAGGCATTTCTTATTTGCTTATTAATTATTATTATTTTTAATAGGTTCTTAAGAGGGATATCCCATGGGAGACTTACATGATGACAAAGCTAATCTCTGGAACGGATCTTCAACTGTTGAGGCGTTATGATAATAGACCGGAAAGTTACAGGGCACAATTGTTAGATGATGTATTCAAATCAAATCACTCTGCTCTTTTCTGTTCCGTGTGTATTTCTTTTAACTTGAATGTATTTCTTCACTTAATCCTTTGTATTTAAACTATGGCAGGATGGTCCAGCTTATGTTCGGGTTTTTGTTACCATTTTACGTGACATTTTTAAGGAAGAAACGGTCGAATATGTTCTGGCTTTGATTGATGAAATGCTTACGGGTATTAATTCATGTTTACTAGCTTATACTCCTTTCATCATATGTTTCTTTTATCTGTTTAGCTTATTTTTCATTTCTTCTGGCAGCAAATCCAAAAAGAGCCAGATTATTCCATGACAAGTCTCTTGCAAATGATGATCCTTATGAGCCTTTCCTAAGTTGAGTATTTTGTTTATATAGTTTCTTTCATTGTAATTGTTCAGGTCAACTCCCCCCTTACCCCTGTCCTTGGTTTTCTGCTAAACTAGTCCCCATTAGTTGCACCCTTTCCTGGGTTGTTGTGGAATCAGTCTTGTGCTCCCTTCTTTTCTTCGGTAATGGATAAAGGAAGAAATGTATTAGAGAGAGTGATATAGAAGAAAGTAAATAAACAGATTAGAAAGTAAGTCATCCTCTAAAATGAAAAGGAAAAAGAAAAGGAACACCTTTGAATTTAATGGAGCTATCCATTTCCGAAGTGTCAGTTTGACAGCCCCTCCTAAAATCCTCTAAGCATTTCTCAAAACCTTCCTCACTGGCAATTTGGCCAGTTGTTTTTGTATTTCACTAGAGTTTAGCTTCATTTGCATCAACTTCACTTATGAACCAGTGAACTCTGCAACTTTTCTAAAGTTTTTTCTTAGAGTGACTATTATGATGTTAGTATAGATGCCTTCGTGGCAAATTCATAATTGTGATGATAATTTTTTAATTGAAAATTTTGACGGTTTTCCTCGTTTGCACATGAAACTAGGCTTAAAAGGTAATATTTAATTTAGTCTAGCTGCTCATCAACATGTATATGCTAAAGCCTTTTTGTTTGTTTGACTTACAATGTAGTTACTTATTTTATCTTTATCAAAACAATGAAAACTAAAACAAACTGCAATTTGGTGTACTTTCAGATTGCTTTGGAAAGGTAACTGGTTCATACAAGAAAAGAGCTGCAAGATACTTGCTTTGATTGTAAGGTATTGACAAGATGATCCTCCATTGTTACAGAATGAAGTTTCAAGAACTTAGTCACATCGATTTCTTCATAACACAAGATGGTAACTCGTTAGTTTTTGTGTTTGATATAGTGCTAGGCCAAAAGCTGAAGATGGCCTTCTTTCAAACGGAGAGGCCTCAAACTCGAAGAGCAAAATTACTTGCATTGATGATGTGCTAAAGGGATTGGTTGAATGGCTTTGTGCCCAGGTTGGCATACTGGTTTTAGAAAATAATTCATTAGGTTTTAGTTTAGATGATACTCATTGTCACCCTTCACTCTTGAACTGTAATGTCATTTAGCTGAAGAAGCCTTCACATCCCAGTCGTTCCATTCCAACTGCAATTAGCTGTCTCGCTACATTGCTTAAGGAGCCTGTGGTTAGATCTTTGTTTGTACGGCTAGATGGTGTGAAGTTGCTGATTCCATTAATTTGTCCTGCATCTACTCAGCAATCTATTCAGGTAACCTTTATCACACTTTGCACTCTCTCTAATCTGGCATTGACATGATTAAATTCTGTTATCTGACAGGCTGGATGAGCATTGGATACAGCTTGTGGTTTTTTTCATGCAAACTTTAAATTCTAGAACTCATTAACAAGTTGCTGCTCTTCATTTTATTGATAGCTTATTCTCTTTGTCACAGCTTCTTTATGAAACAAGTCTCTGTGTCTGGCTCCTGTCTTACTATGAGCCTGCAATTGAATACTTGGCTACTTCAAGATCCTTGCCACGACTAGTAGATGTTGTGAAGAGTTCCACAAAAGAGAAGGTGAGGTTGATTCCTCATCTATATTCCAGTATTGCATATATGTATTTATCAACTTTCTTCATGTTGCATTTTCTGGACGTTGGGAATTTTCTGTTGTGGGTTGATCAGTCACAAGGAGCAATCTGCACATGTCCTATTGCTTGACAGATTTTGTCGTTGCCATTTTTTGGCAACTTACTACGATTGCTTGACAGAGAATATATGCTAGGATTTATCTGATTTTATCAAGTTGTTTCTGTTGCTTTCTGCTAGGTTGTCAGAGTGGTTGTCTTGACCTTTAAAAACTTGCTTTCCAAAGGTGCATTTGGTGCTCAGATGGTAGACCTTGGATTGCCGCAAATTGTTCAAAATTTGAAAGCACAAGCATGGAGTGATGAGGTAAGAGAAGCAGAAAGTTTAACCCCCTCCATTTGATTATTAATTTTGATTTGAGGATAAATGCAATACATAATTCAAGGAAATGATGAAGTATTGTTCCTTCATTGCCTTCCTGGACGCTGGTCTACTCCATATCTTCCATACAAAAATGTACAATACAAATGTATTAAAATTCTTCAATTCTGTTTTTTTTTTCATTCCTTGTAATAAAGGGCTTTCAGTAATTTTATTCTTATATATCCTTTCTCATTCTTTTCGGTTATCATTATCATTTTGTTTCTGAGTTTGTTATTCTTATCTTTATTCTGAACTTTAATTGTTAATTTGTAATCACAATTGCTCAAATTATAGTGATTGTAACTTATGTATTAGTAACCATCAGTTTGGATTGGCTACACAATCTGACAACATATATGAGGATGGACATGTCTGAATGCTGTTATGATGTGTCATGAAGTTTATCACGAGATTCTGTTACTTGTAGAGTTTATCAAAATGATTGTGTATTGAATTATGCCTATAATCTCTTAATTAGTTTTGTCTTGGATGGCTTTGTATTTGTCCCAGGACCTACTGGAGGCTCTGAACCAACTAGAAGAGGGGTTAAAGGATAACATTAAGAAATTGAGTTCTTTTGACAAGTACAAGCAAGAAGTTCTCCTTGGCCATCTTGATTGGTCTCCTATGCACAAAGATCCTGCATTCTGGCGTGAAAATATCATGAATTTTGAAGAGAATGATTTCCAGGTACTTGTTTTCATCTTCTCATACCTTAATTAAGCACTTTGATGAGCTTCACAAGAAGTATGATGGTTGGAAACAATCATAATTGTCTAGTGGCCTTTCTTCAAATGCACTATTTTCTTGAATCTTGTGTGGTTCTTGTCCAGTGGCCTTGGGTGTTGATGTCATTTCTGTGTATTTGAAAAATCTGTCTACTGACTAGAGCCTGATGATCTGAGATGGGTTTAGGCGATCGGTCTGTGTTAAAAACTTGTATTTTAAGATTTGAAATCCACATTTCAATTTTGCTCTCGGATATAAAAAAAACTCCTGTTGCATTACTATTGTATTCTTGCAGCAAACAAAGTGCAATCACCATATCAAGGAAAAGAAAATTGTGAAATGGATTCATGATTACAATATATATAAGTCCATAGCCTTGCAATTCAGATTGTAGCTATTAATCCCGTCTAGCATGTTTACTCTATTCTCTAAAATAAATTGGAAATAGCCAAGATTGGTATTAAAAAGAATTTAGTACAAAGAAAGTTTATGATCTCCTCTCCATTTGTCTATTGATTAAACATGTATGAAGATTGCTGCCAATTGACAGCAAGTGTTGTGAAAGCATCCCTCCCTCACTGAGGCTTGCATGTGTTGTTCTCTTTGGAAAGCATTCGAACTTGGAAGGGTACAACTTACAGTTACTAAAATTATTATCATTCACTGAGTCTTGATGAAGCCTGCTCTTTGATCATTAAGCTTCCTATTTTTTTGTTCTATTTTTTTAAGAGAAGAATAATATACCATGATCAATGCTTTAGCTTAAGGAAATCACATTGCCATCCTTTATATATATATATATATATATATATATATATTGTTGTTGTTGTTGTTGTTGTTTTTATATATTTGATTTGCACTTGAATTTCTCATCCTCATTTTGCGCCTGGATCCTTGGGTTTCTTTTAGTTGTTTAAACTCAGCAAGGAGAAGGACAAACCCACCTAAACTGTTAAATCATAAGGATCTCCAGGTGGTCCTTGCATTGATTCTGTATATTTATTTTGGGGTTGAAACTTTGAATTCCTTGTAGGCTATAACTTTTCCAATGAGCCCCAGGTCGACATTCTCTAAAATTCTAAATACCCCCCAAGTGACCAAACTTATTTGAGTCTCCATTACAATTGGGATTGAGACACTAGCAGCATCAGTGTTAAGCTCCTCGGATCAATGTATAGTTGATACAGACCCTTGCTTGAATTTGATTGTATTCCAAATCCATTTCCTATTTTTGCTCTGTAACAGATAGATCACCTCTCATTGCAAGTTCCAAACATGTCACTGTATAGATTGTAGGTTTTGTTCCATGTGATCTTGAAGGCTGGAAAAATGCGCATAAAAACATGACAACCACGGAACAAAATAAAACCAGTTTATTAATTATTGCTTTTAGATTCTCTCTTAAAATATGGAACTAATAAATGTCTTCCAATACAGATTCTGAGGGTCCTCATCACAATTTTGGACACATCCAGTGATCCAAGAGCTCTGGCTGTTTCTTGCTTTGATCTCTCGCAGTTTATCCAGCACCATCCTGCTGGTCGGGTCATAGTGACAGATCTCAAGGCGAAGGAAAGGGTGATGAAACTGATGAACCATGAAAATGCTGAAGTTACCAAAAATGCTCTCCTCTGTATTCAAAGGCTCTTTCTTGGTGCAAAGTATGCAAGCTTTCTGCAGGTATGATTCTCTCCTTGCGAGGACGAATCCAATTACACCGTATGGTTGTACATCGTCTGCTTCCGGATTGCTTCCATGAGCCGATACTGAACTCTGCTCATTTGTCACTTGTTGCAATATATGAAATTTTATGATCCGAGCCCACATTTTCATTAGATGTTGGAAAACTGCGAAGATTTAATTTATTCTACCGAATGAGACTTTGAGATTTGGAAGAGAATAATTGTATCATGTTTTGGGTGCGTGTACATTTGAAAATAATGTATGAATACTTCATTCAGGGAGTTGAACAGTATCTTCGGTTCAATGGATGTATGCGTTCCGTGGATTTGTTATAAAAAATGGCATTGAACACGAGAAAGCAGAAAGGGCAGAAGGTTTTTCACAATGTAGTCCGGTGTCAGATTTGTCATGTATGAAATAAATCTTTTAAATCTCTATTTAGAAAGATATCTGTGAGAGAGGGATTTGCTAAGTCTATTTAGTTTTAATTTTGTTTACTTAGTTTTCCTGTAAGTACCTTTTCCCCCCCTTCTAAATCATAGTCTTAACTTTATATTTATGGATAATTCTATAAATAAATAAAATATCGGTTTACACTTTAAATAATATTAATATATTATTTAAGAATAATTTTAAAAATTTAATCAATCAAGTCCTTGATTATTCTAGAACTAGAATTATAATTCCTTAATTAAATATATTCTAGTACTTAATTTCTGAAATTATTTTCAATCAAGTTATATTTGATCAACTATATTACAATTTAGTTTGTGACTAATGATTTTTAATGTGTGATCTATTTTGATTTAAAATATAAACTATAATTTTAAATTAATACAATTGAATAAATTAAATGATTTAATTTATTATTAGTTTGATAATTAAATAATTTATATTTGAAAACCAAGTGTACCTTCGAGCAATGTGTTGTGATCCCTTAAATATCATAAATGTGTTATAATCCTCTAAATATCAGAAAAGTCACAAGTGATTTGATTTAATCTCTCACTGATCGGTTTTTTCAGTTTTATCATTATCCCTTCATCAATAATATTATGATTTAGATATTTTAACATGGAGTGTATTTGACATGTCAAATCATATTTATTCACAACATTATAGTTATAGATTTGAAATGCTTTTCAAATCTCATTCCATCTCGTGCAAGAATTTAGTAATCAATATTATTTAAGAACATGTGAAATATTTTTTTTCTAATTCATCTAGGATGATAAAATCATTTCTTGATCACTCAAATATTTTTATATAGTTTATGCTATATTAAATGTCTACCTGTTTGTTACCTTTATCAAGATAACATGTAACATAATCAAAACATAACACTCTTTGTATAAGATAACTTGGCGATCTTAAGTCTAAGAATCACTTACACAATCATCAAGAGAATTTTTTCTATAGACACAAACAAGTAATATCTTTATATAAAATCCTTATGCGGGTCAGATCAATGTACATATCATTTGAAAAACACCTATATATTAGTTTTTTTAAGTATTTCTCATACCTTAGTTATAAGATTATTTGCTCATTTCATAAAAGGGAAAAAAATAGTATGTACTAGTATCAATTACTCTAATAAACATCTATTATTAAGAGAAAATTGACTAAGAACATTTAAGAGCAATACTTTGATGTAATAAGAATCCTATAATTATAACATCTTTATAATTTTCTTTGCAAAATATTTTCTTATGAACTTTATTTTACTCTGGATTCATTTATCAGACATTAAACTCATAAATTAAATATAAATAAAGGGTAAATATAAATAATGTCTTCATTTAATAAGATTATATTTGTTCTACATGAATAAAATAGTGTCATGTGTAATCAATTGATTGACTATAGAGCATATAAACTAACAATCTCTCACTTGCACTAAAGTCAATTGACCATGTATCTAATAATAGATCTTTCCATGTGGTGATGATGCTTTTTTTGGGATATCATCTAAGTGAGAAGATTTGCAACTCTTTTTAGTGGGAACTTGGTCTATTTTAAATCTTTTTTCCCTATTATTTTTCTAATCAAATGGAATCGCTTTAGTACATGTTTGAATCTTTGATGATACTTTATTTCCTTTACTTCTGCAATAGCTCAATTGTTGTCACAGTACAAGCTATTGGAATAACAATTTTAGGAACCACACCAAGCTTAATAATAAACTTCTTGATCTAAACAAATTTTTTTGCCACCTTAAACGCAGAGATGTATTCAACTTCAATTGCATAATATGATATGGTTTCTTATTTGGAACTCTTTCAACTCACAACACTTCCATTCAGAGTAAAAACATATCCTGATTGAGATTGCTATTGTCATGATTAAAAACTGACATTTAACTTCTAATTCATTTCCTCTAAAGACCAAAAAAAATCCATTATTAGTCCTTATTAAGTATTTAATAATTATTTTTTAGTGATCCTCACTAAGATTAGGTTCATATCTACTTGTTATACTTAAAGTATAAGTTATATTTGGTCTAATATATAACATCACATAGATTATAGATCATATAGCTGAAGCACAGGGAATCTTTTCTATTATATTTGTCTTAATATGTGTTTTAGGATACATGTCTTTAAAAGAGTGAATCTCACGTGAAACTAGTAAGTATTTTCTTTTGAGTTCTTCCATGTTAAACTGTTTTAGCATCTTGTATATATACATAGATTGAAATAGGCTAAACAACCTTTTAGATCTATCTCTATAGATATTAATGCCTAGTATATAGGTTGTTTCTCTCATATCATTCATGGAGAGATTCTTAGACAACCAAATCTTTACAGATTGAAGTAAAAGAATGTCATTCCCTATTAGTAAGATGTCATCTATATATAAGATTAAAAAAAAAACATTTCTCCTACAATTTCTTTTATAAACACAAGGTTTATTTATATTTTTTTATGAAATTAAATTGTATGATTATCTCATAAAAATAAATACTCTAACTCCTTGAAGCTTGCTTAAGTCTATGAATGAGTTTTTTAGCTTGCATACTTTGTTTGTAAATCAAGGTTCAGAATCTTCAGGTTATGTCATATACACATCCTTGTTAATATTCCTATGTAGGAATGCAATTTTGACATCTATTTGCCATATTTGATAATCATAGTATGAAGCTATAACAAGCAAAATGCTTGTGGGTTTTAACATATTTACCATCGAGAAGGTTTTTATCAGAGTCAACATGTTGTAACCTTTGGCAACTAATACAACTTTGCATATTTGAACGTTCCTATCTATACCATTTTTTTCCTTAAACACTCACTTACACCCAATGAGTCTTATCCCTTCCGGTCGTTCAATCAAAGTCTATACTTGGTTGATGTACATAGAATCCATTTCAAGTTTCATGGCTTTAAGCCATTTTTTTAGAATCAATATCATATTAACAAATACCTAAAACAAAACGGAATGTACTGTTCACCAACACTCATCCGCACTGTGGACGCGAGCTTTGCCCTCCGTGCGTCGCGCGAGTTCGTCCACCATTTTTTTTTGTTTTTTCCGCCTATGAACAGTATAGTAACGATTTTAGCCCCGATAATAAGACAAAACAGCGTTTTCGGCTGAGGGTTAAGGGCGTAATTGCGCGCGTCCGTACCAGTCCGGTCCGGGCCGGTCCGCCGCATGGTTTTTTTTTTTAAATGGCTAAAGACGGTTCTAGCCCCCAATAAGACAAAATATATTAATTAAGGTCAGGGACATAACGGTAATTGACCATGATTATTTATATATATTTGAAAATCTATCAGGCGCGTGCGGTGCACGCCCTCGACGATGTCCGCCCCGACGCCCCGTTCAAGAGGCGCCAAGGTAGTCAAACTCGCGAGTCAACTCGCAAACTCGTACGAGTTTGTGAGTTGGCTCAGCAAACCTGGTTGAACCGGAAGAAAAATCGAAACCGGTCAAACTCGGTCAAAATCGGGTTGACTCGTAAAATCAGACCGGATCGGTCCGATTTTACGAGTTCATCATATTCTACTGTGCGCGGGCGAAGGGCTTTCTGCTTTCTTCAATTCCAATTTTTCATTTCACTGCTCTTCGTAAAATATATGATATATGATATTAAGAAATGAAAAATATATGATACCTAGAAGCTGAAATTGAGGAGTAAGGAATTGTTCGTGGGAGAGCAAAAAGGACGGTGAAGATACGCTGCAGGAAATGGATGGAAAAACATTCTATATATTCTTCCTCTTTTAAAATTTTCCCTTGGGGACATGCCAACAGTTGAGACTTGGGATATCAATTTGAAGGTCTCAGGCTTGAAGTCTAGGAGGAGCGGGTGGAAATTTAGGAATTGGAAAATGATCTAGCATTCTGTAAGAAAATGGAGAAGAGGAGATGAGGAGATGAGGGTGGGCGGCGGCGTGGGAGAAGGAAATTGGGATTTAGGGTTATGTTAGGGCCTTAGGGGCTTTTATACTTAGTTATAATAATAATAATAATAATAATAATAATAATAATAATAATAATAATAATAATAATAATAAAAGAAAAGAAGAAGAAGGTAGGTTTCGGGGGGGGGGGGGGGGTTATATAAATTATTATTATTATTAATAATAATAATAATAATAATAATAATAATAATAATAATAATAATAATAATAATAAAGTAGGTTTATACGGGGGGGAGGGGTAATAATAATAATAATAATAATATGGGGGTTTATAATAATAATAATAATAATAATAATTAGCATAAAAAATAGTTAGCATAAAAAATATTTTTAAAAAAATCCTATTAATTTAATATAATAAATAGCATTAATTAATTTATATTTCACATCAACAAAATATTTATTTTTAGTTTGTTAATTTTTACCTAATGAAATTCTATGGACATAATTGTTTTGTAATGTATTTTTCAATTATTTTGAATCATGCATGAACCTTAACTAATAAAGTTTTATGGCCATAATTATGTTATATTATATTCGGAAATATTTTACATACGAATTTACGATTTTTCTTCTCACACGATTTTAGCTGTGATTTTACGATTTTTGTACGGACAGATTCAGGTACGATCTTACGATTTTACGATCCGATCTTACGATCCGATTTTTCGGAGCCCTTTCCAATTCGTGTCAAAATCTCGATTTTGACTACCTTGAGAGGCGCGTGCCGTGTGATACGGTGGCCGGAAATGGTCTACCGGCGTCCAATCCGGTTCACCGTCTCTTGGTCTTCCTCCCGGTGCGGCGCGTTCCTTTCCACGGTGGCCGTGGACGCGGCGGTGGCCGGTTAAAGCCGGTTGGTCCGTTTCTCTCTCTCCTGCACGTAAAAGTGCAGGAGAGCCCCCCGAGTTTTGAATCAATTCATTTCGGTCCCTTGACTTTTAATTGTGTATATGGTACTGATTTCAGTTATATAAGTTTGAATTTTGTTCAATTGGGTCCTTCGATTGCAATTAAGGAAATGTTAACGTTTCACATCGGTCCTTCATCTTTTAATTTTCGGATTAGGTTGAAAAGACTGAATATATTCGGTACAGAAGTTTCAATTTTGTCAAATTTGTCCTTGAATTGAAAATGTTAATAAATCTAACTTTCATTTCAGCCCTTAAACTTTTAATTTGTTATTTTCATCCCTTTATATTTTATTTTCATTTCAGCCCTTATACTTTTATTTTTTAGAATTTCTAATATAACACAATAATAATAATAATAATAATAATAATAATAATAATAATAATAATAATAATAATAATAATAATACTAATAATAATAATAATATAATTCTTTTTCTTACTTGCTTTTTTGATAAAAAAAATTTCCTTTGGATAATTTGTTAATTTTAATTTTTTTGTCAGTAATAGCAATGATAATTCTTATTTTTCTTTTTATATTATGTCTTTGTTTTATCTTTTGTTCAAGTTTCTTTCATTTTTTTAGTCTTTGTTTTATTTTTGTTAATAATAATAATAATAATAATAATAATAATAATAATTTAATTGTTTCTCTTCCTTACTCTTTTGTTAATGTTTTTTTTTCTCCGTGTAATTTAATAATTATTATTGTTTTGACAATAATGCCAATGATATTTTATTTTTTTCCTTTTGTTAAAGTTTCTAGGATATTTTTAGTCTTTCAGCAATTATATGTTCTAATATTTATAAAATATTATCTCATAGGAATATATATAGGGAGAAGAAAACATGACCTAGGATTTTTTAAATAAAAAAAAATTAATATCAGTATTCTTAAATACATTGAATATAATGATATAATCACTAAATCGGATAAAATAAAAAAAAATTATCTTCGGATTTTAATTTTATACTTAACACAATAATAATAATAATAATAATAATAATAATAATAATAATAATAATAATAATAATAATAATAATTTAATTGTTTTTCTTGCTTGCTCTTTTGTTAATGTTTTTTTTTCTTCGTATAATTTAATAATTTTTGTTGTTTTTGCAGTAATGACAATGATATTTTTTTTTCTTTTGTTAAAGTTTCTAGGACATAAAAAAAAAATTAATATCAGTATTCTTAAACACATTTACTATAATCATATAATGAATAAATCGGATAACATAAAAAAAATTGTCTTCGAATTTTCATTTTGTGCTTAACACAGTAATAATAATAATAATAATAATAATAATAATAATAATAATAATAATAATTTAATTGTTTTTCTTGCTTACTCTTTTATTAATGTTTTTTTTCTCCGTATAATTTAATAATTTTTATTGTTTTGACAGTAATGGCAATGATATTTTTTTTTTCTTTTCTTAAAGTTTCTTGGATATTTTTAGTCTTTCATTAATTATATGTTCTAATATTTATTGAATATTATCTCATAAGAATATATATAGGGAGAAGAAAACATGACCTACGATTATTTGAACAAAAAAAATTAGTATCAGTATTTTTAAATACATTTAATATAATGATATAATTAATAAATCGGATAACATAGAAAAAATTTGTCTTCAAATTTTAATTTTGTGCTTAACACAATAATAATAATAATAATAATAATAATAATAATAATAATAATAATAATAATTAATATTATTATAATAATAATAATTTAATTGTTTTTCTTGCTTACTCTTCTGTTAATATTTTTTTCCCTCAGGATAATTTAAATTTTTTTATTGTTTTGACAGTAATAGCAATGCTAATTTTTATTTTTATTTTATTTTTTTGTTTTATCTTTTGTTAAAGTTTCTTGAATATTTTTAGTCTATCATGAATTATATGTTCTAATATTTATTGAATATTATCTCATAAGAATGTATATAGGGAGAAGAAAACATGACCTACGATTTTTTGAACAAAAAAAATTAATATCAGTATTCTTAAATACATTTAATATAGTGATATAATGAATAAATCGGATAACATAGAAAAAATTTGTCTTCAAATTTTAATTTTGTACTTAACACAATAATAATAATAATAATAATAATAATAATTAATATTATTATAATAATAATAATTTAATTGTTTTTTTTGCTTACGCTTCTGTTAATATTTTTTTCCCTCTGGATAATTTAAATTTTTTTTATTGTTTTGACAGTAATAGCAATGCTAATTTTTATTTTTATTTTATTTTTTTGTTTTATCTTTTGTTAAAATTTCTTGAATATTTTTAGTCTATCATTAATTATATGTTCTAATATTTATTGAATATCATCGCATAGGAATATATATAGGAAGAAGAAAATATGACCTAACATTTTTTGAATAAAAAAAATTCATATCAGTATTCTTAAATACATTTTATATAATAATATAATGAATTAATCGAATAACATAAAAAAAAAATTATTGAATATTATCGCCTATAAATATATAAGGAGAGGAAAAAAATGAACTAGGATTTTTTTCTTAAAAAAAATTAATATCAATATTCTTACATACATTTAATGTAATAATATAATTAATAAATCTTATAAAAAATATTTGTATATTTGTATATTTATGTCAAATTAAAATATGTAAAACTAATTATATGTTTTAATATTTATTGAATATTATCGCCTAAAAATATATTAAGAAAGAGAAAAAATGACCTAAGATTTTTTTAAGAACAGAAATTCATATCATGTTTTCTTAATTATATTTAATATAATAATATGATTAATAAACCTTATATAAAAAAAAGATTGGCTTCAAAATTTAATTTTGTTCTCTTTTATTTAAGTAGGTTTATGAATTTTCTCTCAATTCATTAGCATGTGATTAATAGCAGTTTGCAACTCCGCTTCTGTCGTTCCCGCCCGCCTGTCCTATTTGATTCGGTCAGTTGTTTGAAAGTGCTTGCGGGGAATTTCCAATATTTTGATTTTTAATATTTTAGATCTAATATTACTGGAAAAAAAAAACATCTCCAAAAAAAAAATATTGGCAAATTTACCTGCATTATCTACAAATCAAATTAAAAAATATACAAGTCACTTCCCGTTTCCATTAGACTGTTCTTTTTAGACGGCAATAAATAATTATAACACACAAAAAAATTAAGTTTATGTTTTAAAAACAAAATACAATATTTTTTATTTCTAATATGTCTAATATTTATTAAATATTATCGCCTAAAAATATATTGAGAGAGAGGAAAAATGACTTTAGATTTTTTAAAGGACAAAAATTCATATTAGTATTCTTAAATATAATTATACTAACTAAATATTAAAATAATAAAATACAATACATAAAAAAACAATCAATTTTCTACATAGATAAAAAAAACCCGCCGCATCGCGCGGGTAAACCGCTCGTATTGTCTATATGTAGTTGATAGGTTCATCAGTCATAAAAACTCATCATTCTCAGCATCCATGAGAAACCAACATTTTAATGGTGTATAACGTGTCATACCAGATCCATGAAGTTATGTTTTTTAGCTTGATAATGATCATCCAATGTGACAACCTCACGATCAGGTTCAAATGGATGTCAATTTATAGCTCTTAAACTTTCTCAACTTCAATTTTTCTCTCATTACCTTTCAAAAACAATTTTTTTTTTTTAAAGATAACATGTTTTGAGACAAACATCTTTTGCTTAACATGTGTAATACTTTTTACAAATCATTAAGGGGTAGACAAACCATCATACTCTCTTAAGATTTTTTTTTTTAAAAAAAACAACATAGGCCTAGGCGTGTGAGCTGCTCCAGGCTCGCATGCTTTGGCTATTTCGTAGAGTCCCAAGAGCTTTAGGCCTTCCCAGCCTAAAAAGCTATGTCTTTTTTAACTACTAGGAAGGCTCGTGTGACTCACTTTTTTTTCTTGTACTTGAGGTGGACAACATGTCCTTCATCTAATTTTTTTTTCGAAAAAAAATATTATCAGACGACGCATTTCCTAATCTTGTCCAGATTTCAGCCACCATAGTAGCTAAAAAATCAGGGCTTAAGAGTTTTTTTTTTATCTAAATACCCATTTTCAATCTATTTTGACCAAAAACATCTACAAAACACTTTATACACCATGATAAATCTATAAATGATATAAAAATCACCCCGAAACAAAAAATCAACTTGAGCCCAAATATTTTATTATGAACCCCAAAGATAAAAAAAAAAAAAAAACACCTAGCGAGAATTCATTTCATCAAATGTAATAATTTGATACAATTTTTATTTTTGTGGTGGACTAAATCGGTATTGTTGATATGGTTCTCTCTAATACCAGAATTTGATGACCCATTTCTCTCATCTCTTAATTTGGAACTAAAACACAACAAAAATAAATTTTTGTACCAAAAGTGAATTTGAAAATTTTCGAGATATCAAAATTATATAATTTACATGATTTTTAAAGTTTAAGTAGCAAAATATATTTCTTTCTAAATTCATAACATTAGTAAAAGAGCTAAAAGAGCTCGAGCTCGGTACTGTAGATTGTGACTCAAGCGCACTGTGAATTGGACTTTTGTCGTCCATGCGTCGCGTGAGTTCGTCCACCCTTTTTTTCTTTTCTTTTTTTCCTCTTATGAACAGTATAGTAACGATTTTAGCCCCGGTAATAAGACAAAATAACGGTTCCGGCTGAGTGTTAAGGGCGTAATTGCGCGGGTACGGACCGGTCCGGTCCGCCGCAACCTTTTTTTTAATATTTTTTATATGGCTAAAGACGATTATAGCCCCTAATAAGACAAATTTGATTAATTAAGGACAGGGCTATAACGGTAACTGACCATTATTATTTATTTATTTTTCAAAATACTGTCGGCGCGTGCGGTTCACGCTACCGACAGTATTTCACCTCACGCCCCTTTCAAGTGGCGCGTGCAGGCTTATATGGTGGCCGGAAATATCCAAGCAGCATCTATTCCGGTGCGCCTCCGTGTGGTCTTCCTCTACACGCGGCGCGTTCCACCCAAAGCCGGTCGTGGACGCAGCGGCGGCTGGTTAAAGCGGCTGGCCACATTTCTCTCTCTCCTGCACGTACAAGTGCAGGAGAGTCCCCCTTACTTACAGACCTTTCACTTCAGTCCCTTACTTTTCAATTTCATTTTTGGTCCTGATTTCTTATATATAAGTTTTGATTTAGTTCGATTGGGTCCTCCGATTGGAATTGATTCAATGTCCATTTTTCAATTCGGTCCTCCTTCTTTTAATTTCCGGATTGGATTGAAAAGGATGAATTTATTCGGTAAAGAAGTTTCCATTTTTGCAAATTTGTCCTTTAATTGAAAATGTTAATAAATATGATTTTCATTTCAGCCCTTAAACTTTTAATTTTTGATTTTAATCCCTTTATATTTAATTTTCATTTCAGCCCTTATACTTTGATTTTTTTTAAATTTCTAAAATAACCCCTACTTTTGTCCATGTATATATAAGTGTATTTAACACAATAATAATAATAATAATAATAATAATAATAATTTAATTGTTTTCCTTACTTGCTTTTTTAATAATGTTTTTTATGTTTTTTTTCTTCGGATAATTTGATAATTTTTATTTTTTTGGCAGTAATAGCAATGATAATTTTTATTTTTATTTTTATTTTATTTCTTTGTTTTATCATTTGTTCAAGTTTCTAGCATCTTTTTATTCTTTCATGTGGTTTTGTTTCTTTCATAATAATAATAATAATAATAATAATAATAATAATAATAATTTAATTGTTTCTCTTACTTACTCTTTTGTTAATGTTTTTGAGTGTTTTTTTTCAGGATAATTTGATAATTTTTATTATTTTAATAGTAAGAGCAATGATAATTTTAGATTTTCAAACTTTGATTTTGCTATTGTTATAGTAGGGTGTGTTGAGCCATTTTATTATATTAAATTTCACATATATAAATATTATATTTTTATTTTGATCCAGCAAATCCTATAAAAATTGTTTACTCAGCCCGCAACGCAGAACACATATTTTTTTAAATTTTCAAATTAAATGATTTTTTCAGCTAATAATTTTTTTTTTGTTTTATCATCTATTATATTTTTTTTTATGTGCTCTTTCTTTTAAGTTTTATATTGGTTTTATTGTTATTATTTTCAAGTTAGATGAATTTTTTTTCCTGATAATTATGATTTTTTTTTTGTCTTCTGTTAAAGTTATTATGATTTTTTTTGTCTTTTATTTATTTCTGTACTTTATTCATCATTAACACAATAATAATAATAATAATAATAATAATAATAATAATAATAATAATAATAATAATATATTCTTTTTCTTGCTTACTCTTTTGTTAATGTTTTTGAGTGTTTTTTCTTTCGGGATAATTTGATAATTTTAATTGTTTTTGCAATAATAGCAATAGTTATTTTGTATCTAATATTACTGGGGATAAAAGACAACCCAAGAACAAAAAATAGACAAATTTACCTAGGTTATCTACAATTAAAAAACGATACAAGTCACTTTTGTCTCGATTACATTGTTCCTTTTAAATGACAAATAAGTCATTATTATATGTTTTAATATTTATTGCATATTATCGCCTAAAAATATATAAAGAGTTAAAAAAAATGATCTCGGATTTTTTTGCAAGAAAAAAATTAATATCAGTATTCTTAAATACATTTAATATAATAATATGATGAATAAATCTTATAAAAAAAAAATTTAAGTTTATTTCTTCAGAAATTTGCAATATTTTTATTTTTAATGTGTCAGATGTAATATTACTGGGGAAAAAAACAACTAAAAAAAATAGACAAATTTACCTAGGTTATCTACAATTAAAAAATATACAAGTCACTTTCTGTTTCGATTACACTGTTCCTTTTATACGGCACATAAGTCATTATAGCACGCAAAAAAATTAAGTTTGTTTTTTCAGAAATTTACAATATTTTTATTTTTCATGTGTCAGATGTAATATTACTGGGGAAAAAAATAAATTTTTATTTGACAAATTTACCTTGGTTATCTACAATTAAAAAATATAAGAACCGCTTCCCATTTCGATTATACTATTCCTTTTAGGCGGGGAAAAAATTAATTTGTTACATATTTTATCTATTATAATGTTACTAATTAAATATTTAAACAACTAATTACAGCATGTAAAAAATCAATTAGTTTTCTACATTGAAAAAACCCTAACGCAATGCGCAGGCAAGCATACTACTTATACAACGCAAAAAACTCATTTCTAACATATTTGATCTCTTGCAATTTTAGTGATTGAACATTAAAATAATTAATTATAGCACGCAAAAAATATAAGTTTATTTGTGGAAAAAAAAATTATAATGTGTCAAATCTAATATTACTGAGATAAAAAAGCAACTCAAAAAAAAATATGCATTATCTGCAATTACAAAATATACGAACCACTTTCCATTTCAATTATACAGATTTTATCAATTATAATTTTACTAATTAAATATTAAAATAACAAATACAATACATATAAAAGCAATCAATTTTCTACATAGATAAAAAAGCCTCAGCACAACACGCGGGCATATCGCTAGTGCTATCTATGTCTAATGTCTTTTTTATTTCGGTCCCTCTTGTTTCAATCTCACTATTTCCAAAGAAATTAAAATGATAAGATGAAATTGCTGGAGAAGATGATAAAATTGAAAAAATAAATTTTTTACACAATTAATGAATAGTAGAGATCGTTTTAGATTTTTATGTAATAATTATGTTATATTTTCAAATTTTTATTTTCATTAAAAAAACAAAAATCATATTCTGCACCTAGATTTGGGTCTTTTCTGCGACATGAAGCCCATAGAACCATAGGCTTAAGTCTTCCAGCGGTCACAATCGGGGTTGAGAATGAGAAGATGAGAAACGAAATAATGGAGAAAGACGAGAGAGGGAAAGAGAAGGAGAGGGAGAATATATGCAAGAGGTGCAAGCAGACATTCACCTCCTCTTCCAACACATCTTCTGCTTGCCGTTTCCATCCATCATTTTTTGTCTGCCGTCGTCATGATGATCAAAAAAGGTACCGACCTTTCTTATTTCTCCCTTTCTTTATAGTATATATGTATTCATACGAGTGGGTTTGGACCTTTTACTGCTAGTTTCTCATGCCCTTTTGCCCAATTTGGATATATGTTTGAAAAATATTTTTTCCAATTTAATTAATTGCTTATTCTTATATTTTAGCTGTAATTATAAAGAAACACCATCGTCCATAATTCTTTCTATTCCCAATTTTCTTTTCTATCTTATGATAGCCTAGGAGACCCTTTTTGGTTTCAGTGGCTGAATGCAGGAAAAACTTTTTTTTTTTGTTTCTATCATGCTGAGTGATGTGAGCCTGGACCACCTTAATCTTAGAGTAAGTGATTTATTTTTTAGCCTCATCTGGTTAATGAGTTGCAGCAGTGTCTGGAGATAAGTGGAAGCTAGAGTTTAAATATGCAGTGAAATTTTGTTTCAAGTAAAATTTATAAGTATCTAGAAATGCTTTTGAGCAATTGAAACTCATTTGTCTCAAATGTAGAGCCTCATAATTTATGTTGATATCATATTCAGGACTCTATTCACAAGGCTATAACAGGAGGCGGATTTTGGCTAGCATTTGATAACCCAGTTTACATTTTCTTTCTTGAAGTGAAAAATGTGTTTGGTAGTGCACTTCAAAGTGTTTTGATTTTTCCATGTCAAGGTGAAATTGGAAAAGCAATGCCTTATATATGAAAAAGCTGTTTTCGGAGGGTAAATTATTTCTCTTCTTTTATCATATGGGAGTATGTACCTTGATCTTAAACATCACCTTTACCACTGCATTTGCCAATCATTACCCTCACTAACTGGATTGCTCCTAACAATCTGCCATTGTGAGAGTACATTGTTGCTTCATTGTCACCTCTGCATTTTACTGCTGCTATGAACATCACATATTTGTATCCAAAATATGATTTTGAATGCAGCATCTACAATGAGCACAAACAGAGTTGTTTTGGTTAGTTTTTGATGAATAAAGAAGAACATTGTTTTGCATTTCTTCTTTCTTTTCATTGGAGGTAAAGCACAAGTGAGTTTCATGTTCAGTAGATTGCTTTCTTGGAATGTCATTCAGGTAAAGGTAGCAAATGAATGTGGTCATAGTGATTGTGGGTTTTTGGAATGTCAGTAGATTTCTTTTCTTGGAATGTCATAGATAACTGTAATTGCTGGTTTTTGCAGTAGTATGTGCAACTGCTGTGGATTCTAGTGCTGTAATTAGTTATTTGAGTCTCATCATTGATGAAAAGAGATTGTGGTCATAGTGATGAGGGGCGGGAAATCAGAAGTGTTGTGCTTTGACATATGATGGTTTTATGGTTAAAACTCGTTGAAAGATGGTTACAAGCTTCTTTTGTGTTTAAACAAGAACTGAATCCAATATGATAGCATTTTGGTTGAAAAATGATGAAGTCATGTTTGTAGGATGAACTTATGCTAGCTTAGTGCTTTGTATTTTTGGTTGGTTGAAGGTACTATGAATTGGGACCTGAAGATCCCCCATATGCTGCCAAATTCTATGATTGTTGTGGGGCTGAGGACCCTGAGGCATCTGGCTGCACTACCAGTTTTCATGTTTCATATGATGATTGATGTAATGTTTCTCTTCATCACCTAGATTTTGACTGGATTAAATTTGAATATATATTTATACTTTCTTGTCGGGTGTCTCTAAATATATCATGGGATAATTGCCATTTGTTAGTTACTTTGCAATAAATTATCTTTATTTTATGTTGAGTATGGCTTCCGATTCGCTCAACAAGATGGTTTTGAAGGAACATGGTTGGCAAGAGTTGAAATCGATTATCACATCGATCCTTGATCCGACTGATGCTTGTTATTGTCCGTTGCTCTGGTTCATTCACAGTCGTTAGGTAAGGTAAAGTTGTTTTCGAGCTTGTGTTTTAAACATCAGTTCCTGTGTATGATCTGATTCATCATTCCATGAATATAGTAGTGATAGAAAACCTCATTGCTAGACATGCCGCACCTGCAAATAATACATATCCACAAGGGAAGAAAAAGAGAACTAGTCGAATGCAGACCAAAGTTGTGCGCCAAAAAACATGTTTCTCGGAGATGGAGGTCACTGTGGTTCAATCACAGAGTAGCAATCTTGTTCTTGACAGTTTTTGATCCAGAACATGCTCACTCTCCCCTCTATTCAATTCTTCTATGAGGGAGTTCATCAAAGTCAAAATTATCAGCTCTAATAAGGGCACTGATTTGGATGAGATTTTGATCAACTTTGATTGCTGGCCAAATTCAGCGGGAATTGGTGGTGAGATTAGATGGAGGACTAGCTGTCTCCAAATTAGAGTCTCAGGGATCTAATTTTGTAGTCTCGAATTAAACGGTTCAATATGATTTAATTATTGAATATGCGATGGTTTAGACTCTTATGTGGTCTGGTCGGCCCATAGGACAGGCCTGGTTTTGGTGAACCCTGCAGTCCACAGGTCGGCCCATAGGACAGGCCTGGTTTTGGTGAACCCTGCAGTCCAGAGGTCGGCCCATAGGACAGGCCTGGTTTTGGTGAACCCTAGAGTCCAGAGGTCGGCCCAAATATAATATGGAGAGACAGGACAACGCCTCTGCTGTTTGTCATTTTGTCTCTCAGGTTTAATATGTGGTACAAACTACAAAGTATTGCCCTAAGTTCTCTGAGGCAAGGCAATCCCTTGTAAACATATCTTCATTGTTTTTTTTCAACCCCACCATATCAAGCTGGTACCTGTACTCCTATCATTGGTTTATATTTCGGGCCGGATTAACTTTTTCAAGAATATAATTGTTTTTAGTAATATTATTAAATTTAATTAAGTGATCTGATATTGAAATCTACTAATTTGGTTTTATTCATAACTTGAGTATTTTATTAAATCATACAATAATTAAGTAAAAATAAATCAATCAATTTAATGGGTCTAAGAATAACTTGGATGACTGATAAAGATATAACATATTTTTATTTTATTTTAATAAAACATATCAGGTTTGACAAGTAACTCGTTAGTCCAAGTCAAAATTTTAAACCTCCAAACTGGATAATAGACTCTAGTGAGATTAATAACTTATGTTTATCTAAACCGTCATTTTTTTTTAACTATATGAAAACAAAAATAGATTATGAACTATTAAAAAATTTATATAAAAGACAAATTAAAAGACAAATCAAAACTAATGACAATTTAAAATAAAATCATGCAGTTTATTTCTCAACCAATATAAAAAGGTAAATTAAAATAAATTATCAACTCTAAATACCAATAAATATATAATATAAGGAACAAATTAAGAAAAAACAATATGCAAAAAAAAAATAGGGGTCAAAATAAAAAAAAAAGTATGAATTATTATTATAACCCACAATGTGAATGTGTATGAAGAAACAATGTTTCCCCCATATTTTTTAACTTTAAGTATAAAATATACTTTTCAAATAACCTGAGTTTTTCACTTAAATCGCTTATCTTAATTCAACCCTCCATTAAAAAAACATGAAATTAGATGCTTAAAAAGGCTTGATTGTGTAAAGATAACATTTGAGGAACAAAATTAAAATTTATCAAAAAAATACTATTATAATTTGCAATTAATTGTTAGAGGATGAACAATAGGAGAATTTACAGTAAAAGAGTCACATCGTTTATATTATAGGCAATTTTCTATGTTTTGTTTATTATTATTTTACTCAATCAAACGATAAAAAAAAAAAGACAAACACATTCAATTACATGAATAAAATAAAAATATAATACATGGTTACACATATTAGAAATATTATCTGAAAGTACAAAAAAAATATTGTCCAAAATATAGTTTATGTACTTAAAACATAAAAAGAAAAGAGAAGGGGTATTAATTTAAATATAATATTTTTACATAAAAAAACATGAAGAAAAGGGAGAAAGGGTTAAGCGTGGAAATGCTTGACGCATTTATGGTGGGCATTTTTTTTTCATTGCTTTAAAAAAATATCAAATGACATGTCGCCCTAATATTGTCTGGATTCCGGCTACAACATTGGCTAGCTAGAAAATCAAGACTTAAGAGTTTTTAATATAAAACTTGTTTTTCAACCTTTTTTTTTTTTTTTATCTAAAACACTAATAAAACAATTTAGAAATAATGATAAACTTATCAATGATATCAAAAAATCCAAAAAACAAAATCAACCTAAGCTCAATTTTTTTTCCATGAACTCTAAAGGTAAAAAACACACATGATATGAACTTCTCTCATCAAATAAAATAATTTAACACATTTTTTATTCGTTTGGTGGCCTATATTAGTGCCAAGAATGTGTTTCTTTTTCTACCGCCGGAATCCAACGACCCTTCACACTCTCTACCAAGGACTAAAAATAATAAAAATCAACTTCTATACCAAAAGTGAATTTGAAAAATATTGGGGCACCAAGTTTGAGGGGCAAAATTTATTTTGTTTTAAACTTATGATACACCACAAATGTTTGATGTCTTTTTTATTTCAGTCCATATTCTTTCAATCTCATCTTTTCTTAAGAAATCAAAATAAACTAGTGTTCAAATAGAATGAAATTGTTGGAAATGATATATTGAGGACCAAATTGAAAAAATATTTTTTTATGCATAGGTGGTGAACAGTGAAAAACCCATACATTTAAGGTTTTTAAGTAATTATTATGATTTTTTTTGTTTTTAGTATCAGCATATTAATTCATATATGAAAACATCAAAAATATCATTTGAAAAAAAAAAATTGAACGCAATTTTAAAACTAAAAACAAATATTTTTCATTTGGAAATGCATCAAAGTTATTTATTTATTCTTAAAAAAATTATTTTTAACATCATCATCTGAAAACAATCTAAAAATATAAAATAATTAGTTTAAAGCAAAAAAAAAAAATTCTTTCAAAAACTTTATCGTTTAGGCCATGGGTATTTATCTTAGTTTCAAACTATAAACATCTTATCTCTTTAGCAATTTCAGCCAATTTGGTCACTCCCCGCACGCCTGACAGTTGTTATGATTTTTGCATGTTGGCATTAAATGCACTTTTGTCTTAAATACTTGTTGAGTTGTTTTAAATATTAATTGATAATAACAATTGATGTGGACTTTATGGTATAATTGGATTCTAAGTTATATCCTCACCGGGGAAAAAAACATTTCTTTATTTTGTTTTTCTATATATGACCAATGAGATGCCAAAAAGAAAAAAAAAAGTTATGAGAGAAAGTATTCGGTGTTTAATTTAGTTAAATAATACCTAATGTTTTTCTATATATGACCAGGTAAATAGTTGATTCGTGATCTGCATAATAATTTTTAAATTCGAGTTAGAGTATGTATTTTCTTATAAAAATTTATGACAATCAAAATTTTATTTATTTAACTAGACTCATAAAGTATATTTATCATGGGATTAAGTTTTCTTACATGCAAAATGTAAGCAGTTGCTTTATTTTTTTCCCTCTTTTATGAAGGATGAACTTGTCCCCTTCAATGATATAAAGGCAAAGCAAAACATGCCACGTGGGAGAACATGTTGGCTGCTTGAATATATTTCTGTTTTGCCATTGTTCATTGTATGTAGAGGGGGATGATTGCAACATTGTTTTTCTTTCATGCACACTACACTGATTGCTCCTTTATTGGAAAACTAGTCGCCTGTAGCTATTCTCATAACTTTTATTTATTTATTTCTTGAAAAAATAATATATATTTATGAGAATTAAATTCTGAAGTAAAAAAAAAAAAGGTGATGGGATAAAATAATGAAGCTCGAGCAAGGCTAGGCTTGCACTATAAGGGTCGTGCGACAAGCCTTTCAAAACAATAGACCATATGTTGGTAGGGATGGAAGGCGAGGCTTGTGCACTTGGCCTAAAAGCAAATAACTTAGTCATGTCTAGGACTACACGTCTAGTTTCTTTTTTTCCTTTTGTTTTTAAGCAATCAAACAACATTCTATCTATCTATCTATCTATCTATCTATTATTATTATTAAAAAAAGATTGGCAACATGTCATCAATTAAGGTAAGTAACATAACATTCATTAATACATTTTTTGTCATGGAGGTCCAAATTTATGGATCCTAAAATCCTAATTTATAACTTTTTCCCTTTAAAATTTTGAAAAGATAATAGGAATCTTAGTAACATCATTCTCAACTTAAAACACCCTCAAATCACTCTGAAATCTAATAATCAAATTGTAAATATAAAAATGTATAAGTTTCAGTCCATTTTTTCGGCCTAGCTAATAGAAAAAAAAAACCAACTCTATAAAACTCCCCTCTCTAAGATAAACTTATTGACACAAAAATTATTTTTTTATTAGTTGGGATATGGCCGACCAAAATATCATCTCTCTCCTTCGTATACTTAGATGACTTTTTTTCTCCCCTCTTAATATCTATAAACTATAACATGACAAAAATAAAGTTTAAAATCAAAACTTGAAATCCAAATAATACAAGAAGTGAAACTTCAAGGGAAAAATTGAAATTTTTCATGTCTTTTGAACAATGAAAATAAATTAGTAGGTCTTTTTATTTTGTATTGATTAAGTTTTTGTTCTTTTAAATTTTAACAATAAAATAAGGTTCTTTGATAATCCAAATATATGAGAGCATGAAAAGCCAAACAAATCCAAACATAACTTTCTAATATAATTTGCAATGATGATATAACAAACAAGTGCAATTCCATGGTCAAATTGAAATAATAATAATAATCAAGGACCTAAAAGGAAAAACGTGCTATAAATATTGATGTGAACAATTAGCAGAGTGCACGTAAACACTAACAATTGTGAATTTATTATAGTAGAATCTTATTTGTTTTAGTTTATATTATAATAATTGCTAAGATTATATGGAAGCAACTATGTTTTTCTTTAATGGCTGGTAAGATGCTAATATTCTTCAACTTTCCCCCCATATTTATCTACCTTATCTATCTATATTCTTGTTTTTTTCATTATATTAAGTTTGTTTGATTTTTCTTTTTGTTTCTTGTATCTTTCTATCATTTCATGATTTTTTTTACTTTAATGAAAGTTTTACATAAACTACTAATAAATTAGAATTCAAAATTCTAATCTAGCAAAAATAAAGAGTATTAAAAGGAAAATTAAGGTATATTAAAAGGAGATTGTTAATTGTTTGTACACTTGTATAATATTTTGTAATTTTAGATTTAAATCCTAGATCTTATGTGATATTTTTATTGCATGTTTTTTGATGTTCTTATTGATAAACCCAAATTTAATAGGCTTTAAACCCCTAACAAACTAAAAAGAATGGGTTTAGGCACTATTTGGACCCGATGATCATGGGTCATGAGTAATGTGTTTGTGCCCATTTCCCATTCTTAATAGGTTTAGACAACTCGTCTAAGTCTAACACTGTCTTGGTGATTTTTCAAGACCTCTATATGGGTGCTTTAATATTCTATACTTATCATCTAATATATATTATTTTGAGTGAAATAAAACTCAAAATATCAATGGATGTAATGAATCTTCAATATTTTATCTTAAAAAACACGACTCACGAGCTATAAATAACTTATGAATACTTCGAACTGTAGGTTACAATCTTTTCATTCTTAATATTGAAACTTATATTTTTAGAGTTTATCTTTCTAAAATATCATTTCACTTTCTCTCTTTACAAAGATACTTAAGCACCTAAAAGTCTCTATATCTACTAAAAAGAACTTTTGCGGGTACCAACCACTAGCCACCTTGGCCTAACAAACATTGTTGGTGGCCTAACAAACATTGGTATAAGCTATCAACCATACTTCTTAGGAAGAATATATTATTTTGTTAGAACAAAGATATTAACTAATTATCCAACATATAAGCCTTGCTCCTAAGCTACTTGGATTTTATAGGACCTCATCATTAATGCTATTTGTAGGGAATTGAACAAAAAACCAGTTCATTATTGTTTCACAAAAGCATATTTCATGGCTGACAAAACCCTAACATAGAAGTGGTTGTGCTTATGACCACACTCATAACTACACTTCATGGTAATGCTCACAATATGTATAGAGACTTCTACACTTCAAAATTTGTCACGAGGACTTAGGGAGCTCTAATAATACATAAAAGGTGAGTTCCACCTACTACATGAGCTTCACTTACTAAATGAGCTCTACCTACTAAAAGACTTTCGTATACTAGACAAACTCTACTTACTAGAAACTTTTCAAATCTACTACGGAAATTCCACCTACTGGAAACCCTTCAAATGATTGGTATGAGGTTTTCCTAATACAATAAAATCACTCTCCATGGAATTGATATGAGATATAACTAGTACAATAACACTACTCTTAAGAAAATTGGTATGAAGTCTCTCTAGCTCAATAACACAATTCTTTAAGGGATTTATATGAGGTCTTCTTAGTACAATAACACCACTTCTCAAGGGATTCGTTTGATTTTTCTAATGTGATAACAACACCCTCCTTAGGTTGCCACTTATATTTTTCCCAAGTATGGGCTCATCTTTTTATGGTTTCTCCCTATCCATTTAAATATTTTCTAAGTATGAGTTCCACCCCTAATGTTTTCCTCTAATAAGAGTTCCTTGAATAGAAGTTGAGTTCCTATATTGTGTTTAGTTTATGGTAATTCTAGGTCATTAAAACCATTAAATATCTTTTTTAGCCTATAAGATTTCCTTTGCTTCATAACCATGAACTATAACTTGCATTATAATTTTTTTAAAAGCCCTTTTTAATTAAGCAAGTGATTTGAACTAATAAATAATGCTCTCAAAACATAAAGAGCCTTTTCAATAACGATCGTGATTTCAGAAACTAAGTTACTGGTTAATTTGCATACTAATAAAGTAAGTGTTTAAAAAGAGATAAATTCTCAACTGGACCTCAAGTGTTTACTCAAACCTCTTACTATTTGAAAATCACATGATAACACCTCATCACATACCATAAAATAATATATCTAAAATAAAATATTAAAATTAACATAAATAACCAAAGAAAAACTATTTTAATTGTACGAGGTGTCTATTTTAGTTTTCAAAATTCAAGACAATTAAAGGACCACATGAATTGAATATCGTGTGTTGGGGTTTTGAACAAAAAAGCTTTACTTTCAAAATACTTATAAAAATTGACATTTTTTTATTTTCATTTTAAAATTTAGACTTGAATGGGCATTACCTTGAAATTTATGAGTTAATTCCAAAATAAAAAAGATTTGCTAGTAAAGAGAACATTGAAGAGTTTGCGAAATCGTCGCATAAATAAAATTGAAAGTTCTTGATCATCCTTGGAAGTTCAGTATTCAAGGGCAATAATTGCATAATTCATCACAATGTTGTCAAATAATGTTCAATTTAATTCAAGCATTTCTATTTCAAGAACTCCCTTACTTTAGTCTTTATGGTGGCTGAAACACAAAACACCCACTACCAAGTGTTCATTTCATCATTCTTAATCACACCATTCAAATTTATGAAACGCAAGCTAAAAATTATTTCATATTACACTTATGAGTTCAATTTCTATCTTTTATTTGGTTTCTTCCAAAGATGTTCATCATACAAATGTTTCTTCATAATTCCTCATTTTAGCCAAACATGGTATCTTTTTGTCTTCTAATTTATGCATGCAAATCATCATTTTCATAACTAACATGTTTATCAATCTTTTAAGTTCTCAATCAAACAAGTTCTTCAATATATGATGTTAAACATTGTCTTAGCATATGCATAAATTCTATTTTAGCTCAAGTATTTTGCTAAGAGTATATCTAGATCACCATTGATACATTCCATAATTTCTTTTCTCCCTTCCTTTGTATTTTCCACATGCCACCCCTTAAGGGTTTGTTCATCAACATGCATCAATTATCTTTATTAGAGATTTTGAAATTACATTCTTTCCAATTAATCTTCTTAGGTTTGCAAGTGCAATGGACTCTTGATCATTCAATTTGAGGTTTCTTCCTCACCATATCACCAAGATTTCAAAGTAACAAGTGGTAGGGCGACTTCCTTCTTATCCTCATGTTTTTAATTTTTTTTCCACTCTTCCCTCTCTTTTCACTTGAGTATTTAAGAGGATGACATGCATAAAGGCGATTTTTACTCTTCCTACCCCTCTAAGGTTTCTTTCCTTCTATTTCTATCTTAACAAACCTCCTAATCTCTTCCTGTTTTCACATTTTCAATCCTTTTTTTTCACCCTCCACCCTTTTCTCCGTCAAGCAAAATATTTTATTTTTATCAGAAATCTTTTTTTTTTGTAAAATAAATCAATTCTAAAAATGAAAAAAAAACATATTTGGATTTTCTCTCCTACTTTTATATATGAAAGTTAAACTATCTATCACAAATCACAAGCTTAAATTCTTATGTATTTGCTTAAAGAAACTTCAATTTTGTTATTCAGTTCTCAATATTTTTTTCTATTTAAGGTTTTATAGAAATGGTAATTTGATGATGAAGGGATCGATTGTGTTGGTGTTTGAAATTTTGTTTTGAGCATTTAATTGAATTTTTTTATAAATGCTTGAAATAAAAATATTTCTTTATATATACATAGATGTGTTACCACCTTATAGGATGATTTTCAAGCACATTCAAAAGTTAATCATTTTTGTTATATTATGACAAGGAAACTGATGGTGTGAACGGAGGACCAATAGCAAGCATTAAAACAATATCGATGATGAGGAGGCACTTCTTTAAGATAAAATGGATATTATGTCAACCCATCATTTGAGACGAGTTTAGTAAAACAAAATTATTTAATAGGTGATACAATGATAAGAACTTGGGATTAATGAGTTTGTTCTCTATGGTCTCTGGTTCGAGTCCCTGTGATTGCTAATATAATGGTCACTGAAGACTTATATGATCGTTAACTTCAGGGTCCATGAGATTAATCGAGGTATACGCAAGCCACCTGAACACCCATGTTAATAATAAAAAAAAAAAGCAAAACAAATCATGAGATTTAAACTATCACCAGACTTTAATACTTTCATGATTACTTAATTGGATTTGCTTACAACTTCAATATGGTTTTTCACAAATCAAAATCTCATAATTGTAGTGATGATTGATCAGCTATTCACACCAAGAAGAGAAAAGATAGCTTGCAGGTCGCTGGTCAGCTTCTCACCTTACAAAAGCAAAGCATGGTTCTTAACAACTTGCTATTTAGATAAATGTTAGTTGTTACGCTATGAATATTCCATTCTTTCTCCATGGACCATAATTGACACACACATATAAAGATAGATGAAAATGAGACAAACACAAATTAATCTATAAATGACTTGGATGAAAATGAGAGGAGGAGCACACATCCAACTTACATTAATCGATGAAATTTGGTGGTTGGTGGTGTGGAGGTGCGCCTGCTCCTACTTTGGATGAGACAACCAAAACGAATATAGCATATAATGGCAGAAAGAGACTTGAAAACTATTTTACAAGGCTCCTACTTTGGGTGTTTCAAAATTAATTAGGAGCAAATTGTGTCTACACAACTGTTCTTGCATTGTAGAATGGCATTGATGCCTTAAAAGCAAAATAAATGTATCTTTCAACCTGGAGCTCCAATAATAATATTTTAGTGGCACATTTGGTGAATTTGAGAGGCCAGACAATGCCTTCCCGTCCGATAAAGAATCTTACTGGTTATCACCATCCACGAATATTTATTTATTTATTTATTTATTTATTTATTCTTTTCTCACCCACCCTGGAAAACCACACTGTCCCCAAAAATTAAATGCGATACTTTAATTACTATTTTCTTTGGATTTAGCTCTTGTTCTCTTGCTCCTATTTGTCTTATCTAGTTTTTTTTTTATTTCATCTTTGTATTTCTATTATTTTAGATGGTCTTTAAATTTATTTATTTTACACAATTTAATCCTTGTTTTTTATTTTATCAAATTTGATGTTTATTTTCTATATTGATAAATTTTTATCTTAATATTTTTTGGATTGATTTTTTTATTTCATTCTTCAATATCAAATATATCAAGTGTTGGGCTTCTTGATTCATCGTGGTTCTAGAGCTTAATGGATTACAAATTTGAGAGATTAATTCGGGTTTAGGAGGTTCTCTCGAGTTTGCTTGGTTTTTCTTCCTTAATCTTTTTTTTTATTTCATCTCCAATATTACTATTTTATTTTATTTTGGTTTACATGGGATTTTTCAACCGCTTTGAGATTTCACATGGATTGTGATGAGTAGGGGTGAGCAAACCGAACCGAATAACCGATTTAACCGAGAAAACCGGAAAAAACCCCGAAAAACCCGAACCGAAAAAAAAACCCGATTAAACCGATTATAAAATTAGTAAAAACTGTCCGGTTCGGTTCGGTTTGAAGTATTAGTATAAAAAGAAACTTAAGAAACCCTAACCTAAGAACACATTACCGTCGCCTCCCTCTGCCAAATCACGTGAATATTTCCACAAAAAAATCAGTTTGAGTCCAGAGGTCTGCATCTCCTCCCTCATCCTCATCTCTGCAACGCCTCCCTCCTCTCTCTCTGTAAATCCAGCTCTTCTCTCTGCAAATCCAACTCTCTCTGCAAAATCAAGCTTCTCTCTCTGCAAATCCAACCCCTCTCTCTGCAAATCCAACTCATCCCTCCTCTCTCTGCAAATCCCACCGCCATCCACCGTCCTCAGCCCAAATCCCACCGTCCCTTCTCCCTCAACCCAAATCCCAGTGAAGTCAGTCCAGACTTCAACCTTTTCCCTCTCTCCCTCACAGATCTCTCCCTCAGCCTACAAACCACCCCTTCCCCCTCAGTCACACCAACCTGCAACACATCCTCAGCCACGCCTGCACGGAGTCCATCCTTCTCCCTCATATCAACGTTGATGACGAAGAGGAGGCACCAAAAATCAAATTCGGTTTTATTAATTTTTTAATCAAAAAAACCAAACCGGACCGAACCGAAAATGGTCGGTTTTGAATATATTCGGTTCGGTTTCGGTTTGTTTTTTTTTTAAAAAAAAAATTGGTTTGGTTACTTTTTTGACAAAAAACCGAACCGAACCGAAAATGCTCACCCCTAATGATGAGAATGCAAAATATCATTTTTTTTTACATAATATTTAGTCTTTTATAATAACTTTATGCCTAAATGTACTCATTATTTTATATTTTGATTAAAGATACAAATGGAGTTATTAAGGGCAAAACAAAGCTAATTGGGGAATTATGGGCAATATCAACACAACTACATGATCCAAGCACGACTCTCTCATCCGAACTCCAATTTAGATGATTCAAAATGACATGTTTCAAGAGATACAAGGTCAAACTAGGCAAGCAAATCTATTACGATGTGATTCATGTTTTGAAGCCTCTAGACTTATTGCAATAATTCTAGCTAAAAAATGTTTTTTCTTGCTACATTAGAGCTCTATTTTACTATTTAATAATTTCATTGACTGTTCATATTTAATGGTTATTATTGATGGATAATAACTTATAGGCTTTTAAGAGGAAAATCAAACTTAACTCTCTTGATTTCTCTTTTTATTCTTCATGGAGTTTTCATAATGGTAACATGCAACTAAATTCTTATTTAGTGAAAGGAAACAAAAGCTTTGAAATCAATAAAACTGTGAAATCTAATATGTTTTGATTTTTTAATTTATTCTTTGAGTACTTAATGTTTACCCGTACCTATTTTCATGATTAATTACTAAGAGGCCTACTAGTATATTATTCATTGAAATATCTTGTTAGTTAGAGATCAAATATGTAATTATTTTATCTTTCTAATTTACAAAGCATCTAAGATTTAATGATTTGTTGCGTTAGAAATTAGTAAATCTTAGGAAGAATTATTGACTGAGTTAAATGCAATTTTTGTGATTGTATTTAATTTAAGTATTTAATGTTCTCTAATGCTTATTTTCATGATTGTCATGTTTAATTACTATGAAGCCTACTGGTTTATTACTATTTAGTTTCATCAATCTCTCTAATTTTTAAGCCTGAAATTATATTAAAATTTAGCCTTTGTCTTTGATTATTTAGTAGTTAGGGTTTATTAGATTGTTTGTTTTCTAATTTTCCACAACTACGAAAAGATAGAAAAATAGTACTAATGATGAATACTTAAAATTGTCTTTGTTATTATCATGATAGTGGTTCTCCGCGTGTCTATCATGGAGACGGGGAAAAGCGTGGAAAAACATTTTTTTTATAATCATAAAATTATTATTATAATTTTTACGAGTCGCCACCTAGTATTAAGGTCACTATGGGTAAGAGGACTTCTTGGACAAGAGAAAGACGTATCACCCCGAGTGCACCCTACCTAAGGTAGACTGCATTATTGTTTTTTTTTTCTAGATCAAATTTTTATTTGTTGGTCTTTCTAAGGTTCAAAGTAGATCTCTTTTCGTGAGGGAGTCTCTACATCATCGAGTCAAAAACCTATCATTCCATGGTTTGAATTTTGCATTGCATTTATTGTCTTTTTAATACCTAAGATTTGTATTTTACAATATTATTTTACACCTCACATATTAAAGTATACACCTAAATAAAATGAGCAAAATGGTTGTTGAAAGATTTTTTTATATTTTATCCAAACTCTAACGGATAATCATAAATTGGTGACTATATCTATTTTGAATTTGAAAACATGAGACAAAAATGCATTTTTTTGTTTTTTGTGAAAATATTCATTTGATGATATCAAATTTAGGATTTGGCCGTATGCACGAGAAGAAAAAATATTTTTTATATTTTTCAAATATTTATTTTTTTTGGAAATTTCAGATAAAAAATAGATTTTTTTATACTAAGTTTGTATACTCAACGTAGACTTACGGACCAATATTGAAAAAAAAATAGTAGAAAAAATCCCAAAAATGTTGAAATATATTTTAATTTTGTTTGTATTTTTTATTTTATTTTCTTGAAGGAAAAAAAGCACTCAGGTGAATAGTATAGAGTGAACTAATACACTTTGCATTGTTCACGTATTACATGAACTGCACTGAGGGTGAAGGAAGGTGAGAAGGTTACCTGGCGTGGAGTACTCCGGTGTGAAGTGGAAGCTCCGTTGGTGGTTGTGGTGGCAGCGGTGGCTGGAAAATGCAAGAAACTATGATAGGTGTAGTCACGGGTGAGGAAGAGAGGGGAGAAAAAGGTGAAGACGGTGTTGGTCCTCAATGTATATGACACTTTTCTAGTGGCTATGAGAGGTGTTGGTCACCAAGATGGTGGCAATGGTGGATGGAAAATGCAAAGGAACCATCGGTGAAGAAAAACTAGGGAAGGGGCTAGTTTTTTTTTTTAATTTTGGTTTCTTATTTCTCCTCCCTCAAACCATATATTTTAGCTCTATTTATAGTTGGTGATAAAGGGTAATCTTTTCTATACTTGGATTAAATTTTAGTCATTGGTTTAAAGCAAAACCATCTTAATCGTTGGCTCAAAGTAGATATCATGAACTGTCAAAATTGACAGGTACAACAGGCTGCCTGAATTGTCAATTTTGGGGTTGAACTACCACTTAAGTAGTCTCCATCATCCAGAATTGACCATACCCCAGTATAGTCAATAATCAAGGGATCATTTTCATGCACGTTTTGTCAGATTTGATGAACGATACAGGCATTAAATGCATTTGCAAAGTTGGTACCAAAGCAGGATTTTCTTCAACATTTTAGGGAAGAAAATAAATAGGTACTATTGGGCTCTAAAATTCGTCCAAAATATCCAATTTATTTTTTCCACCACATAACCTTTTTTATTCTTATTTTTATTTCAAGTAAATTTTGAGAATAACTCAGAAATATGTTATGACAGTTGTCTCCCTATTTACAAGGCTTACGAGTAGAGTGTTAATGAGAGACTCTAGATAGTAAGCCTTGTAAAGAAGAAGAAAAAAAGAGGGAGAATGGACTTACCAGATCAAGAGATGATTTGTCCATCTGAAAGTATTTAAGATGAGGATTATAAAGCGCACTCAAAAGGGAACAATAAGATAGAGCTAAAAAACACACTACCTAAGAATTAAGGGCTAAATATCACACTCAAATGATAAAAAGATGAATTTGTGAAGGGAAAGATAATGTTTGTAAAGATAACAAGATGGTTTCATTATAATGGGTGATCTACCTAAAAAATATCATGCAGATAGTGAAAGACATAAAGGTAGTCTCATTGTAATGGGTGATCTACCGAAGTGAAAGTGATGAAGTTGGTAAAGACACAAAGATGATCTTATTGTAATGGGTGACCTATCCAAGTGAAAGTGGTGAAGATGGAAAAAATCTTAAAGATGATCTCATTGTAATGAGTGACCTACCCAAGATAATAAAAATCTCAAAGATAGTCTCATTATAATGAGTGACCTACCCAAGTGAAAATGGTGAAGAATTCATGGAATGAGAGATAAATCTAGAAAACACATTATCTAAGATCCATTGTTGGTGGCTAGAAAGCGCACCCAAATGATAAGAAACGAGATAGGGCTAGAAAACACTATCTGAGATGATGGTTGAAGGATATAAAGCACACTTAAACAAAAAGAGATAAAGCTAGAAAGTGCATTATCTGAGTTGGTGGTTGAAGACTGGAAAGCGCACTCAAATGAGAAGGGAAAAGATAGGGCTAAATAATTCACTATCTTAATTGATGGTTGAAGACTGGAAAACGCACTCAAAGAGAAGGGAAAAGATAGGGCTGAACAATTCATTATCTCAATTGATGGTTGAGAACTAGAAAACATATTCAATAGAGGAGGAAAATTGAGTTGAAAAGAACATTATTTGAATTTATAGTTAAGGGTTGGAAAACACACTCAAATGAGAAAGAGAGATATGATTGAAAAAAACACTATCTGAGTTGATTAAGGGCTAAAAAGTGCACTAAAACAAGGATAAGGGAGTTAATGTTAAAAGTGCATTACCTAAGTTATTGGTTAAGGGCTAGAAAGCGCATTCAAATGAGATGAAAAGTGGGGCTAGAAAGCACATTGCTTATGTTAATTGAGGGCGCATAGACATACTGAAAGAAACAGAAGAGATTAGGGCTCGAAGGCCCACACAAAAATGATCATAGAAGGTTTGTAAGCTATAGTCCTTCCAAAACATTTTCCTTAGATCCTCGGTATTGATAAAATGCATGATGATGCAAGTTACTTACCTGAGAGATGTAGGTCCCCTTTTTTCTTCATGTTCTTCTTGTTTTATAAAAATTGGATGGCTACTCGCTTCTACTTACTATAGCCACAACTAGTGATTTTGGCCTCTAGGGATGACAAATTTTTAGAATATATTCATATGAACCCTGCTTAATGACTTTTAATTTTGCTTGGCATCCTCTGTCTTCTCATTGAAGGAACAGTGGAGCCAATTTCATTGCATTTTTATATTGCCCTCAGTCTGGTCATGCCCCTCAAGTGTTTTAGGCTTTAAGTGATTTTAGGTAGAGGATATGTAGGAAAGAGTTGGTTATTTACAAAGATTGATTTGATGTAAGATTTTTGTAATTTCAAAGTCATTCCAAGCATAAAAATCATGTTAGTTTAAAACAAACTTGCTCTTGAAAGAATTCAAGTGATCCTATTGTAAGGTTTTATGTTACTTTTGATGGAAATGTGAAATGATGTTTATTTCATGCCTTGCAAGTTAGAAAGTTTTATGTTGCTTTTGATGAGAATGTGAAATGATGTTTGTTTCATGTCTTGCATGAAAGAAGGGTTTTGATCAAGTCTTGTGAAATATTTGTAAGTCTTGTTTTGATTGGAAAAGCATTGTTTATCGATCTAGATCGTCTGCCTTTGATCAGAAAGGGCTTGATTAGGTGTGTAATGTAGGCTTCGATTGTTGGCTACAAAAAATAATATTTGTAGGCTCAAAAGGTGTTTACGAGTTTTGAAAAATAAGGATTATTAGAGCTTGCTCTTAGAGATCCTTTTGGTTCATAGGTTTTAGAACTTTTAAAATTGACTCACAAAATGGTTGGCCATCCCCCAATATTTGTTTTGGGCTTTTCTCTTTTTTGTTATTATTATTGGGTTGTGAGCACTATCACATGCTTGTTATTTTGTTATGTTGTGCTCAAATAATTTTTACTTTTATACCCCTCAGCTTTGTTTGGTACCATTAGTCATTGAGGACCATTTTATAGATTTAAAGGGCCTTTTAATCCTTGCATTTATTCTTCAGTGTAGGGTGTGATCCTTATCATGGTTAATTATTAAAAAAAAAAAACTTATTTAGCTCAACAGGGATTGCAAGGGTTTTTTTAGAGTTATGAAGGGATATCAAATATGGTGTTTCCTCATTTTAAACACAAGCATTTAAAATCAGAAATTTTTGTTTTTCCATGCAAAATGGTTTTTTTATTATTTGTTTAGCTAAGACCTTAGCTTTATTATGTGGGTTTTTGTAGGTATGAGATCACCTTTCAAGGAAATCACATGAATTCCCAAAACTTATTTGTTAAACAAACATCAATTTTGACCTTTTCTTTTATATTAGACTTTGATTTGCCAAAAATCTTTATGAAATCATGAGATCATGTATAATTTAGATGAAAGGGTATAAGGTGTTTGTTTTAATTAAGCAAAAACATGTCATAAACACAAGAAAATACATGATTTTATTTAAAATAAAGACTCATTTAACAAAGTCTTGTGGCATTATAAGCTAAATTTCTAGCAAGACTAAAACATGACAAAGTCAAAACACGTGTGTGGACATGATTAGACAAAGAGCGATTATAGAAACAAACTTCATCTTTCACTTCTAGTGCACTCTCCTTCAAAAATTATTACAGGTAGCATTTCAATGATATGGACATTGGATACACCTCTTAACTAGTTCCCTTGATTCATCATTTCAATGATATGGACATTGGATACACCTCTTAACTAGTTACCTTGATTAATCAACTAGTTCCCTTGATTCATCATTTCCATCAAGCAGTTAATCCACTTCCTGGTTTATTATTTTTTAGTTTCATCAATCTCTCTATTTTTTAAGCCTGATATTATATTAAAATTGAGGTTTTTTTCTGGTTATTTAGTAGTTAGGGTTAAAAAAAAATTTAATTTACTACAACTAAGTAAAGAAAGTAAAATAGTATTAATGAGGAATATTCAAAGTATGAATTGATATATATGTATTGATGATTAGTTTTAAAAGACTTGATGACATTTGTTGACTTAGATCAAGGTTTGTTCTTTTGATTAATTGCAATAATTTATATAAGTGTCTATTACTTGTTTTCTTAAAATTAATTATGTTATTATCAAATCATCCTATGCATCTTGATTCATAGATATAAAACTAGACCAGATACTCTTCAAGGGAATGATCCTTACTTTCACTACTACATATATTTTTAAGAGTTTAATTTTTATTTTTGGTTCTATGCTACAACACATTAGATTGCCTAAGATTTTTTTTGTCTTTGTTAGATCTAGAATTTTTAAAAGGGATTTTGTTTTAAAATTAAATTAAATTTATTAATCTAATGCTTCAATATTAAATTGGTCAGGTAATGAGCTTTATTGTTTAGGCTCGTTCTGAAGTTTAACAAATTCCTAGTTTAATTAACATAGGTTTAAAAGGTTCACTTTAATTGCCTCTAGTTTTTATTTAGTCCTTTTTTAGATCTAGGCATTTGGATTGGTCTCGTATTTCCTCAAGTTTTTTTTGTCATTGTTACTTATTAAATTAATTTGTTTTATTTTTCAATATTAAAGTGGTTCTAGGGTTTAATGGATTGAGGATTAGACATATGAATGTGGGTTTAAAAGGTCTACACGGATTGGCTCAAGTTATTTTCATTCTTTGTTAAATCTAGATTTTCTAAAAGTAATTTTATTTTTTCATTAAATCAAGTTATTTTATATCATCCTTCAATATTGGATTGGTTTGAGTTTTTTTTTTCCTAATCTTTGGTAAAGCTTTACTTTTAATTTATTTATTTTCTCATTAAAAATTAAATTGGTTAGGTATTAAGCTTATTTATTGAACCTGGTTTTAAGGTTTAATGGATTGTGAGTTTAAAAGATTAACTTGAGTTTTAAATTAAATTAACTTCATTCTTCAGCATTGGGTTGGTCTGTATTGCCTTTTTTTGTTTTGTTTTATAAGATCTTTCTTTTTATAAAAGAATTATTTTTAATTAAATTATATTAATTTATTTAATCATTCAATATTAAATTGTTTAGGTATTGAGCTTCTTTATTTAGCCAAAATTTGTGGTTCAATTTATTTAATTATTCAATATTAAATTACTCAAGTATTGAGGTTTTTTGTTGAGCCGAAATTTATAGTTTAATGGATTGTAGATTTCATAGATTAATCTTAGTTTAGAGGATTCACTTAGAATGTCTTAGATTTTTTTTAACCTTTTTTAAATCCAACTATTTGAAAAAGAAATTTGTTTTTTTAATTAAATCAAATTCTTATTTTATCATTCACCAATGGATTAGTTTGGTATTGCCTCTCTTTTTTTGAATAAATTTTATTTTATCTTTCAATATTAAATTGGTTAGGTATTGAGCTTGTTTGCTAAGTGTGGATCTATGATTTAAGAGATTATAGGTTTGAGAGTTTAATTTGAGTACCTCAGTTTGGTTATGTTTTAACGCTTGTTTTTTTTTTTTCATCTTTAAATAGTTTCTTGATTTTTTTCACTTCCTATGAGATTTTCAATTTGTTTTGAAAAACGACATGAGCCAAGCATGAGATACTTGTTTTATAGTCTTATTATGTTTTCTTTTTGGATTGCTATTCTAACAACAGTGATGTCCTTTACTTTTCTAAAACTTATATTTTTCTTGCTTCTTTTGAATTGAAAAAAAATCTTTTATCACAACTAATTGATCCCATTTTGTGAGTTTTTTTCAACAATTTCCAAGAATTATTCTTTTTCTCTTCCAATTTGTACACTTTCTCTCTCTATCCTTAAATTCACTCCCTAGTTTTTTACTATAGTTTGATTACCTAGGTAAAAATTAATTAGTTCTTACTTTCCATTCCATATGATTTGATAGAATATGGATAAAATAAAGGTGAAGAAGAAGAATTCACAACTTTGTTTTCTTTTTTTAATGGCGTCAATATGTTTTCAAAAAGAGAGAAGATTTTTCTTTTATTTTTGATAATATCACTCTTAAATTGTTCCATATGTTATTTGTATTAAATAATACTTTTTGCATACCAATTTAATTTTTATTTCATATATCTTTTTAAGATAGTTAACTAGGAATTTTCATCCTTAGTAATAAAAGTTTTTTCTCTTAATATATTGTTTTATAATTTAGAATTACACTACATAACATGAGGTTTACAAGTTACGAGACCATTTAATACAAGAAAAGGAAAGACAATATCATTAGTAACATAAAAAAATCTTGAATAAATTTAATACCTCTCTTTTAACAACATCAATATCAAAGATCCAAGAGCCATCATCTAAAGAAAGTTTTTCAATCAAGTTCCTCTTTCAGTTATTTATAATTATAGTATGAAAAAAACAAGTATTTATTAGATCCACAAAGCCTACATTTTTAAAAACCAAAAAAAGCTCCTCATATCATAAGATGTTATTATATTCCTTTTGTAACTTTAATTAAGATGTAATGATGTAACATTTTAGATAGTGAACACCTTCAATTCTAGAAAGAATTCTCCTATTTTTATAAGCTTTTCATCTATTAAGACCTAACATAATGTAGGATATTTTTTCTTAATCCATAGTTTTATGTTAACAATAATAAATTTCAATCCAATCATTGAATCAAGTTAAAAAAATCATAAAGCTTATAAAGGTTTTCTTCTATAAGATTAATATTTCATAGCATTGAAGTTTAGAAAAGTCTTTAGATAAGAACCAGAAATTACCATTTAGGACTTGCTATATTTTTCTATTTGATTTAGGATTCTTTATCCTATTTAAATTATAAATCTTTTAATATTTTTATGTTACCATATTCAATGTCATAAATCAATTTTGGGTTATTCCTCAAATCTACCTAAAAATAAAAATAAAAAAAGGGTGGTGTTGGCTGAAAAATCAAGGTGAAAATTTTGAATGTTTTCGAGAGCTCGATCATACCTCTTTTGCCCAGTAATGAAGGAAAATACAGATTCAAGGCTAAAGTAATTTATTATTGGATAAATTTGTGTAAAATTTAAGTTGAAAGACATAATTATATTTTTATGGGCCAATTTGATTTAATCGTCAGCCAATTTAAAGTGTAATTATGTTTAGGGATTAATTGAGAGCCCAATTGAAGGATTTAATTAAGCACAAGGATTTAATTAAGCACAAGGAATTAATTATACTTTAAATGGGTCAAATTAATGTTATTAAAGGCTTAATTGATGAGAAATTAAGTTTGAAAGCCTAATCTGGGTTAGATTGAGAATATCATAATTTTCAGAGATGAAATATTTTTGGGTGAAATCGGAACCCAAAATTGAAGAGAAAAACATCGTTCTTTCCGGTTTTCCTATCGAAAAACTCTTTTTATAACAACCCATTTTTGTTAGTCTATTTTATACTATTAGAAAAACTTATCTGCCGAGGCATGACCAGCAGCCATGATATGCCTATGCCGGCAACCATGCCTGCCACCCACTACCACTCCTTCAACACACAATATCTCATTCCTGAACACCTTTGCCATGCCTAATTTAGTCTATAAAAAGGAGGGGAGAATGGTTAAACCGAAGAGAAAATGATACGGGGCGAAGAGCATGTAGGATACTTAAAAACTAAGGGATACCGAAAAAACTGGAGGGGGAGAGAGACCACTGTTAATGGGGGACGATCAAAGTTACAAAGAAAAAAAACAACATATGCACACAAAGACACACACGGATGGATTAAAATCTCATTTAACAATTGACACATAGTAGCATAGGTGGATTGATGGTTATAACCATGGTAGTCAAACTCGCGAGTCAACTCGCAAACTCGTACGAGTTTGCGAGTTGGCTCAGCAAACCTGGTTGGACCGGTAGAAAAACCGAAATCGGTCAAACTCGATCAAACTCGGTCAAAATCGGGTTGACTCGTAAAATTGGACCGAATCGGTCCGATTTTACGAGTTCAAGAATTCGGCCTTCGCAGCTTCGCTTCGCTCTTCGACTCTTCGTTCATTTCAATTTTCATTTCAATTTTCACAGACAGTGAGATACACATGACACACCTGTTCTCTTCTTCCCCAAACGCAAAAAACCGTTTGCCCTAAACCGTTCATTTCGATTTCGTTCAAGACATACTGCACATTTTCAGCTCGAAATTCTCTTCTCTTCTCAGCACAAAACACCCAAATCATCAGCCCTAAACCCCAAAATCTTCTCTTCTCTTCTCAGCTCAAAACCCCCAAAATCGTCAGCTCTCAACCCCTAAATATTCTCTTCTCAGCTCAAAACCCCTAAAATCATCAGTTCTGAGTTCGGTGGCCTCCTCCCCAGGACCCCAGCTGTTGTTCTCATCCTTCTCGTCACCATTAAAGGTTAGTGCTTCTCGTCGTTCTCAGTTGCTTGATTTTGGTTTTATCATTTATCAATTTTAAAACAGAACTGACGATTGAAAGAGTTGTGAAAAAATGGATTTAAATCCTGTTCTTGAAGAGGATTGGTTTTGTTCCATGCTTTGTTTAATTTATTATAATCACCCTGGAATCAAGCTGGATTTTCTGTTTGGATTTTTGTTTGGTCTTACGAGATATAGGCTATATGATTATGATTGATGTGCTGATTGAGAGATTTAAACATGTCTATAAACAAAGCTTTGCCAAATTAGGAACACTGTTGACTTTACCTTTTCTCTTGATAAGTCTGCATTGTTTTGGTTTTCATGTGATGGATGTAACAATTAGAGATTGAGTTTACAGTATGGAAAGTTGAAAACTCAGTTAATTTTATGTTTGCTGAGTTTTTGTAATGTTTTATGTGTGAAATCTAGTAAGGCACTGACTGGTACTGGGAATATAAAAGTTCCCATTTGGTGCCAGTCACTCATATGGTGTTATTCTGCTCTTTGTTGCATCTTCAGTATGCTGTAATACTAATTGCAGTGTTAAGCGTCCATTTAGACTTGGATTATCTTGCAAATAAGTATCTCAAAATAGTCTCTTTCTAGCCATGCATCTCATTCTGCATACTGGCTAAGCTGTTTAATCATTGTTGGACATAATCTCAGCTTTGTTCTCCTGCATTTCAAAATATATCCCAAGTTTCAGATTATTAGATGTCATGCATGGGAATTTCATTGTGTAGCTGAGATTTTATTGCGTGGCTTGTAATTGTCGAATTCCCAAGTTACCTTATTTGATGTATTATTTCAATGAATTGCAGATTACATGGCATCCAAAAAAACTACCAGTGGCAATAGACTTGATGTGGGATGGCAGCATGGTATAGATATTGAGAATACTTCAAGAAAAGTTCAATGCAAGTATTGTCAGAAAATTTTCAGCGGAGGCATTTATCGTTTCAAGCATCATTTGGCTTGCACTCGAAAGGATGTTGAGCCATGCCATCAAGTACCAGCAGATGTGAAGCAGATGATGTTAAATGTGTTGGTGAAAAATCTAGAAGCATCTAAGAAGAAAAGAAAGGCTTCTCAGTTTTTTAGAAGTGGCGAAGATGCAGACGAAGATTTTGAAATTAGCTCAATTAACAAGGGAAAGAAACCAATAAGTGGAAGTGGAAGTACTCAAATGACCATCAATCAGATGCTAAAGAAGGATATTAGAGAAGAAGCATGTCAACAAATAGCAAGGTTTTTTTACACTACTGCTATTCCTTTTAATTGTGCTAGAAACCCTGAGTTTGTTAAAGCGCTTGAATTAGTTGCAAAACATGGGCCAGGATTTAAGCCTCCATCTTACCATGATATTAGAGAGAAGTACTTAAAGCAAGAAGTAGATAACACAATGCATTTGCTTGATGACTATAAGCTGGAATGGAAAAAAACAGGCTGCTCAATAATGTCTGATGGATGGACTAATAGGAAAAGATGCTCTATTTGTAACTTTTTGGTTAATAGTCCTAGAGGAACTTTTTTTTATCATCTGTAGACACATCTCATATATCCAAAACAGCTTTTAAAGTATTTGAGATGTTAGATGCTATTGTTGAAAGGATTGGAGAGGCAAATGTGGTGCAGGTCATTACTGATAATGCTGCGAACTATAAGGCAGCTGGGCATTTGTTGATGGAAAAAAGAAAAAACTTGTATTGGACACCATGCGCTGCTCATTGTATTGATTTGATTTTGGAAGATTTTGAGAAGAAACTAGAGGTGCATGCTGTAACCATTGGTAAGGGGAGGAGAATCACCACTTATATATATTCAAGATCTCTCCTTATTTCCACGCTGAGAAAGTTCACAAAAGGACAAGATTTGATCAGGCCTGCTGCCACTCAATTTGCCACTGCATACTTGACTCTTGGATGTTTGAACGATCGTAAGATTACACTGATGTCAATGTTCACTTCCGTCCAATGGAGGTCAAGTCGGTATTCAAAAAGTGAAGAAGGGCGGCAAATTCAAAATTGTTTTTTGGACAACAAGTTTTGGCATGATGTCTCTGAATGCATCAAGGCAGCATTTCCTCTTATAAAAGTTCTTCGATTAGTTGATTCAGATGAGATACCGGCCATGGGTTTTATATATAAAGCCATGATGGAAGCGAAAGAGAAGATAAAAGTGAATTTTGGAAATGTGCAAAAAAGGTGCAAATTATCTATTATGCCAATTGTTTATTTAATATAACTATTATTTTATCTTATGTTATTTAATGTTGATGTTAATATCCTAATTTTTATTTTCTTTTGTAGATATATACCTGTATGGGATATTATTGATGCAAGATGGGAGCTTCAACTTCACAAACCTTTGCATGCATTTGCTTATTGGTTGAATCCTCATTATCATTATATTACTGATTATAGACAAGACATTAATATTAAATATGGAATGTATGACTGCTTGGATCGGATGGTGCCTAATGACGTAGAGAGGGGTAAAGTTGATTTACAACTTAATATATTCTTGGAAGCAAAGGGGTTATTTGGCATTGAGGCTGCCAAAAAAGCAAGAGATAAAAAGACTCCAGCTAGATGGTGGGATTCTTATGGAGATGAATGTCCAGAGCCACAAAATCTTGCAATTCGAATTCTAAGCTTGACTTGCAGTTCATCTGGATGTGAGCGTAACTGGAGTGCGTTTGAGATGGTAAGTTTTTTTTAAGAAAAAACAAATATTGTTTTCATTTTTTATAAGAATCTTATATTTTATCAATTGTGAATTTTTTTTATAGGTTCATACTAAACGAAGAAATCGTCTACAGCAGAAAAAAATGAAGGACTTGGTTTTTGTGATGTGTAATTTGAAAATGAATGATAAGGACAAAAACCAAGTCATTGATTTTGATGACGTTGTAGATGATCTTCCATCTGATGATGAATGGGTGACTGAAAGAGAAGGACACGGTGGTTCATCGAACATTAATTTACTTCAAACTATTGATAGTGCAACACGAAGACAAAATGGAATAGAAGACGATAGTGATGAAGATAATTTTAATGGTGTTGAGATGAGTACTGAAGCCACTGAAGATTATTTTGAAACTTTGCATTCAAGGAGTTTAGAGTTAAATAATGTTGGAGCTCAATCTCGTACTAGCAATATCGCTGTTAGCACCGGTAGTACTAGTAATCTTTTTCATTGTGATGCTATTGATGCAATTCCTGGACATAGTGAGGGGGTGAAACTGAAGCTAGTTTTAGTTTACATTGTACGCCAGCTGAAGATTTGTTTTAAATTTGTTAGTTTTTAACTTATGAACTTTTAGGGACATAATTATTTTGTAATGTGTTTTGAAGTTATTTTACATCATGTATGAACCTAAACTAATTAAGTTTTATGTCCATAATTATGCTATTTTGTATTCAAAAATATTTTACATACGATTTTACGATTTTTCTTCTCACACGATTTTAGCTGTGATTTTACGATTTTTGTACGGACAAATTCGGTACGATCTTACAATTTTACGATCCGATCTTACGATCCGATTTTTCGGAGCCCTTTCCGAATCGTGTCAAAATCTCAATTTTGACTACCTTGGTTATATGCGACTTTACTTTATGAGAATAAATTTTGATCCAACAATTGGATGAGTCTAGAATTTTGCTAGAAGGTTTCATATCAAGTAAGCCTAAAACTTATTATTCATGATTTGTTATATTTTTTAGTTAACTTGGAATTCTTTTCTATTTAGATTAGAATCTTTCATTATTTTTCAATTTTGTATAGGACTTTTTACTAGTATATAAGCAAACCAAAAGATTTGTAATATGAATTTTTATTATAATATTTGTATGGTGAAATATTCAATATTAAAATCTTGAATTAAGGCTTGTGAGCCTAATTTTGTGTTGTTTGTTCTTGTTATCTTTCTTGTGTTATTATTGTTTGTGTCAAAATGATATCAAAATAATAACCAAATAAATAATGAGTGGTATGGCATTCATCAGTATATCTAGATCTTTTATTTAGTAGAGTCAGTTTAGTAGTATGGATGGACTCAAAACCGTAATTAGACTAAAAACTTTTCGAGATGATATTTTTTAATGAAATAAATTTGATATATTAATATATATGAATCAATTTGAGTTATCTTGTCAAATTGACGGTTACGATTATAAGATTATGATGACTTTATAAACAAATAAATTAAAATAAATTATCAAACTAATTTTTTATTTAATCAGAGTTATCCTACTAAATTAGCAATTGAGATAATGAGATTATAGTAATTTCATAAAAAAGAATAAATTAAGTAATTTGTAAAATTAAATGATTGAACAAGAGTGATTGAAAAAGATTTATTTATTTATTTTTCATATATTGTTGTACATCAATTTTGTCTCCCGGGCATCCAATAATTTCCTTTTGTTTATTATACGAGAAAAAATAATCAATTTTAACTATATTTCACTATCTATAAAAGGAAATCTAAATTTAAAATTCAAATTCAAATTCAAAGCAACAATCAACATTCCCTAAGAAGTAGGGTCAGCTTCGCAACACGAACCTCTAAAAAAATAACCTATGGTATAAGTACATTTGACAGGCCATGGAAGACTCTAAGGCACTTGTATTCTTCTTTCAAACCACATGAGCCTTAGATCTATTCAACTTTTAGAGATTTTTTTATTAAAAAAAAGTATTAAAATTAATATTATGTAATTAAATTTATTAAGTGATCTTGAAAACACTAATTTGATACCATCTTCTTTAAAACCATTTAAAGAAAAAACAGTTTTGATTAATATATAAAGTAATAAAAAAAATACTTATAATACCAAATTATAAAAAAAATTTATTAAAGTAGTAACATGCAAAAGAGAGAGTGGACTGCTTTCGTACTTTTTTGTTTTTTTTTTTTGAGAGTGGCCTAACCAGTAACCACTCAAGAGACAGGAACACCAACCCAAATAATTTGGTCCTCGCCTCTCCTCCTTAAATTCTCTCTCTTATTTTCGCTGCTTTTAACAACCTCTTCAACTACCTGAGCTGTGTTTACCTCTTCCGCTGTCACCTCTCTACTGGAGTTGCGCTGTGTTTACCTCTTCTGCTCCTCTGTCACTTGTCTACGTACAATATCTCAATGATTTGAAAGAGAAGTAGAAACAAAACAAACAAAAAAAAAAAACACCCACTGTCAGCATTGTTGCTTTTACAACACAACCCACATCCCATTAAATAAAATAAAATAAAATAAATAAATAAACACACTCTCATTTCTCTCCATCGTCTCTCCTGCTATCCTATCACCAACTCGGCACACAACATGGCTTCCAAAACCAGGTAAGAATAAGAAGATCTGGCTTTTGTTTTACTGTTTTTACTTCAATGGGTGTTGCGAATTTAAAAATCGGTTCCTGAAAAGGAACTTTTGTTCTTGATTATGTGGTGGTTGGGTTTGATCTGCTAGGGGGGTTTGAATTCAAAGTGCGTATCCTTTTCTTTTCTTCTTTTTGTGTCACTACTTTTGCACTCCAACTGGAGTTTCCCTCTTTATCAATTTTGGATTTTTAGTTAACATTTGAAGTGGGTTTCGCTTCATTTGCCTGTCTTAATCCTGATCTTTGCTCCATTCTTATTTTCTTGTGATTTAGTTTCTTTCTTATTTGGATCTGTTCATGTAACATTTCCTCCTCAAAAGTTAACATTTGATTTATGTATCTTTATATATGTGCTGGTGGGGAAGTTTGATCTAAGTGTGGACTTGTATAGCTGTTGATGTGTTACGAAGTTCCCAAGTTTGGCGTAGATCCATCTTAATTTTGACCGGGGTTGATTTTCTTTTTTCTTTTGGTTCAGCTGTATCTTGAGTTTTGTGCTTAATATTTAGTGGGTTTTTATGTAATGGCGGTACTTTAAATCTTAAACAGATCTGGTTTGTCTGAAACTCCAAGCAAACCATCACCAGCAACTCCTAGAGTTAGTAAACTGAGCCGAGGAGTGGCTAAATCAGAATCTGATTCACCATCTCCCTTACAAAGTTCACGTCTTTCAATTGACCGATCACCGCGATCCATTAACTCAAAGCCCACAATTGAACGAAGGGCACCAAAGGCCACCAATGCTACACCCCCTGAAGTAAGTGTGAATAAATGCAACATTTTTTTCTTGGATCAGCTTTGACTTTATATGGCATGTTTGATTCTTCTTTCAAATGGTTTGGTTTCTGGAAGAAGGAGCTTTCGGGGTGCATTGTTATCGATGGATGTTGTTTCCTTGTAACAAAAATGAAACCATGGGAAAAACTGATTCTTGAAATTTCTTGAATTGGATATGTTTCCTCACGGGAAACTAAAAATGCTAGTATTGAGAGATTTGGATATTAGAGCATGTTTCTTGTCCCATTTTGGCAAATGCTTTTCGATGTAAATGAGGTTTGTGGAAATGGAGTTGCATGTGTCCTAGCTATGTTTTATCTTGAATGGAAAGTGAAATTCTTGCTATCCTGCATTTATTGATTGAATGAATTTGGTCATCAGAAACCAAAGACACGAGTGGTGAAGGGTTCAGAGTTGCAGGCTCAATTGAATGCTGTTCAAGAAGATTTAAAGAAAGCAAGGGAACAGATTGAATTTATTGAAAAAGAGAAGGCACAAGCAATTGATGAACTGAAACAGGCACAGAAAGTTGCTGAGGATGCAAATGAGAAGCTTCAAGAAGCTTTGGTTGCGCAAAAGCGAGCTGAGGAGAATTCTGAGATTGAGAAGTTCCGAGCTGTTGAGTTGGAACAGGCTGGGATTGAGGAGGCCCAGAAGAAGGAAGAGGGATGGAAGAAAGAGCTTGAAGCTGTAAGAAGCCAGCATGCTCTGGATGTTACTTCCCTTCTCTCTACCACTCAGGAGCTTCAAAGGTTGAAACAAGAACTGGCTATGATTACTGATGCAAAGAACCAGGCACTGTGCCATGCTGATGACGCAACTAAGATTGCTGAGATTCATGCAGAGAAGGTGGAGATTCTTTCATCTGAATTGAGCCGGTTGAATGCTTTACTTGATTCAAAGCTTGAAACAGAGGCCAGCGAAAGCCACAAGATAGTGTTGCAGCTTAATGAGGAGATAGATTCATTGAAACAACAGCTTGAGAAATCTGGGGGTCTTGAGGATAAGTTGATTGAAAGAGAGACTTTCATAGAACAGCTCAATGTTGAGCTTGAAGCTGCCAAGATGGCTGAATCTTATGCATGTAACCTAGCAGAGGAGTGGAAAAACAGGGTTGAGGAATTAGAGATGCAGGCTGAGGAAGCAAATAAGCTGGAGAGATCTGCAACGGAGTCGTTAGGTTCAGTCATGAAACAACTTGAAGTAAACAATGATTTATTGCATGATGCAGAAACTGAAATTTCTGCCCTTAAAGAGAAGGTTGGGTTGCTGGAAATGACGAATAGAAGACAAAAGGGGGATCTTGAAGAATCAGAACATTCTCTTGGCATGGTAAAGGAAGAAGCATCGGTCATTGAAAAAAAGGTCGTGTCTCTGATGTCTGAGTTGGAAACTGTGAAGGAGGAGAAAGCCCAGGCTTTGAACAACGAGAAGCTTGCAGCTTCCAGTGTTCAAAGTCTGTTAGAAGAGAAAAACAAACTTATAACTGAGTTGGAGAATTCCAGAGATGAGGAGGAAAAGAGCAAGAAGGCAATGGAGAGTTTAGCTTCAGCCTTACATGAAGTTTCTGCAGAAGCAAGGGAAACCAAAGAAAGGCTGGTATCCAATCAAGTGGAGCATGAAAACTATGAAACCCAAATAGAAGACTTGAGATTGGTCCTGAAGGCAACTAATGAAAAATATGAAACTGTGCTTGATGATGCAAAACATGAGATTGATCTTCTTAGAAACACTGTTGAAGAATCCAAGAATCAAATTCAGAACTCCAAGGCTGAATGGGATCAAAAAGAAAAAAATCTGGGGAACTCTGTAAGGAAATTAGAAGAAGAAAACTCCTCGTTGGAAAAAGAAATAGATAGGTTAGTGAATTTGCTGACACACACTGAGGAAGAAGCTTGTGGAATGCGGGATGAAGAAGCTCATTTGAAGGATAGCCTGAAGGAAGTAGAAGCTGAGGTGATTTCCTTGCAGGAAGCTCTTGGGGAAGCAAAGGTTGAGACCATGAAACTAAAAGAAAGTTTATTGGACAAAGAAAACGAGTTGCAGAACATTATTCAGGGAAACGAAGAGCTCCGGACTAAGGAAGCTTCCTCACTTAAGAAGGTCGAGGAGTTAACTAATTTGCTTGAGGAAGCTATGGCCAAAAAGCAAGTGGAAGAAAATGGTGAGCTCACAGATAGTGAAAAGGACTATGATTTGCTTCCAAAGGTGGTTGAGTTCTCTGAAGAAAATGGACATGTGAGAGAAGAGAAGCCCACAATGGAGCTTCCACTGCATCAATCCGATGAGCTGACCACAGAAAATGCACAGGAACAGATTAATGGTGTGACAAACGAGGATGCTCAGATGGATGCTCACAAACTTGAGAATGTGAAGGGAAATCCAAAGGAAGATGAGAGCAAAGAAAAGGAGGATGATTCTGTGGAGGTTGAATTTAAAATGTGGGAGAGTTGCAAAATTGAAAAGAAAGAGTTTTCACCAGAAAGAGAAACAGAGCAAGAATCCCTCGAGGACGAAGTGGACTCCAAGGTGGATGGCGGTGAGAGCTTTGATCAAATAAATGGTTTATCTTCAACAGAAAATGTTGATGATGGTGGAAGCTCGCCTTCAAAGCAGCAGCAGCAGCAGCAGCAGCAACAGAAGAAGAAGAAGCCTTTGCTCCGCAAGTTTGGAAGTCTTCTCAAGAAGAAGGGAAGTAGCAACCACAAGTAGGGGCAGTAACCAGTTATGGCCTGACAGGTGCCTATTTAGCAGGCAGGTATATTTGATAATATCTTTCAACTGATTGTTTACTTTGTTGTTTTTGCTTCTGATTTTCAGATAGGTTTATAATGAAGAAGGTTTGTATTATCTTTTGTTTTCCCCTTATTTGATTTGATTACATGTAGGGGTGTATCTTGCATGTCATGGAGATTCTTTCTTTCCCCTTGCCCTTGTCTAAATTCATGAAAAGAAGTGATGTATAATTGTATTTTAATGTGCTTTCGCAATTTTACATTAAAAAAAGTCTTTATTGTTAATTGTTGGTGAAGATGTAGGATTGAATTGATTATTGATTCGGACCGAAATCGCTCTTCATGAATATCCTTTTTCTTCTGTCACAAGAAATTTCTCTTTTTTCGGAGGTGACAACTCTTGTGGCATAATATATTCCCTGCAAGTAGGAGGTCAAGCATGAACTTGTTGCGTCCATATTTACATGTACACACACACACACACACACAGGTTATTTGATCGGTTGTGCTAGCTTGAGCTTGCAAGGGGGAGTTGCCAATGACTGTCCTGAACAAAGAGATGATACCTTGAAAATGGTTCTGAATTTTCTGGTTCAAACATCTGTGGAAGTCTTGCAGTGTCTCCTTGACAGTAACCTCAAAATAAAATGACCTGGTTATGTCTGGTTGTGGACAAGGAAAGAGAGGGCTACGCATGGGAGTTTACTTTTTAGCGAGGTGGTTTGAGAAATGCAGTGCAATGTCGCCAGCTTTATTAAGTTGTTCTTTACTAATTTGCTTGGTTTTCGATAATTACCGAAACATACTAAAAGGCTGGGGTTATGTGATGGTGTTTCACTTTCTCGACAATAGACTCGGCTTGTATGATGCTACCGCTTGTTTTGTATGGTGTTTCAAAAGAATTTTAAAAAAATTTGATGTTTTTAGATTATTTTTATTTGTTAGATGTAAAAAAATTATTTTTTAAAAAATAAAAAATATTATTTTAATATATTTTTAAATAAAAAATATTTTCAAAAACAATCTCAACCACACTTCTAAATTTACATTTTAACTCTTGAAAGCACCATAACATAACCCAAGTCTTTAAGTATGTTTACCTCACTTCTTTATTTTTTGTTTTTTAGATTGGTCCTTGGAATTTTTGTTGTATTCGATTCTTTTTTGCCTAATTGTATTCGACAAAGCTTACAATTCAATTAGAAATTAACTACTATACTAAAAAAAGTTAGGGTTTTCCCATCTATTTCATTACTAAGGATGGTTTTTTTTTAATTTCTATCTTCCATTTTTTTTTCTTCCATTGAATGCATTTTTGGATTTCTTTTCTTTCAATTTTATTAAAATTTTATTGATTTCAAATTGATCGTCGTAATTTGTTTTTGTTTACTTTTTATGAGGTTATTACAGTTTCAAACAAACATTCCGATATTTAATTGATGTTTAATTTTATGAGTGTGTATTTTTTATTATTATGTAAAATAAAGTTTAAAAAATAAAGTTTTTAAAACTAGTGGAATCTATAATCTAGGTTGTAAATTTGTCGAGTTAAGTTACATAATCCAAGTCAATTTAATTCGTTATCTTAATATTAAAAAAAAATCATCTTAAAAAATTTCAAAGCAAAGCATACTCTTACCAGCCATTTGGTGGTCTTTTAACATGTCAAGTTAATTAAGTAATGTAATAATTACTCTTGTATAAATTAATTTTAAATTTAGATTAGACAAGAAACCAAATAAAAAAATATGTAATCTTTGCTTATTAAGAGCATTTTTGGCATTGCGGTTACTGTTGAGGTTAAGGTTGGAAAAAAACAGTTTCATGAAAAACGCTTTTAGTTGTAGTTCATAACTGAAATTGAAGTGTTTTGTTAAAACTGTAGTTGAGCTTGAGGTTTAATGAAAAGTAGTCTCCTGTGTTGGTTACCATGTTTTTAATATTGCTGTTAACTTGTAAAATTATTTTAAAGGATACACATATATAAATTGTTTTTAAAATATTGTAGATTTAATAATCATAATAATAAAATATAATTAATAATTCAAGTAAATTAGACACTTGTTTTTATTCTCTCATCAAACTATTTGCAATTCCATCATGAACTACATTTATACGTGAAGACCTTTACGATCCCTTGCTATTTGATCGAGGAACAACATCTAGTAAAATATCATCGGAAACAATATATGCGACCCATATTGATTTTTAGGCTCTCTATTTACATGCTATCGAGATATAATTCTAAGGTCAAATCTTGTTGCAAGTTTCTGAATTTCATCTAAGACTCCGCTGGTCTTCTCAACTTTTTGATCCATAATTAATCGAAAAGCAATAGGGTTATGGAGTGAAACGAAGTCATGCGCATTTCTCTTACATTAGGTTGCTATCTACACAATTTTTTATTTTTTTAATATAATTCTTATATTTTTTTTAAATCGGGTTGGGTGTGGCCCAACTTAATGGGCTCGACCGAGAGCAGGTCCAGCCCAAGAGTTTAAACAAAATAAAAATGGTGCACTTTGTAATGAACACGTAAATTATCTCTGGCACTGTTTACGTAACACGTGAACAGTAACTTGGTGGATGGCTGACGGTGATGAGAGGCTCATCTGCCGATGCCGTCGAGTAAAGGAGGCCGAAGTGGTTTTTCCTGTGGTGGCGCCGTTGTAAATGGTGGTTTGTGGTGGCCGGAAGCAACGTTGAAAGGTTGTTGTTGTTGCTACTAGTTGACGCCAGAGCTATGGGAGAAGACTAGATGGTGCAAGTGTTTTCGGTGAAGAAAAGAGGCTAGCGGTGCCAAAGGAGCAGCTGGTGGTGCTCGCCGGTGACTACTGAGGAGAGAGAGTTGCATCCATTGCTGTTTTGAGAGAGAAAGCTGCAACCAAGAGAGAGAGGGAGTTGTCGGTGGTGCTGCCAGCGTCAAGGGTGGTTGTTGGTCGGTGATTATGCTACAATTTTTTGATATTGTGCCATTGTTTTCTTCCTCTCTGTTATGTTAAATTTGTTTTTGTAAAATCATTCTTCTCCACAGAACACGATCATCGTGTTCTTCTGCGTTTCACCAAGTCTGTGTTCGGGTGAAAAGCATTGAAAAGATGCTTTTCAAACTGCGGTTCAACCGCAGTGTTTGGTAGGACCTATAGTACAAAACCGTGGTCCGAAAATTTAGCCAAACGGTTTAGCTTTGCGGTGAACCTCAACTACAGAAACCACCGTAGAGCCAAACAACCACTAAGTTAAGTTTAATAACACTAGTTACTAATTTTAACTGCACTATGAAAAACACTAACGATGAGAAAGTAATTCAATTTCAAGATTTAGTAATTAAATAGAAAATGTTAAAAATATTAATCAAAAGCATAATCGGGCCCATCCATCCGGCCATGGGTCATTTCGTACAATGTCTAATATCTGCTCGAATAGATTTTCCACCCTCAAGAAAATTAATAATACTCTCTCTTTCTTTTATTATTTTCCTCCCTGCATCATCGTCAATATCATGTGACTTGTCAGCGCATTTAGTGATGGCATAAATTTTTTTTTCATTTTTTCCCCGGAATATATATTACGCTACACGTTAAATAAATATTATAAAAATAATAAAATTGAGTTTTCAGAAAGGTCATGATAATTTAAATTAAGAAGGAAAATTTTATTTCTGGAAACAAAACTATTAATTTTTTTTGAAAGAAAACATATCGCATGTGTTTTTATTAATAATTTTTATATTAAAGGAAATTAACTTGGAAAAAATATGAAAAATATTTATTCCCACTAAATATTTTTGTGCAATTTTCTTACAATTTATTTTAGGTTCATATATAATTATTAAGAAGTTATTGAAATATATATTAAAACTATAATTTCATATTAAAAACTATAATTTCATATGAAAAGTATAGCCTTATGGGATTTTTTTAATAGCATATTAATTATTTATTTACATAGATATTTATTTTAAATTCTAAAAAACAAACTTTTCAGGGTTTACGAGGCAGGACTGCAGATTGACAGCAGAAATGCTTTTCGTTGATAAGGGCAAAAATGATAATAAAAATAAAAAGTATATTTGAGGATGAAAAATATTTAAACCTCCATCATGCAATGGAAAAATCAAATCTTAGAACAAATAAAAAAAAAAAAAGGAAAGGAAAAATCACTGCAGATTCTACTGTCCCCACATCTTTTTGTTTGTCCCCTTGACCGACTCGTTCACTCACCTTTACATGCCTGCTAAGTATACTCTTTTCTTTTAGAGATCTAAGTGACTACGAATAAAAAAGAGTAAGAAAAATGAATAATATTTTCGCAAATATTGTTTTTATTATAACTATATCAAAAATATTTTTTTCAAAAATAATATATATATATATATATATATTTAATTCATTTCAAAGTAAAAAAAACATCTCAAAAAATTAATCTTTGTCACAGCGCAAACAAAATAAATAGAATATGAACACAAACAAAAATGGTATCACCAAATGACCTATAAACTATCAAATCCAAGCAAGCGTGTCACATAACAAAATATTTAATGCGTTTTTTTTTTTTTTTATTATACTACTAGATATAATTTATTGTGGACTGCAATAGTAAAATCTCTATTTTATCTTTGGGCGGAAAAACAATGACCTTTATTGTTCTAGTAATTTGGTCTTTTTCAGGGGCTCATTAGTCATTAAATATTTTTGGGGTATATGAGTCTTTTCCAAATTTTTTGCATAATAAAAATACGTTTTTACCCTTAAAGTATACAATTTTTAAAATTGTCGATCTAGTTTTTCTTTTTGTCTTTTCAGAAAATTTAAATAATAATTTTTTTCTTTTTGTTTGACCAAAAGATTTTTTGGTTTTTCTTTTTTTAGCCTATAGTTAAAATATGTCTTTGCCTTCAAGAAAAAAAAAAGAAAAGAAACTAAAGTTGTTTACCAAATATTTTTTTGGTCTCCCCTTCTTGGGCTACAATTAAAATATATCTTTGCCTTTACAAAACATAATAAGGTATGCATTTAGAGGTGTTTTTGTCTTTTCATATATATTTATTTATAATTTTTAGGTTTATAAAACATGTTTTGGTATTTTTATATTGAATTAAAAAAAAATTGAAAAGTTGTTGGTCTATACTCAGTACTCTTCTAACACATGTGATGTCAGTTGGTAGTTGAGCTTGTTCTTCCATTGTGTTCTTGGAAGCGTCATCACGTCCTCTTCCTCTAAATATAACGTGTGACGATAAATGAAGGGCAATTTGATATTAGTGATTTATTTTTTTGTTCTTTTCTCTCTCTTCAAAAGAAAGTGAATGTAATCTTCTCTTTTTATTTTTCAATTTTAGTCTTTTTTTTTCACCTTTGGCTAATTTAGAAAGGTTTTTTTTATGTTCCAAGTTTAGTCCTTAAATTATAGTTTGTCATATATTATTTTTTTTCTAATTTGTTCCATATTTTTTATTTCTATTTTTTTTTAATTTTTTATTGGTTTTCAATTTCTTCATTCAATCAAGGCTTATGTTATTTTATTTTTTCCAATTTAACCCTTATTTTCTTATTTTTTCCATTTGTTAAACAATTTTTACTGTTAAACAATTTTTACTTTTCAACTTAACCCTCAAAAATTTGAATACCCTCTAATTTATTTTGATTTTGGTTTTCACCCTCATTATTTTTATTTTAAAAAAAATTATGATTGATTTTTTTCTATTTTATCTTTTGACATTTGATTTGTTTGGGAACTTCAATATTGTTTTATTTATTTTGCTTCTAATCTAATGACACGAGACATGGGTTCTAAAAATTAATATGATTAGATATCATTTCCCCCCTCATTTTATTTTATAATTTATCATTCTCTATTGTTTTTTAAAATATTTTGTGGTTATCTTTAATTTCTTTTTTATTGGTTTATTCCGGTCTCATGACCTAAACAACACATGTCACAAACCTTTTTGGATAAAGAAATTGTTAAAAAATATTTTTTATTTTTTTATTTCACACAAATAACCTTTATTTTATAAAAAAAATATTTATTTCGAGATAATATTTCTAATATGTTCAACCTTGCATAATAAACCTTGCATAATATTATTTTCCTTTTATTTTATTCATTGAGTTTCATATGTGTTTTTTTATTATCTTTTATTTATTTCAAATTCAGTTGACACAAGCAAATAAATATCTTATTTTATTAGATCAAATATTTTAAAGGTGATTATAGGGCCTGTTTGGCACAGCTGTTGCTGTTGTGGTTGAGGTTGAAAAAAAGCAGTTTCATGAAAAGCGTTTTTACCTGCGTTTCAAAACTGAAATTGGTGTTTGGTTAAAACTGTGGTTGAGTTTGAGGTTAATGAAAAGCAGTTTCGAGTGTTTGGTTACCATACTTTTCATATTGATGTCAACTTGTGAAATTACTTTAAAGGACACACACATATATTTTTTTAAATATTGTAGATTTAATTATCATAATAATAAAATATAATTAATAATTCAAGTAAATGACACAATTTTAATTTTTTTTAAATATGATTTTTATATTTTTTTTTAAAATTGGACTGGGCCTGACCTAAATAAATGGGCCGACCCAGCCAAGTTGAGCCAAAAGGCCCAACCCTGCCTGACTTGGGCTGGGCCGAGAGCAACCCAGCCCAAGTGTTAAGACTAAACGCAAAACGGTGCGTTTGGTTTTAAAGAAAAAAACACAAAACGCACCGTTTTGCCTTTCGTTTTCGTTTTGCATGCATTTTCACTGTTCATCGACTGCGACGAGAGGGTCAATGGCTGGTACCGACGGGTAAAGGAGGCCGAGGTGATTGTCCCTGTCGTGGTGGCGTCGAAAATGGAGCTGTGTGGTGGCCGGTAGAAGCTCTGGAAGGTTGCCGCATACTGCTCATACTTAGCTTTCGGTTCTTGAACCGACTGAAAGAGCTTTATGATTTCTTGAAGCTTTGGAGGTAGTTCTTCAATGGGTTGCAAAGACATAGAACTTGATGGTGAAGAAGCAAGTAAAGGTTGAGTCTTCGTAGGATTTTTTTGGAAAGAAACAGGTTTACAGAACGAAGAGAGAGATGCAGAGGTTTACAGAGAATTTGGGATTTTTGTGGTCAATATGCGAAGAGAAGTGGAAGACATTGTTGAAGAACGAAGAGAGAGATGCAGAGGTTTACAGAGAGAATAAAACGGAGGAGAGGATATAAATAGACTGTTATAGCAAAGGTTGAAGTCAGTTTATTTTCATTTCACCTGCGTTCGTTTTGAAAAGCATAAAAATATGCTTTTCAAAACGCGGTCAAAACTGCAGGAATTTAGTGGGACCCACAGAAAAAATCTGGGGTCCTGTTTGGTAATATGGGCGTTCAGCTCCACGTTCAACGCAAACACAGCGTGAACCGCGGAGCCAAAAGGCCACTATATTTTTTCTGAGTTCGATTCATGCTAATTTCTCTGCTTTTGAAACCCACAAAATTACCTATAATATAAAACGCGTCCCAGTTTTACTGTGCTAATCCACAGTAAGCTTTACTAATAATATATATTGTCGGGAACCATGAACAACATATTGAGGCAGTCGAGTTGGTACCAGGAGCACGACATTATGGTTGTCTTTCGAGAGGGCATGGGTTCGAATCCCACTCTCAGCATATTTTTATTTTGCCCAAAGTAGAGATACCTATTAATATACATATTCGTAAACTATTATCGAAATGTTGAGGTAGCCGAGATGATCTATAGTGCACGTCATTGTGGAAGAGGGAGCGGTTTCGAATCCCACTTTCAGCATATAAGTTTACGTTTATTGCCTTTTTATTTTGTTCTTTTTTTATTATGTTTTTTTCTTTCTAATTATTTGTTTTTCATTTTTTCCTGGGAATTTTTTTTATTTTCTGGTTATATATTTTTTTTAATTTTTTTCCACTTATATATATATATATATATATATATATATATATATATATATATATAATTAATTTTTTTATAATTAGGGTGTCTGGATTAACTTAAACGTATCATGATTAATCCTCGAATTCAATTTTTTTTATACCTTTTTTTTTGTTTTTTTCCTGATTATGTTTTTTGTTCATTTTTTTCCATGAAACATTTTTTATTTTTCTTGGAAATGTGATTGATTTTTTTAAAAAAATATTTTCTGTTTTGAAATATATTAAAATGATAATTGTTTTTTTTAAATTATTTTTAACATCAGCACATGAAAATAATCTAAAAACATTAAAAAATACAATGTGTGGACAATGTTTGTTTTCTGCCCGTATTTATACATTTATGCTTTTAGATTATTATTATTTTGATTCATTTTTTGTCAGGGTTTTATTTTTATCAGGTTCCGTTCTTAAATTTTAATTTATATTGGTGATAATTTTAAAATTAATATTGCTCTTTTTTTCCCTTTGTTCTTTTTTTTTTGTGTGTTTTCTATTATTTTATCTGTTTTTTGGATCAGATAATTTTATGATTTTATTGTTTGCGCAATAATATGATAATTTTAGTGAATATTTTTTATTGTTTTTTTGTTAAAATATTTTGATTTTTTGAGGTAATTTAATGATTTTAATTATTTGAGCAGTAATGTTAATAATAATTTAACAGTTATAATAATAAAAATGACGATATAACGTAGAGATAGATTTTCAATTTATGTTTTCATATTTTTATGGATAGAAAATTAACTACTTATTTTTTATTTAATTATTGCAGGTCTTCTCACAATTTATATTTTATTTTTAAATGTGATTTAAATTGAATTATAAAATGAACTAATCTTAATACAATGAATTTAGTAATTCAAATATCTGAATCTTCTTGCTTTTTTAATGATAATGATAATTTTATGTTGGTTATTTTATTAAAACCTACTAGACAGATAAAATTATATCAATGTAAAATTCATATATTTTATAGAAAACTTGCACTTCACGGTAATTCTGTACAGATTTATTATTTTGACTAAATTTATATTATAACAAAAAAAAACACAATTAATTTTTTTTGCATTAAAAAAATATAGTGCCGTCCACGACGAGGCGCGGGGCATTGGCTAGTATATAATATTTATTGTATAAAAAAATGTAAATAAACAAGTCTGCATTTCATGTTTTTAATTTTTAAAAACGAAAATAAAAAAAAATGAAATGAAAACAATAGCAAACATCACTACAAATTTCAGAGGATCTGTTTTCTGTAACCTGGAACAATGCAGTGTGTTCGGCATCACATTTGACCGGTAGGCCATGCCCACCAATGAAAACAAAAAATCAAACCAACCAAGTTTCTTCTAACAAAACAAGAAAAGGAAAAGAAATCTCATTTAGGTCTCTCTCTCTCCCCCTCCCCCTCCCCCTCCCTACAAGATAAAGAAAATTCTTTGCACGGGAATCAACACTCCTTGGTTGACAAGTCATAGAATCATCATGTGGCTAGAGATCGCCTGTGGTCTGATTGTTTACACATTGTTCAAATGCTTCTTCTCCGACGGTGACGACGTTGTAGAGGCCGAATCCTCTGACACCAATGCACTTTTCAACGTTGCTAACAAGTACGTACCTGTACCTATCTGCATATAGTAATTTTCTAACTTTTTATTTATTTTCTTTTTCTTGACATTAATCATCATCAAGAGCAAATTATGTTTTTATTTTTATTTTTTTTTCTTTGAATTTTAGGCTTGAAAAGCTATATGGAGGAAAGGTTTATCTTGGGCTCCGAATTCCGGATGCTGACACTGGCTCAAGGCAAAATATAGATATAGTTCTTGTCAACAAAGGGTAAATGAAAATTTTAAGATCAAATTGTATATGTTATGAAGACAACAAGAATTATTGTTTTGATTTGACTTTACAGCCAGGCAGTGGTGATTTCTGTCAAGAATTTCTCGGGTTTTATATCAATAAGTCGTGATGGCAGCTGGGTTTGTGAAGGTGAAGGTAAAGGTAGACACAAACAAGAGCGTCATCCTGATCCTGTAAGATCTTTCTTTCTTTCTTTCTTTCTTGTGTAATTAATTACTCATATATGATTATAATAGTTTTCATGGTGCTTTTTGTTGGTTTGAGTTTGTAAAACTGTTTTGTCACCGAGGAAGAGACCTAGGACTGAATACCAATTGTACTTGGGATGGGAGAATTGGTAGGGAAAAGTATCAAGGCCATTGCCCCAAGAGGCCCAACATTGAACCCTTGTTGATATTTGCTGCAGGAGGGGTTAAGAAGGCGATTGATCCTTCTTTTATAAATATAACCATTGAACCAGAATGGGATAAAAAAAATCCAGTTACTGGAGCTTACCTTCCATTTTCTCTCTGAATTATGGATTCCAATAGAGAGAAATAGATTATCTTCGAAGCACTGGTGACTGAGGGATTGAATAAAAAACCAACTATTATTGCCTAGTCCAATCTTTTTTTGTTCTCTGACAAAAAATGGAACAAGAAATTGTATTTAAGAATAGATGGAGAATAAATACATTATAGAAAATGAGTTACTTTCCAAAGCTTTTGCAATGAACTACAAATGCATAGCACACCACTAAAAAGTCTTGTTCCTGCTCTCTAGAGGCCTGCAAAACTGAATAATTGTGAATCTTTCATAGTTGTTAAGCAATCCAGCCGTTGGCTTGCCAAAACTGGCAAAAATCATGTTCCATATACCCTGTAGAATAAAACAATGCATAGTAAATGAACATATCACTGTCAAAGCCCAATGACATCCAGGGATTGCCTTATTTAGCCTTTGCACATGCAACATATTGTTATATTGTTGGTATTATATTGTTAACAACTGCAAATAAACTAGCATCCTAACCTTAGAGATGCTGTAAAAGGAGAACAACTAGGAGAATAAGTAAGGTAACAAGGTAACGGGGAAAAAGATTTCCAAGTTACTAGGATAATCTGAAGAATAAACTATGCTGCCGTTTCTTGAAGACAATTGAGAGGAGTCAAGGACTTGAAGCAATGCAAAAAGTTATTTTGTCTCCTTCTCCCACTCATTCAAGTTCCTGAAAAAAAATGAAGCATTATGAAATGGTTTCTTTTTCTAAATGTAAGACCTAGAGCTAGCAGTGTAGTGTTATGAAGACTGGAAAGGTGGAAGTGGAGAAAGCTTTACACAAAAACTACTATCCCACTACATGGATCCCCTGAATAAAGAGAGGGATTTGGAACTAGCTCCCACATTATATTTTATTAGAGAAACAACAGAGAAATTTATTTAAAATATATCCCCAATAGGTGTTTGTGTTACATAAGTTCTAAGCTCTAATCTTGGCAAGCAATATGTTTAGATCAGGGTTCTCTCCCATAGGCATTTTTCTATGAAATAGAAGTACTTTACCATGCTGCTGAAGATTTTAAAAGCAACCTGGAAAGCAGAAGATCGACAGTTTTTAACAAATAAATAATCTTCCAGAAACTATGCAGAGTGGCTGGGATTGATGCTTTTTGAATAGCCATGTCATGCAATTTTTGTTCAGAATGAGAATGGGCCAAAACATTAGAAAGGAGATCAATGGCTTGGAAATTGAACGAGTGAAAAGAATTTCAGTACATGCTAACATGAATTTAGTGCAAACCTCACGATGGTCAATGGAATCTGCCTTCCCATATAATCAATAACCCCAATTAATTGAATAAAATGAAATTGTCAAATAATAGTTCCAATAATTGGTATGCAACTAGATTAATTCATCGTACTCAGGCTAGTTTGTAGGCTTAGCTGGTATGGAAGTTCATACTGTGGTATGATTCTGAACACTGTTTAGCTTGTTTCTATGTTGAATATGACATTAGTCAAGAAGGAAGTAGATCTAGTCTTACAGCAGTTAAAAAGCAAGAATGCAGAACCGCAAAGAAAGTTATGATCCAGAATTTGCCTTTGGCAGCTTGTCCTTTGCATTTCTCAAGCCATATGATGATGTCTCTAGCATGTATTCATCTTTATTTCAGATGACATAAAAATAAGCTCAGTGCCCAATGATGACCATCCCACTTCTTTTCTGCTTTTTGTCACTTTTGATTGAATAGAATAGATTGGGTTGCCAGTTTGAGTGGTCTTGAATACAAACATACAACCAAAGGGACATGCTATCTGGATAGCAGTTTCAGGTGGGTAGCATTGCATTTCCTGGCAAATATGCTCTAGACTCTTCCCTAATGTATTTATCACTCAACCCATGAGACACAAGTGTTGTTTTATTCAATGTTATACAGATAACAAAAATTACCATGCCTTAAAATGAAAATGTTCTTGATTGATTGCATAACAGTTGTACATCAGCTTCATTAAGATTTTTGTTAGTTTTGTTGTCATAATAAAAATGTCTAATGCAACCAGCTGATCTAGCATCTACAACATCTTTAATCATTGGCATTGTATTCATTTCTATGCTTACAGTTTCATGTTCCTTTGCTATAGTTGCTTGGCGAGCTAATTTTTGGATACTGCTATTGCTCCAAAGTAATATCCTGTATATTTGTCTCTAGATTCTTATAATAGAGTATGTTTTTTTTAACTCCAGTGCAAAAACATGAGATTGTTTTGGGCCACTGTTTGATCAGAATCTGTTTTATTAACCTCATTTTTTCTCAGGTGGAGGAGACTAAAAAGCAAGCTTCAATTCTTGAATCATATCTTGAACAAAGGGGAGTTGCTCTACCTGAAGGATATTTGTCTTACAAAGTTGTACTTCCCAATCCTAAGTTGCAGTATGTGTAAGAAGTTAAGAAGTTTAGTTTACTCCACTCAAATTGAAAAACTAAATGATTGCGGTATTACCCAAATTTTAAGTGACCCCCCCCCCCCGACACACACACACGGCTCGCTCGTGTACTCACACACACTTCTGTCCTGATAAGGAGTAAGCCAGATGAAATTGTTTAAGTTTCTATTATTATGCTTATTTGAAAGTCTTCTTAAATAAATAAACTACAGTAATAAATTTCTAGATTGAACTCTTGTTTAGGTTTAAGTGGATTGGAAGAGATTATAAAACGAGATTGCGCAAGTTAAAGCATCATTTTTGTTGTTAGCAGCAACATAAGATTACAATCTTGTCTTCCAGAGTGAAATACTTTTGTTTACTGAAGTACATTGTATTTCTGTTGTGCTCTTTGGCCTCCACCCAGACCCGATGAAAAAAAATGGGACCACTTATTATGGACTTGTTGATTTTTAAAAAGTTGTTTCTGTCATACTTTTTTTGTTTGAGTTTTTGGATATACTTTTGTTTTCTTGTAACTGAAACATCTCTTCACAGTACAATCCATTCAGACTATTTTCCACCTGAGGTCATTACCTATGACCAATGGGTACTGCTGAAGCCTGAACCAAAAGGCGTATTTTCTGGTTGGATAAAGGGTGCCTTTCGTAGTGGAAAGAAGGAGATGCAGGAATCTATACATCAGAAACTCAACTTCACTCTCAGCACAGCTCCTATGTGGGACAGGTTTGCTGCTCTGTGCCTTATATTTTTATATTCATGCTCTCTGGTTATGAGTGCATTCTTTCTGCATTGTTGTGTACTTGGTCAAAACGTGATTTCCAGCAGCTTGTATTAACATCATAAACACATCAGGTCCTTGTGAAATAAAAGGTAAGAAGACTATTGGCTTTCAATATTTAATTATTTGTGTTATTAGTTCTTTGATGCTTTCTGGGCCAAGATTGTCAAGTAGGGACTAGGGAACTAGAAAAGTAAGGAGAGGTGGTCTTCAATAGTAATCATTCTAAATGTTATGCTGGTTCACAAATTGCTAGATCCCACATTCTATGATTTCATAGGCTCATTGAACGTCAGTTAAACGGATGCTAGAGCCAGGAACATTGTAATGATGAAGCTGATTGTGTGTATTGTGTCCCTAGGAAGGAGGCAAATTTGAGTTATATTCTGTTTTTTTACACTGTTATTCTAGTCACATCAACTGGTCCCTTCCCATTCATCCAAGTTGAAGCCATAAACTAACTTCAAATCTCATTAGTTTGATTTTGTTTCTCCTTATTATTCTCAATGTGAGTTACGCTAAGCTGTGATTTACACTTGACACAACAATTATTTCCAATTCTATGCAGGTTGGAGCTTAAGGGTGATAAACATGTCCTAGGAGAATTTATGGAGTTTAAAGGAGAACAAGAAGATACCATGGCTTTGAGGAACATCAAAAGATCGAAAGTTAGTCGTTTGATCATTCAAAAGACAAGCATGTTTGGACTAGGTAAACACTCCAACATTTCCTCTACTTTGCTTTTTATGGAAACAACATTGTTTGTTAATGATTTTTTTTTTCAAAAAGGAGCATGAGATGTTGCATTGAGATTAGTGTGCTAGAAATTTGGTTTTTTTAGATATAAACCTTTCATTAAGTTTTGGGGCTTTCAGTTGATTGCCAAATCTGGGATTTTCCTTAACCTAACATCTAATGAATGGGTTCTTTTATGGTATCAAGCAAATATGATTTGTCCAAATTTAAGCATACCTGTAAATAGGAGGATTTCCTAAATGTCCAGATTTGAGACCCAACTGACCTAGGGTCTGATTGGTTCGAACTGAAGGAAAAACATAATGAGTGACTTGGCTTGGCCTGTTCGAAAACCCAGGTTGAACAATGACTCAATTGAGATGGTGTAAAACCTGACCCTCAACTTGTTAATGGTTATTTTTTTTTTTTTATTTTTTTTTTTTTTAAATTATTTTGGTTAAAAACGACAATGTTTTAATTTTTTTTTTTTAAAAAAACTTAGGGGATCTACTCGGGTTGACTCTCCTGGCATGTGATCATAGCCTTGTGTCAAGTGAGTTTTATAACTATGATCAAAATATTTTTTGAGGAATGGGACCATACCCAATCATTTCTCAAGAACAATAGCCAAATGAGTTGATGCAATCACTTTTTCAAGAGTGGTTTTTCTAGGAAAACCTCTTGGCTGTCTCTGTACCCCTATCTCCTTGCTTGTGATTTTTATAGCCAAACCATTGATTTGAAAGAGATCTCTAGAAAAGTCTTTAGTGCTTATTTCAACCAGCTCTTCATCTTTCTATAGTGAATTTAAGTCATTAGTAGCCTTTTTCCTAGCTTGTGCTAAATTGACAGCCAAACCCGTCCTCCTTTGGAAGGCTTTCAAGGCAAAAGATTATTATGAACAAAAACTAGTGGATCTCCCTTGACTCATCTCACGCTTTCAATTTTGTGGCTTCACTTCTCAATAGTGAGACTTGGCCCTTCTACTTCAAAATCTAATTACATCTTATTATCAATTCAACTAAGCTAATTGGAACCTGTATCTTAGCATCTCCTTTTACAAGGGACTTGTCCTACTCCTGCCTAGAAGAGTGATTTCTTACTTATTTTTTGGGTCATGGATAGCTTTTGTGACTGGAGTTCTCATCCTTATGCACTGTCCTTAGTTACAATTGAAATTGGGGACAAGCACTACTATGAAAATCCAGTACTGTACTAGAACAGACTCTTTGATTCCAAAGTGCTTCACTCTTGTCTAACAGAAATGGTTCGAATGACCCTCTCTCTTGCAATTTACCTTCTCATATATAGTGTAGAATACATTAATTACAGCATCTTTCAGCATCTTTCTATATTTGTTAAGGTATATTTAGGGGGTTGTTATGGTAATATAAATCTTCTTATTTACTACTTATATTTGGTAATTACAATCCTACTTTAATTCAATATATTTCTGAATCTCCCAATAACTGCAACATGACTTTCCTTTTTTACTGTCATCCCCCTTCAAATTGATGTTGGTTTGTCCATCATCATCGATTTATCCACAAGAAACTGATGTCTCTGTTTAGTGAGGGTTTTGGTAAAGATATCAACTACTTGAAGGTTGCTGGACACACGAGGAAGAGAGATAACCCTGTCTTTAAAGGCATCACGAATGAAGTGGTAGTCCACTTCAATATGCTTAGTTCTCTCATGGAAAATAGGATTGACAGTAATGTGTATTGCATTGGTATTGTCCCCATGAAGAGGAGTTGGTGTATCTTGTTGGAAACCAAGCTAAGAAAAAAGCCCATGTAGCTAAAATATTTCTGAACAGGCTTGGGATATAGCCCTGTATTCAGATTCAGCTGAGAACTTAGAAACTCTTTCCTGTTTCTTGCTTTTCCATGAAATGAGTGCAGGCCCAAGGAACATGCACCAACTAGGAGTGGATCTTCTAGTGTCTAAGCATCCAGCATAATCAACATCACTATAGGCATGTAGAGTAAGAGAAGTTCCAGTAGGATAACATAGTCCTCTCTGAAGAGTACCATTCACATACCTAATGATCCTTTTAACAACTAGATGAAGATGTCCGGGGAGGCCATGAACTGACTAACCTGTTGAACTGCATAAGATAAATCTGGCCTAGTGTTTGTTAGATAGATCAAATTGCCCACAAGTGTTCGATATACTGTTGGATCAGTTAATCTCTCCCTCCTCCTTTCAAAGCTTTACATTGATTTTCATTGGTATATCCAGTGGTGTCAAATCCTGGAGACTAGTTGCAGCCACCAAGTCCATGACATATTTGTGCCATGATAGAAATAGTCCATGTTTACCTGCCTAAATTTTGCAGGCCAAGAAAATAAGCTAGATTACCAAGGTCCTTCATGTGAAAGGACTTCTGCAAGTGCTGTTTGAGGTGATGAATTATGCTCAAATCAGTACTAGTGATGACTATATCATCAACATACATTAGGACAAACACAACACCATTGGCAGTGGTGCGTAGGAATAAGGATGCATCATATTTGCTTTTTAAGTAAGAGTAGAGGCAAATTTGGCATACCATGAACGATAAGCTTGTTTAAGTCCATATAAGGACGTATGTAATTTATACACAACAGAGGTAGGTGTAGAAAACAAGCCATCTGGGGTTCGCATATAGATATCTTCAGTTAGATCCCTATGAAGAAAGGCATTCTTCACATCCAATTGGTGTAAACACCATTGATGTGAAGCTGCCATTGCCAGAATTGTGCGTGTTGTAGTCATTATAGTCATTGGAGCAAAAGTCTCCCCATACTTAACTCCATATTGTTGATGATTCCCAAGAGCTCCTAGTCGTGCCTTATGTCTGTCCAGGCTGCCATCAGCCTTGAGCTTCACTGAATATACCCATCGACACCCAAGAGGTGTGACACTAGCAGGACACCCAACAACATCCCAAGTTATTAGTTTTTAAGGCCTGCTGCCAACAAGGTTCTTTAGCAACTTCTGAATAAGTAGTAGGTATTGCAGTAGACTGTAATGTAGCAGAGAGAGCAGACTGAGAGGATTGAGTCTTAGATGGGCCCATACCTGTCATGAGGTACAAAAACTCTAGCAAATCTTCTTAAAGAAGACAATATGCGAGGTAAGTCATTTACCTCAAAATCTAAAGGATGCCTAGAATCAAATGTCAGGACAATAGCTGAAGGGAGATGCATTTGTGGCTGTCTATGTCTATACACCAGTAATGACTGGCTGATTGAGGACACCTGTGTTAGGCTATCAACTTTAGGAGTTTGTAGTGTATCATCCTGACCACTAGTGTCAAGATTAATGAAAGAAGATAACAAAGCATGTGTTGGGTGTTGTTGAGGACAACATAGGAAAGAAACACAGTTGTTGTATGATGAGTGAGAATGTTTGTTTGGTATTGTGGCAGATTATGTTTTTTATATTAGTCCTATATATAATTGCATTTCAAATAAAAGCTAAAATAAACTCGTTTTTACTCATGAAACTTGATTTATGCTGTATGCAAAAACCCTTCTTAGTTTTAAACTAAATATAATTTTGAAATTTACATGCTTTTAAATAACAATAGCAATAGCAATTATGATACCAAATGAACACTAAAATTCATCCACACTTAGCTTAACCCTCCCCCACCAAAACAATAGCTATTATAATTTTTGTCCAACTGTACTTGTTTGTACTCTCTCTATACAGTTAATGCCATCCCTATAATAGTCACCGAAGCTCAATTATGAATTTGTAATTTTTATACTGAAGAAGCACACAGTCTGACATCCTTTGCCCTGTTCAAAATGCAATGAACACCCGCAGCCCATTCAAAGCTACAAGTTCTGTACTCTGCCCGTGATTATCGAAGTGAAGGGGCGTCAGCTTCTGAGTGGATGGAAGAGACTGTAAGATCAAGTACAGAGGTTCTGTTCAAGCCAGACCACTCCGCCAAAGTCCGCAAATTCAAGCTTTCTTCAATTATCTCCATGTCACTGAGCGCCTGAACTTGATTATGCTGCTGGACACAGGCTATGCATTGCTGTGGAAGTTATAGGTATGGCTGCCATCTTACGTGGGAGTGTAAAATTATTAGGATGTTGTGGTTGTGGTTGTGGTTGTGGTTGTGTTTGCACAGGGGAGGAGCTGCTGGATGGAAAGGCAACTATTGATGTATGTTTCAATAGCCAGGTTTTAGGGGGGGGTGCCTGGAAGGATGTTTTAATAGCCTTTCCTTTTTTATATTATTTTGATGTATTGTTCATAATACATTTTTGTTTCAAAATTAAAAAAAATATTTTGAAAATTATATTTTCAAAGAGACTCGCTTTATTTTTATTTTTTCCAATTAAAATAGACCGTCATTAAATAAAACCCGAGTCTTCATTAAAGTGGATGGATCTTAGATATTATATATCTTAGATTTTCATGTCAATCCCTTAAAAATCCCATCTAGGTGGGGTAAAAGAGAAGAATGGAGAAAAGACAGGGTGGCCGACACCAAACCGCTATGGATGGTGGCCGACACTTAAGCTGTCTCATCGGGTTAGGGAAGCCAAAAGCACAACACCAAAAAATGATGTCCCGTAGATGGATTACACATCGCCTAAATAGCATGGGGCCACCCGCAAAAATCAGAATGAATGAACACCCAAAAGCACATCCAGTTCTAATCAATAAACAAATAAAATAAGAAAAAAAAAACTTGAGTGCATGCTGATCAAGACTACTGAGATGGTTTTGGGGAAGATATGGTGAAGGTTACAGAGATTGTTTCCTGTAATAATTAGAAGCCATCTGACCTAGTTCTTGGTTGCCTGCCTCGACCACCACATGAGTCTCTGTCGAGAGAGGTAACCTCCTCTGGTGTTTTAGTGTATCAGAAACCTTATCAGGTGGAGATCTTGCAGGATACGATTTTTATCCTGAAAATTTCAGGAAATACAGAAGGAATTCTCGTTCTGAGTTAACCATTCCCTTCTTTTCTAATTGTTTTTCCCTCAACATGTTCTTGTATCTAATTTGGTGGTTACAGAGATCGGGTGTGTGGAGTAAACTCCTTTTCATCTGGATCATAGTCCCACCTACTCATTCTTTACTAATTGAAGAACCCTTTTGTTTTCGGAATGTATTACAATATTTCATCTCTGTCTACATTAAAAAAAATCATTGCAAAATTGCCCTCGTCTTCTATGGCTAGATTGCAAAGCAGCGATTCCAGACTTGGTAAGAATACTTGCATATCCTGAAAAGATTCAGTTCACATTGTCAACGCTATCCTCCTATTGGCAGGATCAATACTTTCTGATCTAAAAAACATTTAGGTATTGCTGATGTATTTTTTATGAGATATTGTTTTCATAACTATATAGTAATTGAGCTAGATGAGACTTGGTTTGGTTGACTTTATAGATCCAAGTATAACCTGAATGATTGATAAAATATAGTTTGACTAGAAAAATGAAGATAATATTCTTTTTGATATTGAAATGATAACATATTACAGCGACCCAAGTCAACCCGGGTTTACGTGTGAAGTCCGTTACCCAGGTCATGAGACCTTGATGACCCTATAGATTTATTTATTAAACTCGATTCTCAATCAACCTAATATTAAATGATGCAGTGAAAAATAAAAATCAACTAAACAAGTGAGTCGAGTCAAACAATCACATTTGTAATCCGGGCTATTAGATTGAAATAACCTCAGAGAATACAAATCAAAACCAAACATGAAGTTTGAAAATGAGAATAATTAAACTAAAAAAAGTACAAAAAGAAACCATGATAATTTTATAGAAAGCAAATAAGGAAAAGTCCAGTAAATAGTAAATTCAATATTGATAAATAAATAAATAAAAACTCTTAAAACTTTAGGAGTGAAATAAAAAAAAACCCCTTCATATTTCATTCCGACAATAAAATATGTCCAAGATAATTAATAATACACAGGACGGAGGAATCATGAGTCGAAGAACGGGAAGACACAGCTGGCGCAAATAAAGGCTTTAACTCCTGCGCACCAGTTTTGTCCATACAAGCGCGCATTTAGCAGGCTAGTTATTGCAGTATCAACCACCACATGACATGATGATTGACCACCTGTAAAACTCCAATCACAGATCTGTGTACGTGCTTGATACTGTAATTAAAAAAAGTATTGCAGAAAAAAGAAAGAAAGAAACCCTCTAGCTGTACAAGTGGAAGCAGCTGTGATCTCACTGATCACTGCTGGAGTGATCTATCTGTATCTTGATTCTCGAGTTCTTGCTGATCTCTTTGACTGGTCAAGGAGGCCAGCTTCTCAACTCTTTTGCGTAATCTCCAAGGCAACTGCACTTGCGCTAATATATTTTCAGGATATTAAAGTTAAGAACGATGGTCTGATTTTATGTTCTTGGTATCCATTACTGTGCTCATGTCCTTGGCAAGCCAGATTCTCTTGCAGAGAAAGTTACCACTTCTAAAAGCTACGCATTGATTGATAGTTTTGCTTCAGTCATTGGATTGTAATAATAATAATAATAATAATAATAATAATAAACATGGTTAGAAGTGGAGTAAAACGGAATGATAGAGGAGAATCAAATCCCTGATGCAATGCATGGAGAAAGTGAATTGAAAATTAAGAAAAAACAGTTGACTTGTAGCAGAACATTAAATTATAAAGTGTTTCCAGTTAAACATCTTGCAATTGACTCAACTGATCATCATAATCATCACATTGCCAGCTATTACTTATAAATACGAGGATGCTGTGTCACTGTTGGCTTAACATGCTCTCTCTCTCTCTCTCTCTCTCTTCATTAAGTAGATAGCCAGGCAAGAATAAAGAGATCCCAGCAAGCATGCAAATTCAAACTCATGCTTTCTAAATGCTAGCTAGCTGCTCCGAGTTTGCTACCGGACTCACTTTACAGTGAACCCCACCAAAATTTAGTGCCATTTTTGAAGATGGAAGTCCTTGTTGGCTCTTTCCAAACTCGCTGTTTCTTTTCTCTGCTACTCGTACCTACCACCTCCCCAACTATCACCACCCACAATCCTTTAATGCTCTCTCCCACTTAAATACTTTCGCATTTTCTTTCTCATCTCTCCCTGCTCTTTTCCTCTTCCTCTTCTGTCTCATTTTTCTCTTTTTTTTCTCTGGACAAGCTACAGAAAATATGGCAACAGCTGCTTCCTTCGATCAAACTTCAAGGACAGTTTGTGTAATGGATGCTTCTGGGCGCTTAGGTTCTTCCATCGTGCACAGGCTCTTGCAGAGAGGTTACACTGTCCATGCTGCTGTCCAAAACCATGGTTTTTTTCTTGCCTTAAATCTTGTACCTTTTTCTTACCACGAATCATGCATGTTTTTCAATCGTTTCTTCATTTTTATATGATTATAGAGCTAGATAATTCAGTCCCCCTTCAGCAGCTTCATTTAATTCAAACCCTGATGGAATCATGTATTCCTCCAAATAATTTCACAGAAATCAATCTGCTCAGTTTCGGCTGGCATTGAAAATATATTAGCCAAGAGGGAGACATTAATATTGGAGAAAAAAACAATGCTATCTGCTACCCTGCAAATTGTATGTATGTTCCCCAAGGCTACGCATGCTATAGCTCTGCAAGTACCTGTTTCAATGTTATGTGGAATTTGTTTTCACAGATTATTATTACTATTATTCTCAAGTATGGAATTTGTCTCTGGAGTTGTTTACTGGACAATTGGATTTGCAGCAGCAGGTAAATTGTCGCAATCATTTGAAGGATTATCCTGCAACAACAAGAAGCTGAAAGTTTTCCATTCCGATCCTTTTGATTACCACAGCATAATGGATGCCTTGAAGGGATGCTGCGGCTTGTTCTATTCTTTTGAGCCTCCCTCAGATCAACCCACCTATGATGTATGTCAACTCCTCATTCTTCTTCTTAAATTATATCTTAGCAATTAGCACTAGCAGGCTACCTAATTTAAAATCTACTCATTTTCTTGCATCCAAACAAGCTTCTCAAAGCCCACTACATATACTAAGATTGAGATGATATCAAGAAATCTTTTATTTTTATGACTGATAAATCTCTTATTATATATGCTCACCAATCATTTCTAGTATAGCCGTGCTGATCAGTAAGTTTTGATGAGCACTTAAACTAAAATATATACTACCATGCATGGATGTCACGTAAATCTCATCAGTAAATTGTCTAGGCTGTTTGTCAAACACACAGAATCAGCATGGTCAAAGTAAATAAACACCGGCTCCTAATTAGTAACTAATACCAACCTAATTAATTTGGAGTTGAGTTGTTTTTTATGATATAACCGAGCAGTATGTGTCCCGCCAAACTATTTCCCCTTCAAAAGCATGTGGAATCAACAAGGGTAGCTGGTGTCCAAGATCGTGGGTGTGAAGGCTCAAAACTTCAAGTAGATAATGGAATCTAGAAATATTACTAGACGAGAAATGGTCAACAGTAACTTGGATATGCGTGTCCAGTTCGTTTGACAAGTTACATAAGGCGAAAGAACCGTTAAGTAATCATTTCACCTAAAAATTCAAGCTGCGAGCGCTCACGTAGGAGATTATTCAAAATAAATAAGAGAGAGAGAGAGATCAGAGCGATGCTATTGATAGATGAAGCCCGGTTGCTTGGTGCAGGAATTCATGGCTGATGTAGAGGTCAGGGCAGCACACAATGTATTGGAAGCATGCGCACAAACAAACACTATAGACAAAGTTGTCTTCACATCCTCTGCGACAACTGTTATATGGAGTGACAGCAACTCTAAGGCACCTGATCTTGATGAGAGGAATTGGAGTGACCTAAATTTCTGCAGAAAGTTCAAGGTACTCAAAATCTTTAAACTCTGAATGCGCGCTTCATCTCAATCGGTAGCATGTGGATGCATAAGTTTATCCCAAGACTTGTGAATATTTCTATTTTACGGAGATGGAAGCACAAACAAAAGGGTGCTGAGTTTTTTTGCATTATCTGATTGCCCCTGTGAAATTTATGCCAGTGCAAGTATATATATGGCACAGAATAACCACATTAATCTTTTGCATGATTTCGAACTCACCGCGTAATAGTGTGAGTTTATGCAAGTTTCAAACTTAAAAGACTTTCATTCATGGAACTGCGTTAGATAACTTGAATTTTTGGATTGAGATGCTCTTTAACAGAAAAAAAGAAGCAGAAATATCCCCTTATTCTTTCATCCAACTCTAGTTATTATGATTAATAGCAATGTGATATGCTGACCTGCTTTAAACTTGAGCAGCTATGGCAAGCACTATCAAAAACGCTAGCTGAGAGGACAGCATGGGCTCTAGCAATGGACCGGGGCGTCAACATGGTAACCGTAAATGGAGGGCTGTTGATGAGTCCTGATCTAACCATCGCAAATCCTTACTTAAAAGGAGCAGCTGAAATGTACGAAGATGGCGTGTTTGTTACTGTGGACCTCAGGTTCATCGTGGACACACACATCCATGTGTTCGAAGACATTGCTTCTTATGGAAGATATCTCTGCTTCAACCATGTCATCAATTGCAACGAAGATGCTGTGAAGCTCGCTAACAAGCTATTGCCACCCTCCCAATCTTCACTTCCTCAGAGGTTGGTTTTTACACGATGACTTGTTACTAGCATTTATTTTTTGGCTCGAAAATCTGATCAAATGCCTTGACAAAACATGTTTGGAGAAGTTCAGATAAATATACTAACTACTAGCTAGGAGTATGAGCGGAAAAGAGTCAAGTTTTCAGAAAGTAGTGTAAAGTGCATGAACTTGAGCTTGTGTGTATAATCATGGAAAGTGTCCGTCCCCAAGGAGCGTGACGTGATGACAAAGAGCTTTAGATCTGCACAGCAAGTCTCGAATTCAAGAGCATCTCTTGTAAGAGTCTGAGACAACCGGAGTTTTATTCGTTCATCTGGGCCCACAAAATATGCTTTTCGGGGTGTCAAAAAAAAGAAAAAGATGGAAAGTGTCCACTCAAAGTATTAACTTGCTTGCAAACCATGCTTGAGCACATAAATCAGCAACCATCTAATCTGCGGTGTGTGTTTTGTGGGTGTTGTTTAGTAGAATCAGTAATTTTTTCTGCTCCTATGGTTTGCAGTTTGGGAATTCACCAACAGAGGATAAGCAATAAGAAACTAAACAAGCTAATGGTGGCCTTCGACAGTAAACATCGAGTAGATTGACTGCAGGACTGTTGGGCAAGCAAATAATAATTTCATCTGCTCCCATTTTTTCTCTTCTTATATAGAGATGTAATGTTCTATACTGTTACATTTTCTAGGTTAAAATGAGCTTCCACTAATTGGAGGCTGCATATTTTGTGTAGAGTTCTTGTTTCTGGCAAGGAAATACTTGAACACTTTGCCATTTGATTTACGATCACCCTTCAATTCACGTCGAGTTCATCTTGAATGGTTTAACTACTCAAAATTGCTTAGGAAAGACCCTGGAGTCTGGTGGATAGTTTTCCAAATTAACATTTATATATTTTTAGAACAATTTGATTCTCTTTATGTAATTTTATTCTCTCTTTAATGATAAGATGTCAGAATGAGAATGAAGCAGAACTTGTAATTTAGAGACCATGACCATACAAACAGGTAACTAGAATGCTACTCTTTAATATTCATGTCTTTTAGCATTCCAACACTTTGATATTTTTATTTTAGTTCATTACTAAAATAGAAATACATTTTAGTCTCTACATATTAAAGATCTATATCCTATTATATACATAAAAAATCCAATTGGCTAAAAAAAAACCTAGCAGGTTATTTTTAATTAAATTTTATTTGATTTGATAGTTCTCAAATAAATAATTATTTTCATATAAGTTATTAATCCAACACAAGGTTGATAGAAATCAGTCACTTAACCCAAAATGCTTGAAAAACTGCACTTTATTCACTACTTATTGTCTGTACGAGAATGTGATTGAAGTGATTTTCTTTTATAAATATATCCAAATATATATTTTTTAAAAATATCATTTTTGACATCATCACATAAAAATGATCTAAAAGTACCAAAACAAAATAATTTAAAATAAAAAATAAAGAAATTCATTTTTTTTCATAACAGTTCTGATACGAAATGTTAAACAAGAATACATCTTCAGATAGAATGCCTTCGATTTAACTAACCAGAGGCATCTCTATCTAAGCACTGGTGGATTGTGGCATTGGATGGATGCGACAAGACATGAGGTACAGAACTCCGTTTATAAATCAATGAGCCATTTGCCATAAGCTCTGCCGCAGTGAGAATTGTTTTTTTTTGCCTGTTTCAATATATATAATTTTTTTGTGGTTTTATTTTTTTAATTTTTATTTTAGTTTAATTTTTTTGTCTTTCTAGGATAGTTCTTATTTTTTGTTTGTATTTAGTATTTATACTTTTAGTTTTAACTTTTAATTTTTATTATTATTTATCTCTGTATTAAATACAACTTGCGTTAATAAACAGAGTAAATTTAGGAACTCCATTGGTAGTTTTGTTAGTAAGAATATCATGTCATTGTTTTTTATAGGTTTTGAATCTCACTATAATTTTAATTTTACTCACAAATCCATTGGTGTTTATTATCGATATTTACCAATAAAATCATTCCGTCAGCAATGGTGTTTGCAAAAGACCAACAAAAATACCTATTGAGAAATACCAACAGAAACGTCGAAGATCATGCCAATATTTCTATATGAATTAACTAATTTTCTAATGATGGTGTGTTGCTAAAAGAACTACCACCTCTTTTTATATGAAAGCTAATCTACATTGACCTAAAAGACATCGGGAGCAAAAATAAAATATCCTTATCATGTTGTAGGCATGCTCAATATAGAAACAACTCTAAAAATTTGATGAATTTTACGCCTCCTATCTGTGAAGTCTGGTTTTATGATTTTCTGATATAAACTGGTATACTTGATTCATCTATTACCAATCTTTCCTCGAATCTTTTGCCCCAAATTAATTAGCAGCATAGATAAAAGATGGATAAACATAACCTGTAGGACCTGTAATAACCTCCAGCATCAAATATATATTACCCAGGATGAGAAAAGTTGAAGAACACCACGTTTCAGAAGCAGTTAAGCCACAGCTATTTCAAAGTGATTCAGACAACAAATGCACTTGTGTGTGTGAAACCAATAAATTTAGCTCCCAAACCAAATTGAGGGAAAATATGATACACTCCTTCCTTCATCTCTACTCCTTTCTTCATAGAACAGTAAACTTCAGATTAAGAAATGATTCAAAAATGAAAAAAAATCAGGTTGCATATTCCAGTAGTGTTTGTAGGTCAGCAGCTTCGGCTAATTAAAGTAAACCAGATTTTCCAATATCTGGTAAATTTCTTCTGCTCTGGGATGTGATTTGTCTACAGAGTGAAACTGAGAAACCTTGTTATCAACCTCAATCCAGCTGCAACCTGGAGTCTTGTGAACATTTAGCTCCTTCAACATCTTTCTCACCCTGCGGACATCATCCCACTTCCCTAACTTTCCATATACATTTGCCAACATTATACCATAGCCTCCATTGTTTGGATCAATTTCAAGCAGCTTTTTAACTGCAAACTCTGCCAAGTCTGCACGGCCATGTATTTTACACCCATTAAGCAAAGAACCCCAAACAACCTCATCGGGTTCAAACTTCATTTCCGTTAGGACTTCCAAGGCTTCTTCCAACCTTCCTGCTCGAACAAGAATATCCACCAAGCACCCATAATGCTCAATCTGAGGTTCAATCCCGTAATTTAGAGTCATCATCTGGAAATAGAAACGACCCTTTTCAACCAATCCTCCATGGGTACAAGCATTTAATAACCCCACAAAAGTAATCTCATTTGGTCTTACATCGCCACCATAATGCAACATCTCCTCGAACACACAAATAGCCCTCTCACTCTGTCCATGGAGTGCTAAACAATTAATCATTGAATTCCAAGATGTCAAACTTTTCTTTGAAGTTGCGTCAAAAACCTTCTTTGCCTCTTTTAAACACCCACATTTCCCATACATATCCACCAAAGCATTCAACACAAACGAATCTGAACCAAGCATATTCCTATAAACATAACCATGAATCCATTTCCCAACATGAAGCATCCCAGTGTGACCACAAGCAGAAAGCGCGCAGACGACAGTCGTCTGATTAGGCCTAATGTCTCGATGCTGTAACCCCAGGGAAAGACCCACCATCTTCTTAAAAATCGTAATAGCCCTGGTAAACAGCCCATTTTGCGCACAACCTGAAATTACAGCATTCCAAGAAGGAACATCCCTCTCAGGCATTTCATCAAAAAGCGAAATAGCATTCTCAATCTCCCCAAGTCTGGTATACCCGGAAACCATTGCAGTCCAAGAAACAACATTTTTCTCAGACATTTCGTCAAACACCCGCCTCGCAATTCGAATATCGTAACCAGACCTCGAATAAGAATCAATAAGGGCAGTTTGCACAACTGGGTATTTTCCAAAGCCCAATTTCTCAATCTGGGTATGCACAAATTTTGTTACTTGGCAATATTTCAAAACATGAGGGAACATAAAATGGTTTGGTTTTGGGCGTCCTTTACGAAGCATGGCACGAAACAAATCAAAAGACGATTGATGGTCTTGTATAGAGGCATAAGCAGTAACCATAGCGGTGTAGAGGTAGATGTTGGGGAATTCGAAACTGTTAAAAATGAAGCGAGCATAGTAAAGGTTGTTGAGTTGGAGAAGGCAACAGCGAATCAGTTTGAAGGTGTAGAAATTGGTCTGCGAGTGGCCGAGGATTGTCAAAAAGGATTGGAGTTGTTTAAGGTGATTGAGATGATTGCATTTTGAAACTATTGATAAGACTCGTTGATTTAGATTTGAAGGGTTTACTACATAGAGGGAGCGCATGTTCTTGCCACAGTTTTCGAACTTTGGCCTCAATTTTTATTTCTCCGGCTTAAAAATTCTAACAAATTCAATAAAACTTGTAGTTTATGGTACTAATTGTTATACTATAGCATGCACTCAAATATATTTGTTTTCATTTTTTTTTTTATTTCATTCTTCTAAATCTAAATTAAAAACCATTTTGTCAAATATTAAATAAATTCAAAGATAAAAAACCAAACTAAAGAGAAAAAATAGCCTAACTAATATTCTAAAATAAATCTTAATTAAGTTGACAATTCATTTTTATTATCTCTCATTTCTTGGTAGGAAAGAAAGAGAGAGAGAGTCATCATATTTAGAAAGGAGAGATAAACTCTTTAGTTGACAATTAAAAAAAAAAAAAGATCTTGGTTTATGTTATAACCTAGTTTTAAACTCATTTGTTTTTAAGAGGTTTCTATTTGAAATTAAAAGATTAAGGATTAATTTTGATTAAGAGATTGATTTGTCAACTATATTTTTGTTCCTCTCCTAAATTTTAGTTTGAAAATATCAGCATGATAACTTTAGTTATTTTTAAAATTTTATTTTACATTCTAATTAAATCTAAATATCAAAAATAGAATGAATTTGATTAAGACTTTGTTTCCCAGCCTCTGGTATTATAAATATAAATCATAGTGCATAAAAAAAGAGGAAAACTAAAGAAAAAAAAGAGAGATTCAAAGGAGATTGATAGATAGAGGAGGGAACATTAAAAAAAACTGAGAAAATAAAATGATTGTCCAACCCAGTCTATAAATACAAACTCCCTCCAGTGTCGACTTTAACTAGAATGTCAGGTAAGCTTTACTTCTCTATTCTGCAATTTTAATCACCATATCATTGTATATTTTCTTCTAAACAGTTGTTGTGGTGCAATATTAATGGTATTGCAAGCATGTGTGAATTAAGAAGTTGCTGCAGTGCAATAGTAATTGCACTGTAACTGCGACAAGCACGTGTGAATAATAATAATTCACGTGTGCTAGCCTTTTTCTCTTTTCTTTCATACAAAAACAAAATCAATGAAATGCAATTGGTTTTTAAGTTTTGAATGTGGAAAATCACTTTTAAAAAACCATTGCGGTATTCTTAGGAGTCTAAAAAGGAGTTAGTAAAAAATACACTAAATGGCGTAATAGATAAGTCAAGAATAAACTTCTGAAGTCGGGGGCAATTGAAGGTAGAGAATAGATGGTGAAAAGGAATTAAGAGAACAAGTAAAGTTATTACAAACCACACTCAAAACAAAAAGAAAAACTACGAATTTTTGGGAGAAACAATCAATCAAAGAAAAGGTTGCAAGAAAAATAGTTGAGGAAGAAAATGACTTTGTGGGTCAAGACTAGATGAAGGCAATGGATGAACTAGAGGCTAAAAAAACACTACTCTAGACATGGCAAATTATATAGGAAAAGGTTAAGTATTAAGAATATTTGACTACTAAAACTCAAACCACATTGAATATTTGTCTAAAGAACATAAACAAGCTTAAGGCCTAAGTAGGAAAAGTTAAGGCTAGATTAGCTAGTACTAAGAAGACAACTAAAATCCATAAAGATGTAAAAGTTGAGTTCAGCAACAATAACATGGAGATAAAAGCATTGGAAGCTAAGCTAACCAAGAAGAAAGTGAAGACTAAACAACTATTATAAAGCCAAAGAATGATAGAAAACCACAATCAAATATTGGATACTGCTAATAAGTCTTTATCTAGAAACATTTTGATCCTTGTTGAGAGGATAAGAGAGTTGTATGAGAAATTTGGTCAAGCTTTTATGGAGGCTCATAGACTACAATTGAAAGTTCATTAGGTTGGAGGAGACATCATAAAGTGTGTTGAGCAATGCCATTGCTCCTATATAATAGCTAGATTAGAGAAATTTTAATTGTAATAAAACAATTTTTAATGATTAATAAAAGGGCTAAGACCCACATTTGATTCAAAAAGTGTGTTGAGATATTTCAAAAATTAGAATGTAAGGCTAAAAACCCAGATGATAAAAAGCTAGGAAAATATCCTTTCAGTAACATAATAAGGATATCAATTTCTGTTTGACCACATAAAATAACAACCATAAGCCACTCTCAAAGAGCGAATCCATATCCATTATATTTTTCTCATGAATTCATGCTCATTCACTTTACATACATGATTATAAATTGTCATATTTTACATATATCAAGTGAAATAAAGGCTCTCCATTAAAGCACATATATAACACATGCTTAATAAAAAGACAAATGGAAAACGAAGAAGAAGCCTAGTTAGAAGCACAACTCCAAAGAGAGTTGAAAAGTCTTAAGAAAGTATAACATGAATTACTATCAACTCGAACAGGCTATAAGGACTAGATATGGAGAAGGAACATTGGCCTAGCCAACATTTCCTACTTATCCCTCATTTATGCCTATGACTCCCTTCAATACACAATATATGAGGAAATAAGTGTCACCTGAATCACAACATGTCACACATTTCCCATTTGCTCAACAACATATCCTATAAGGATGCCTTTTATTGTGTGCTTGACAGTAGAAGAATCTCAAAGGGACAATGACGAGTGTCACAACTTATTTCTGGGTTATTCCTAAAATTTACTTGAAATAAAAATAAATATAAAAATAAAAAAGGTTTACGTGGTGAAAAAATTAAGTTGAAAATCTTGGATAATTTTGAAAGCTCGATCGTACCTCTATTGTGCCAAAAACTAGTGGAAAATGCAAATTCAATGCCGAATTAAATTATTATCGGATAAATTTGAATAAAAAAAATAAGTCGAAAGGCATAATTATATTTATGATAGGCCAATTTGATTTAATCATGGGACAATTTAAAGTTTAATTATGTTTATGAATTAATTTAGGGTCCAATTGAAGGATTTAATTATGTGCAAGGACTTAATTATACTCTAAATTGGTCAAATTAATTTTAGTAAGGTCTTAATTGGTGAGCCTAATTCGGGTTAAATTGAGAAGATTGGAATTATTGAATAATAAATTTAATTTTTACGAAGTTAATTGGTTGAAATTGGGAGTAAAATGACTAGAAAATCAAAGTTTTGGGATCAATTAGGAACAAAATTGAAGAAATTTGAGATTTAAGGGTCTGTTGAAGTTTGACTAGGAAAAAGAAGAACAATCATAAGATAAAGGACCAATTGAATTTTGTCTTGTCACTATTTATTTTCTTCTTCAAAATTCTGCTGAAAATCCTACTTTGGTACCAACTTTATAGGTGTATTTAATGCCTTTATCCTTTATAAAATTTGACAAAAACATGAACAAAACTACTCTTGTGATTCTCTATTATGCTAGGGTATGGTTCGTTATGGATGATTAAACCACACATGTTGTGGTTCAGCTCTAAAGTTGACAACTTAGACAGTCTACTGCAGCTATCAAATTTGACAGTTCATGACACCTACTTTAGCCAATGGTTGGGATGATTCTGTTTTGAACCAATGACTGAAATTTAATCCATATATAGACCATATTACCCTCTTCCACCAACTATAAATGGAGGTGAAATCTATGGTCTGAGAGGGGAGAAATTGGAAGCCAAAATTTAGAAATATAAACCAGCCCCTTCCCTAATTTTTATTGTTTCACCAGCGATCCCTTTACTTTTTTCGACCACCACCGCCACCATCTCTCTCACCAACACATCCCATAGCCACCAGAAAAGTGTCCTCTGCATTGTGGAGCAATCCAAGGCCGATCATCTTCTCCCTTTTCTCCCCTCTCTTCCTCCCCCGTGATTGCAACTGTCATGATTTCTTGGATTTTTTGGCCTACTCCGACCACCATTGTCACCAACGACGCCACCAAAGCCACCAACGGAGTTTCCTCTTCACATCGGACTACTCCACGACAGGTAACAACCACATTCATTTTCTTCACCTTTGACCTTGTTCATATAATACGTGAACAACACAGAGTGAATTAATTCACTCTGTGGTGTTCACTTGGCTGCTATTTTTTTCCGAAGAAAAAACAAAAAACAATAAAGTCCAAATAAATTAAATTTATATACAAGATTTTTGTAATTTTATCATATATTTTTCTATCAATTTTTGTTCAATATTGGTCCGTAGATCTACGTTGAAGTATGTATACTTGGTATAAAAATTTGATTTTTCTCCAAAATTTCCAAAAAAAATATAAAAAATCCTTGTTTAAAAAATATAAAAAATGTGTTTTCTTTTCATGCATACGACTGAATTCGAAAAAAATTCTAAGCATGTTTTTGACAAAAAAAATCCAATATTATCTCATGTTTCGAAATGAAAAAATGGGATATTGTAACCAGTTTATGAGTATCAATTAGAGTTCGAGCAAAATATCAAAAATCTTTCAACAATCATTTTGTTCATTTTTTGTCAACTTTAATTAATGGGGTGTAAAATTACATTGTAAAGCACACTCATAGATATTAAAAAGACAATAAATGCAATATTAAAATTTGGATCTTAGAACGATTAGGTTTTTTACCCAATGAAGTAGAGACTCCCACGAAGAGAGATCTACTTTGAGACTTAGAAAAGACCAACAAATAAAAATCTGACTTAGAAAAACAAATAAATAACAATGCAACTTACCTTAGGTAGAGTGCACTGGGGTGATGTGTCTTCCCCTTGCACAACAAGTCTCCTTACTCAGACTCTTACAGACCATTAAGTTTTCTAATGACCTTAATACTAGGTGGTGACTCTGGTGATAGTCGCAAGTGAAAAAAAGGTTGTCGCGATAACGAGAATCAATACAACGCCACTCTTAGATATGCCATTGACCTATTGGTTGTGTCAAGTGAACATATTACAAGAGGTAAGATGAAAAGACTTAAAGAGGTATTGAGTGAGCTAGTTCAGCACACATGGAGTAAGATGGACCTAGAGGGATAAATGATGATTATGAAGCTTAAAGGTCACCCTCTAATTCATCTAATTCAAGTCCAGGAATGGTCTTAATCATTTAAAGAGAGATGATGTGTTCAGCCCTAAGTCAGCCTTGATTTAAGCTTATTTTTTCTAATATTACATGAAGTCCAGGTTAGCATATTATTCTTCTAAGAAAGCAAGGGAATTCATTCAGATTGCTTCCTAAAGAAGGGGTGAGTTTTAGCATTCAAAAAAAAGTTTCCTGGTCTATAAAGGAAACCTTAAAGGATTTGTTTCCTAAGTTAGGGGAATTAGGGCCTGTTTGGTATTGTGGTTGCTGTTGTGGTTGAGGTTGAAAAAAAGCAGTTTAAAAAAAAGCGTTTTTTCTGCGGTTCAAAATAAGCAGTGAGTGTTTGGTTAAAAACAGTGGTTGAGTCTGCGATTGAAAAAAAACAGTTTTGTGTGTTTGGTTATCAAGTTTTGCATGTACCTTTTTACATATATATACACATATTTTTAGAACTCTCTCTGTATATATATTTTGTATTAATAATCATATTTTTGTAATGGAAGGAATAGATCAAGTCAAATTGACACTTATTTATTATTTGTTCATCAAACTATTTGCAATGCTATCACGAACATTATCCATACGTGAAGGCATCTGCAATCCCTGACTATTATCTCGCGCTACAATATCTGGAAAAACGTCATCTGGTACATAATTGGGATTACAATCATATTGAACAAAATCAACGTCATGTTGCGATCTCCTTCGAATAAAGTTATGAAGTGCCATTGACGTAACAACAATTTGAACTTGCCTTTTGTATTGATAAGGCGGCATGCTCTGTAAAATTTTCCACCTTTGCTTCCATACTCCAAATGTTCGTTCTATCACATTACGTAGTGATGAATGTGCACGATTGAACACCTCTTCATGCCCACTTGGTTGTCCACGATGTTGAAAATCTTGTAAAAGATACCGCTCCCCTCTATATGGACCTAAATACCATACTCATTTGGATAACCAGCATCAACCAAATAATACTTTCCTGAAAAAACAAACAACGTGCAACCGTTTTCATAAATTCATTCACAAAAGAGAATATTAAGTGAAAAATACGTTTAAATCGCAACCTTGAGGAGGTTTGGGAAAGTTGATAATCCTACTGTCAATTGCCTCGTAGAAAATACGTGTATCGTGTGCACTACCTTCCCATCCTGCCCAGACAAATGTAAATTGCATGTCAAAACCACAGGCCGCCATGATGTTTTGTGTTGGAATACCTTTTCTACCAATAAAAGGAATTTGATTTTCGGCTGATATGGTGACCCGAACATGTGTCCCATCAATTGCACCGATACAATTCTACATGCATAAATAAATACAATTCTACATGAGTTAGTATACATTTTTTAAAAAAAACACTAACATTCCAAATATATATAATATGAACTTACATAATTACCTTGAAATGTGGCATAAATCTAGGATCCATCGCAATTTGTATTGGTGTGTCGGTAAATTCTGGATCAGTTGGTTTTATAACGTCTACAGCAAACAAACATATGGCTTTAAGGACTTCTTTCATACATCTACTTACAGTTTCGCCTGAATGTTGGAATCGTTCTTGCACATGTCGATTTGACGCCCCAAATGCAAGAGTAAATAGAAACATCCCTACCTTCTCAATTACGCTCATCCTTCGTGAAGGTTTTAAACCATAATGCGTTTCCAAAGCATTACATAGGTCGAGCAAAGTGTCTTTGTCCATCCTAAACATGTTAACAGAGCGTGACCAATGACCTCGTAAAATATCAGTCAACCAACGCATCCCTGTCTGGTATGAAACCATGCATGGTTCTTGATGGATATATTTAAAATAATATTGGTTAACAGATCCAGTCGTGCATGTAATTAGTTTTTTCTTATCACATGGCTTGTGTATGAAATTTTCACCGTCATCGGAGTCGGAATCGTCGGAGTCATCGGAGTCGGATGAGTCGTTAGAGTCCTTGTCGTCGTCACCGCCCCCGTTATTTTCATTATTACAAGTTTCATCATCAATGTTTGCGTTACTGGTACCTTCATAACCACCAAAGTTAATGTGGTCAACAACACGATCCATAACACTGTCATTGTCATCTTCCAAAACTCCGCTAAATAGAGAATTAAATTATGGATAATCCATAGCTAGCAACACTACAAATAAATAAAGTTAAATGTCAGTGTAGCATAAAAACACTTTGTTTTGATTATTTTAACAGACAACAAGTGCAAACCTGTAAAAAAGCAGAGCAATACCAAACAAGTGGAAACCTGTCGACATAAAATACTTCGAGTCAAGGTCCACATTTTTCTTAACATGACTTGCACTGTCAAACAATATCATGTTATTAAAATCCGTTGCAATAATTTTATTCACTAGTACAAACAAACATTCATCCATAACAATGAGCACAATAATATTTGATAAATATAAAAAGTTAAATCATAGTTGAAGATGTTAAGATAAAATTAAAATCTTTATAAAACTGGAATAATTCAGTACGAAAGTCATAATAGAAAAACTCAACAAATTATTTTATCCATTACAACCTGAAAGAAGACAAATATAAAAACGAAACAGTCAATCAAAGAAAGAGCATTGCAGTTAAGTGTTTTTTCGGTGTACGATGAGTTGGTGCAGCCAAGCCATTTTTTTTTCAATACTATTGATGCTTGCCCACATTTCTCTGTTTCGTCGCACACGTAGACACTCAGTAGCGAGGTAAAAAAATCCATCGTTATCAGTCGCACCAGGAACTGATTGGAACTCAGCCATAACTTCTGCAATACTACAGCCTGGCAAATCCCTACTCGCAGATGTTGAATCACTCATACTGGACATGCTGTCGAGAAGCTGTTGCTGCAGTGATACTAGTTGAGCACCAATTCCAGGTGATTTTTTCTTTCCACCTCTTGGCGCCGGGTGCTCTCGTTCTTTTCTTTTCCCACTACTCTTTGTGTTAGAACTACTTGACATATGCACCCTCCCAACGCCTCGAGGAGTACGATTTTCATTATCGTAATTGACATTCTCCTCAGAATCCCCACTTCCTTCTTCCAAATCAGCACCTTCGAGACCGACAGTAAATGTCTCCAAATCATCTTCATTGGCACCAAATGGGCCAGACAATGGTGCCCATGCATATTGTCCGGTGGCGCTTACGCTAGAGAACATTCGATCAAATTTGAACTTCAACGATGGCTCGATACCGGCGTGTCTAAATTTTTTTGCTCCCCTAATTTCCTACATGAAATAAATAGTTATCTTGTAAACTATATTCACAAAACAATACAAAGGATATGAAATAGTCAGAGAAACAGACCATTTACCTGAATTTTTGATCTCCACCACTCATCGCTAGCCGCAATTGTCCCTAATTCGTTACTCCAGCCCACACCAGTTTCAGCTATCAATTTCATCCATATTCTCCAATCTTTTTTACATCCATCCCATTTATTTTTGAACTGCATTTTGGTGAATGCATGACCCATTTTTTGTTTAAATGACGTTGAAATAAATTTCCAACCAGATTTATCAAAATGTGTATTTGGTCTCATTCCCATGTCAATAGCCTTAATGCATAGGTCACAAAAGATATGCAACATTTCTTTATTCCAATCAGCTTTATCCGTAGATTCAAAATTGTCCATGATACCGCATTCAACTTTGAAACCAAAAACACATCAACACAACATTAACGAAGACACAATATAAGAGAACTAAAATAGCTAATGCAAGCTTCAATCTTTATTTTACCAAACAAAAAACAAGGAAAGAAACTCATGACACATGAAAGTATTTCTAAGCTACTATATAGATCACTATATATATATATATATATATATATATATGATCACATGAAACTACACAATGATCATCTTGGCTGGAGAGAAATTAAAACCAGCTAGCTTACATGATTTAGCTGGTCATGGCTAAAAATTCATGCAATTCCTTGAATAAAAAGGACCCCAGATTATGACCAAAACTTACTATTTAAAGACATTAGTAATGGACTAGATTCGTTAACAAAGAAAAGATCAAAGAAGGTGTTTAGTGTGTGGTTGGTGATATGATGCACAATTGCATATTAATTAGGTTTGATTCTTGTACGTGAACTTGACCCTGGTTTTTACTATTTAGGCTTGGAATTTTGGATAGAATCTGCTCTCTATTTTGTAATAGTTGTTTTGCAACAAATGAAAACACTCGAAACAGGGAGAAACTCCCATCTGAACCAACAATATTAGCCAACCGAAACCTTTTGAGAAAGAATTAACGAAGCATGCCTGATTGGAAGATGGAGAAAACTAGAGGTGTTCAAACATGAAAGAAGAACATTGATTTATAGTCTTATTCCATATCAATATATTAAGGGTTAGCCTAGCATTTGTTAAAGTTCCTTCATGATGATGGTATCATTCATACTTTTGGTGCTCATATGCAATGTACATGAAATGCTGTAAGAACCACTAAGCAGAATTATTATAATTAACCTGATTTTTAGTGCTCAATTACACTCACATTTTAAACTTGTATTTTATGTAAACGTGCCATGGAATCTCTTATCATGTCCCTATTTTGTAATCACCACCTCGTAGTAAAGTGGATCGAAACTTAGGAGAGCAATATTTTGAGGAAAAGCAATGTATCATGTCCTTATTTCGTAATCACTACCTCGTAGTAAAATGAATTAAAATAGAAATATTGGTAGTAAAAAGCAAAAGCAACCTTGATAGTCGATAATATGAGGAAAATCAACAATAAACAATCCTCAGAAACCCAATACATCAGAAGACTATGTGGCCCTTCAGCTAGCCATTTTGATTATCAAAACCAAAATTCTTCACATCTAATCACAGACATAAAAAATAAAAAAACAACCCATATCTTTTGAAAGTTATTCCAAAAGGGAATTAGGAGTTAACAACATCTAGAACAATAAAAAATTGAAGCACGTTTGTCCTTAAGGAAGCTGTGTTTATTCAGTCTATTTGAGAGCATCATAGTAGTTTATGCAACCATATTTCTAAAATGTATATAGCTTCACTTTCAAAATTTATGTGAAAACCAGGGTCAAGTTCACATATTAATTAGGCAATTCCACCTCCTATTTTCTATCAATTCACAGATGCAATATATACAGAATTTAAGTATTTTTTCACAACCCCAAGCAACTCGACATCATGTTCACAATTGCATATTAATCCTCTAATTCATCACAAACCCATAATTTTACAATGTTCAGAAACATGTCAGAACACAAATCGAACCTCCTAACTTCACAAACGCAACAAATGAGAGCAAAAAATCAAGTCGTTGACAGCAAGAAGACCTTACTTTGGATGGGTGCTGCTCCGATCCTGTTGCCCTGAAAGAGGTACTGGACCAGTCACGATCTGTTGCAGAGTCGGTGAGGACGACGGTGATGGAAGGCTGGCGCAGCTGTGAGGGGAGGAGCAGAGGGTGAGGCTGAGCAGCTCGATCGGGTTTGTAATTTTGGGAGCAGATGGGTCTTGATGACAGTGAGCAGCTGTGGAGCAGAGGGGAGAAGAGGGGAGATGGGAGGTGGTTTCGCAAGGGAGAAGAGGGGAGATGGGAGATGGTTTCGCAAGGGAGAAGAGGGGACGCTGAGGGATTTGTAAGGGAGATGGGTTCTCTGGCCGGTTTCGCAAGGGAGAAGAGGGGAGATGGGAGATGGTTGCGCAAGGGAGAAGAGGGGACGCTGAGGGATTTGTAAGGAGATGGGTTCGCTGGCCAAAAGAGAAGACGATAAAAAACCTGAGCAATTTGCAGGCTGGAGAAGTAAAGTATGAAAACTCGATGACTGCAAGTTTGGCAATTTGCAGTCTGGGATGGAGAAAACTCGATGACAAGTTTTGGCAGTTTGCAGTCTGGGATGGAGATGAAAACTCGATGACAAGTTTTTGTGGCAGTTTGCAGTCTGGGATGGAGATGAAAACTCGATGCCAAAACTTGGCAGTTTGCTCTGTGAAAAGTCGATGAGGGAGATGGGTTGAAAAAAGTTGAAAAAGAGATGGGTTGAAAAAAGTTGAAAAAACCTGCTGCACAAAAACCACGGGTAGAAACGCAAAATTGGTGGGGCCTAGTGACTGTTCATGCGGTTTAAATTCACAATTGTCCATTACCAAACACTGAATGCCTGACTTTTTTTGAAACGTGGGCTGTGCCACACAACCAAACGGGCACTTAATAAGCTCTAAGATTTGTTTCCTAAGTCAGGGGGAATTATTTAATTACTCCCTTAGTTTAGGAAAGAAACCTAAAAGTCAACAACTAAAAAGGGCTATTTTTTAGTATTATTTACAAGAATATCCAAGTTAAACAAGGAAACAAAGGGAACATTGAAGACCAAATTAGACTTTTTTTTATCTTATTTATATGTGACTTATATCTGGCAATAACTTATAGTTTTTGTTTTAAAGTTGTATATTATGTTTTAGGGTTAGTAAACATCAATTAGGTTTAGATACTTAGAGATTTAGGTTTTATTGTAGTGGGCTTTATACAAGTCCACATCTTTTGGTATTTTAGGGTTTAACTTAGGTTGAAACCACATATGTAACCTAAGTTTCATATTATATTTTTCCTTAATGATATTTATATTATGAATGGAACTTTGTGTGCTTATGAGGGTGAAATTATCTCTTTATTTGTCCTCTAAAAGACTAAAAACAACTTATCAAGATTTAACTTATTCATGACGTCAATCCATATTTCTCGTTTGTGGATTGTTACTAGTTGGTTGGGGGTTCGAATGTCATAATGTTGGTGCCTATATTTAAGTTTTTTCTATGTCACACTCTTATCAAACATAATTTACTTGGCTTTCTAAGAGTTAAATTGTTTGTGTGTGGGTTGCTTGACTGAATGATTAAGAGGTTCACATTAAACAAGGTAATAAAGGAAGATGCCTTGTAAAGATTAGCTGCTTTGGAGGACAGGATGAGATAAATTCAAGGAAATAACTTGAATGATATTGTAAAAGTTATCGAGATGTGTTTAGTGCCTAATTTTATCATTCCAAAATGTTTAGAGTGATAGAATTTATCAAATATATTGGAACTCAATACTCAATAACCCATCTTAAAGTATACCGCAATAAAATGGTTGAGATGGTTCAATATAAGAAGTATGTTATTCATATATTCCAAGATAGTTTGAGAGATGCTGCTCTTACTTAGTATATATGATTGGACAATACTTGGGTGAAGAGGTGAAAGGACTTGGTTGATGCCTTTATCGGTCAATATAAGTTCAATATGGATGTGACTTCTGATAAGTCAAGCTTACAAGCTATAAAGAAAGGCAATAAAGAGTTTATAAGGGAATACAACCAAATGTGGCATTCGACAATACAAGATAATCCTCATTTGTTAGAAAAAGATATTGTTGGTTTATTCTCAAACACCTTTAAAGCCTTGTACTTTGAATACTTGGTTGGAAGCTCTACATAATATTTAAGTAACATGGTTGTTATAGCTGAAAGAATTAAACAAGTTATTAGGATAGGTAAGATTGTTGACCCCGATAAGAAGAAGGGTTTTTTAGGGTGAAAAAATAAATTGAGGTTCAAAATCTTGAAGGGGTATACAAAGGAAGGAAAGGAACTTACCAAGATAACTATGACTCCAATATAATTGCACCTACCCCTTCCATATTTAGCAAAGACTCATAGTGTTTTCATGTTATTGTTATGCAAGACTGAGGTAAATCTTTTTCGAGTGCTGCCATATATTCATATAGAAATTAAGGAGGATTTAACCTTAAAAGTAAAACCAGTGGAAATGTTGGATCACCGTGAGAAAGGGTTCAAAAGTAAGAAAGTTTTCATGATTAAAATATTGTGGAAAAACTCTTAAATTAAAGAGGAAACTTGGAAAATGAAATTCGAGATGAGGAAAAAAATACCTAAGTCTATTCGAGGATTCGAGTATGAAATTTATTTATTATGAGGGAAGAATATAAACTCTTAGATAGAAGTAATAAAATAAATAATATTAGAGGAGTGAAAAGCAATTTGAATAACTAAGTTAACTTTAAATTAAATGAAAGAAAACTTATGGGGGTCAATGTTCAAATAAAGAGAACTTAGGCTAATAATATTGTCGCAACGACGGTTTTTTTTCACTTTATGCACTGCCATCCCCGGAGAGGGAAGACGACGTGCGAGAAAGAGGGTTTTGTTATAATTGTAAAATTACAATTATAATTTTTAGGAGTCGCCACCTAGTACTAGGAAACTTAATAGTCTATGAGAGTCCGGGTAAGGGGACTCGTTATGCAAGGGAAAGATGTATCACTCAAGTGCACCCTACCTAAGGTAAGCCGCATTGTTGTCTGATTGTTTTTCCAAGTCAGATTTTTTATTCGTTGGTCTTTTCTATGGCTCGAAATAGATCTTTCTTCGTGAGACCGTCTCTACCTCGTTGGGTCAAAACTTATCCGTTGTAGGGTCCGAATTTTAACACTGTACTTATTGTTCTTTAATATTGATAGTGTACTTTACAATGTAATTTTACACCGCGATAATTAAAGTTTACATCTAATAAATGATCAAAAAAATTGTTGAAGATTTTTGATAAATTGGATATGATATCCCATTTATGTTTTAAAAATATGAGAAAAGATGCGATTCTTTTTACAAAAAATATGTTTAGGAAAAAATTAGAATTCGGTTGTATGCATTAATTCAACACATTTTTTAATTTATTTTTCCAAAAATGTAATTTTTTATATTTTTATTTTTTTCTAAAATATGAAATTTTTACACTTTTATTTTTATTTTATGTTTAAAAAATCAAATTGGATCTGGCTTGACAAAATGGGTCCGCCCAGCCATGTGAGCTATTTCAGTCCAACACCCCCTCGGGTCAGGATGGACATAATGTCTAGCCCTTCCTACTGTTCACATACAAGTGAACAATAAAAAACAGAGAATGAGGAGGTTACCTGTCACTGTTGTCGTATATAGGAGGTTGGGCTGGTTCTGCTGATGGTGGTGGCGTCGAGAATGATGGTCTCTGGTGGTCGGGAGAGGCATCAGCAAATATTTCTTTTCTAAAGCTAGGCCTAAGATCCTTCATCTAATTTCCATTTCCATTTCCGTTTTCATTTGGATTATAAAGGTACTAGTTTCCATACAAGTTCCTCTCTTTATTGATTTATTAATGTTTAAGAGTGTTAAGACCACAACAACTGTGAAGTTCCGACCAAAGAAAGATCTTTATACGAGTGCTATTATTGGTAATTACAACATGAAAAATGGGAATACTTTTTTGAGTGTTCAAATTTCTATGAATTTAATTATCTTATTATTAAAGAAAAATGGCAAAATATCAATTCCTTACGCTTTATGAAACAAAAATGGCATTCAATAATTCTTTAGGAATTTTGAACGGTTAAGTATGTTTAAAAAATCTTCTAGCATTTTGTTATTGTGTCTAAAATGATTGACATGTCAAATATGTTTTAAAATATAGTCAGTAGTTTTGGGGTCAACAATGCACTAGCCAAGTCATATTTGGTCAATGCAATCGGTTTTAATTTAAATATGATTGAAAAGTATTCCTTCATTTGTAGAAGAATAATATTCATGTGTCGATTGTAGAAGAATAATCATTGTTTATAACAAAACAAGAAAAAAGATAAAATCGATCTAGTAGAATCGATCAAGTTGGAAGAGTCCCAGTCAACTAAAAGGTTTGAAGAAATAATCGACTAGGCAATAGAGAGTCACGATTAACCAAGAGAATGTTAGATATAATCGTTTTTAAAGTAGTCTTTGAGTCAGAGAAGAAGTCCTAGTCTTTAGGAGGAGCTAGTCTTCAGGGAGAATAGAGTTTGTTTTTATTTCCAATTCTAGTTACCACGTTACAGGCTTGTAAAGCGTGGTTCGTTATTTCCTTCTGTTTTGTAAAGGCTATAAAATAGCCTAGTTTGCTGCAATCAAAAACACATTCTTTTCTGCAAATTCAAGGATTCTGAATTCCAACAATTGGTATCAGAGCGCAAAATTGTGTGTGCGAGTGAAACACAGAGAGTGTGTGCGAGTAATTGTGAGAGTGTGAGTGAAACACAGAGAGCTCAAAATTGTGATAAGCGTGAGTGAAACACAAAGAGGTCAAAATGACAACCCCAGAGAAGTTTTTTCCTTATTTCGATGGCCATTATGATTGGTGGTCAATGACAATGGAGAATTTTTTAAGAAGCAAAGAGATGTGGAGTTTTGTGGAGGAAGGGATCCCTGCACCGGCAATAGGGACATCACCAGCAAGTGAAGCACAGAGAAAGACTGTGGAGGAGGCCAAGCTCAAATATATGAAGGCCAATAACTACTTGTTTCAGGCAATTGGTAGAGAAATCCTGGAAACAATTCTTGACAAGGGGACGTCAAAGACCATTTGGTACTCCATGAAACAGAAATATCAAGGGTCCACGAAGGTGAAAAGGGCACAACTTCAAGCTTTGAGAAGGGAGTTTGAGTTACTTGCCATGAAAGGAGAAAAGGTAGATAGCTTCTTGGGACGCACCTTAACTGTGGTGAACAAGATGAAGTCCAATGATGAGAAAATGGAGCAGAGTACAGTGGTCAGTAAGATACTTAGATCATTGACTCCCAAGTTCAATTATGTTGTTTGTTCAATAGAGGAGTCAAATGACTTGAGTACTTTGAGCATTGATGAGTTGCATGGAAGTCTGCTTGTCCATGAACAAAGAATGCAGGGACACCAAGAGGAGGAACATGTTTTGAAAGTGGCTCAGGAAGATAGATATGGCAGAGGAAGGGGTCGAGGTGTGTTTAGAGGAGGACGTGGCAGAGGTAGAGGGAGACAACCTCTACACAAAGAACTCATCAAATGTTTCAAATGCCATAAGTTGGGACACTTTCAAGATAAGTGTCCAAACTGGGAAAAGAAAGCAAACTATGCTGAGCTGGAGGAAGAAGATGAGCCATTGTTAATGTCCTATACAGAGCTGGAGGAAGAAGATGAGTTATTGTCAATGTCCTATACAGAGCTTCACCAAACAAAGAAAGAAGAGGTATGGTTTCTTGACTCGGGCTGCAGTAATCATATGACAGGGAATAAGAAATGGTTCTCAGATTTGGAAGAAGTTTTTAGTCGGATAGTGAAACTTGGGAATGACATGAGAATGGCAGTGGTAGCAAAAGGAAGTATAAGAGTGCAATTGAATGGCATGACTCAGGTAATATCTGATGTTTATTACATTCCTGATCTTAAAAATAATTTATTAAGCATAGGACAACTTCAAGAGAAGGGGTTAGCCATTTTAATTCAGGATGGAACTTGTAAAGTATTTCATCCCAAGAGAGGGCTGATTATGCAAACTGATATGAGTAGAAATAGAATGTTTTATCTGTCAGTTTCTATAATATTAGGAAACTCTTTGTGCTTACAAGCTGAAGCTGTATCAGAGAAAGAAGCTCATATGTGGCATTGTCGTTTTGGGCTCTTGAACCACAAGGGACTGAGAACACTTTCCTATAAAAAAATGGTGGTAGGTTTACCCTCTCTGAAATCTCCACAGAAGATATGCAATGTATGCTTAACAGGCAAGCAACATAGAATGCCTATACCAAGGAGGAGTTTGTGGAGGGCGTCAAAGCAACTTCAGCTCGTGCATTCGAATACATGTGGTCCTATCAAGCCAGCGTCAAATAATGAAAAAAAGGTACATCTTAAGCTTTATCGATGACCTCACTCGTAAAACCTGGGTTTATTTCTTACATGAAAAGTCTGAAACTTTTGCTACATTCAAAAGTTTTAAGGCCTGTGTTGAGAAGGAGATAGGTGCATACATAACTTGTTTGAGGACACATAGAGGTGGTGAGTTCTGTTCAAACGAGTTTAGAGAGTTTTATGAATCACAAGGCATCAGTAGACAGTTAACAACAACTTTTACTCCTCAGCAAAACGGAGTTGCCGAGAGAAAGAACAGGACAATTATGAATGTTGTTCGGTCTATGTTAATTGAGAAGAAAGTTCCTAAAGCCTTCTGGGCTGAGGCAGCAAGATGGTGTGTGCATACTCAGAATCAGTGCCCAACAGCAGCAATTCCAAACAAGACTCCAGAAGAGGCATGGAGTGGTGAGAAACCAGTGGTGGATTAATTTCGAATCTTCGGATGCATAGCACATGTTCATGTACCGGATCAAAGGAGGAGCAAGTTGGATGATAAGAGCAGAAAATGTGTCTTCCTAGGAGTTGTGATGAGTCCAAGGCGTGGAGATTATATGATCCAGTCTCAAAGAAGATCCTCGTCAGCAAGGACGTTGTGTTTGAAGAAGAAGAAGAATGGGATTGGGGCAGAAAAGAGAAAGAAATCAAGCAAGATACATTAGAATGGGAGATGAAGATGAAAGTGATGGAGAGAATGACCAGAATGACGAAGAAAATGGTGGAACTTATTCAGACAATTCTGGGAACAACTCCAACAGTTTGGGTAGCAGTCTGACAGAGTCACCTCCAAATGAGCCAAATCCTAATATACATGGAGAATTGACTGAAGGGAGGAGTGTACGAGGAAGAAGAGCACCAAGTTGGATGGCAGACTATGAAACAGGAGAGGGATTATTTGAAGATGACAACTTGAATGCAATGATGGTGACTGAGAATAATCCAGTTTTATTTGACAAGGCAGTTAAAAGCAAAAAATGGAGGGAAACAATGTCAGCAGAAATTGAAGCCATAGAATGGAACCAAACTTGGGAACTCACTGTGTTGCCTAAAGGAGTTAAACCTATTGGAGTTAAGTGGGTGTTCAAGACCAAGCTTAACGAAGATGGGGATGTGGAAAAATTCAAAGCAAGGCTGGTGGCAAAAGGTTATGCACAACGACATGGAGTAGATTACACTGAAGTATTTGCTCCAGTGGCAAGATTTGATACCATCCATATGATACTTGCAATGGCTGCTCAATCCAGGTGGGAGGTTTTTCAACTCGATGTGAAGAGTGCTTTTCTTCACGGGGAGCTCAAGGAGGAAGTGTTTGTGCAGCAACCTGAGGGATTCACAAAGAAAGGAGAGGGAGAGGAAGTCTACAGGCTGAGGAAGGCATTATATGGCCTTAAACAGACACCTCGAGCTAGGTGCAGCAGAATTGAAGCGTATTTCACACGCGAAGGCTTTGAAAAGTGTCCCAGTGAGCACACATTGTTCACAAAGTCGAAAGAAAATAAAATATTACTAGTAAGTCTTTATGTTGATGACTTGATCTTTACTAGGAATGATAAGAGCATGTTTGATGAATTCAAACAATCATGATGCTAGAATTTGATATGTCTGACTTGGGGAAGATGAAATATTTTCTTGGAGTAGAAGTTAAACAATGTGTAGATGGAATTTTCATCTGTCAGAAAAGGTATGCATGAGAAGTGTTAGCAAGGTTTGATATGGAGGGTGCTAATGTAGTGGAAAATCCCATAGTACCAGGTATAAGGTTATCCAAGAATGAGGGAGGAGTTCAAGTTGATGAAACTCTATTCAAGCAGGTGGTTGGAAGCCTCATGTATTTGATTGTAACTAGACCTGACTTGATGTATGGTGTTAGTTTAATAAGCAAGTTCATGTCCAATCCCACTATGTCATATTGGCTTGCGGCAAAAAGAATTTTGAGGTACTTAAAAGGTACAACTGATTTTGGAATCCTTTATAAGAAAGGAGAAAGCAGCCTGAAACTCATGGCTTTTACAGGCAGTGATTATGCCAGCGACTTAGATGATCAGAGAAGTACATCCGGGTTTGTGTTTATGATGGGGTCTGGAGCTGTTTCTTGGTCCTCAAAGAAACAATCAGTAGTTGCTCTCTCTACTACGGAGGCAGAGTATATAGCAGCAACATTGTGTGTCTGTCAGTGCGTTTGGCTTAGAAGGGTGACAGAAAAGCTTGGAATTGAAGAGAAATCAGGTACTATGATTATGTGTGATAACAACTCCACTATACAGTTGTCTAAAAATCCAGTGTTTCATGGGAAGAGCAAGCATATTGATGTAAAATTCCATTTCCTAAGAGACTTGGTGAATGAGGGAATTGTTGAGCTAAGCTACTGCAACTCTCAGAATCAAATTGCAGACATTATGACAAAACCTATAAAACTGGAGCAGTTTGAGAAGCTTCGTGGAATGTTTGGAGTAACTGAAGTAAGCTAAGTGCAGATGCATTAGCTTAAGGGAGGGAATGTTAGATATAATCGTTTTTAAAGTAGTCTTTGAGTCAGAGAAGAAGTCCTAGTCTTCAGGAGGAGCTAGTCTTTAGGGAGAATAGAGTTTGTTTTTATTTCCAATTCTAGTTACCACGTTATAGGCTTGTAAAGCGTGGTTCGTTATTTCCTTTTGTTTTGTAAAGGCTATAAAATAGCCCAGTTTGCTGCAATCAAATAACACATTCTTTTCTGCAAATTCAAGGATTTTGAATTCCAACAGAGAAAGCAATTGAACATAAAGAGTTTGAACATGCATAATGAACCAACAAGCTTACTTCTATTTAGAGTATGAGTTTTTAACAAAATAACTAATTAAAAGTCACATTGTTATTTTGTATTTCATGGTTTAGGGTTTAATTTGTATATATTTATATTTTTTCTAGTCTTATTACTTTCTTTTACAACCTTATTTACTACTTTCTTTGAATTTTACACGTGGTGGATGAAATAAATAAAAAACCTTTTTTAAGATTCGAGGTTTGACATCTTTGTATTTTGTTTGATTTTGTGAGATTACTAGCTATCTTTATTTAGATTCAATTAGTAGTTATGTATATAATGTAATTGAACAAGAATTATCTTGTCAACAAAATTATAAAATAAAAATATTAATAATTGAATAATACAAAAATATTTAATAATTGAATAAAAATGAAGGAGCATCTCCTAAAAACCTAATATTAATAAATAAAAATTAAAGCGGGATGATAATTTAATTTGAATCTAATAATAACCAGCTTGACCCAGTCTAAATAAATAAATACTTTCTAGATATTTAGTTTTCCATAAATAATAAAAATAATAAATATTATTAGATCTAACTCAAAATTCACCTGAACTTTTATTGAATAATAAATAATAATAATAATAATAATAAATATTGATAAATAAATAAAGTATAAACATTAAGAAATCTTACCCAATAATCACCCTAAAAATAAGAGCAAAATGCCGGGACCCATCAGGAAATAAACCCACATCTATCCTTAAACCCTAACTTCACTTTTCTCTGGCTTGCCCTTACTTGCACGAACAAAACCTTCCCTCCTCCTCCTCCTCCTCCTCCTCCTCCATCCCTTCCAACAAAAACTTCTTCTCCTTTCTTTGAACACCCATATAAGTCTAAATCTGCTCCTCATGTCGTCATTACAAATAAAGAAAAACTACAGGTGCGTCCCGTCTCTGCAGCAATTCTACAGCGGAGGCCCTTTTGTTGTCTCTTCTGACGGTTCCTTCATTGCTTGCGCAAACGGGGACAATATCAAGATCGTGGATTCTTCTAACGCATCAATAAAAGCCAACATAGAAGTAGATACAGATGCTGGTCTCACCGCATTAGCTCTTGGCCCCAATGATAAATTTCTTTTTTCTGCCGGCCATAGCAGGCTTATAAGAGTCTGGGACTTGTCCACTTTCAAATGCGTCCGCTCTTGGAAGGTATGTTTAATTTTGACTATTTCTGTTTAATCGATTTTGCAATGATTAATGAGCGATTACTTTAGTGGCTTTGTTTTGGTTGGCTGATGTGTTCTTGCGATTGGACAGGGCCATGATGGTCCTGTGATGTCCATGGCTTGCCATGCTTCTGGAGGGTTGCTTGCAACTGCAGGAGCTGATAGAAAAGTACTTGTTTGGGATGTTGATGGTGGCTTCTGTACTCATTACTTTAAAGGGCATAAAGATGTTGTGACTAATATTATGTTCCATCCTGATACCAATAAAACTCTGGTAACTTCTATGCAGTGTATGCAGCACTTCTTACCCAGTCAGAATTATGCTTATTGTTGTTGTTGTTTCCTTATTTTGCTTTATCCCTTGTGTGGTCTGCGCTCGATTTAAGCTCTTCCTCATGTCTTAAGTGTGATGTGATTTTATGATAATTGGACAACATATATTTAAGTCAAAGACTAGAATTTATATTTAAGTTCAAGGCTGCTAATACCATGCATGACTTTTTCCTTTTTATGGCTAACTTTAGAGAGAAACAAATTTCTCACTGAAAATCAGATTTGGGGATTGTAGTTCCCTCATGAGACTGTAAAACATGTGTGCAGTAACTTTGTAGAGACAGACTAAAAGAATAAGGATTTACCAAAAAAATATCTTGAAGAGAGGAGGATTGCTGAAAGTGCAACTGTACTATTGAAAAACTCAGCACAAAAAACCCTATGAAAGAGAGGGAGAGTTTAAGCTATATTGAGCAATGCAAACTGGGTTATTGTGTCAGGTCACTGTTAATTTTAGGGATATTGTCATTGACAAAAAACAATAGAGCAAAGACAACAGAAAAAAAACATAGGCAGGTTACAACTTGCTTCCAATATTAACGAATGTCTACATAGTTAACCGATTATTAATATTCAATTTTGAAACTGAATCAATTGGCTCGTGAGTAGTGTAATGGGATATTATAATACCCTAACTTTTGTTGAGCTTCTTTTCAGATTCTCACGATTTGTCTGGTCCTTTTTATAAAATTGGTTTCAGTGGAACTTGAATCATATTTGCTGGATGGACACAATATGAATGTCTCTTCTTTGCATGCATGGTGACATTCCCTAACTAAAAAAGACTATTAGTGTTTATATATATATTTATATATTTATATGACATCAGATGGCCTTTATAGTTAGAGCACGAGATGTTTTTAGATTGTTGGATGAATTAATCTTTATGAAGAAAACATGTTTTTTTCCGTGCTTCTATGCATTTAGTTACAAGGCTACTTGTGTTATAGCTGATCATTTTGGCTGTTTTCTTATAGCTTTTCTCAGGAAGTGCTGATGCTACTGTAAGAGTTTGGGATCTTCTTGCAAAGAAGTGTATCGCAACATTAGAAAGGCATTTCTCAGCACTTACATCTATGGCTGTGTCTGAAGATGGATGGACATTGCTTACTGCTGGAAGAGATAAGGTACAGCTCAACTAGTCTTGATAACATCAAGAGAAATATGTAAAATTTACTTTGCTGAATGTGTTCTAGTTTGCATCATGTTGAATTATGTTTACTTAGCATGCTGCAGTGGTCCCAATCTGCAAATGGTTTTTTTGCATATGCAAGCTGTTAACCAGAAAACAATTTCTCTTTGATTTCAGGTTGTAAACTTGTGGGACCTTCATGACTATGTATGCAAGATGACTGTTCCAACTTATGAAGTGCTGGAAGGTTTGTGTGTCGTAAAATCTGGGACTGAGTTAGCTTCAATTCTGGGTTCATGCAATCAGCAAAGTGGAAAGAGGAAAGACAGGTCATCACCAATTTATTTTGTCACAGTTGGTGAACGTGGGACTGTACGGATATGGGATTCTGAATGGTAAAATATTCAGCTCTTTAATTAATTAATGTGAAATCTATCTTCCTGGATGCTTTACGGACTGACTTGCATGTTCTCTCTTAAAATGTGCTTTTGAGATTGAAATGTACTATATTAGTTTGTTCTTATTATTCTTTGGTTTTGACAGTGGGGTTAGCTTGTACGAGCAGAAGTCCTCAGATGTTACTGTCTCATCTGACACAGATGATTCTCTAAGAGGCTTCACTGCTGCTGTTATCCTTCCATTAGATCAAGGGTTACTTTGTGTGACCGTTGATCATCACTTTCTGTTCTACTCACTACTTGGACACCCTGAAGAGAAATTCCAGTTAATTCTGAGCAAGAGGCTTGTTGGGTATAATGAAGAGATTCTTGACATGAGGTTTCTGGGAGAGGAGGAAAAGTTTCTTGCTGTTGCAACAAATCTTGAACAGGTAAGTTGCTAATTGATCTTCATTACCTTGATCATAGATGTGCTGATATCTGAAGGCTAGCAATTAATATAGTGTACTTGGGTATATGGTTTGATTGCTTTGAGTCTTATACAACAATTGGTAGTTAGCAACTGCTGTATGTAGAAGCTAGATATTTAGTATGATCACTGGATTAGTTATTGACTTGAAAGAATTAGATGTCTCTTGATATGTTGATCTGATAAACATCTCTTCTATAGTTTCTCTCCTTGCTTTTAATACTCCCATGTCCTTGAAACTGCTGGGTATTTGATAGTCTATGCATACTGTTCTTTGCTAAATGTGCTTGGGTTTGTTTGTAATGCTTTCAGTTCAAAATTCTATTTGAAGTGCTGCTTCCTAAGATGCATCTCAATTTGCACAATGCAGGTTCAAGTGTATGACATGGAATCTATGTCCTGCTCCTATGTATTGGCAGGTCATACTGAAATTGTTTTATGCCTTGACACCTGTGTATCAAGCTCTGGAAGGCCACTTCTTGTAACAGGAAGCAAGGACAACACTGTAAGTTTGGAAAATAAATCATTTTTCTTCTTCTCTTTGGTTTTTGATCTTAACAATAACATGCTAGTTAGTTATTGTGTTTAGTCTCTATTTGCATTTGAAGTTATGCTAAATCTCTTAGTCTGTTCTCTGAATAGACAAGGTTGTGGAATTCAGAGAGCAGAAATTGCATTGGTGTTGGCACAGGTCACATGGGAGGTGTTGGAGCTGTTGCATTTTCAAAGAAGTGGAAGAATTTCTTTGTTAGTGGTAGCAGGTGAGCACTTTCCCAGGCAATTCTATTTATTCATTATTTGGATTTCACATGATGCTCCAGTTGCACAAATAACCACTCTGTGGAAGCAATATTGGATGATGAGAAACTTTTAAGTATTGAGAAGCCATGTTGCGTATATAATATGTTTCTTTCTGTCTGAGAATTCAATCTAGTGTAATGGTAGATGTCTTGAGCCTCAACCACAAGTCCACAACAGTGCAGTTTTGAGTTTATGGAGCAGCCAATTCTGTGAAAATGCTGAAGGGTAGGGCTGTCTCCAATAGGTTATCATTTATTGGGACTTTTGATGTATACTGGCCTTTTTCCTCTCCTAAGACTGATGCACATAGGATTTTGGTTTGGTTCACAATGTCAGCATAGTAGTTATGCTTCTTTTTCTTCCTCCCCTTTATCATCTTAATCTTCTTATTGTTTTATTCCCTTTTTGCTTGATATAAGCCATCTGATATTTTTCTATTTAAGAATACTTATGCTGACATTTTGCTTAAACTAATAAGTCGTAAATGTGACAATAATTCAATATGCATTTCTGTTCCATTTGCTGCTACTGATGATGCGGCTGTGCGAAAAAATATCATTATAGAATTGGATAGTATTTTTTTTCTCACTCAGTGCGACAATAACACTATAAGCTTTTCTGCTCCTTTTTTTGTGCATGTGCAACTTGTATCATTATAGAATTGGATAGTATATTTGCATCTTTTGTTTACACTTGATGGTTAATATTCTCTTATTTTGAATTTCACTAAATATCCTATATAATGCCTTTGGATAGCGATCGTACCATCAAAGTGTGGAGTTTAGATGGTATCTCAGATGATGCAGACCAGCCTATAAATTTGAAAACAAAAGCTGTGGTGGCAGCCCATGACAAGGATATAAATTCGCTGGCTATTGCACCAAATGATAGTTTGGTTTGTAGTGGTTCACAGGTTAGTAGCCTACAAACCATTGCTTCTCTACATGGTTTCTATAAATTATCTGTTTCTAATTGTTTAATCCTGATTTTTTGTTTAGGACCGGACAGCTTGTGTGTGGAGGTTGCCAGATCTGGTATCCGTAGTTGTACTTAAAGGGCATAAAAGAGGAATATGGTCAGTAGAGTTTTCTCCAGTTGATCAATGTGTTATAACAGCATCTGGGGATAAAACAATAAAGATATGGGCTATAACTGATGGGTCATGCTTGAAAACATTTGAAGGGCACACATCAAGTGTGTTAAGAGCATCATTTCTTACTCGCGGAAGTCAATTTGTTTCATGCGGTAATGCGGTTTATGCTATTTTAGTATTTCTTTTAAATTTTAACAGTTTGTGATCTTATTTTAAATCAGCTTGAATAAATTTTTATAGGTGCTGATGGTTTGGTAAAGCTATGGACAGTCAAAACAAATGAATGCACTGCTACATATGATAAACATGAGGACAAGGTGATGGACCATTTTTCTTTCTGAACCAGTTGTCTCTAACTAAAGTTCTTGTTGGCTACATTTATCGCTCTGGATACTGATGTGTAAAACATATGTAGATTAGAATCTTCTAGGTTCTTACAACAGCACAACTGTAAAGAAGATTTTGATTTGATCTACATGCAAGTGGTCGAGAAGTTTACTTTCTTCTATGCTTGGCTGCATGGATGATTATCAATTTTTTGGGCCGCAGAGGATATTAGTTATTGTGTTACTGTTAACCTAGAATTCATTTGTTCCCATACAGTATGGTTTCTATAGAAGGCAGAAGTATGTCCAAGTAGGAGTGCTAAATGATCAAAAATATGGAATGTCAGGCTTTACCATTGTACTAGAAATCATGAGAGGTCAGGTTTGCAATTAGGCATCTTTCCTTGAGTGCTTTCAAAAGTAAAAGGAAGGGAGGAAAGGAATGAAAAGGGTACTCTTGTGACTTGTAATCCATCTGCCTTGGCCTGGGCAGAGTTTGAGGGGAGCAGGGTTAGTTTAGGATAGAGTATGCATCTGAAAGTAATGCTTATAGTTTGATGATCTTTAGGGGTTATTAAAGAAATAGACAAATAGTTATTCAGGCTCTTTATGGCTTTGATACCATTTCTCTGATGAATGATTCTTTTAGATTATTGAAACTAACACAAAATAGTATTGGTTTGGGCTGAGTTAGATGGGTTGATGGGAAAAGCTATTTTTGTTTCTGGTCCTTGACAATCTGTATGCATCCAAATATCCCATCAGGGGCTGGTAAGGTGTTGCTGATTTGGTTATTGCATGATTAGATATCTCTTTCTCAAGAGTGCTTAGTCCATTGCCACATCATGATTATTTAATAAATGTACTTGATTGACTGATTTTTAAATGTACATGAACTCATGTACAAAAAATTGAATTTTAGGAATAAATTTTTGACAAAGAACAGGTCCTAAATTTACAATTTTCTCTCTCCAAGCTTTACTTTTATAAATTTACCCTTTACAATTTTTTGGATAGATACTCAAAAAATCCTGTTTTCTGGTGAAAGCAGCTCATGTAGTTGAGAGGCTTTGTGAGATTCAATAATTTTGTGGTGCTCATCCTTTGCTAATGTAAGATTTTGATTTGCAGGTTTGGGCCTTGGCAATCGGGAAAAAGACAGAAATGTTTGCAACTGGTGGTGGTGATGCTGTTGTTAATCTGTGGTATGATTCAACTGCTTCGGATAAAGAGGAAGCTTTCCACAAAGAAGTAAATATGTCCAACTCTGTTCTGCTATTTTTGGTTGTGCGTAGCAAACTATAATGAATTGTGGAACCTTACAGTTCATGAAGTTTTATTTTATTGGCCGTACAATTCCTAATGTAGTTACTGTGTTGGATGGTGCTGAATGATGTCATATCATTTGAATTGTTTAGTTTATTAATAATACTTGTTGGGTATGTGCAGGAGGAAGGGGTATTAAGAGGTCAAGAATTGGAAAATGCTGTGTTAGATGCTGACTACAATAAAGCTATCCAAATAGCATTTGAACTTCGCAGGCCTAATAAACTTTTCGAGTTGTTTTCTGAACTTTGCAGGTTGGAAATGATATTACATCAATAAATATGTGCCTGTATGTGTTTTCTATATGCTATCCGATTTAGCTTATTCAAGTATCCTGCAGGAAGAAGGAAGGTAGCAGTCAGATAGAGAAAGCCCTCCATGCTCTTGGCAAGGAAGAAATTCATCAACTTTTTCAATATGTTCGTGAATGGAATACAAAACCAAAGTTGTGTCATGTTGCACAATATGTGCTGTTTGGAGTTTTCAACATCCTTCCTCCAAAAGAGATTCTTGAGGTGATTGTCTGACTTATCCTTATTTCAATTATTCATGGTAACACATGCATAACAAGCATTCACTGGAGTCTGTAATAATCTCTCTTGGATCAACTGTTTCTGTTGAACATAGAGATGGTTCATAGCATGCTTCATAACACAGACTTCTAAATACTACTAGTTTAGTATGTGGCACCCATTGTGTAGATAACTCATACACCAGGTTTTGAATGCAGAACAATCCAAATATTGAAGTGTAGTTATTTATTGCTTCAGCGTTCACTACATGCAATTATCTTAGCATTCATGTTTATTGTGTTTGTGTGTGTAATCATACTCTTGATGCTTGTTGCAAAATCCATGAATCTACATTTTTGGTTTAGTGAAATTCTGGGGTGCAGCACAATTTGCTTTAGGAAGATAATTATGTGATTGGTGTGATTTTTTAATCACTCTTGTTTGCTCCAAGGGATAATTCTACCGGTAAAAACTCCTATTAGTGTACTTTTTTTGAAAATTAAAATTAATCAAACATCATTTATATAATTTGTCAACTTCTAGATATTATGGACATTCAACTTAGCAGTGTGATGGTATCCATGTTCAGATAAAAGGCATCGGGGAGCTTCTTGAAGGTCTTATCCCATATTCTCAAAGGCATTTAAGCAGGATAGACAGACTTGTGAGAAGCACATTTCTGCTCGACTACACCCTAAATGGAATGTCAGTTATTGAACCAGATACTAATGCAACAGAAATGAAAGATGCTGGTAATAAGCTTTCAGTTGAAAATGCTGATCAAGAGCAAGACTTGACTTCAGAAATGTTGAAAGAGAAGACTCCCTCAAAGAAACGGAAATCAAACAAATCTAAAGATAGTTCACGTAAGAAAGTCAAGGGTGCTGCCTACACAAGTGTTGCTCCATTTTCTTTAGAGGTATAGACTCACAACACAACTCATATGACTGCATAGAGAATGTCTTCCATTTCCTCCCTGAAATTTTGAATAGGTGTTTGATTTCGCATCGGGTTCAATGCTTTCATTGTAACAAACATTTCTACGAGAGTGTTGATTCTCGTTGTTTTCTGGCGGGTACAAAATTTGACAAAACTCTACCGTCGTCCCATGTGAGTGGTGGAAGAGAGTTTTCTTCCCTGGTGAAGTGAATGAGTTGAAACCATGGCATTAAGCATTGTTAGTAGTATTACTGCTGTGGTAATTGCTATTCTTGTTTCTGTTAACTTTAATGGCACAATGTGTGCTCTCATAGCTACTTGAAAATAATCAACCAAAGCCGTCTGTTAATGAATGGATTAGCTTTTTTTGTTTTGTTTTGTTTTGTTATGGAGATGTATAGAAAATGGTTACTTTTTATCGAGGTCATGGTTGGTAGCTTTGGCGGGGAGGGGATAAGATGCTTATGGGAGGAGGCTTTCTGCACAGCGTTTCTGACCATTCTCAAAAGACAAAATGTCCAAGAAGCATCAAAAGGTTTTCGAGGAAATGAAATGTGGGATGCCAATCATTCTTGAGTGTACAATTATTTGTAATATTAAATTACTCAGATCTCATTTGAAATACCGAAAATTGATTTCCCAACTAAATATCACATTTTAAAATCTGTAAACCAAAAGCCTCCTCGGAATAAAATAAAAAGAAGTATAAGTGGTTGAAGGGTTGGTCCCACTTGAGTTTCTTTTGGGGAATGTGACATGTTTTCCTTAGAATTCCTTGGCTATTTTTGCTTCACTTTCTTCTCCTTAGCCTTAAGACCCTAGGCTCACCATGCCCTAACATTACATGAACAAAACCAAAGAATAAATTTAATTTAAGTCCACTAGTTTTGACCATTGAATTGAGTGTCGCAAGATCTGGAACTCCCAATCAAACAAGCTCGCGTATTCAGCATGAACTTCACCACACCTGATCTCATCCCATGTCTTATTCTCTCTTTGTAGGCAGTCAAAGCATCCACACTTTCTTCTTTGTCTGGTTGAGAACTTCATCTTTGCCGACGGGATGCACAAGGATTGTCAGTGCTCCATGATGGAACTAGTTTGGAATGGGATTATGATTTTATTTTTTATGATTATCCAGTATGACCACGGTGCAAGTTCTTACCGAATTGATGTTGGAATGATTGATGGACAATGGGTTGATAGTAATTTATTGACTAATTGTGTGCTATGCTTCTTCAAAAGATATTTTTTCCAACTAAAATCCCAGATTTTAAATCATGATCATGAATGTGATTTAAATTTTGATATCAGAGAATTCGATATTACACTAGCTATGTGAATTGATTCATGATAAGATGATTTAGTGAATATTGATTGTTTGATAATTTTTATATCTTAACTATTGATATAAGATAATGTTTAGTCAACTTTGTTTTTATGCAATCTCTTACTTCTCTTCAATTCTTTTATATTCTTATGAATATGAAAACCACATATGGTATCCAATACCTAAGAACTAGTATGTGAAGTAAGGAGATAACTTTCAATTATAAATAAACATGAGCATTCATTCAGGAACCTTTAATCATCTCACAACGAAAAATTCCCTAAACTTCCCGCATCTCAGTTGCATCAAACAACTCCTTAAAATGCATAATTATAATATGATATCAATATTCTCATTAGTGATAGGCTAGCCAACATAACATATGCAGTCTACTCATCATTATCATCATCATCAATATGATATAGATATTCAATCCTAACTTTTTCATCAACACTCATATTAAGAGTATGATGAATCAAGTGTCTTTAATCATAATTTTGCCTTGTATTATTAATATCCCACCTTATTAATTCAAGAAGTCGTATTTGGATCTTTTATCCATGATGGTCTGATTTAATTTATATGACCATAAGTGACTCAACAAATTAAAATTAATTAAATAAAATGGATAACATAACTTATCGATCATATTTCTATGTAAGTATTAGATCTATTAGGTGACAACTCTTTGTCAAAACATATCATATATGTTTTGCCTAACTACTACCTCTAAAATTATATGACATATACCATTAAATATATTTGATTTACAGTAACTCTTAGTGACTCATCAAATTATCCATAAATGGAACTCTCATTTTAAACTTATAAATTAGAAAACAACAAATAATCTTCTGAAAAAGTGTTTAATATATTAATGAAGGATTTATTTTATTAATTAGGTTTATACTTTGGCATGATTTATATTCCATACATAACAATTATATAAAAAAATAAACCTTCGGCATGCCATTCTAATTGGATTATTGTGAATATATCTAAACTAATTATGTAAATCCATCAAAGGGAATTAAATGATCAAATCCTAAATAGTTACTACTTATCCTTATAAGTCTTTACGAGCATTATAATTATATTTGAGGGGAATCAAATGAGAAGATAATTTCACATCTCAAAAGAAAACTCAAGACATACAATGTGATCCTAGCTTCAATACCAAAAAAATCAATTAGAGGTTCCATTGGGTTAAATCACAAGATTTAGAAAAAAAGAGGTTTAATAAGGTAATTAATATACTTGTTCAAGATGTATGAGCTAATGTGGACTTTGAGAGGATATGAAATAATGAAGAACAAACCTTGATTAACTTGATTTATGTTCAACAAGGGCTTATAGGGGAGAACTAAGACATTACAAATAAATTGAGAAAAAAATCTTCTAATTCTTTTATCTTTAGCTACTGTTTTAGCCATAATTGGAGCAGCAATGAATTTTTTTATGTGATTCTAGTTTCATTGGAAAGTAGACATCCATAACTTTATAGTAATAAATGATAGACCTTATAATTCATCAAGATGAGGGAGAACCATTAATACGAAGTCTATCTTTGATTATAACAATTGATTCTGAAATTTGACCTTGGGTTGTGTTAATTAATTGGGCTGTTATTTATTTATCTTTTAGTTTATTTTAGGGCATACACTATGTAAGGTTATAGTTGGGGTAGATTTTATTTTATTTATTTTGCGCTTCTAATGTGTCAGAGCCTATTTATCAAAGTTTGGATTCATTAAGTCAAATTAGGGTCACTTTTTATTATATAAACCAATTGTTAACATTATTTTTTAATTGATGAAATTTTCTTTAATGTTACTACTTATTGTGTTCTTTGCTGCTCTTTGTGTGGTTGACTAATTTTCATACTAAGTTTTTTATTGAACTTGCAAACTCTTTGAAAGATTAATCAACTTTGTTATGATTTATACTCTTTATTCACATCTTGTTTTAGGCATAAGGTAGGAGCAATCAATTCTATATAACTTTAGTTATTCAAGAAAAGTTCTTATTGGGTCAAATTGTAAACTTTTCTTCAAACCTCAAATGAGTAATCTATAGGACAATTCCACACTAGTTTGGTATTGAAGACTGACTATTTTAAGGTTATATCTCTTTAACTCTCATCATTACAAGTAATTTCAGGGTCTTCTTAAGAGCTTGCCATGTTTATGTTTATTTATTGTTTTTATTGTTTTTTTTTCTCTTTAAGGTTTCAGCTAATGCAAATAAAAACAAAAAAAAGATTGATTCTTGATTGATCTTGGGTGTGTTTGATTTGTTAAAAAAAGAAGAAAATGGTTTTAATAGGGAAAGTTTTGATGTTGCTGAAAAAAAATCACATCTAAAATAAAAAAAACTATGTTCATCTTTATAATATGAGGAATTCAACATATATATATATCAATGAATCTCTCTTCTATTTTTTGATTGACATGAGCATACAAACAGGTATCTATCTATTTTATAAAGTAGTCAATGACTACTGAGATAAATTGATATCATTGTCAGCTTTTGGATTGACATGTCTAATTACAATGATTTCTTGTTTTTGACGTTTGTGGTATTGTTTGACATATTTTATGCAATTCTTTTCCATGATCATTCAAAAGTACATTGTCCTTTGTATTTGTCTAGTTGTAATGAGTTTTGCAAATTCCCTCGTGAACAGACATACTACTATCCCCACTCATTCTCTCGATTTTTCTTCATATTTCCTAACAATTTAAAGACCTTTTTTTCGAAACTATCTTTCCTGTCTTTTTTGTTTCCCCAATTTTCCCTGCCCTTGAAACATGTCAAGCCAAGTAAATGAACGAGTATGAATTAGACGAAAAAATCAAAGGTAAGGACTTAGTAGTTAGTAATTAGCCAGAATTTGCCAATTCAATGCCTGGCAAGTTCCGTTCAGTCTCCAATTGTGAAACACAAGATGGATTAAGGGTTTTTTTTCCGATCTATAAAACCTTCCGAAGGAGGGAGGGGAACATTAGAGACAGATTTCATAGATGTTATGTTTAGAGTTGAATTTCCTAGAAAACCAAGCAAAATTATTTGGTGCACATAATACATAAATATAAACAAAACAAAGTCAAAACGTTTCACTTCAAAATTATTTGGTTTCGTCGTCCCCCTTTGATCACAAGGCTGAATCAAAGCTGTCAGCCCACCAGCAGCAGACTCTGCAATAGCAATAGAAACAAGTTCTGAAAACTGCACTATATTTTTCTCCAACTAATTCACAGATATATCAGAAAACACCACCATATTACAGATAGATCAGAAAAAGGCTCTAAAAATTTGTATCACAGGGAGAAACAAGCCATAAAAACTAACAAATTTCTTGTACATATTCTGAGCTTATTATAACCACATAATGGCCTCCATTGTTTGCAAGAAAAAAAAATCAAAGTGAAATACAATAGTTCTGCTGATTTGATTTCTGATACTATGTTAAGTAATTTTGCTTGCAAAAAGTGCTATAACATTTACAATTTCATATCAGCAAAGGCAAAATATCTTTCTACAATGGTCAATCCCCAAACAGAGCCACCAAAAGCCATTTGGGACACACCATATAATAACCATGCAGAAATAAGCTAATTTAAGTCCCGAAGTTTTGAAAACAGGTGAGACAACCATCTTAGTTGCTAGCTGATTCTGACAGCGGATATGAACAAGGGATTGACAATCCAGCTTTATCATTAGACATAATAGATGAAAATTTTACCTCTGAATAGTAACAAATTTATATACATTTGGTAAGTATCACCCCTTTAAGCTTTTTGGTGTAAGAAGCTCCATTTGTTCAGCAAGATGATTCATATGTTGAATATTGTCCCATCCATTGTCCTGCCATGATTGCAATTCATTCTCCTTGCTCATGCTGCTTTCTGGAGAGCTTGAATTAATTTCATCTGTCTCCCCATTGAATGGGCTAGCTGTAAGAAATTGTTCCCAGAACACATCATTAATGCCTGGAAGCTTAGGGTTTCCATCCAGAAAGACTTCCTCATCCTGACTGGGAGAGAAAGCTTCAGTTTCTAGTGGTACTGACGCATCCAACGCAGATGACATTGTGTCAAAAAACTCTTCATTGCTCTTCTCAGACCCTGCAATATTCATATTAGGACCACCACCAGAGCCTCCAGGCACAATTCCTATCATTGCAGTGAAGTTTGGCAGGGCAGTATTTTGCCCAGAATTATGCATGCCCATCTCAGCAGGATAATCTGTTTTAATATAGTCAGTTGCCACACAAGCAGGAGATTGGACCTCGGAAATGGAAGTAGCTGAATGGCTGGCAGAGAACCCAGTCTCTATAGGCAAATATGATGGCCCAGAAGCTGTTGGAAACTCTGAAAGCATCACTCCTGACATCCGAGTTGAAGAGCTCCCACTGTCTAATTCATTGGAAGAAGGATGATTACCAATCAGTAAGGGACCGGAATTGTTCATTGATGGTTCCAGCCTAGGTGATGAGTTCATCTTCAGGATCTGGTGCAGCATTGCTTTTGCCGCTTCATTCATTGAAGAATGGAACTTGATAATCTGTCCATTAGGAGAAGTTTTGCATTGCACACCTGCCAAATTATCTTCCTCCTGCCTTGGAAGTCTCCTCTTTTTACTGGCACCAGCAATGCGTCTGTTGCTTTCATTTTGCTGCTGTACAAGCTGACTTAAGAAGCCTGGACTCTGCATGGCCTTTGCAAGGAATGACATCATTTGTTGCTGTCGCTGCTCCATTCCCTGTACACGTTGGCCCACAGTGTGCAACTGGTGATCTGTGGCTTGCTGCTGCTGCCTCAGTCTAACAAGTTCCTGCATGAGAACATTTTTGTCCCGTTTAAGTCTTTCAACCTCTTCCTCAAGCCCAAACTTCCCAACCTCAACGCATGCAGTAACCGAAGAGCTCTGAACCTGAGGTGGGTGGTTACCATGAACAGGTTTTTTCCTATATATACTCCTCAGAAGTTGTTTTTGGCCTCTTAAGAACCCCTCATTCGCAAATTCAAAGCGATCAGGATCAACCTTCCTGAAACCCTGCTCAATCATGGTAGAAAGGGTAAAACATGAATGATATACCATATAAAGACCATATGGCTCACCATTATCTAGAGTATATTGATGTAACAATGTAGAAAGCTTTGAATTTCAGCTTATCGGAAAGAAAAAAAAGGAAGAAAAGAGGAAAAAAGAAAGTAGAAAGCAGAAGGGAGCACCATGCATATTCAAGGTCCAATGTCCAAAGATCCACTAATTTGTAATCTTCATTTGGATTTCACATAATAAATATAATTTCTTGAGTCTAAACACATGAACAAAAGTTGAAAAAATCATCTCCATCGACCTGCCTACTGAGCACAAAATTAGAATTCAACATCATAAGCGATGCATGTGCATGCTCAAAAAGTTTTAAGACAATGAATAGTTAACAAATGGAAAAAGATGATACCACATTTATATCCAAAGACTGCACAAGGGTACTTTCAACTTTTGAAGCAGCCTAACTTTCCAAGTTCATGTGATTCAGTCTACAAAAGTGCAGTCACCTTACATGATTTTTGTATAATAACCATGAATCTCATGTGGTATCTAATATTTCATAAAGTATTTCCCAGGAAACTTGACAAAAGAAAAAATGGCAACATGAATTTGTACTTTGTCTGATCATCTCCAGGATTGTTAACAACAGTATGCTCTCTTGACATTTATTGTCCTCTATGCTACGACTTACAACACTAACAATGAAAGCTTGTTTTACAGTGCCATCCATTATCATCATAGGGTATAAAATAGACTAAAGTTTCTAGAATTGAAACAAGGAAGCAACATTTTACCTATCATTTTTCAACTGTATTTCAGATATAGAACCTGAACAAAAAAAAATGCATAGCAAAAAGTGATGTAAGAAAATGTCCACTAGAAGATAGCAGCAACCATAAATTGAATGAGCAGAACACTCTTATCAATTCCCTGGAGAAAAGTTCAGATTCAAAGATCTAGACTCCAATCCAGGATCAAGAAGGCAATCATAGTTGTATCCTCCAAATATTAAAATGTGTGAGAGTTAGACACAGACAGAAAAGAAACATGGCATGTTTAGAATTCACCTCATAGTAAAATATCATTCATTACCACCTAACCAAGAGGACCTATATTTGCTAGAAAATCGCAAATATCAGGTAATCCACTATTTTTATGCAAATAAGCACGCTGAATTAACTATACATACAACCCTGAAAACTATGACCCGGATACAGCATACGCAAGTCCTATGCGCGTGCTTGATGACTGAAAATCTAGAGCTAAACTTGAGTAAAAATTTACAATACAGCTCCAGTTGAATGAATCCCAGTCTATAAAAAAAAAGCTTATAACAACTAATAGTGAATACACAACAAACTCAAAAAATAAAATTCAATATTATTTGATTTCATGGAGAAGTTACAAGTCACAATCTGAAGATTATACTGGTTAAACCAAGAGTTATCTCAGTTAACTCACAATACCAACACATTTATCGACAGGCCATGTTTCTGCCAAGTAAAACCAGCATTAGTCAAGCATACCCGATCAAGGTGTAAGTTGACCTGCAATTTTTTAGCTCATGGGATAATTAATATACAACATGCTTTATGTGCTTCTTGACAACATATGCAATCAATTCCATGTCATTCATATATTCAAAACCAAGCACTCAAATGCTATAAAGAAAATGTTTTGCACATAAAAAGTGATCAAGATGAAGTAACAAAAGATTTTCATGAGATCCTGTGGTCAAAACTTGATGATAGAAACAATATATTAAAGGAGAAACCAAAGGACAAACCTTGAATCAAGTAGGCTTGAGTAGTTAAAATGGCCAAAGAGTGGATTCAGGAACATAATCAGTCATCCTATATGCTGAGTTATCCAAATCTAGCATGAGTTATCCTCATATAACTGGGAATGCATGCTAAGATGAATAAGAACACCCATCTTCAATTTTTTTATCGAACAAAAATTTATTAGAAAAAGTGATGACAGAAGATAAAAATAAAGATAAGACATCCCCAGAAGGAAACCCAAAAAAGAAAAACATTGATAAAAGAGCTCGAAAATCCCAAAAATATGTGAACGAATCCAATGCTCACCCAAAAACCAGGCAGAACATAGGGAAACAACCCATTAAATCCAACCATTGAACAAGCAATTCCAATTGCTCCCAGCAGAGCTGCAAATTATGTTCTAGGTCCAATAAACTCATATCTCCTATTTTAACTACACCCTCACTAATGAACCAGCACTTACAAGTGCTCCATGTAGAGCTCCATAACATCATTATGGAGCTTTTCTACGTCCAACAAACTCCAATCTTCTATATTTGAATAAATCCAAACTACTCTACTCAATAAGTCCACAAACTCTTATCTTTGATTTGATGTTGATCAAACTCTGCACACACACGCATGTGTCTGCAGACACACAAACAAAATTGCACTTGGCACTTATTTAATTGTCTGAAATCAATACCAAATGCTTGTGTGAATGTTGAAATTAAAAGATACAATCCATAGAAAGCATTAGACTCCATCAAGAATAGGTACTTCTCATTTCAGATCACCCTTTAAGAACACTCAAGTCTCATCGTAACTGATTCCACATTCCCTAACCACTTTAAATGCAACGCCAGAGCTGATTTCAAGTTAACCTTGCATAATATCCCAACTTACAATTCAATGAGAAGAGTTGAAATCAGCAAATACAGCGATAAATAGTAAATATCTCTGAGCGGGATTAATAAGGTTTTATTGAGAAAAACAAGGAAGCCATAATGTTTCTACAGCATGATACAGGTCTTCAGGAAACTCTGTGATTACAGCAACAACAAAATAATATGTCAATATTTGCTTCATCCAGAAAGCATATTCCACTCAGTAACTCCATAGAAGAAATTCGACAACTCTGATAAAACTGGTTAATAATAACTTAACAAGCACTCTGAAGTGGGTAATATCTGGATGGGCGGGTAGGCAGGCAGGCACCCACCCTCACTCTTACTGACATAGCCTGTGCATGCCAGAATGAATTACTAAAAAGCTGAAAAATACATTATCTTTTATGCCATTAAGTTTGGGAGAAATGGAAATAAAATTTGCAGTGAAATTAACACAGTTGTCCATCTTCCGATTACAATTCAAATACATGGGCAATCAAGAAATTGAAACTAGATCCATGCACCCTGATGATAATAATAATAAGAAGAAGAAGAAGAAGAAGAAGAAGAAGAATCGAATTGAATGGGTTGCAATATTAAAAAAAAAAAAAAACATACGTAAGTGTTCAATTGCCTGACAAAGCTGGAGAAGTTGCTGTGCTTGAAGTATTTAGGCAAAAGATCTGTTTGAAACTCTGGGACATTCCAGACCACAAAACTGTTATTGCTGCTACTCCACGACACCACTGAATCCGTCAACGGGTCGTCCACCATGTCGTAGGTTTTGCTTAGAAATGGAGGCACCGCGTTCGTGTTATTATTCACACTATCCATTCTAATCTATAAATTAAATAAGAAAGAAAGGTTTTTTTTAGTTTTTGGTGCAAGGGTTTTTATATGTAGCGGTAGCTCTACTACTACTGGAGAGGGAGAGGGAGAGGGAGAGGATTTTAGAAACAGAGGATATTTATTTATTTGTAAGTGAAGATAGACGTGGAGAAAGGGTTGCAGACTTGAAAATGAAGAAATTACATTAGGATGCCAATATTTAAAATAAAATAAAATAAAAAATACTATAAAGGCATTAGTTTTTTTCTTTTTTTTAGGGGTGAGCATTTTCGGATTGGTTCGGTTTTTATAAAAAAAAATAACCAAATTGAAATTTTTTCTTTAAAAAAAAAAACCAAAACTGAATCGAACCTATTAAAAACCGACCACTTTCGGTTCGGTTCGGTTGGGTTTTTGTGATGAAAAAATTGAAAAAAAACGAATTTGGGTTTTGGGCCATCTGATGGGCTTTCTAATGGGCTTTCTAATGAATTTTCTGATGGGCTTACAATTAATATAAAGAAAAACTGATTTTCTTATATGAACCCAAAATATTTTTAATTTCTTGGCAACTACTAAAAAATATTAATGTATTAAATTGTTAATATAATGTTTATTAAGTTTTTTTTAACCTTTCTAACACTTTTGTTTTGTTTAATGTAGCATGAGACCAAATAATTAAAACTACACAAGTGAACAAATTTAAATTTAAATTACAAGAAATGCCTTCAAAGGGCTTCAAAATAAAGAAATAGAAACATTAACGTAAAAAACTTCAAGAAATACATCTGGTTTTGAACTAATTATCATCCGTTGCTAGATTTAGCTGTCCACCAAATTCTACAAAAAAAAATAGAAATGTTAGATTGAAAATAAGTTGATTAATAAATAATAAAATAAAAAAGACAAGTGTATAAGAAAAGTAACCTGATTCAAGATTTTCATATTTTTCATAATCATTCATCAATGTTGCTGCATATATTCATAATAATTTAAACATGTTAATCATGGTGCAATATACAATGGTGAAGTCTTCATGGCAGCACAAAGGAAGTTAATAAACCAGGAATAAGATTCATTCTTTCACTCTCCACTTCTCTATCCTCTTGAACCAGAATCTAAGTCCTATTTGATTATTTATATTCTGTAAAGAAAAAGCATGCAAGCTAATATACACTAACCAACTAACCATTATCCCAGTTAACAACACTGCTCCAAGCCACAATCAGGACAACAAATAACAAAATGCAGGCATCACCCCCTCGTATAATTACTGAAAAAGTAGCTAAAGATGATAGTCATGCTGACTGCTGAGATGAAACTGGACCATGGTATCAATTAATCAAAGATTTGTGAAGGCAGTTGTTAATGATAACTGTAAAAAAGAATGGACATGAAAAAGAAAATAGAGCATATGACAAAAGAATAACACTGACATTTTTTCTAAAGACATTATAATAACACAAACATTTTTTCTAAAGTCCACACGAACCCCAGAATCATGTATCAACGACCAGAAACGAAATAAGAACAGCAAAAGAAACAGAAACTCAAACCAACGGCATGATATGAACATATAATCTCAAATACCAGCAACATCAATTAATGACTACTTAAACACATCAACATATAATCATAAACAGAAGCAAATACGAACTATTAAAAACCATTAGCAATTAAATTTCCACAGAGCTCAAGTAACCATGAATTACCCATGGTCAATTTCAACACTATCCCGTGCTTTGTGCCTAGAAACAGAAACTCAAGGTCTAATTTCATATATGATTCAATTCAATTAGAAAAGGAAGCATAGATGATCTATAAGAGATAACAAGAAATAAAACAAAGGTTCATTTTACTTACCTTTTGTAAACTGCAACCGGATGAGGACGATGATAAAGAGAAACCTTGCCGAGAGGCGAGAGGGAGATTTTAGTCGCAGAGGGAGGTGAGAGGGAGGGAGATTTAAGTTGCAGAGGGAGGCGAGAGGCTGCTACAACTAAAGTGTTAGTTGCACTCTTGCAGAGGGAGGCGAGAGGCTGTTGCTGCTAAAGTTTTAGGCGCAGTCTTGCAGTGGGAGGGGAGAGGCGAGAGGGAAAGAGATGCAGGGGAGACGAGAGGCGGACGATTAAAATTTTTAGGGTTAGGCTTTAGCAATTAGATGCAGGGGAGACGAGAGGCGGCCGATTAAAATTTTTAGGGTTAGGCTTTAGCAATTAGATGCAGGGGAGACGAGAGGCGGCCGATTAAAACTATAGGGTTTTTAAAGTTCCTATTTATACTGAATGTTTCAACCGAACCGAACCGGATTTTTTTTTTCGAAATTTTATACTCGGTTTAATCGGGTTTTTTTTTCGGTTTGGTTTTTTCGGGTTTTTTTTCTCGGTTTAATCGGTTGTTCGGTTTTTTGCTCACCCCTAGTTTTTTGTTTGTTTTTACAGTAGCAATTGCATTTTGAAATGATTTTTATTTAAAATTATATTAAATTTATATTTTTTATTTTTAAAAAATATATTTTAACAACAGCACATCAAAACAATATAAAAACATAAAAAAAAATAGAAAATCATCTGAAATGCAATTCCAAACAATTTATTAGGAGCCTGTTTGAGAAGGCGGTTGTACCGCCATTTCCTAAAAAAAAATCATTTTAAATAAAAAAATTTGGTGTTTTTAAATCATTTTGATGTGAATTTTTAAAAAATAAAAAATATCATTTTGATATATTTCTAAATGAAAAGTACTTTTAAAAACAATTATAATCGTCCTCCCAAACAAGCGCTAGGTCTACACACATGTTACCTTGTTTAAAACAATGCAATCATCATTTCGCTCATCACCCATGACAAATAAAAATAAAAATAAATAGTGTCTTTTTTTAGCAATTGCATTGGTTATCTTATAACAATTTATTGTGAGTTATAACATGAATTGTAACAATGATTTTTGTTAAAACACTTAATTTAGTCCTTAAACTTTTATTTTGTATAATTGAGCTCTTTTGAACTCAAATTAGCACCCAACGAGTTGACTTGCCCGCGCGTTGTGCTGGGTTTTTTTCTATGTGGAAAACTAATTGATTTTTTATCTACTATAATTAGTTAATTTAATATTTAATTAGTAAAATTATAATCGATAAAATATGTTAGAAATGATTTATTTCCGTCTAAAATGAACAGTATGATGAAAACGGGAAGTGATTCATATATTTTTTAATTCTAAATAACCTAGGTAAATTTGTCGACCTTTTATTTTTTGAGTTGCTTTTTTCCCCTAGTAATATTAGACCTAAAATATTTTAAATAAAAATATTGTAAATTTTTTTAAAGAAATAAACTTAAACAAAAGAGAACAAAATTAGAATTAAAAGCCAAAATGTTTTTTTATTTTATAAGATTTATTCATCATATTATTATATTAAAAGTATTTCAGAATACTAATATTTTTTTTTTCTTCAAAAAATTCTAGGTCATTTTTTTCCTCTCTATATATATTTTAAGGTGATAATATTAAATAAATATTAAAACATATAATTAGTATCACATATTTATAAGAAAAAAACCTAAAAGTAATCATTATCATTATTTTGAATGCTTTATGTAGGCTTTTTTTTATGTAGAAAATTGAATGATTTTATACATATTGTAACTGGTTATTTTAATATTTAATTTGTAAAATTGTAATTAATGGAATATGTTAGAAATGGTTTTTTTCATCTAAAAGTGATTGAATGTTGCTACTGTTAAAACTATTTTGATAAATATTGTATCGGTAGATTATACAGTTGGAATCAAATTTTTTTTGTTGAAATGAGTCATGTGCTCTGTGTTGCATACTGATTGATTGTTATGTATGTTTTATTTGTTTTATGAATTTTTTAATTAGTAAATAATAAAATTATAGTAATTGAATTTTAGCACAGATGAATGATTTGTTCTATGCACCAAACAATTTGATTGGTATTTTTTCCCCACTAATTTGGTAATAATTTAATTAGTAGATAGCAAAACCGCAATCAATGATATTGACTAAAGATTTTTTTTTTGAAAAAAAATTGGGTCACATATATATATTTTAAGACGCTAATATTACATAAATATACAAATATATAATTAGTTTGACATACTTAAAAGAAAACAAAACTAACAAATAATCATTATTTTGAATGTATTATCTATAATAATTAGAAAATTCAAGACCTAACAATACTAACAAAAAAGCAATTTAAAAACAAAATAAATAACAAAATAAAAATAAATATTATTAGATTTAAAGAAATTATCTGACTTAAAGGGAAAAAGAAAGAGAAATCATAATAATTATTAAATTTCAAATGACCACCACGTATTAAAGCCTGAACAGTAAATAAAAAAACCTTAATAACATTGAAAACAAAAACAAAGAGCATGTATATATATGGACAGAAATAGAAACTATAGAAGAGACCATAGGGCCCAAGATGAGAAAAAAAAGAATTAAAATAAAATCCAAGATTAAATGTATTAGACCCAGAATGAAAAAACACATATATAATAAATATAGAAGCTGTCATAGATATACCACGTGTTACATGATAGATATCATATGGCAGGCAGCCGTCAAAGAGAGTAGTGGAGAAGAAATCAAAGAAGCCAGTTTTCTTCCTGTTGCCACTGATTTTTTTTTAAAAAATCTACATTCAAAAAAAAAAAAAAAAAAATATATATATATATATATATATATATATATATATATTAGTCCATACCCTGCACCCCATTACAAGTGATATCATATTTTTTAAAAGGAAAAAATTAATCATGGGAGTTTTTTTTATTATAATATCAATTTAGACAAAATAATAAACTTGTGCAAAATTCCTGTTATGTGCAAGTTTTCTATACAATATATGAATTTTAAATCAAAATAAATGTATCTATTTAGTAAATTTCAACGAAATAATCAACATAAAATTATCATCATCATTAAAAAAGTAAGAAAATTGGGATGGCTGAATTATTGAATTCACTATATTAAGATTAATTCATTTTATAATTGAACTTAAACTCAACATAAATTCAAAATAATGATAATTAGTCTAACATATTTATAAGAAAAAAAACTTACAAATAATCGTTATCATTATTTTGAATGCCTTATCTATAATAATTAGAAATTTTAATACCTAAAAATATTAACAAAAAAAGCAATTAAAAAACAAAATAAATGACAAAAAAAATATTATTAGATTTTAAAAAATGATTTGACTTGAAGAATAAATAAAAATAAAAAAGCACGGAGAAAAAAATAATAAATATCAATTTTCAAATGATCACCAACACAAATTAAAATTTAAACATTAAATTAAAAAAACCTTAATAAAATTTTAAATCATTTATTTTTTTATATAGAAAAAAGAAAAACAATCTGGGAAAAAAACACTTTACAAACAGTAATATACACTGCTCATTATTCCAGAATATTTCGTTGCTGAGATTCGAACTCCCGCGCCCAGCCGCTTGGACATGCCCCGTAACCACTTGGCCAAGCAACTCCTTTTGTCAATTCTTGGATACAAAACATAATACTACAATCATGTAAACTGCCCAAAAATGTGCTGCCAGGGAGATTCGAACTCCCGCGCCCTATGCAGCCAACACCCGGACACAACCATTCCTTTGTCATTTCAACCATACAAATTCAAAAAAGCATCCTTGCGTCCAAAAAAAAAGAATTCATGCGCGCGCGAAGCACCGGAGCAAATGTCAACTCCATAATGCTTTGTGTGTGCGTGAACAGTAGCAAACGACCCATTCTGTTTTAGCCATATGTAATTGTATTTTATTTTTTTTGTTGCCGGAAGAGTTGAATTGCAAGATAGAGAATGAGGTGAAAATAAGTAATATAGGTGGCGGCTTTGCAAGTTGTTTGAAAAGTATATTCTAGTCCCTCATCCTTTGTTGTTATTAGAAGAACAATCCATTTAATTTTAATTTTTTACATTTTAGTGCAAAATTTAATATATTTAATTTTTATTTTTTTCATAGGATGGGAGAAAAGAGCTGCTGAATTTTGGTGAAGATAGAGAAAGTAAAGTAATTGGTGTCAACGAGTTTCATGAGGTGATGAGAGTCTTATGATAATTGTTTTAAGCCTCAATTTATCTTAAAAACAAATCTAGGATGAAATATTTTTCCTAGATTTTATTTTATTCAATAAATTTTATTTTTCCTAGATAATTGGTATAAGCCTCATTTATTTTATTCAATAAATTTTATATGTTTTATAATATCTATTACAAATTAATTTTAATAAAAAAATTCATTAAACACAATTGAAAAAAATGACATGACTTGATCTATATTTGTCTCTCAATTTTTTAAGTTTTATTTTTATTTATAGTCAATTTATTTTTCTATAAATTTATCATGACCTAAGACACATAATAGACATATAATTTGAACGTATTTCATGTCCAAATCATGAATTTTGCATGTTAACTCAACTTTGTTCATGATATTGTTTTTTTGTTGCCTCTTTTTGTTTTTTTTTAATCTTATTATCATATTAATCAAAATTTAACTTTATTATCAAATTTCTATTACTTCTTTAAAAACATAAATATCTCCAAAATATTTTTTTGGTTAAAAACTTGGTCTAGTCCGCGGCACCCGGCAAGCCATCATCTAATAATGAAGTATTTGTTAGGGTAAAAGTTTTTTTTTAGATTTATTTTTATTATCATATTGATTATGGACATATCGGTCTGTTCATATATTATTCCATATTAAAATGATTTAATTACTCTTAAAATCAAATGGTTTTACACTAATGTCCAAGGACTTATTTTTTATCTTCACATATTTTTTAATAGAATAAAATAACTAGCTTACCCTTAAAAAAATACTAAGCAAGCTATGGGGGATTTTTTGTTTTTTCATTTAGTTTATATATATAATCAAGTAGATTGAGGGTCAATTTTATAAAAAAAAAATATGTGTTACTTCTATGGTCTTTAGACTAGTTATGAGATGACTTATGGTGGCCAAATGATGATTCTAGAGCGGCGTTTCAATTGTCTTAATGATCCTCCATTCTTGGGCGGCATTGCAGCCAACAAACCTTTAGTTTAGCGCTATTAATATTTTTTTCTCTCTTTTCCCTCCTTGATTTTTATGCATGATCCTTCAAATTTTTGAAGTAACCTTTCAATTTACCCAGTCTTTAGATTTAGACCTTATTTTTTATTTTTTTTATTTGAAATAATTTATAAAATCTCAATTTGTTTTTCAAATTTATCCTTTTTTATTATTTTTTTCATTTGTTAGATTTGATGCCAATTCTTTTTATTGTTATTTTTTATTTGAGATAGTTTTTAAAATTAATTGTTTTTTTACAATTCCATCCTCCTTTAGTTTTTCTATTAGATTTGATTATCATTCTTCTTATTGCTATTTTTTTACTTTAAATATTTTATTATATTGATTTTTTGCTTTTTTTTCTTCTATTTTCTAAACTCACCTTCTTCTTCTTTTCATTACTCGATATTTATTTAAATGGAGATTAGGCTCTATTGTTTTTTTATAGGGATTTTCATTAATTTTGAAATAACTCAGAGTTATCTTGAGTCTTTTAGTTGTTGTGTTTTTTTTGTTAAAATTGTATTTTTCAAAGAAATTTTGATTTAGATTTAGAATTGAATATAATTAATTAAATATAAGTATTAAATACTTACTTTATGATATTTTATTTGGTTGGTTTTCTAGGTCGTTGCTCTAATATCGTATGCGACCTCTTCTTAGTGTTGTTGTGTTGTTTTTTTTGTAGTGGTATTAAAACCATTTCAGGAAGTTTTTTTGTGGTGAGGTTGTGTCCAAAATAAAATAGTAACGAGTCTTCAATTCACTTTTATTTTTATTTGTTGTTCTAATTTCTCTATCCCTTCATTTACGTTAGAAATAGTGATGGAAGAGGTGCAATTTTAAATTTTATCCATAAATGTTTTTGGAATATAATACCAAAGTAAGAATCAAATAAATACTAAAAAACATTATAACCACAGTTAAAAACCTTTTTCTTATCTACGGATGTACTTTATAATGTAATTTTACACCGCAGTTAAAAACCTTTTTCTAATCTACGGATGTACTTTACAATATAATTTTACACCATAGTTAAAAACTTTTTTTTTTCTATCTATGAATTTATTATACAATGTAATTTTATACCGTAGTAAAATCGTTTTTTATCTGCGGGTGTACTTTACAATGTAGTTTTACACCTCGATAGTTAAAACAAAATAATAATTATTTTTTTGATATTTTGGCCAAATTCCAATGGATAATCATAAATTGGTTACGATATCCAAATTTTCGTTTTAAAATATGAGAAAGATGCAACATATTTTTTTACAAAAAAATATGATGGGAAAAACCTTGAAATTCGGCCGTATGCACGAAAACAAAATATTTTTTAATGTAATTTTTTTTTACCTTTTTTTTAAAAATAAAAATAAAAATAAAAAATTCAGGCCTGGCCTGGCCCAACCAGGTGGGCCACGGACCCATGTTTGCTGGACTTAGGCCCGACCCAACCAACTAGGCTGGGCCGAGAGAGGTTCGCCCAAAGGCTCCGAACATAAGAGAAAAGGAAAGAAGAAAAAAACGACACCGTTTAGAACATGAATTAACACTGTTCACGTAAAATGGTGGTCGGCCGACCACGACGAGAGGGTCACCTGCCACTTTCGCCGGGTAGAGGAGGTCGATGTGGTTCTCCCTGTCGTGGTGGCGTCGAAAATGGTGACCTGTGGTGGCCGGAGGAGACGCTGGAAGCTGCGGGTCTGTTACTGGTTCGAGCTCGTTATTGCTGCTGCTCCTTGTCGCTGGTGCTGGAGAAGAAGGCTGAGTTGGAGTTGCTGGTGGAGCTGCTGTCTTTGAGGAGGGTGACCAGGTGGTGGTCGACGGGAGATGGCTTGGGGAGAGAACTAGAGCTGCAACTGTTTTTTAGAGAGAGAAAGGGCCGTCAATGGTGGCTGATGAAGGGAGAGAGGAGCTGCAAACGGCAATGGAAGAGAGAGACCTTCCTACTGGCTGTGGCTGTGAGATAAGGGAGATATAGCTGGCTTGGGGAGAGAACTAGAGCTGCAACTGTTTTTTAGAGAGAGAAAGGGCCGTCAATGGTGGCTGATGAAGGGAGAGAGGAGCTGCAAACGGCAATGGAAGAGAGAGACCTTCCTACTGGCTGTGGCTGTGAGATAAGGGAGATATAGCTGGCTATTAGCTGTGGCTGACGGGAGAGAGAAGTTTGCTGGAGACGAGGAAGATGGCCGAGAGAGATGGCAGTTTACGGGTCTGTTTTTTTTCTAGTGTTTTTGCATGCATTATTTCATCTCCTCTTCCTTGTTTCAGCGTGTTTATCTTTGTTCTTAATCCCCTCTGCAACGTGATTCTCCTCTGTTAAGTAAAAATTCTCCTCCGTCTCCTTTCCTCCCTCTCCGATGCGCTGCGAAAATGTGAAATTTATAGGGGAGGAGGATACGTATATGGTGTGGTGCGGAGCTGCCTCTGCCTCTGCCTCTGCATTTTTTCAGTGGCTGCAAAGGCGTGCCCTGCACTTTTCAGGTGTATTTAACCAACCAAATACAATATCATAAAGTAAGTATTTTTTATTTGGCTTTTGATTTGTTCTGATATTTTTTTTTCAATTTTATACCTAGGCATTTATTTAATTTGATTTTTTATCTGATTTGGTCCCTCTATTTTTAATTGTTTTATCTGTGTTTTATACTTTTATATTATTATTATTATTATTATTATTATTTGCAATTGCATCCCTTCCAGTTTTATTGTATTTGTTTTTTTAATCTTTTTTAAAGCTAATTCTTTTAATTTATATATTCTTATCATTTGTTTGATTTTTTTTTCAATTTTTTTCTCAACGTGTAATTTCATTTGTTTTTTATTCAGTTTTGATCATTGTTCTTCCAATTACTTTTTTTTAATCTTTTTAATGGTTTTTTGTTTTTCAATTGAGTTCTTGAATATCTTCTTTCATTCATATAAAGTGTTTTCCCATCTTTAGATCGAAAAACACATTTCTCCATTTGGAATTTATGTTTTTCTTTGATCAAGAAATAAGTTTTTTCTACCATTTAGTCTACATGAGAAAGTCAGAAAATGCTTTTCAAAAGATTATTTTCCAACAAAAAAACAATTGAAGGGTTTTTTTAATGTAAAAAGTTATTTTTTAGTCTATTTTTTTTTCAAACACCTAATAAACACCCTTAGAACCATTCACATCCAATTAATCAAGACAAAAAAAATATCCAAAAAAGGCTTAAAATACAAAATCAAATTGAAAAAAATCTTTTGAGGTCGATTTAGTTTTTCATGCAAGATAAAGGCAAAAGTCATCACCATTAAATTGTTTATAATTTTTTTTAAATTTCATCCTTCAATATTGAATTGATTGAGAGATCTATTATTTATTTTTAATTGTTTTTTATAGAGCTATCATTACCTCAAATAAGTGTCTATTTTTAGGTTTGTACTCACTTTTGTGTGCATCTATTTTTATAATATAATCAAATAAAAACAATTTATATACAAAAAAAACTTATTAAACTCAATAAAATCCATGACCCTAGTCTTGAAAGGACTAAGAGCAATCCAATTTATCATTATCTTATTTTTTTTATAAAAAAAGTTGACATTTTGAAGTTCTTTTAAAAGTTAAGGCATGTTTTATTTACTAGCCATCGAAGTTGCATTTGAATTTATAAAATTGATTGATTTAAGTTAGGTTAGTTCTCACACGATTTAATTAAGAACTCGAGTTAAGTAAAGAGTTTACTCAGGAGATTTCAAGATTAAATCGAATGGTCATGTTAATAACATTGTCAAAAAATTCTTTGTATTATTAATTTATTTTTACATTTAATTTTTTTTTTATTTTACCTTGGTAGTGTGTGGGCAAATGAACTAGTCTCATCTGATTAGGGTGGAAAAGAATTCATTTTGAAAAAAGAAGAAGTTTAAAACATAAAGAAAATTGAGCTGTTTGACTTTTTATAAATCAAGTATAATTTCATCTAATTACAACATTAAAGGATTCAATTTTACAAAAAGTTTGAAAACAAATTAAGATGTGTTCATTATTTTCATGACTACTAAAACAAATGGAGAAATTTACGGTGAATCATTGTTTTAAGTTGAGAGAAATAATGAAGCACCATACACTTTTTTAAAAGAATATATATATATATATATATATATATATATATATATATATATATATATATATAAGGACAACGACAAAAATAAAAAAGAAAAGAAAAATATGGTGCTAATTGAAAAAAATCAAGAATTTTAAGTGAAATTGAGATGGGAAAATCAATTTTATTATTTAAACACAATAGATTGTTGCATTTTTCATTAAACACGATGAAATATTTGACATTGCGTTTCAAAAGTGCTTTTGAAAAAATGATTTTTTTATTTTAAATTAAATGTTTAGTGTTTTAAATTATTTTTATATGCTGATTTCAAAAATAGTTTAAAAAAAATCATTTTGATACATTTGTGAACGAAAAATACTTTCAAAATCAACCCTAATCACACTTCTAAACAGACATGACGTGAATGAAGTTTTAACCTTTCCAGCTAGTCACAGTCCAAGTGATCTAAACTAATTCTATCCTCTAGTTATAATTCAAAGCACATAGGATTTCTGCTTTTTATAATTTTTAATGAAAATATATTTTTATCAAGATTTTTTAATGGAAAATATCTTTCTACTGCGGTGTAAAATTACATTGTAAAGTACACCCGCAAAAAAAAATGGTTTTTGAAAATGCAGTGTATATATATATTTTAACTTAGAAAAATAATCAAACAACAATGCAGCTTATCTTAGGTAGGGTGCACATGGGGTGATGCGTCTTCTCCTTATACAACAAGTCCCCTTACCCAGACTCTCGCATACCAATAGGTTCCTAGTGACCTTAATATTATGTGGTGACTCCTAATAATTATAGTCATAATTTTTACGACTATAAAACAACCCTCCATTTTTACCGCGCGCCGTTTGTCCCCCCAAACCAGGGGCATGGCGGAGTGCGAAGTGCGTAAAAAGTTATCGTCGTGACAGATGGCAACTCCGCTGGGGATGATAGCTGGACTGGGCATTGTTTGTTTGATTGTTATTTTTGAGTTACCAGCACTGAGAAATGCCTCTGGCGAGGGTCCTTCAACCAGACCTGCAACGGCTACTCAAACACAAGGAATGAACCACCATGAAGAGGTGACAGGAGAAAGGGTTCAGGATCCGCAACAAACTCCAGCTTTCATACAATCAGCAGTGCCAACACTTGCGGCAACCCCAACAGTTATAGAAGCATCAGAAGGTATCGACCATGATAAGATGGCGATGCTGGAAGCTAGGATAAGGGTCATTGAAGGGGTAAATTTATATGACCTCGTACAAGTTGCAGAAATATGTCTAGTCCCAAACGTTGTAATACCAAAGAAGTTTTGTGTCCCTGAATTTATCAAATACACTGGGACATAATGCCCTGTCACTCATCTAAAATCATACTGTAACAAAATGACGAAAGTAGTGCATAATGAAAAACTACTGATGCATTTTTTCCAAGACAGTTTGAGTGGGGCAACCTTGAATTGGTACATGAGACTAGACAACACCAGGATTCGTAACTAGAAAAATCTGGTAAATGCTTTCATCAAGCAATACAAGTACAACATGGATATTGCTCTTGATATAACAAGTTTGTACAATTTGGAGAAGAAGGACAGAGAAAACATAAGGGAATATGCTCACAGATGGAGAGATCTCGCTGCACAGGTACATCCCCCGCTTCTAAATAAAGAGATGGTGACTTTATTCGCCAACACGCTAAGAGCGCCTATGACGATCATGTGATGGACAGTTCAGCACAATAATTCACGGATGTTGTAGCCATGGCGGAGCGAATAGAGCAAGGAATCAAAAGTGGTAGAATTTTTGTACCTTTGGAGAAAAAGGGCTTTGAAAGCAAGAGAAAGATGCCGAGCGTTTTGAAGACGACTAAAAGGGTAGGAACGACCAATTCCAAAACTACCATAACCCTTCATCTCAAATCGCAAACATCAATCTTCAAGCCAAAGATCCACCTAAAAGCTTCCCAAAAAGAAACTACCAGAAAACCCAAGAACAATTACCTCCGCTACCATTGCCTTTGAATGAGATGTATCAAAAATTGGTAAGCATTGGGAAAATAGCTCTTGAACCTCAGTCACCTTTGCAACCACCTTACCCTAATTGGTACAAACCCGATCTCATCTGCGATTACCATGCTGGAGCTGTAGGGCATAACATTCATACTTGTGGTACTTTCAAGAAGAAGCTCATGCAATTGATTAAAGCGGGGTGGATAACATTCGAAGAAAATCCAGGTCCTGCATCCAATTAAGCTTCACGGAAATGGGGTACCAAGTGTCTGCACCATTAAAGTGACATCGACAAAAGCTTTTGAAAGGGAGTGTGCCAATATCGGGAGATGAAGTCTACTTCCATGATTTCCTTTTGTTTTGTTCATGTCCGCATGTTATATTCCTGTTTTGACTTGTCGACAATTTTGCTCGTAACACCACAAGACTTTTCTTATTAAGCAAACATTTCTCTTCAGTGATCACGTATTTTCTTGTGTTTATGATGTGTTCTTGCTTATTGTTTAAATAACACTAGCACACCCTATACCCTTTCATCTAAATCATACATGATCCCATGGTTTCATAAGATTTTTGGCAAATCAAATTCTAGTACGAAAAGAAATGCCAATTTGTTGTTTGTTTAACAAATATGTTCTGGGAATTCAAAGGATTTTATTGAAAGGTAATCTCATACCTTAAAAAAAACCACATAATAAAGCTAAGCCCTTAGCTAAACAAATGATTCAAAAAATATATTTTGCATGGAAAAGCAAAGCTTATCGATTCAGAATGCATGTTTTTGAAATGAGGAGAGGCCATCTTTGACTTGCCTTCACAAAGCCTCAAATATCCATTACAATCCCTATTTGAGCCTAATAATTATTTCTTGATAATTAACCCTGATAAGGATCACACCCTACACTAGGGGGCAAATGCAAAGAAAAAAAGAGAAAAGAACTTCCAATCATAAAATAGTCCTCAATGACAAAAGATGCCCCAACAAAGTTGTGGGCAAAAATAAAAAAGAGTTCTAAGAGTAAGCACTAAGTGATCCTTAGTCTAGAAAACCCTTAAACACCTTTTGAGCTTTCAAATATCTTTTTTTTCGTAGCCAGCAACCTGAGTCTACGCTACAAGCCTGATAAAGCCCTTTCTAATCAAATACGAGTAATCTGGATCGATAGGTAATGCTTTTCCATCTTTACAAATGCTTCACACGACTTGATCGAAGCCTTCCTAACATATAAGACACGCTAATATCATTTAACATTCTTGTCAAAATTAACATAAAACCTGACAATGAGATCACATGAATTCTTTAGAGAACAAGTTTGTTTAAACATACATCAAAATGTTTTTTGTGCTTGGAATGACTTTGAAATTCCAAAAGTCTTACATGAAACAGTCTTTGCAAATAACCAACCTTTTTCTGCAAACACCTCAAGCCCAAAACACTTGTGGGGCATGACCAGACTGGGGGGCAATCTAAAATGCAATTAAAGTTGGCTCCATCATTCATTTTCAAAGAATCTGGATCAAACTTAGGGGGCATGTTGATATGAAAAATCTATCATCTCCAGTGGTCAAAATCATGAAGTTGACTTCATCATTCCTTTTCAAAGAATGTTGATCAAAACTCAGGGCAACATGTTGATATGGAAGATCTATTATCTCTAGTGGTGAAAATCATAAGTTGTGGCTTGAGTGAGAAGAAGCGAGGAGTCATTAAAATTAGAGATCCAAACACCAAAAGGAGAAGACCATGAAGAAGAAAGGGGACCTATATCTCTCAGGTAAGTATACATGCATCATCATGCATTGCATCCCCATTGAGAATCTAGGAAATGTTTCAGAGGGATCGTAATTTATGAACCTTCATTCATCATTTTGTGTGCACGCTTTCAAGCTCTCACCTCTTTCATTTCCTTGAGCATGCTTTTCAGCTTTATCTTTTTCTTGATTTTGGGTGTCATCATGCATTGCATCTCCCTAGGAATCCAAGAAGTGTTTGGAGGGATTATAATTTACAAACCTCTACTCATCATTTTTATGTGCACCTTCAAGCCCTTACCACTTTCACTTCCCTAAGAGCGCTTGCGAGCCTTTCATCAGAACAGATAAAGTGTTTTTCAACCCTATCATTTTCTTATTTGAGTGCGCTTCCTAGCCATCAATTAACTCAGATAACATGCTTTTCAGCCCTATCTCTTTCCAGAATTTGAGTGAGCTCTCTGGCCATCAATTAAGATAGTGCGCTTTCCAACCCTATTTTTCTTCCTCTTCAAAAGCGTTTTCCAACCATCAATTAAGATAATGCGTTAAAACCATATCCTCCTTGTTTGAGTGCGTTTTCAAACCCTTAACCATTAACAAAAATAGTGAGTTTTCCAACACTATTTTTCTTTCTCGTCGAGTTCGTTTTCCAACTTTCGACCATCAATGAAGATAGTGTGTTTTCAATCCCTATCGTTCTCATTTAAGTGTGTTTTCCAACCCTTAACTATAAGTTAAATAGTGTGTTTTCCAACCCTATTTTTCTTCCTCTTCAAGTGTGTTTTCCAACCATCAATTAAGATAATGTGTTTTCCATATCTATCCCCCTCATTTAAGTGTGTTTTTCAACACTTAACCATAAGCTAAAATAGCGTGTTTTCCAACCATCAATTAAGATAGTGCATTGTCCATCCCAATCCTCCTTGTTTTGGATTCACTTTTTAGCCTTCAACCACCAACTTAAATATTGCGCTTTCTAGCCCTCAACCATAGATCCTAGATAGCGAGCTTTTTACCCCTATTTTTCATTATAATGACACCATCTCCATTATTCTCACTTGGGCAGGTCGCCTATTACAACAATATCATCTTTGTGTTCTTACCATCATCATCATATTTCATCCTTTAAGTGTCCTCTTTAGGCCTCAATTCTTAGGTAGTGAGCTTTCTAGCCTTATCTTACCATCCCTTCTAAGTGCACTTTATAGCACTCATTCTCATTTCTGGATGCATCAACCATTTTTTCGTTTGGTAAATCCACTATTTTCTTTTCTTTACAACGCTTACTATCTAAAGTCTTTTACAAAATTTTAGTCGTAAGCATTGTAAAGAGAGGGGCAACTGTCATAACCCAATTTTTGGGTTACTCCCCAAAATAACGAAAATAAAATAAAAGGGGTCGGCATTGGTAAGAAATCAATGTGAAAATTTTGGTTGTTTTACAAGAGTCTGATTGTATCTCTTTTGTATCCAAAAATAGAGGAAAGTACAGATTTAAGGCAAAAATAATTTATCATTTGATAAATCTGTGTAAAAATTAAGTCGAAGGGCATAATTATATTTTTTATAGGCCAATTTGATTTAATCATGGGCTGATTTAAAGTATAATTATATTTGAGAATTAATTTAAGATCCAATTGAAGGATTTAATTAAGTGCAAGGACTTAATTATACTTTAAATTGGTCAAATTAATTTTATTATGGGCTTAATCAATGAGAAATCAAGTTCTTGAATTTAATTCGGGTTCAATTGATGAGATTGGAATTTTCAGGGATCGAATTGAATTGTTTTAAGCCAATTATGCAAAATCAGGAGCCAAAATGAACGAATTGAGAGTCTAATGGTCAATTGAGGGTTAAATCGCGCAAATCGGAAACCAAGAACCAAAATAAAAAAAGTGTGCAAAGCTAAGGATGCTCTTGAAATTCTGACGGGGATACAATTGAACAAAATTAAAAGTTTAAAACCAATTGAGGATGCAATTAGAACAATTGCAAATTAAATGACCAAATCGCAATTTCCCAAAATTAAAACTGCATGTGCCTGCACTGTTCCGACACCTGAACAGTGCAGGGCACACCTCTGTAGCCACTGAAAAAATGCAGAGGCAGAGGCAGCTCCACACCACACCATATGCGTGTCCTCCTCCCCTATAAATTTCACATTTTCGCAGCACACCGGAGAGGGAGGAAAGGAGATAGAGGAGAATTTTTACTTAACAGTGGAAGCCAACAAAATTTTCATGTAAAAGAGAGGGGGGAATTTACGTAGAAGAGAGGACGAAACAAAGGAGAATCACATTACAGAGGGGATTAAGAACAGAGATAAATACACAGAAACAAGGAAGAGGAGATGAAATAATGCATGCAGAAACAATGGAAAAAAAACTAGACCCGTAAACCGCCATCTCTCTCGGCCATCTTCCTCGTCTCCAACAAACCTCTCTCTCCAGTCAGCCAGCTAACAGCCAACTATCTCTCCCTTATCTCACAGCCACAACCATATCCAGCAGGAAGGTCTCTCTCTTCCATCGCCGTTTGCAGCTCATTCTCTCTCCCTTCATCAGCCACCATTGACGACCCTTTCTCTCTCTAAAAAATAGTTGCAACTCTAATTCTCTCCCAAAGCCATCTCCCGTCGACCACCACCTGGTCACCCTCCTCAAAGCCATCAACTCCACCAGCAACTCCAACTCAGCCTCCTTCTCCAACGCCAGCGACGAGGAGCAGCAGTAACAACGAGCTCGAACCAGCAACAGACCGGCAGCTTTCAGCGCCTCCTCCATCCATCACAGGTCACCATTTTCGACGCCACCACGACAGGAAGAACCACCTCCACCTCCTCTACCCGGCGAAAGTGGCAGGTGACCCTCTCGTCGTGGTCGGCCGACCACCATTTTATGTGAACAGTGTTAATTCATGTTCTAAACGGTGTCGTTTTTTTCTTCTTTCTTTTTCTCTTCTGTTCGGAGCCTTTGGGCCAACCTCTCTCGGCCCAGCCTAGTTGGTTGGGTCGGGCCGAAGTCCAGCAGACTTGGGCCCGTGGGCCACCTGGTTGGGCCAGGCCAGGCCCGAATTTTTTATTTTTATTTAAAAAAAAAGGTACAAAAAATTACATTAAAAAATATATTTTGTTTTCGTGCATACGGCCGAGTTTCAAGGTTTTTCCCATCATATTTTTCGTAAAAAAATATGTTGCATCTTTCTCATATTTTAAAACGAAAATTTGGATATCGTAACCAATTTATGATTATCCATTGGAATTTGGCCAAAATATCAAAAAATTAATAATTATTTTGTTTTAACTATCGAGGTGTAAAACTACGTTGTAAAGTACACCCGCAGATAAAAAACGATTTTACTACGGTGTAAAATTACATTGTATAATACATTCATAGATAGAAGAAAAAAGTTTTTAACTACGGTGTAAAATTACATTGTAAAGTACATCCGTAGATAAGAAAAAGGTTTTTAACTGCGGTGTAAAATTACATTGTAAAGTGCACCCGAAAAAAAAATAGTTTTTGAAAATGCAGTGTATATATATATATTTTAACTTAGAAAAATAATCAAACAACAATGTAACTTATCTTAGGTAGGGTGCACAGGGGGTGATGCGTCTTCCCCTTGTACAACAAGTCCCTTTACCCATTCTCTCGCATACCAATAGGTTCATAGTGACCTTCATACTAGATGGCGACTCTTAATAATTATAGTCGTAATTTTTACGACTATAAAACAACCCTCTATTTTCACCACACGTCATTGTCCCCCCAAACCCGGGGCATGACGGGGTGTGAAGCGCGTAAAAACTCGCCATCACGACATGATTAATGCACCCTTTAGAAAAACGACTATATTATACTAGCATAACCAATTGTTTTCCCAAAAATAAATACATAACCGCACCCCTTCAGTAAGTAAAAAGTTAAGTCAAGAGGCACAATCTTTATTAATGCCTTTTTTTTAACTATAATAATAATAATTAACAATAAAATCACAACTTTATAGTTTATATTATATTATAATATAATATAATATAATAAAAAAATAATCTATTAAAAGAAAAACAAGGGTGGCATTCTTGTGACGGTGATAAAAAATAAAGAGAATTGAAAAGTCAAGTCACCGGAATATAAAAGTTGAGTACAAACTAGACTATACTTTTCTGGTTTATTAGAAAGAGTTCCGTCAAAAGAAAAGGCAAGTATCGGATTCCTTTCCCAGAATCTCAACATACTTCCCTTTTCCCCCCATCAAAAACCCCAATCTCCCCTCTTTCTACAGCTTATCTTTCTAGATAATAATCACCCTCCAAAGCTGCCTGCAGAGCATCAAGCAAGTAAGTCCTTCTATTCTGTTTTTCAATATTAGATCTCATCTGGGTCTTTGTTTTTTCTTCCAAATTTGGCAACTTTTGATTATTGAATTTCTCAACTTCGCTTTGTTAATTAATATTTGTTTGAATTTGTTATAGTAGAACAGTCATGTATGATTGGATGAAATGATGCGAAGCTGTTATTTTCAAGAGATGGGTTTGTAGTGGAATAGTGCAATCTCTATCTGCTTAATTATCTGTACATAGGAATTTCTCTCTCCTAGTGTTATCGTATTGCACACTTGTAGTGATTTTGATTCGGTGGGAACGGGTGATACGTCTTAGTGCTGATTCTTGCAATTCCCAATCTGCAATCAATTAGAATCATTTGAATCACATGATTCGTACTGCAATGACTTGAGGAGCATGGGAACCCAGTAACGAGTTTTTAGAATAAGTATCCTTTAGGAGAACATTTTTAGCATCAGGACTCTGTCATCCTTGCTGCCTACGGGCAAAACATATTAGAGTACATGTACTATAGCTCAAAGAATGTAATGTGTTAAGGCAAAGATATTACGGAAGCATAAACAAGATTAATGGGGGGCAGCAATCTTCCGATATTAGTTATTCATTTAATCCTGTGTGGTTGGCTCAAGTGGCAAAGAGATTGAGCTCAAGATGCACATCCACGTTCATCTCCCTCATGTTTCTGAGGACAAACAAGCTTGTGTATGGGTGGTGACCTGCTCATGATTGAGACTCCGTTTCGAATGTAGTGTTTCATGAAAATTTGGGTTTTTCTTCTTAAAATAAATTTTTTTTATGTTTTCGGATCATTTTGATGTGCTAATGTCGAAAATAATTTTTAAAAAATAATGAAAAAAACATTATTTTGATGCATTTCTTATCAAAAAACATTTTGAAAAACCACAGCAACCACACTCCTAAACACCCTTGAGTGGTCCATGGTTTAGCCTCTTTCTCATGATCTGGAGTTTATGCACCTTTCCTAGGACTCCACAAAAAAGAAAAGAAAATATATGTATGTATTCTTTTATTCTTACCTATTCTGTGCTGCTGCTTTCTCGTAATGTCTGTGTTTTTTTCCACGGTAACAAACTTATGACAGGATAATCTTGTGTGTGTTCCCGCAACTGATGCTTGGAGACATGACTAATGTGGTATAAATGGAAGAAGTCCAGCTGCATGTTCTGCAAGTTTACCATATCTTTGTAGGAGATTAAAAGCAAAACCATCAATGGCGAAACAAAATTTTTCTCATCATCCAACAATATGCTATAGACCTATACAACCTTGTGATTTGGAGATATTAGAGCGAATCCATGCTGATATATTTCCTATCAGGTTGATAGCTTCATCTAACGCTCCTTTTCTTTTGATTTTGATTTTTTTCTTGTTGGTTTTAATCTGTAACATGTTTCTCTTGCTTCTTTATGGAAATGCATTCCTCCTTTCAGGTACGAGTCAGAGTTTTTCCAAAGTGTTGTCCATGAACGCGATATTGTTTCTTGGGCTGCAGTTGACCGCAGCCAACCTAATGGTCACAGTGATGAGCTTATTGGTTTTGTTACTGCACGGATTGTGCTGGCAAAAGAAACTGAGGTGGGCTCTCTACTTTTTCAGGGGCATTGCTTGCATCTGTGCATCACACAGGCATATTTGGCATATACCTATGTGATGCAGCAACTAATAAGAGATATTGCCTCTATGCGTCAAGCCAGTTATGACTGGATAACTCAAGCTCATATGTGTTTTATGCAACCCCTGTGACAAATATGAGCTAAAGAATTTCCTCATTCTAACGCCCATGGTATTCTGATGTTGCATCTGTAGTGGGAGCTATATTTGGTTTTTAACATTGTGATTGCAACCCACATGCATTCAACAGATGTAGGATGCAACTGGATTCTTCATTCAAGCTTTGTTCTTTTTTCATAGTCCAAATGCACAACATGTGCAATTTTGATATCGTTATTACATTCCACAATTTATGTCTCTCTTTCTACTAACTCATGTGAGCTCACAACTGCTTTGTAGATAGGAGATTTGCTCAGATATGACCCCTCAAAACCAGATCAAACACTAGTTTACATCCTGACACTTGGAGTAGTCGAAAGTTACAGAAATCTTGGTATAGGTAGGATCTGCATCACAAGGGAACTTTACTTTGAAATGTTTGTTTGAAATATGTCTTGCTTTATGATTAATTACTTGGTTGTTTGATTTGCAGCAAGGTCTCTTATTCGTCAGGTCCTTAAATATGCTTCAAGTGTTCCAGCATGCCGTGCAGTTTACCTGCATGTGATCTCTTACAATGTTCCTGCCATTCATTTGTACAAAAAAATGTCCTTCAAGTGTATACGAAGGTTGCAAGACTTTTATCTAATCAACGGCCAGCATTATGATTCATTCTTGTTTGTTTACTATGTAAATGGTGGTCGTTCACCTTGCTCACCATTGTAAGTAGAAAGCAGTTCTTTTATTTATAATATCCTTTTATTTCATAATTTGCATTTATGCCTTGCAAGAATTTATTTTATTTTTTAAATTTTGGTGGTATCTGCTGTTTTGTGAGGAAAACATAAATTACAAAAATTTAGAAATCATCAAATCTTCCAGGGGACCGTAGTTGGGTCATACTGTTTTATCCACCCTGATTGCTGAAATTTTCTCACATGCTCTCATAAAAATTTGGAAGATTGAAGTCTGATTGGATAACTGACCTTGTCAGTGTGTGCCCATTCTATTGTTTGTTTCACTCTGACTGGGAACTTGGTTGTAATTTCTTATGTCCGTGTATTCTTTTATTTTTTTTCTTGAAGTTTTCCATTCTTCTGTCCATAGATTGCTGTTTTGCTTTTTCATTTTTTATTTTATGATCACCATATAAAAAAAAAAAAAAAAGAGCACCTGTGACAGGAAATAAACATATAATTTAAATTTTTAAGCATAGCTGGGAAAAGAAAATTGTGATTTCCTCATTGGAGACGAAACAATGGCTCTTTCAAATAAATTTACTAGTGAGAGTGGTTTATGGTTTTGTTAACTGATGATCATAAATAAATTTTGCAAAATAGTAACCTAGAGGCATTGAATTATAAATTGCATTGCCTTTTTATTTCTTTCTGCAAATTCTTAGTTTCTTAAACGATAATCTGAATTGTGACACTCATTACTTGTGAAATTTCAATATTCTGTCACACTGGCATGAGGCTGACAATTTGTTTTCAATCTGACAAGATAGAACAACATTCCTTATATAATGTTTAGCAGCTATGTGCATCATAAGCATGTAATGGTGCCAGATTTTGCATTGCGCACTTTTCTCTTTGTTTCTTGTTTGTTTCCTTATTTCCTCATTATAAGCGTGATATTCTGGCAGCATGCCTTTCATTATATCTTGCTCTGTTTGAAGTGGCCAGAAATATTTCCAGAATTCTTTATGTTTAAGAAACTGTTTAATTTGCGTGCAGAGAGCTTCTTATAGCTGTGGTGAGTTACATGACAAGTGGTCTCAAGTCAGTAGCTGCAAGGATAAGGAAAAATGAAGAGAAGACAGCAAAATGGCCCAAATGTAAAGAAACCCATTCTCTTATGTCAATTCAAACCAAGAGAAACCTCACAACTGAATGCACTGGTTATGAATGTGTGTAATGTGCTCACTTTCTGTGTGATACTTGGATTTGGAAGAAAAAGAGGAATAAATTCATGCATACGAAATGTTCTCCCCTTGCCTGAGCTGGTGGAGTTTCTATATATTATCTGATTTATCCTCTTGTTGCTACTAGCTGGCTTCTTCATCAAGGGGTGGTCTTCTCTTGTTTTTTTGCTTCTTTTATCACTTCTGCGAAGAGTCATTAGTCATGTGTTCCATGAATATGATTACTGATTTTTCCGTTGCAGGATTTGTGCTGGTATGTCTATGATCAAGACTTGTGTGAGTGCCTGGTTGCTGACTGCTGTAATCAGAGTTGTAAATATAACATCACCATATAGTTTTGATTATGTTGTTTGGTTACCTTGTTAACCCAATAAAAGGATGTAATAAGAAGTTATTTTGCATCTTCGATGTGTATTTGGAGTTTGTGTTTTTTCTCTAGACAACATGGATGGAGGGAGGGAGGGAGGGAGGAGTTGGTTCTCTCCCATGCCCTATCTATCCAACACAGAATTACTTGAATGAATACAGCGTTTCCTTTCCTGTCTCCAAAACGAAATGCCCGCAAAACTCAAGTAACCGAGGCAATAAGCTCCATGAAATCAGCTCCTTAAAGGGTTCCAGTAAGAACAGCTGTCTTGTAACCATAACCTGCCTATTTTTAGGGTTCCAACTGCCTTCCCATGCAAGCAATCTAGCCATAAATTGGAAGCTGGATGTGTGGAGGCCAATGGAATAGAAAGGCAGCAAATCTTGAGAATGGCATCATCTCTCCCAACTGGTCCTCTTCTATCTCTCTACTTTCTCCTCCTCTTCCCCGCCTGTCTTGCCGCCGATAAGGCGGCAGCGTCCATAACCTACCACGGGGGCCCTCTCCTGACAGGAAACCTAAACCTGACCCTCATTTGGTACGGTCAATTTGGGCGTGTCCATAAAAATGTCATCAGGGCCTTTGTTGAATCTCTACATTACAATGCAGGAGCCAACTTCCAACCACAGGTCTCATCATGGTGGAATGTTATCGAGAGCTACCAGGAGGTTGCCGGGAAGGGAAGTAGCCGTATCAACGTAAACGTTGTGAAGCAAGTGGCTGATCTGAAATATTCAGCCGGGAAGGTTGTTACTGGCGAGTTCATTCAGAATGTTTTGCAGAAGGTGAACACTGGTGGAGACTCCAGCACCATCCCTGTTATTCTTACCGCTAGAGATGTTAAAATGCAGGGGCTGTGCTTCACAAAATGCTCACAACACGGAATGCTTGGTAATTTTGTTTGGTGTTTCCTTTGCATCAGTGGCACTAGTCTCAGCTTAATTAGCTGCATTTTTTGTTAGGAAAGAAAGATGATCATTTGTTAATATCTACACTTCTTACAGCATCATCGGAATATATATATATGCATGTGTATGTATATATATATATATATGCATGTAAAGCAATGACAGATGCAAGATTCAAGGAGCTGCACTTGAATCACATCATGTCATAGCTAGAGAGAATCCTCGATAATTTGAAATCTGAAATCCTGATGATTTTAAATAGGAAAAACAGAGGCGGCGATCTCATTATATTATATTTGAAATAGCAGGTGGTGCGCAGCCGTATATGGTGGTGGGCAATCCAGAAAGTGAGTGCCCGGGGGCTTGTGCCTGGCCATTCCAAAAGCCAGACAAGGGGCCTCTATCTATAACATTGAACCCGCCAAATGGGAATCTGGGGGCGGACGCCATGGTTATCGCCTTCGCAAGGGCGCTGGCTGAAGCTGTGACCAACCCGTACAAGACTGGGTTTTACCAGGACCAGAGTAACAAAGCCAACAAAACAGTGGAGGCGGCGTCCGCTTGCTGGGGCATTTTCGGAAGCGGAGCATTCGACGGCTACACCGGAAAAGTACGCGTCGATCCAGACACCGGAGGGGGCTTCAATGGCCATGGATCAAGGGGTAGGAAATTCTTGATCCCTGCTGTCTGGAACCCTAAAACAAACTCATGCTGGACCTTACTTTAGCAAACCATGTACGTACTATCTATCATATCAAAGGGAGAGGTGAGGATTTACTTGTTTGTATATTTGCACCATGCAAGGGGACTAAACTCTTCTTAAATGTAAAAATAATATTTAAGTATACCACAATTCTCTATAAACTCAAGAATATAATTGTTTCTCTTGACAAACATGGGACATGGAATCATTCTTTCACTTAAATAACTATTAAAACAGGTTAACAAGATTGTATTTTATATTTATATATTTGATTCAAAGCCAAAAACATCATAAATAATTAAGTCTCGTAAACATCATTTTTTGTGATTTTAGATTATTTTGATGTGCTGATGTCAAAAATAATTTTTTTTTAAATATTTTATTAAGACTTCTTATTTGTGGATTAAAATATGTTTTTTTTTTTTTATATTAAGACTTTTTATTTTATCTTGAATCTAAATTGTAAATTTAATGGGTTAAATTATGTCAACTCAAGTTTTTTTTATTGCTTTTAAAATTGATTTTTACACCTCCAATTTCACACTTTGAAAATGGGTTTATTAGGAATTGACTTTATATATATTATAAGGTAATTTCATTCTTATAATTCATTTTTGTTTGTGCTTTATGAAATTATAAATTTTATTAGTTAACCAGAGTTAGCTTAATTTATTTAATATATAATATCAAAATAAAAATCTAAATATATTTCACAATCTTAATATTTAAAAAAATGTATTCTCTCTCGTGTATATGGGGCCGAAAGTACCAATTAATTAATAGATACCTAAAAAAAAAAAAACCCTTTAATTGAAGGCATCGGGCAAGTGGTGTAAAACCTCCACCCATGAGATACAGGGAGGGTCTTTGATTCGGCGAATGCTTCGTTTCTCTCTCACACCGGCACACAGCTCTCCAGCTCATCGAAAAGCTCTTGCCATATCTGACCGCAGCCCTCCCCCGGTGGCCACCGCAGCTGTCGGCTTTCTCCTAATTAGGTTTGTCTCTCTTTGATTCATATATCTGGTTAGGGTTTACTGATGTTTCGAAACAAATTTCAGGTTCCTTTTTAGGTTAATTCAATCAATTATTCATTCTGTAAACTTGGTATAAAACCAAATTAAAATTAAAAAACTATTATGAATTTCATTAGATGTTGAAAGGAAGGAAAATTTCTGGAAGAGGGGAAACAGTAGCGGCGAACTACGCATTCGGACCGCTCGAAGATGATGTAATTATAAAACATAGGCTACTCACCCGCACAACCACTACAAGGGGTGAACCCCCGCTGAAGAAGCTTCAGAAGAAGTTTGCTTCGTTTGTTTCCGAGATCGAGAAGGATGAGGACAATTACAATGACTGTGTCAAACTTTCTAAAGCTTTTTTACAGGAGTTGTCTACCTTCGAGATTCCTCTACTCAAGAGCAAAGCTGTTATCGATGCTAATGTAAGAGAGAAGGAGAATTTTAATGAGTTGAAGGATGACATAAATAGGCAGATTTTGCAGGCACAGGATGACATCGAGGATTTAAAGAAGCAGCTTGAGGAGAGCAAAATCGAAAGGCACCATAAGGAGGAATGTGAGGCGATAAGGAAACTGATTGCCACGGAGCCTCCAAGGTCGCTTATGCAGAAGGTGATAACGGATTTAGAGAAAGAAATTGCTTCTTTGGAGGCAGAAAATACAGCCAGTTCTAGGTTGCTGGAACTCCGAAAGAAACAGTTCACTCTTTTGTTGCATGTGGTATGTGGCTATTTCCATAACTTTGTCATTCTTGTTTCTTATTGATTGAAAATTTTGGTGAAAGGTTCATTTTTTAAATCAATTCAGTTCTTTTCTGCTCCATTTGTCTTTAAGATTCTCTTTTTCCAGCAATGTATTGCATCCCAGATCGTGTAATCTGGGCTTCCTATTCATAACAAGTTTGTCCTGTAGACTCTCTTTCTTGTTTCCATCCCTTTTTACGTGGGAAAACTTGTATGAACCCTGGACTTGCCGTGGAAACTTGAAATCTTGTCAATTATGGAATTTCCAAACACTGTTTGGTATGGTTAATCATGAGTGCAATAGTGCCCTTGGGTTTTAAGGGCAGTTTCAGGTGCCAATCCATGTCTTTTCAATGTGCATCTGTGCTGTCCAATTGATAAATGTTTCCTCGCTTATTTTGGTCAATCGGGCAATGAAGTAGTAATAGAGTGCTTCTAAATTCTGCTGCTGCTGCTTGCTTGCTTGATGACTTGCTGCATTGGATTGAATGCACATGTCATTTATTCACCTAATCTTTTGTTCTACATTTCGACAGGTGGATGAGTTACAGAACACCATAGAGGAAGATGAGAAGAATTTGATTGAGGAGATGAGAGCGGCAACAGAAGAGCAGAAGAATGGAATGGAGGATGCCAGTGGAGCCTCGGAAGCCATGGTTGTTGATTAGGAGGGACACGTTCCATGAGAGAACTAACTCCTCATGTTTACGGAATGTACTATTGAAATTTTTTAGCTGAGCCTCTGCTTTTTATAACTTACTCTATTTGAGTATGTGCACTTTCAAAAGTTTTGCAGTCGAGTTCTTTCGTCCATTTAGAAAATGATTTACAATCTTATCACCCTAGGGAAATTTGAAGAGGTGGTAGTTATATAATTACACCCGTTGTGTCCCTAGTTTTCAGCTTGCCTCCCTGCCTCCTCCTACCACTATAATATTCGACTTGACAAAATTCTTGCATTTTAATTAGAAATGACTAGATATTTCAACTGTAATAGCCGGATAATCTTTTTTAATAAAAATAAATAAATATAAAAGTTTTTTAAATAATAAAATTCTAATTATTAATAAAAAGCCTAAATTGACGAGATATCTGCATTCTCATCATTTTGACCTTCTTCAGTAATTTGACATTTAAGGCAAGCTAATCCCAAGGTCATTGGCACGTTCTAAATGCCTTAACTATCAGCGAGATTGAATTACTGATGAACCAAGCAGTGAGACCCATCATCCTTTCCAGTGGTTTAGGGATAAAAAAAAACAAAATTCAACTAAAACAGTTGAAGGCATTGATCTCAGTGGCTTCTGAAGGAAATAAAATTTAACCTGATGGTGAAAGCAAGTATTTTAAGATGATAACTATTATATTATTTATTTAATAAATAATTGAAAACATTATTACAAATTAGTTAAAAAAGAAGAAGAAGATACAATATAGTTTAGGATAAAAAAGAACAAACACAGCACAGTTAAAGACCTTGCCAGAATATAAACTTGTATCTAAGAATCATCGTATCCAATGCCTTTCAAATTTCATTCTATTTGGGAAAAAATAAAAGCATTAGATTTTCTACCTTACTATTTAAAGTTTTCGCTCTTTCACAAGAATTATTGAAAAGGGAAAATTCTCAAGATTTGGAGAAAGAAGATGAATAAAAGTTTAAAAACCTATTCTCTTCTTAATAACCAAACTACCATTTGGAGTCGAACGATGCAAGAGAGCAAAGAACATGAATAAAAGTTTAAAAAAACGAAAGCGGCAGTAAAATGGACAAGAACAGAGATGTCAAATCCTGTGTTCTATGAAATGAATCCCGGGTGTTCGTTCATCCAAGGGAAATCATTGTCACCCCATCTCCGCATATCACTTGCAGTGCAATTACCACCATGAGCGAGGCAATTACAATATTTTCGCCACCATAAAAATAAAAATTGATAAAAGCAATAACCATTAATTTGCTTGAAAAGGCCTTGCAAACCGCATTTCTCATGCATTGATGATAGATCAAATTTCCTTCAGACGTGTGGAATATTATGCATTGCCCGTGAGGTCTTCAGAAAACAGAGTCAGTAGGGGTTATAAAGGTCATCACCTCGGCGGAGAAGCCACTACAAAAGCTTCAGTCCACCTGTGACATCATCAACCACTCCAACTGGTCCTGCACATATTAGTGTCGAGAATAGAGTGACTTTTTTGGTTAAATGTAAGGGGAAAAAGTTGATGCACCAACAGGGCAATGATTTTTCTGACTTGTGTTTTTGAAATGATAATATGGTGTGATTTTATGATCATTGAGTTGCTTAATCAGACAGCCACCATGGTATCATAACCAAACTAAAACCACGTTTAAATCAATAGAGAAGTGATTCCTTGTCCAATTTAACAATTCCAAGGACCAAACGAGAATAAAACAGACAATACCTACCGACAAGCTCAACCCAAAAATTGAATTGCTAAATAAATCTCAGATGTTCACTGCTTCTCATATTCCTATTCTTAAACAGCAGTGCAAAGCACTTTGAATTATCAAATTTATAGAACAAAAAACAGAAAAGGAATGGAGGTCTAGAGAAAGGATGCATAGTTATCAGCACAGAGACTTCACCAAATCATTTCTCTTGTAAGTTTTTTCAGTCCCATAAGGATGCTACTTAACATATTCTAGAAAATAAGCTTTGGAAGCACCCTATCATGAAAAAATACTCATGAATCCACCAATTTCTTGAGTTAATTATACATTTGAACTTTGAAGGTTAATGGAGAAATCCAAGTAAATAACTTGCTGGCATGTAAATAAGTTAAATTTTCTAATGTTAATATGGTAAAAGTATATTTACTACTTTTTGCATGTATTACCATATTTTCTGAAAGCTAGTTTATGTATTTTGTTAAGTCTTACATCTAATTTCACGGTTTAATAGCCATCTTTTGATCTCAAGTAAAGTGAATTTAATAAACAAAATACAAATAGATCAAAAACAGACAGAAAACAGCTGAAATGGCACACGCATACTGGAATGGAAACTCTTACCCAGAATAGCCATCACTGTTCTTGAATCTGAAACATAAAAAAAAAAAAAAAAAAAATCAGTCCAAGTTCTGTTGGTGACCAAAAGAAAATGCACTCCAATGTAAATTGGATATCAAGCTTGTCAGAACAGACATCTGGTACAAAGAGTTTAAAAGAAGCAAATCAAGCATTTGTAGTAACATCCATAACAAAAAAAATCAAACTGGGAGAAAGAATGGATTTTCTATGGTTTTCAAGGAAACATACTAATCTTATCCATGCTTGTTATTGCACCGTTATAATATAGAAAAACATCCAAAATCTCATCTTCATTTGAGAAAAATAGCAATTACATGATTAGAGAACAGCAACTACTAATATGTTCAATGAGTCAATGATGTTCAGATCACCTAGGTGATCAAAAATAGGGTTGCTTGTATGAGTTTCAAGATACTCCTAAGTTTCTAATCCTAATCCATCAACTGCTTCAAAAATTACTTTCTTAGAAATTTGTATGGAAAAAACCACATCTCATATGGCTTTCTACGTCAAAAAAATATCAGTAGTTCCTTGCTTTCTCCTTTTTGAAGAGCCATATTCCTACTCTTCTGCCTCTACCATCCATGTTCCACTAACTACAGCTTAAATGCATTTTTCTACAGCCTGTTGTTGGATTCAACCAGACTCATGAATAAACCATTCTGCCTAAAAATTAAGGAAAAGAAATAACAAAAAGCTCCTAGTAAGTTCAATGCAAAAATATACTCCCCAAGAAAATGAAATTTTGTTAGAAATTATATACCAACATCATGGTCAATCTAAATAAAACAAATCCGCTTTGCAACTCACTTGGAGCAATCTGTGTTCTTCCTGCATCAATCGTAATATGGGTTGGTAACTTAAGTGATTTTGCCCTGTCCTGTCAAAGTTGAAAATAGAATTCCTTTAGAGTGACCCAGATCAGATAAATGGACAAATTACAGTAATCATAATAAGAGCAAATGGGAAGTGCGCTAATAACAGTAAAATAAAAGGGCAAAGTTGAAACATCAGACTTGGAATGAAAAGATAGTCTTAGACAACGAAGCTTAAAAATTAAAAAATAGGCATTATAAGTTGGTTGATCCTTGTACCTATCTAACTAACCTAACAGCAAACACAAATGCAATGCTTGAGAAAAATCATGAAAAAGGAGAAATTGACTTCAAAGATGATATCAGATGTTCAACTGAGATACATTCCCAAGAATCTCAAGAGGTACTAGGAAAACTTTCTAAGCTTCTGTTAAGAGTTGATTTTGATGTCTACTTTCTTTTTTAGGATTCTCATCTGATGCACACATCAACAGAAACTGATATTCAGTTTAGTTTGATGAATAGGTCAACAAATATACTACCACGCTGCCAAGTGGCACAGGTAAAAACACATGTATGTACAGTGAATTGGGCTATAACCTGGAAAGGAACAGGTCAAAAATTCACTTAGGAAGTAAACTTGCTGTCAAGAGAGATGGTAATTTCAAGGGTCAACAAATATCCCACCAGGCTGCAAAGTTTTAGTAGCTGTGAGCATATAAAATTTGACACATGAAATTCATTTGCTATGCATTGATACACTAGCAATTTAGTTGATATTGTCTATTTTTCCTTGAAAAAACAAAAAAAAGAATACGATCTTGAAGTATCAATTTGATGATATTAACTGAGGTGACAAAAACATTTATGACATACTGACTTGTAAGGCAAGCAAACATTTATGACATACTGACTTGTAAAACAAGCATGTCCTCCTCACTTTCAATTTTCACGACCACCTTTGGCTGAGCACACATCTCCCACCTGCATATTTGCAAAATTCTTGAGTGAAAGAGGAAGAAGCATGAAAGAGAAAAAAAGGATGGAGAAAAGCGAGGAGGAAAAGCATAACTATATGGCCAAATCATTGAGAATAGTAAGTGCAGTACCTGTTTAAGGCCTTGGGTGCTCGATGAAGAAGCTTTTTATACAGACCCAAAGTTGCATGACTAAAACCAATCACAAAAATTAGAACAAAGTTCAGTTGTAGAAAATAGAATGTTAAAAATAAGTGAATGAGGATCGTTGGTTAATCTATTATTAAATGGGTGGACTGCATGTTCAAAGAAATATGGAAAAAACTGACTCCTTAAGTTTTAAGTAAGCAACTATTTACTACAGGTGAGGAGAACTGTCATAAAATAACAAATGATGCTCTGCCTCAGCAACTGAAAGAAACAGGGAAAGGTGAAAGGAGCGGATATGGCATCTAGAACTGTATCTTAATCCGATAACAATGTGGTAAAGTAATTTGCTAAAAGTAGCCCTTCAGTCCCTGTGATGCAACTGCTTCAAAAAATCAACAAGACTGAAATGCAGATCTAAATATAAGCCACTAAATCAATAACTTGTCAATGGATCTATAAGCCATGTAGCAGTTGCGACATTCATGATAACATTCAATTAAGCTGATAAGAGCAGGGATGCAAAGACGCCATGAACCACATTATACCCAGAGCAGCTGATCTGTAACCCAAAATTTTGTGCAACTAAATAGTCCTTACTATATCCAAACTCACTTGATAAGGTCATGTTTACATGTGAAAAAATTTCAATTTTTAAACTCACTTGCTAAATGTCTCAATGTAGTTCTTCATATGAAGACAAGCCAGTATCATAAAACAATTTAATCACATATTAAAGCATTACTTGTACTACAGAACCAGAAAGAACTCCGCTGTTCCCTTGATACATGTTTAAAGAAGGTATTTGGTAGTTGGTCTCAGAAAAATTCACACAGACAGAAAGCTAGAAAATTAGCCATTAAAGTATTTCTAGTAACCACATAATCTCTCCATTGCCAAACCAGCAATTAATGAAGTTCTAGTAATGAAGTGTTTTACAAATGATGTCATACTCATATATCATTATTAGTTCAGGTTCGCAAAAGAAAGAATGGTCAGCTATCTTATAAGGGTCTGTTTGCTTCCATCTCAAAAACTGGTGGCCTATTACACACAGAAGAAAACAGTCTCTAAACCCAGAAAATAATTCAATCATGTGCTCAAATCTCAGATAAAACTAGTTACTCTAGCGAATTAGAATGCCATATTCGAGCCTCTTTAGTCAAAATCTATTTGAATTTAGAAAAAGAAAAGACAATTCAGTAAAGAGAAAGCAAGATACAGCTCCCTTGTTTCACTAATAGCAAACACAAGGAGATGGGTCTTGAAGATTAACGAGAGGCAACCTGCATTGAGCTGCAATTTTCCCTTTTCCCATCTTAAGGTCGTTTCTAACAACCAAAACCTACATTAAAAGAGGAAAGGATAAAAGATAAAAGCAAATAAAGAATAGTAAAAGGAAAATACATCTTTCGAATGGATAGAACATGCGTTACCATCTTGAAATCATCACGAATATCTGCGAGCTTATCAATCTCAAATGGTTCTTTGGAGCTATTATTCTTGTTTCCATGACGACTACTAGGGTTAGTATTCGTGTCTCTAACCACTTTTGGTGTTAATCCTAAGAAGAAGCAAAAAGGGCGGCGTGTCCCGATGCAATAACCTAAAGCAAGGCAGCCTGCCCCAATTAATATGGCACTAAGCCAGCTCAAATCCATCAATTCAATTCCTCTACTTGCAATGCAAACCCTAGATTGTTGTTGGTGTTTCGAAACTTAAGCTCACAGAAAAAAAATAAAAATAAAAATAAAAATAATAGAATAGCAAGTTTGCAGAAATTGCACAAGTATTAATTGATTAATATAAGAATTAGTGAAGGGAATTTCATAGAAAAGACAACCAGTGAGTTTCATGGTAACAACCTTTTCAGATACATTCCAGTAAAGCACCTCAATAATAAAAGGCTTCAAATATTTGTTGAGGTCATTGCTAAATAGAGGAATAACAATTGTTGATTTTCTCCATAATTATTTTATAGTTATTATTGTTATCTAATTTTTTTATTCTATTTTTGAAATATTTTTCAAAAATCAATTATATTTTCTATGCACTTACATTATTTTAGTATTTTTTAGTGTCGTCTCAAAAAAAAAAAATTAATATCTTTTCAACGCGTTTAATTTCTAACACATTATTTTTAAAATTTATGGTTTTTCACTTTGATTGGATATTTATATTTTTCTATTTAAAAAAACAAAATTAACAAAAACAAATATCAAAAAACTTTAAAAAATATATGGACGCAAGGACAGAATTTGAAAAGTGAGGAAACAAGAAACCAAAAAATTAATATATATATATATATATATTAATACACAAGTAATGACCACAAACAATAGAGATGTGTAGATCATCTTTATTCTTCTTATGAGAAAGAACAAGCTCAAATTGTTTTTTTATCATTTTAGAGGCTTTAAAACTCGCTCCTCTCTTCCTTTATATAAGACAAAAATATCATTAATCACACCCTATCACTTGTACTCTTGCTATAGAAAAATAACAATTATTTGATAGCATTGAAGCCAAAAACTAATACCCAAACTGTTTTATACCACTTATTTTGTACTGGGGAATATATAAGGTAGCGTTGTAATGGGGACTTATCAATGGCTGAAAAGAGGAATGAGAATCCTCCAGAATCACTATAAAAAATTAGCATTTTTAGAGAGCAGATGAACTTTTTTATGGTAAAAAACAAACCAAAACCAAAAACAAAATCTCCTCTCCAATAATCACCATGACCCCTCCTAGTGTAAACATCTTTCTCCTCTTCCCTTCCTCATTATGAGCCAAATCCCAAGCCAAAAGCACCATAAATAGAAGTCTCTCTTTCTGAATTTTGTCATGCTTATCAAGGTGAGCTTTTGCAACAACCCTAATTTTTTTTACTATTAGTTTATCCGTTAATCTTTTCCCTTATAAAGAGTAGATGGAGCATAATGCACACATTTAGAATCTCGTCTCATCCACAATTGTATTCATGTTTAGTACTATCAACTACATAATTCATTCCAGATTATGCTTATGATGCGAACCCTAGCGGAATTTAATGGTATTCGCGACCCCAAGATCAATCTAACCCAAGTTTGTTGAGAATTGAATGAGCTTATCACAATGGAAGACTTGCTCCAAGGCAACAATACTATAAACCAACTCGATCACAACGCCTACACCTGGAGACGAGCAAAGGAAGTATAAATTCACAACAAAGAATGGTCAATTCTTTGAAAAGTTGAAAAGTTCAATCAAGAACCAAGATGAAGCAACCAAATACGGCTACAATGCTGGAAAATATTGTTCAAAAAGTTCCCTAACATTATTCCTAAAGAGTATTTATACTCTAAGCCAAAACCTTAGTTTCCCTAATGGATCTCACATAAACCCAAAATAAATAATAATCAACTCAAGCTAAAACTAGCCCAAAACTAATTAAAATAAACAAATAAACAAGTCTAGAAACCCAAACAAATTGTCTCCTCTCAAAATAATTAAAATTTGATAGCTCAACTAATTAAATAAGACAAGTTCGTTGTTTTCGTATTTTGTCGGGCAGTAGCAAGACCCAACTTAAAACGGATGGTTCTCTCTCGTCTTAATGAATTAGAAGGAGTTCTATATACCGTTGGAAAGGTATTGAAGTCTAGTTTCCATCCCAACTTGTAACACATCAAAAATCGATATGTAGCTCCAGTTATGACTAAAAGAGTAACCAAAGGTCAAACTGTCTGAATCTAGTCTTCTTCTCCCAATCCTTGTGTAATGGTCTTGGTTCCACCAACAAGCCCATCTTGAACATGAATGAAATTAATCAAGGCTTGCTCTTTATTATTACAAATCCTCTTGAAGTCCACCTTAGCCCATGTATCTTGAAGAAGTCCATTGAAAGCTTCTTTGAACTTCTTAGCCCTAAGCCTACTAACTGGACCAACTGGAACCTCCAATGGATCCTTTGATGGTTGGATCGCATCAGCTTAGGACCATATTCACTCTGAAACTCCATCTTACATCACACCCATAAGTTAATAATAAGAGTAGATGGAGCATAATACACACATTTAGAATCTCATATTATCCACAATCGCATTCATGTTTAGTACAATCAACCGTATAATCCATTCCAGATTATGCTTAGGACCATATTCACTCTGAAACTCCATCTTACATCACACTTATAAGTTAATAATTAAAAGAGCCAATTCGAGCACGAAGATTTTATTTACATATATATATATATATATATAACACAACACAATTTAATATTCTAACATAATCTAGTAATTTTAATATCCCAAGCATAGGTTGATACATTTAATATTTCAGAAATAAAATATTAAGAATATAATATTCTGTACAGGTTACATGTTTACTGCATGACAAAATTACACCACAAATCTCTAAGTTCCTAACTTACACAAAAAGGGATCAAAGAACTTAAAATCTATTCTTAACGTGAATGGGAGGGACCTATAAAATATAAATTTTCAATATAATTAAAAACAATGATTAAAATATAAGCAATTTACAGAAGAAAAAAAATTTAACAACATATTTATCTATTTAAATCATATGAGATTCTAAATATAACCATAAACCTTTTTAAAGGTTAATTTTTTTTTCTTATTTCTTTTGACTACTTCTCCCCCTTCCACATCGAAAAGAGTATTGTCGACACTAATGGCCTTCATTAGTGTCTTTAGTTGTCCGTCTTAAGAACAACTAATTAGTTTCATGAAAATACCGACACGAACATAACTGTTTGTGTCATTAACTATTTTTAAAACTAAAATAGTTAATCATTGTTCCATATTACCTTGAGAGGTTCTCAAGTATGCCGATGTCAAGAGTTCTTGACATCATTAGCTTTCATCTCAAAAAGCTAATAAGTCTATAAATTTTGCCGATATTGACGTCACCCACTGATATCATTAACTATTCTGAACCCGAATAGTTAATCAAATTTATAAATTTTGTCGATATCGACATCACCCGTCAATATCATTAACTATTCTGAACCCGAATTATCAATCAAGTTTATAAATTTTGTCGATATCGACGTCACACGCCAATATCATTAACTATTATGAACTCGAATAGTTAATCAAGGTTTATATTTCTCCCCCCACGTATCGATAATGTTGATGTTAACCAGCTTGGTTAACATCATTAGCCTCCCATATCAAGGACACACAAATCAAATTCAAGAAATAGTTATTTCCAAAAATCATTGTTACAATTCATTTCCTCCAAAAGAACCTATAAATTAAATCTAGTCCTCTATGTCTATTTTCCCCCCCTCATTTAACCTTTCCTTTTCCCCTTTCCTTTTCCTCGTCAATAAGCACCAAATTGTTTTCTTATAGTTTAATAGTTAGTTAAAATAATTTTTAACTAAAGGAGATATAGGTATTAGGTACCTACCTGATGTAAACGCTCGACTTGTGTTCCTCTATTGTTGTTGTACTCCTCTCGCAGTTCCTCCTAAAACCACAAACACCCATCATTATTTTATATTAGTCCACATATCACACACAACAATGGCAATAATATTCATTTCTCTTTTACCAATTTTTTTCTCACTTACATTCCTCATTATTATCCTTTAACTTTTCAGCTCATTAGTGGTCCAGTGTGAACATCATAAATTCAATTTTGATCACAGTTTATATTTTTTTAAGATTAAGACACTTTATGAAGGGCAAGAAAACAAATTATACCCTTAATATGGCTAAATTTTGCCATTTTATCAACTTGGTCGAATCTGCCAACAGGGGTGGGCAGCTTGACCTCTCCTCAAATTTTTATTTGTATATGGAGTTCCAGGACTCTAAATTTGGCGGAGTCAGACTCGTTGGAAAGATAACACTATGAAAGGACCCTTCCTAGATTTTGTAGTTTTAAGGTCCAAATTCCCCCAAGATATAGGGCAACGAACCTGCTTTTTTTTTTTTTTTCTAATGGAGAAAGTATCTCCAATTCATTTTCAATCCCTGCTTCCTCGTCAGTCACAACCATGCCTTCCCTTTATTCATGGCAATCTGTCTCATTTATGTCCTCTTAGGGTCATTGATGCGAATCCTAGCGGAATTTAATGGTATTCGCGACCTCAAGATCAATTTAACTCAAGTTTGTTGAGAATTGAATGAGCTTATCACAATGCAAGACTTGCTCTAAGGCAACAAGACTATAAACCAACTCGAACATAACGCCTACACCTTGAGACGAGCAAAGGAAGTATAAATTCACAAAAAAAAATGGTCAATTCTTTGAAGAGTTAAAAGTTCAATCAAGAACCAAGATGTAGCAACCAAAGTCGGCTACAATGCTGGAAAATATTGTCTAAAAAGTTCCCTAACATTATTCCTAAAGAGTATTTATACTCCAAGCCAAAACCCTAGTTTTCCTAATGGGCCTCACATAAACTCATTTTAAATAATAATTAACCAAAGCTAAAACTAGCCCAAAGTAATTAAAATAAATAAATAAACAAATCTAAAACCCAAACAAATTGCCTCCTCTCAAAATAATTAAAGTTTGATAGTCCAACTAATTCAATAAGACAAGTTCGTTGTTTCCGCATTCTATTTAGCAGCAGCAAAACCCAACTTAAAATGGATGGTTCTCTCTCGTCTCAATAAATTAGAAGGTGTTCCATATACCTTTGGAAAGGTATGAAAATATAGTTTTCAGCCCAACTAGAATAACATCGAAATTCGATCTGTAGGTTCAGTTATGACTAGAAGAGTAATAAAAGGTCACACTGTTCGAATTTAGTCTTCTTCTACCAATGCTTGTGTAATGGTCTTGGATCCACCAACAAACCCCTCTTGACATATGAATCAGATTGATCAAGGCTTGCTCTTTATTATTACAAATCCTCTTGAAGTCCACCTTAGCCCATGTATCTTGAAGAAGTCCATTGAAAGCTTCTTTGAACTTCTTAGCCCTAAGCCTAGTAAATGGACCAACTAGAATCTCCAATGGATCATTTGATGGTTAGATCGCATCAATCATTTGTACCAAGTTAATTAATTAAGCAAATCATAAGTTCTCATTCCCTCTCTACGATATCTCAATCGAGAAAATGCCCAAGGGAACCAAGAGTTCCCTTCCTCTCTTTTATGCACTCATTTCTTCTTCTTCTTTATGACACTTAGATTATTCTAGTCCATTTAATCTCACTCATTTCTGTATTTTCCCAATATTTTATGTTAAAGAACCTTAATTCCCAATTCAAGAAAGTCATGAACTTCTAATCAAATTGAAGTTAATTTCATAGAAATTGGAATTAGAACTCCTTACTTTGATGGAATCTAAGCCTTACTTCACAAATTTTAGAAAAATCTCAGCCTTCTTCTCCTTGTATATAGCCAGCCACTCTTCCCCCTCTTTTCTTCCCCAATTCTTCACTTGTTTTCTTGGTACTTCTCCACCTGATTGTGTTCCTCCACTTAATAATTCCAAGGCTTATATGGGTTTACTAATTTTAGGTGTTTACTCCTAGTTTGATGAAGGAAAAATATGAAATACCCCCCCCCCCCCTTCTTGTTATCAGTCGGCCATGGATGAAAGAAGGGATGAGTATTTATAGTCCCATCTCTTCTTAATTCCATTTCGGCCTCATCTTTCTCCCTTTTTTTTTTCTTATTTCAACCCCTTTTGTTTTTTTTCTTTTCCATAATTTTGTATTATAAGAACATTTTGAATTATTATAAACCTCTCTCTTTATATACTTTATTCTGGGGGTTCACAACTTCTTTTATAGTAGCATCCACTATTTAAAACGAAGTTTAGTAATCCTAAACTCATGTGTTTAAAATGAAGAAAAGTTATCTTTGATAGTTTTTTCACAACAATCAAAGAGATATATTTTGTGGTCTTTATTTAAGCTTGATCGTTTTTTTATTGAAAATTAACCTTGACTAAGATCACAACCCAAACTAGGGCAAATATGAATTTAGAAATACAATTTAAGCAAGTTACAAAATAATTGTCAATGATCAAAGGTGAGTAAACGTAGTCTGGGGGGATTATATTTTTAAGGAATTTAAAAGGTTTGAACATGCCATAAGAAATAGCAATGGTGCTTAAAACTAAATGAAGAAAACAAGGATAAGAAGTTCAAGCCCAATATTAGAGGCATGACAAATCATTTGGAAAAGTCAACCTTTTGATCCAAGAACCTTTTGCCCAAAAAACATATGGTATGGAAATGTGAACTAGTCATCCTTAGTCTTAAGATTAAACATCATTTGAGTCTATAAATATCTTTTTTCTTTCATAACCAAAATCCAAAGCCCACCTTATATGTCCAATAAAGCCCTTTCTAGTTAAAGATAGACAATCTAGATTGGTAAGTAATGTTTTCGCATGCCAAACAAGTTTTTCAAGAAACTTCGGTTATATCTTAATATTCATACAAGTAAAATAAATATTTCAAAGACATTTCCTTTCAATATCTCGATGTAATTTTGCCTTTGTTTTCACTCAATTGTCTTGGTAAAAATTAAATTTAGTTATTTGAAATCCAAATCTTTTCAATTAAAACCAAATTAGGCTTTAGAACTTAATTTTCTATCAATTAAGTTCCTTATAAAATTAAATTTACTCATTAAAAGCCAAATTAATTCTTTGCACTTAATTAAATCCTTTAATTTGACTCAAATTAATTCTTAAACTTAATTAAATTAAACTTACCTATTAAAAGTCTAATTAAGTCTTCGGGCCTATTTTTTATGCAAATTCATTCAATAACCATTTAACTTGGATTTAAGCTCGTAGTGTGATATGAACTTCATCAACAATTGTGATGAAACCCAATAAGAATGATGGTTTAGAACCCCAAGATCGTGTAGACAAGATTTGTTGAGCCTTAACCCGTCACCTAACAAGATGAAAACCAAGACTACGAAAGATTGAAACGCCACACCTAGAAAACCTGAGAATCTCTCAACAATCAAGGTGATAAGTTTGGTTGTTTGAACGCCACAAGATTAACTTGATAAGTTCTAGGAATTCTTTTAAGAACGAAGAGGAACACAAGACCTCACAAATATGATAATTTTCTGAAAACATAATCTGTTTATTCATTTCGAAATACCCATTTATATACTTGGAACAACCCTCCAAGAATAGGAAAAGTCATAATTAAAGCTTTAAAAGAGCTCAAACAGTAACATAAACAAGTCCCTATGTTTTTAGGTCTCTTGGACTGCTAGAGGCTACAATAACTAGCTAAATAACTAAATTCAATGTATTTAATGTAACCATTCAAGACCAAATTCATTTCTCTATTTAATAACCTTGGAACTCATCAAATTCATGCCCTTTGATGGTTAGATCATGCTGAAATGTTTTTGCATAATTATTACACTCTTCAATTGCTTTGATGATGTGGACTAAGCCTTGATTATTATTTAATCTCATCTTGGTCTTTTTAGAATCAGCCCAAATCTCTTGGATTAGCCCATTTAGTGCTTCCTTGAAACGTTTGGCTCTAAGTCTTGTAATTGGGCCACTTGGAAGTGACAAAGGGTCTTTGCAAATTCAGACGCATTCCTGAGTGTATGATTAACATGTTCAGCTCCTTGGTTTGCATCATTCTCCCCCTCTTGAGAAGGATTTGTCCTCAAATCATCACCTACATCAAATGGAGATAAATTAGAAACGCTAAAGCTTGCACTAACACCATACTCACCTGGTAAGTCAAGTTTGTAGGCATTATCGTTGATGTGTTCCACTACTTGAAATGGTCCGTCACCCGAGGTAAGAGTTTTGAATGTCATTTTTCTGGAAATCGTTCCTTCCTTAAGTGCAACCAAACCCAATCGCCTGGTTCAAACACTACCTTCTTGCGTCCCTTGTTGGTTTGTTGGACATATTGTTTAGTCCTCCTTTCAATGTTCAGTCGTGCCTTTTCATGAATCATCTTTACAAATTCTGCCTTCGTTTTGCCATCTAAGTTTACACGTTCACTCACAGGTAAAGAAGTTAAATCCAAAGGTGACAAAGGGTTAAAGCCATAAACCATTTCAAATGGTGAAAGCTTATAATAGAATGTATACTTCTATTATAAGCAAATTCAACATGTGGCAAACATCTTCCCATGTTTTCAAGTTCTTTTTAATTATAGCACGTAACAAAGAAGACAAAGTTCTATTCACTAGTAGAAAACAATAATTTGGTTCCTAACTTTCCCCACAAAGTCTTCCAAAAGTAACTCAAAAACTTTGCATCCCTATCAGAAACAATGGTCCTAGGCATGCCATATAACCTAACAAATTCTTTGAAGAATAAATCAGCTATATGTGATGCATCATCAGTTTTATGACAAGCAATAAAGTGTGTCATCTTCGAAAATCTATCTACCACCACAAAAACTGAATCTCTCCCCCTCTTAGTCCTAGGTAATCCCAAAACAAAATCCATTGAAATATCAGTCCAAGGTTCACTAGGTAATGCAAAGGGGTGTACAAACCATGGGTTTTCAACTTAGACTTGGCTTGTTTACAAGTGATGTACTTCTCACAAAATCTTTCCACATCACGTTTCATATGAGGCCAAAAAAAATGATCATGCAAAATTCCTAATGTTTTAGCTACACCAAAATGACCCATCAAACCACCACCATGAGCTTCTCCCACAAACAATTCACGCAAAGAACATATAGGCACACATAGTTTATTTTCCCGAAACAAAAATCCTTCATGCCTATAAAACTTTCCAAATGCCACTTTCTCACATGCATTGAACACATCACCAAAATCAGAATCTTGTGCATACAAATCCTTAATGTATTCAAAGCCAAGCAATTTTGTATCTAAAATGGAAAGTAAAGCATACCTTCGGAACAATGCATCTACCACATTTTCCTTACCTTACTTGTATCTGATCACATAAGAAAATGTTTCAATGAATTCCACCCACTTGGCATGGTGTCTGTTCAACTTTTGTTGTCCTTTCAAATGCTTCAAAGACTCATGATCCGTGTGAATCACAAATTCCTTTGGCCATAGATAATGCTGCCAGTTCTCTAAAGCCCTTACCAAGGCATACATCTCCTTATCATAAGTAGGGTAATTTAGGGCTGCCCCACTCAACTTTTCACTAAAATAAGCAACTGGACGACCTTCTTGCATCAAAACAGCTCCAATACCTATTCCTGAAGCATCACACTCAATTTCAAAAGTTTTAGCAAAGTTAGGTAAAACAAGCAAAAGTGCATTGGTTAACTTTTCTTTGATCAACTTAAATGCCTTTTCTTGTTCTTCCCCCCACTTAAACGACACATTTTTCTTGATGACTTCAGTAAGAGGTGTGGCTAAGCTACTAAGTCTTGTAATTGGGCCACTTGAAAGTGACAAAGGGTCTTGTGCAAATTCAGACGCATTCCCGAGTGTATGATCAACATGTTCAGCTCCTTGGTTTGCATCATTCTCCCCCTCTTGAGAAAGATTTGTCCTCAAATCATCACCTACATCAAATGGAGATAAATCAGAAACGTTAAAGCTTGCACTAACACCATACTCACCTGGTAAGTCAAGTTTGTAGGCATTATCGTTGATGCATTCCACTACTTGAAATGGTTCGTCACCCCGAGGTAAGAGTTTTGAATGTCGTTTTTCTGGAAATCGTTCCTTCCTTAAGTGCAACCAAACTCAATCGCTTGGTTCAAACACTACCTTCTTGCGTCCCTTATTGGCTTGTTGGACATATTGTTTAGTCCTCCTTTCAATGTTCAGTCGTGCCTTTTCATGAATCATCTTTACAAATTCTGCCTTCGTTTTGCCATCCAAGTTTACACGAACTCACTCACAGGTAAAGAAGTTAAATCCAAAGGTGACAAAGGGTTAAAGCCATAAACCATTTCAAATGGTGAAAACTTAGTTGTAGAATGTATACTTCTATTATAAGCAAATTCAACATGTGGCAAACAATCTTCCCATGTTTTCAAGCTCTTTTTAATTATAACACGTAACAAAGAAGACTTGTAAGGCATATGAATTAAAATGTAGCTAAGGTATGAGATATTAAGGCATCAACTACTTCAATTTGTTTGAAGCCAATATAAAGCTCCATATGAGTAAGTCCAATAATACCTAGCATGATATATTTTGTTCCCCTGACATAAAGAGAAAAGACAATTTAAAATAGTATTGTCCAAATGTGAAGAGCTTAAAATTAACAAGATCAAATAATTTCTTTTGGGGAGAGAACTAGAATCGAAAATGTAAAGGGAACAAGATAGGGCCTTATGGTTATAGTTATCACATATTTGGCATTAGATCTTTGTGCCATATCGTGGTTGATTTAATCTGATTTACTCATTTGACTAAAATTCCTTATGTTGTGGTGACCTGGGTGATTTCTATCACACCTCTAATTGAAAAGATGACTAGAGACGAAATGAAAGTTAAAGTTGTTACCTTTGTTAACAGAGATGGGTAGTCCAACAATGTTGATTAAAGAGATAGTTACATCATCAACAAATGTGGATCTAATAGAGAGTTTATGAAAGTCATTCTTATGTAAAAAATGACAGCTTATAAGTAAACTATGCAATTTCAAGAAGGTGATAGGTTTGGATAAAGCTATTAGAATGATTATTAAGTCCTTGAACTCTAGTAATAGATCTTTGAACATATACAAGTTAAAGTTCTTGAGATTTTGTGTGGCTTACCAACGATTGCCAATTCATCATTGTATTTTTTTCCCATGATATAAATAAGGCAAAATTAATTATTCAACTAATTGTCACATGTCATAAAGGCTTGGGTGAAAAGACATAGCTCAGGTTATCAATGACTGGACTAGAGCTAATTCTAGGATTGTTCAAATAGAGTGACAAGTTTGATAATTAATCTCGTAAGATAATACATTGATAGAAAGAATATGCAACTAAAGTGCTTATTATTAATTGATCAAGCAAAATATAGTGTAAATAATTCGAGTTTGGTATGGCGATGCATATGTTCTCTATGGTAAGAAGGATTACAAACATGGCTTTAATCCATCAATGAAGATACACAAGTATTACCAAACAAAACACGACTTGAATTGAGCCTATTAATGAAAGTTATGGTTGCTATTAAGTAACTCTAATAACATATAATATCAAGAGATTGAAAGGAAAGAGATGGAGAACAGAAAAGACAATTCAATAGAAAATATTGTTTCCTTTATCATGAGCTTTTATATTACATACAATATATTTCTAATACATTAAAAGTGAGTGGACCAATACAAATACAAAACAACAAAATTACAAGAATTTATATCATTTTTGCGTGGCTAGAAAATCTCATTACCTCTATATAGGGTTCTAACAATGACATATTTTAATTTAAAAAAAAGAAAGAAAGAAGAAGAAGAAGAAAGTAAAATCTAAACTCAAAACGACATTGCTTCATAAAGTTTGATATAGTCAAGCCATTATGGAAGGATACAAGCAAGCAACCTAGTAAAGGGGTGTTTAACAAAGTCAATGAAGTTTCTCAAACATTAGCATGGCATATAAATTCTCGTATAGACCAAAAGAAGAAAGAAAATCTAATTGTAGAACTAAGTGATAAATTAATCTCTATTTTTATATTTATTTTTTTAGTTTCAAGAACTAATTAATAAGTTATTTAACTTAACTGTAATTTGTTTTAATCATAATATTTATTTATTTATTTTCTTGCCGTTTTATATTAAAGAAATAAATAAATTGGAAAAGGATATGAAAGGATGATACCGACTAAATAATTACTTTTAAAAACTAAAAGGACTATTTAAGCAGTTTCACAACAAAGGGACTAATTTATAATTTATTTGTGGAATTGAGAAGTACAAACGAAAAGTAATAACTGAACCATTATATAACAAAGTGGAACAGCGCCCAGGAAAAATCATCGTCGTCAAGTCTTGACTGACTCCGACTTAACAACAACTACAATAACAAGCTGTTAAGGTAATTTATCCTGTGATTTTGCTTAAACGTTAACGATAATGTAGGTTTTTTTCTTCAGATTCTTTTCGTTAATGTTATCTGATCACGTCTAAGAAGAAAAGTTTTTTTTTTGTAAAAAAAAAAAGGAAACGAGAGTTTTTTAATTTGTAAGTGTTTTGGGGGGTTTTAAACACACACACAAAGACTAAGATTGATCCAGAAAACAGCATGCAGTTGTTTTCTTATGATTTTTTTTCTCTTTATTTTTGATATCGGGGTTTTTGGGTTTTGGATCAATAGGTTGGCTTTCTGAGATTAAGGGATTTTGGGTTCGTGGAGTTCTAGTTGTGAGTTTTGAATTTTGGGTTTTGTAATATGCTCAGATCATCAATTTAAGTAACTGGATTTTGAGGGTTAATAGGATTTTCGAGTCTTCAATCTTTGTTTGGTTTTGGAAGAACGAGAAATTCTGAATTTTGATCAACTATGGAAGATAGTTGAGTTGACTTTTCTCTATAATTTGCTCTAATATCCTGTTCTGATTTATGCTGGCTATTGGCTTCTCAGGACAATAATCTGAAGATTTGGTCTTAGGGTTTCAAAAAGGCCGCTAAGATGAGTGACAATTTGATGGAGAAGGTCAGCGCTTTTGGTGAACGCCTCAAGATTGGAGGTGCCGAGGTGGGTAGAAAGATGAGTGCGGGCATGAGCTCAATGAGCTTCAAGGTGAAGGAGCTATTACAAGGTCCTAACCAAGAAGATAAACTTGTTGAGGATGCCACAGCTGAGACGCTTGATGAGCCTGACTGGGCCATGAATCTTGAGATCTGTGATATGATCAATCACGAAAAAGTTAGTAGTGTTGAATTGATTCGTGGAATAAAGAAGAGGATCGTGATAAAAAATGCTAGGGTACAATATTTAGCTTTATTGTTGCTTGAAACATGCGCTAAGAATTGTGAGAAAGCTTTCTCAGAGGTGGCAGCCGAGAGGGTTCTTGATGAAATAGTGAAATTGATTGATGATCCTCAGACTGTTGTCAATAATAGGAATAAAGCTCTGATGCTCATTGAAGCATGGGGTGAGTCAACTAGTGAGCAGCATTATTTACCTGTTTATGAAGAAACGTACAAGGTATTCCTTATTTCTGTTTCATAGTGATTTCACTTTTTGAATGTTAGCCATAAGAAACTGGGTAGAGAAAAGGAAAATTCTATTTTCAATTGCCTTTTGGCTTGTTTGCAACGGAATATTACCCTGAGTTTAATGCAAATATCTGTCTCAAGTTAAGCCATGTGATCCTTTTTTCTCTCTCCTATTAGCTCCTCTTATTGGATTAATAAATTGGATGGTGGTATGTATTTTGCTCTCAGCCTTCTTAGAATGTAAAGCCTAAAGCCTTCCCTGCTTGATGAAATGTGATTCTTAACCTATACGATCTTGAGTGAAAGGGAGTCATGCTATCAAAATTACTTTGATAAGTGGGGTGGGTAAATAATACATCATAGAAGTTAAATGAAGTGTTCCATATATATTTTTGGGTTCATCAGGAGACCCGCAGGGCCTTGGGCTACACAATGGGATAGCCCTCCCCCATTACATAATACTAAATAAACTGGAGTTATAAGGACTCTAACTTGCTTTGCTGAAGGAAGCTATGGGGTATGCAACTGCTAGGCCATGCTTGCTCTTTGATTGTGGGAAACAAATTGTCTTGTAAGAAAATTATGCAAGTGCTTTATTGTGCAGTGTTGCTATAGAAGATAAATCATGCAACGATTTGACTAGTGCAGATTTATGATTTCTCGAACCATTATTGTCTCTTGACTTTTTTTTCTTCTGAAGAGCTTAAAATCAAGGGGTATCCGGTTCCCTGGTCGTGACAATGATAGTTTAGTGCCTATCTTCACCCCACCTCGTTCTGTGGCACCAGAAGTGGATGCTAGTCTTACACATCAAATTCAGTATGACATTCCTCTGCAAAGCTTTACAGCTGAACAGATAAAGGAAGCATTTGATGTGGCAAGAAACAGCATAGAGCTTCTCACAACAGTGTTGTCCTCTTCACCTCATCAAGATGCATTACAGGTACTTTTATCTTACAAGTTCTCGATCTTCTTTGTTCTTTCACTTTAACTTGAATTTGCTAAACTAACTAACATTCCAAAGATATTAAACTAACCTGTTTAACCATATTTTGGACCTGTTGAATTGTGAAAAACTACGGCTGTTTTGATGGATTTTTTAAAGGAGAATGGATAACAAGATTTTTATGTCCCAATATAATATGTTACAGAAAAAACAAAGCATTTCTAATTTCTAGATTTTTTTATTGAAAATGGAGAACATTCTTTATAAGTGGGCCCTTTTCTTCCGAAGACTCTAGGATTTCCAATCTGCAAAACTCCACCCTCCCCCCCAAAAGAAAACCTCACAGAAGTGCACTCTTATCTATGTAATTCAAAATTGGTTTTGCTGATGTTTGCTGTTATTTTTGGTTATATGCAGATATGACCTTTTTCCCCTTCATATTCTCATGTGGAAGGCATCACATTATAATCTTATTTTATTTTATTTTATTTGGAGCGTGCATTAAATTTGCCTTTCTATTTTTAAAAAATAGTGATTGTTTAATAAACTTTTAATATAGAAAAAAGGTAAAAATCAGAATCCTATCTGTTTATTATTGTTTTAATTGACCCCTTAAGTCAAATCAATCAACAGTGCTCATTTTGTTGTCATCCTTGATGACTAAATTCCACTAAAAGAAGTCAAAGTGTGGCAAATAAAATGAATTCCATTATTCATTTATAAGACACTAAAAACTGATAAAATGTAGACCTGTTAACATGGCAATTCTATAAGTTATTTTAACAATTCCACATTCTGACTTTGTAAATAGTGATTTTGCTTCAATCATGACTCCATTTTATGAGCATGCCATCAAGTTTTATTGTTTCCAGAACCTTGTTAAACTGCCCACAAATCATTGATCAAAGAGTGTTTGGTGGCTTCCCTTGTATCCAAAAAATGGATGAAAAAAATAAAAATATTCGGCAGAATTTCACCTTAAAACTGAACATTCCTAAGCTATCCCAAGAACAGTCAACCTGCTTAAAAGAATACTACTATACTCTTCTCATACCAAACCTTCAATGTAACCCCATTTGTCAACTCCATTATACGATGCCATGCAACTATCAAATTATTCAGATGTTGGTTCAAGATACATCATGTATATCATTAGGAAAAGGTATGTGCATATATTTGAAGGTCTATTTGAAAAACATTTTTCATTTGCATTAAATCAGTGCCACTGAATTGGTATAAGTTTTAGGGGGTCTTAGGAGTTGGTGGTAGGGATGGCAACATGCATATATGAGTTCTGATTATCTGATGATTATTATTTTTAAAGCTCATGCATAAAAGTGATTAGTTTTGGGTCCTTTGACTGTAGATATCGGTCTTTGTCCAAGGTCAGCCATGAAAATGGTTGTTTCCAGGGCAGTCATGTAGTGCAACTTTTTTTTTTCTGGTTAGTGAAGACAATAATTTTTCCCTACTCATGTCCATAGGTGTTATATGATTACATGTGTGAAAAATAATGTCATAGACCAAAAGGAAAGTATTAAAGAAGCAAAAACGATCTATCAAGCAAGAGAAAGTTAGTAAGAGTAAAGATTCATTTAAAAACACAATTAATGATGTTGACACATGGGCAGGAGGAAGTTTCCTCCAATCTGGCTTGGAGGAAATTATTGTTTGGTTAGCTATATCTCTTTTGGTGCCATGTGCAGAATCAAAATTTCCACATGGAGAATGAGAATGTAAATATGACAGACATTGTATTCATTGTGCTGGACCAGTGAGAGTAGGAAATGCTGTGCTTTCTATTCTCAGTGAAACAATCAAATAGCAACACATGTGTGCATATCTTTCTGCATATGTTGTGTCATCCAGAACCCCATGAATTTACCTGTTTGCGGTTGGTTAGAGGAAGAAATGAATCAAAGAAGAAAGATAGTTAAGAAGGTTTCTTTTATTATTATTATTTTCCTCAATCAAACAGAAACTACACCCTTTACATACTCTTCACCATATGATTCCCTTTTTGTTATCCCATGTCTTTGTGAAAGGAATTGAGTTTATATTTGTATAATGGGTTACAAATGTGTTTAAAAAGTGGCCTTGCATTTTTCTGTTATTAAACAAATTGGTAATAGAACTTAGCAAGATGGTAGCAGTTGATTTTGTACTGCTAAGTGAACAGTTTACTTTTAACAGTAACTGCAACGAAATTTTTTGGATTGGGGCCTAGATGAACACTAGAAATAGCAGGAACATTTTTGGATGAAGGTTTCGTAGACAATAGTTGAGCTGTTATCTGTTTTCATTGTAGATTTGCTTGTTGCAGCTGAGATGGTAGAAAGCAAGTGAACTTGTTGACTTTTATTCATCCAAAAGAGCTCTGATTTTTACGCTCTATTATGACTGTTTACTATGTCCAATCTTTTTATATAAATGAGTGGAAATAAACTCTTGCAAGTTAATACTGCTTCTTTTTCATTCCAAGAACATGAAGGCAAGAAATCGATTCAAACCAAAGATCAAATTGCAAATAAATTTTGAGTTGCAGGATCCCATTGAAAGTTTATGTTAAGAATGCCCCCCCCCCCCCCCCCAACTCTAGTTTTCTTATTTGAAAACTAAGAAAACATATATATTGAATACAAATTTTATAAAATAGAAAATAAGGGTGTTTGTTGGTGTAGGTTGAAAATGATAAAAGTAATAACAAATGGATAAACCAAACAAGGCCCTTAATTTTTATTTTGCAAAGCAAGTATTTTGATGTTTTCTAGTTTTCTAGAGAATTAAAATGTATTTTCAATTTTCAATCTTTATAAATTAAGGAAACAGTTTTCATTTTCAATTTTCTTATGTGGCTCATTTTCATTGTTTAAAAACCCTCTCTTGTGTCTGTGAGGATCTGCCATCGGGTGTGGTTTCTTTAGATATGCATAGCTATAATATCTTAGAACGATTAGGTCAAGATGATTTGCATTGATTTGAAGCTGGAAATAGACCAATTCGTCCCAACATTGATGGGATTGCTATTAAATAAAATAAAAGAACATAGATGTCATTCAGTGGAGGAAATTTTGCTTGTCCTTTGTCTTTCACAATGTGGCCTTTTGGTTCTTTTTTCAGATCACAGTATGGGATTCTTTGTTTCAACTGGCAGGATGGTTTGGCAACTACACTAGTCCAGCAGTGTTGTCAGTCACAACGGACTGTGCAAAGAATTATTGAGACAGCAGGAGACAATGACGCTCTTCTTTTTGAAGGGTTGAATGTGAATGACGAGATCCAGAAAGTTCTCTCCAAGTATGAAGAGTTGAAGACCCCATCAGTGGTTCCTGCTGTACCTGAACCTGCTTTGATTCCTGTTGCTGTTGAGCCTGATTCACCCATTCATGCCAAAGAAGATGCCTTGATCAGGAAACCTGCAGGTCAACAAGGTGGAACCCCTGGAGGGAGCAATGATGATTTGATGGATGATCTTGATGAAATGATCTTTGGTAAGAAGGGAGGGAGTGCATCTGAAGGTGCGCAAGACCCAAAGAAGGATCAACTTTCCAAGGATGACCTCATAACCTTCTGAACTACGTTCTGTATACAGATGATTCCATATTTTAGGAGTAGTTTATGCTTGGATTTGCTATTAACCTGCTTTGGGGAGTTTACAAGTGACGTAGTTATTATTTTTGCACATTTGCTATTTATACCCTTGCAATAATTCTGCTGCTAGTACCTGTGAGTTGAGCATCTTTATAATATTGTCATTTTCTTGTCGGATGGAACTGTCCGAGCTCAAACGATATAGAAGAACCGCGCCTTGCTGTCCTCCTCGTAAGTGTCTGTATGATCATCGTGATCTCGATGCAGTTATCACAAATCATATTACCAGGCTATGCTTATTATGTACTTGGTTATGTCGGCCTCGGGGCGTTCCTTTCTGAGTAATGCTAAGATTTCTTATGAAGTGGGTTATGCGAGAACAGGAAAAAAGAGAGATTTCTGAGCAAGGTTGTGAGATGCATCATAGTTTGGGCTTTGTTTTATAACTATTTCTATCACTTGCATACATTCTTCTTCAAAATATGAATTTCATCACATATGATATAGTCGAGTAGTAGCTTGAACTTGGGTTTAAAATCTCAGGTATATTTGGAGACGCCCATGGACTTGAGGTATCTATCGTTGCTCTTGTTGCTTTTAGAGTTCTGCCTAATACACCTAGCTTTGTTCTTACATCTTTTCAATTTCTTTTAGTTTTTGCTGCCTTTTCTTGTTATATTTTGCTAGATCAACCCGTGTAATAAGTCTATGTGTTTATTGGGGGTATGCCCCTTGTAGTTTCTTTCTTTTAGTACAATCATACTTGTCCAAAAAACAAAACAAAACAAAAAACAAGAAGCCTACCACTTTCCTAACATAAAAAAAATGTTCAAACAATTCTATTTTTTTTAAATTAGTTAGAAAAAAATAATATAATTAAATAAAGGTATTGACTACAAGTAAAACGAACAATAAAACTTGATAATTACTAACTATTAAAAAATAAAATCATTATCATATTCGGGGGAAGAAGAAAGATCCCATCACTAGAAAGAGATCACTAAGGTAGTTTTGATGTCATTGCAAGAGGTTACATGATGCCATGGAAAGAGACCGCGACATCATCAGAGCAACGATATAGAGAGTAAACCAAACAAATTATCATAAAGCAAACATCTCATGCTTATATTTAATCTATTTATTTAATTTATTCGAAAACAAAATTTATTTTATAAAAGCTAAATTTAACAAAGAGCATCAGATAAAATGATATAAGATAACCCTCTTATTTTTAAAATTAGTGAAAAAACCCTATAAAAAAGCTCAATCTTCAATTAAATAAATATTGAAGAATAAAACTGAAAAAACATGAGTTTAAAAAAAGAAAACAATTATGCAAATCAGGTAAATCTTCTAAACTTAAGTTAATCTCCCAAACTTATAATCGGTGAACCCGAGCTCAATTAAGAAGCTCAATTGCCCACTAATTTAAAATGGAATGATAAATAAAATAAAAAATTAATTTTTTCGACAATGGATTTGATATCTCATCGTACTCACAGACATCCAGGCTTAGAGCAATCCCATGGACAATGGATTTGACATATAGGCTTAGAGCTAAGCAAATATTTTTTATAATTGTTAAGATTGAAACAATTAATAGATTTTGCTAGTTCAAAAACAAAATATAACATCTATACATGCAAGATTTGGTATAATGAAAACACATCAACACACCCTATTATAACAACAACAACATCGAAGACTTAACATCTAAAAATATCATTATTATTATTGCTAAAACAATAAAAATTGTTAAATTATTCCGAGGAGAAAAAACTCGAAAACATTAATAAGAGATGAAGCAAGAAAAAAAACTAAAATTATTATTATTATTATTATTATTATTATTATTATTATTATTACAATAGAAGAATAAAAAAGCCCAAAAACTTTAACAAAAGAACAAAAAAATAAAAGAAATAAAATTTATTAGCTAAAAAAAATCATTTGACGTGAAAACTAATAAAAAAACCAAAAGAAAAACAAAGGGAAAAAATATCAATTTTCAAATTATCTTAAACACAAACTAAAATTTAAGAACAAATTTTTTTAAAAAAATGTTATCTCAACAAAAGAGAAAATAATAAAAATTAAAAACCAAAACTAAAGGCACATATATATAAATATGGACAAAAATATGGACTATTTAAGAACTATAAAAAATTAAAAGAAGTAAAATAAAAATTAAAAGTATAAGTGCTGAAACGAAAACCAAATATATTATCAATTTCAATCAAATGAAAAAAATTGAAAAAATCAAATAAAATATTACATCTATACATGCAAGGTTTGATATAATAAAACACATTAACACACCCTATTATAACAATATGAACATTGAAGCCTTAATATCTAAAAATATCATTATTATTACTGCTAAAACAATAAATATTATTAAATTACCCCGAGAAAAAAAATCAAAAACATTAACAAAAGAGAAAGCAAAAAAAAAAAACTAAATTTATTATTATTGTGTTAATAATGGAAAAAAAATTCATTCAAAGAAAAAAAAGGCCAATAACTTTAACAAAAGAGCAAACAAAAAATAAAATAAAATATTAGCTAAAAAAATCATTTAATGGGAAAATAAAAAACTAATAAAAAACAACCAAAATTAATAAAAATGTATAAGTGAAAAAAAATAAAAATAAAAATTATAAGTGGAGAATAAAATTAATTCAGAAGAAAAAATATGAAAAAAAAGAAGCATAAAAGGTCACACACTAGACAGGGTTCGAACCGATGACTTTCTGTTTAGAAAACAAACATTCTATCCACTGAGCTACAGATGTTTTATCATATTTTACTATGCAAAAATAAACAAAAATTAGAAAATTAGCAAACCGAACAACCTCAATCGAAAATTGAACAATACTATTATAATCCATAATAATTCTACCCATAATATATAATAACTGATTTTGACCTCTTTTAATATATTAGACAAAAATCAGTAAATTAGCAAACTAAGGGCCTGTTTGGCACAGCTGTTGCTGTTGTGGTTGAGGTTGAAAAAAAGAAGTTTAATAAAAAGCGCTTTTAGCTGTGGTTCATAACTGAAATTTAAGTGTTTGGTTAAAACTGTGGTTGAGTTTGAGTTTAATGAAAAACAGTTTTGTGTGTTTGGTTACCATGCTTTTCATATTGCTGCCAACTTGTGAAATTAATTTAAAGTACACATGTACACACACATACGTATATATAAATATTTTGTTGGAATAATTTTGTATATTTATTAATAATTATAATAACAAAAAGTTTTAAATAATTAAAGTAAATTAAACAATTATTTTTATTCTCCCATTAAACTACTTGCAATTTCATCACGAACATTCTCACTTCTCTTTTAAAAATATCATTTTAATGCATTTTTAAACAAAAAATATTTTCAAAATCAACATCAACTAAAATACCAAACATGCACTTCTTACTTCAAAACAATAGGAAACTTTCTTATTTATAGCCAAACAATCCTTGTAAAATACCTTGTGTCCTTAGCAACTTTGGAATCCTTGAGGATCTTATTTTCTTATAGTACGTGAAATCCTTACAATAATATAAGTAATATGTTTCCATATAAAATAAGTTCTTTTTAAATATAGAATCCAAAAATAAAAAGAAAAGATAACCTCAAACTATTTAGAAAAAAATAATGTAATTTTTAGCACGATAACTTCTAGCATGTATCATACTACCTTACCAAACTCTAATCAACCTTAAATCTTGTTTTAATATATAAAAATACTTATAAAATCATATAATAAAAATCTATATTTTTTATGAGCATCTCAATTTTATATTTGATGCAAACGTGATGAGAATTCTGAACTTTGTGGCAAATGAAAACAAACATGAAAACAAGTGGCAAGGCCCAATCGAAACATTCAAAGCCATCTTGTGGGCACATTCTCACTTCTCTGGTTTCCTCATCAATTTCCATTCTTACTCTCTCACGCCGCCCACAGCCCCAAAAATCCTCTCATGACGAAAATTAGAGAGAGAGAGAGAGTGGTGATACTGCGAGGAGGATTGGTTTAAACCGCAATGCTGTTCTTGTAGATGACATTGATGATAAGAGAGAGAGAGAGAGAGAGAGAGAGAGAGAGTGGTGATACTGCGAGGAGGATTGGTTTAAACCGCAATGCTGTTCTTGTAGATGACATTGATGATAAAGACAAGGTTAGTTCATTGGGTATCTTTATATCGATCTTGATTATTATCTTTTGTAAGGTTCTGATGAGAATTTTTTCAATGTGCTGAGATAGATTTTAGACAAGGTTTTTGGATAATCAGTGAAATCTTGATATCTTGAAATCTTGATTTTAGACAAGTTATTTTCTATATGCACTTTTGTTTACGCCTGGGCTTTTGGAGTTTGTGCTGAATTGTTTTTCACCCATACAATTATTGCTACTCAAATGAGTCTATATTATCAAGGTTGAGGTGATCAATTTTCCATGAGCAGTATTACTTGTAGAAATGGGTCTCATGGTCCACAGCTTTCTTGAACTGTACATGTCTTTAATGGTTACACACACACACACACACACACACACAAGTAATTAAGATGATTTCGATGCAAAATCATTCTCAGAAAAACACTTCAAGAAAGCTCTGAAAAGTTACTAAGAGGAACTATATAGTTGCGGGTAGAAATTCTTCAAAAAATATATCCAACCAAATTCTCTGATCATTCCACTGCATGAATTGATAGTGTTACGTCTTTTTTCTTATTTTTTTAATAAATTTGCAAGTTCTCTCCCTCTGCATCCTTGCAGGCATCTTTGAAAGAGATGCTTCTATATTTGAAGGTTCGTTACATGCATGCTGTAAAGAGCCTTGACAAATAGAGAAGTTCTTTTGTTAAATAATCCACTTCTTTCATTTCGAATACTTTCTTATCTAGTCGCAGAACATAAAAGAGAAAGCAAGTCACTCCAGCACAGATCATAAATAACTCCTGGGATGCATGCATGTATTTGAAGGCATTCACAAGACTGTTTCCCTGGATTTTGCTGAATGCTAAAGCGGCATGTTTTTCAGATTTGTTTGCCCTCTTTTGTGATGTCGTCCAAGCCTAGCGCTTGGAATTTTTTTCCTTGCTTAATTTTTTTATTATCTGTTAATTCTGGGGTTGTTCTGCTTTGGGTTTATAGGAGAATGTTGATATTGTTGTTATTAGGGAGAATACGGAGGGAGAGTATGTGGGTCTGGAGCATGAAGTTGTTCCTGGTGCTGTTGAGAGTCTTAAGGTTTTTGGATAAATACATTTGTGAGTATGAGTGAAATTGGTAATTAATTATGAGTGAATATGCATTACCGTTAATGTGATTATTATGACTGAAGCATGAAGAGTTTAGGAGATTATCTTTAAAAACCTTGGAGCCCAGATTTCAGTCATGCATTTATTTTGTTTAATTTGTTTTGGAAATGAAACTGGTGATATTTTGTTTGAATTTATTATAGTTAAGTGACCATGGTTAAATTCAGAAATATCTTTGGTATTAATGTTGAAATATGAATCCTAGATGCACAGTAAAGTGGGTGTAACAAAGATTTAGCTTTGAAGTCTTCGTATTTAATTGGTGAATATTTTAATTTTAATGTTCACTGAGTATAGGTAAAGGTTCTGTTGATTTGTTTTTTCAAATTGGGAATTTGCATTCGTCATATATATTATTCAAATACTTGCGACATATGCCTTGACTAATCCGGGAGTTAGTCATACTAGTCAATTTGGTTATTCCTTTCATGAACACTGTTTGCATTTTCATTCACAACTTAAGTTTTGTAATTCAGATTTATGTGAGGCTTATCTCTTTTGAAAGTTAAGATACCATGCTACGACTTTGTTGGAGGTCAGAAAATCCAGTTCTAGCCTTATGTTTCTCCGAACCTCATGTTATTGCAACATATGAAATCTTTCCAGTAGGGTACTCCTCCGACCTCCTCTCGGTTTTTACGTCATATCTTGAGTTCTAGACTCCAAATCAAGCAGGGTCAGTCCTGTTGGAAAGATGGGAACGTTGCCTACAACTTCTATGGACTCTATGCCAAATTTTATTATTTTCCTTCTCAAAACCCCTCTGGAATTCTGGGAATGAAACTGTTCAGGTTGGCTTACGAGATTGTAAACGATTTAAACAACTTCATTTCAACTCCTACCCTACTCCACACCAATTTTCCATGTTACATACATTATAACATCATCACTCTCATCAGTTACAACAAATTCAGCATACATATTGCCTTTCTCTCAATTTCAGTCCGCACATATATGGCAACAAATACATCCAAGACTGCAGATTCATTCAAAAAGAAAACAATCTATGGGGATCTTCTTTGTTATTATTCTCCAGGAAACACTTAATCATGGACGTACACGTCATGTCAGGTTAACGGTTTTGTTTCTTGTACCACCTCATTCAGTGCAAATGCTACAACTAGACCCTCTCTTGGTCCAATGGCTCCTGTTGAATCCAGCTAATTCATGATTGTTTTTAGGGTACAGTTTGAGTTGTGTGATCCTTCTCCGGCCACAGTCTGCCATTTGTGTGCTGATCTGGATCCTCCATTTTGGATAAGAGCAACCTTTCTGTCCCCTTTACGAGCCCATCGGATCTGGGCTTCTTAATCTGCACTGCCCGGTAATCATTCCTTTCTTTGATCACAGCCACATGCTAGATGGTGTTTTTTCAGCAGTTTGCAGGGTCCAAAATACATTATAGACCATCTATATTTTCTGTGGTGAAAATAATAGATAGAATGATTACACATTTGACAAGGAACATTGTGTGTTTGTGTGTGTGGAAGAGATAATGCCACATGTATTTTCATATATTTTTTTTACAAAAAACATTATTCAATCTACAACAATAAATAACTAGCCACGTGAGATGAGATGAACCTGCAATTCAAAACACAGGTATATATGATCCTGTCCTCATCGCTGCGGTGTATTGGCATTGATTGGCTTAGCCTGAAGGGTTAGTCTTTCAAGCATGCCTAACATGGAAGGGTGGAATAAAAATATGAGGAGAATGACCACTTAATTGTAAGTTTGTGCTTGCGTTGTCGACATGATTATATTTCTAGGTAGGTGGTGAAGTTGTTTGTCCTTTTGTCGATTATAGATTATCAAGAAGCACGATTCTTTTTATTTATTTTTTCTAATGACCTATTACCTGAGGCTTGCTACTGCTATCTATTAACTGAATATTTGACTCTAACAGAGTTGATGGGACCAATTTATTACTTTATTCTAATAGAGTTTATTCGACCCATCTATAAGTTGGTCAAAACTATTTCAGTTTTTTTTTTCAATTGCAGTGGGTAATGAAATATATGAACTAATAGATCACTTCTTGTTTTCATTTAGTTTACAATTTTAGGTATTAATGCTAGGACAAGGCCAGTGTCTGCTCTTTGCGTTCATGGTTTAACCTTGAAGTGTTTTGCAAGGAACTTATATGGACTTGATTATCCCATTAAATGCTTTTTACACTAAATTTGAGAGTTCACGATTCAGTTTCTATCATGTTTCTAGGAGCATGGGGTTTTCCATATAAATGATGTTTCAGAACTTGAGTGGCTATGTTTTTTAATTATGATCTCGCATTTTATACCCTTAGCTCTGCTTCTTGATTTTACCTCGAATATGATTTAACACAACATAGGATGGTGATGACAAAAATATTCCTTTAATTTCATGTCCGGGTACCCTCTCCTCTCATTTTTGTTTCTCTCTTTTTTGTTTTTTTTTCTAACTAGTTTAGTAGGGTTTTTAGCGATGTGGGAAAACTAGGTGTTTTTTTCTATTGTGTTAACTCTGCATGCATGTTTTTCTAGGGCCCCAAGTTGTGAAGGAACATTTATGGAATGCAACTTAGCTGGAGTGTTTGATTCATTACCTCACTTGTTTCTTTTATCTACTTGTGTCTTCCTGTTGGAATGCTTCATACATGGTGCAATTAGCCACTTCATTGCGAACAACTTAGGCCTCTCTTCCTCATGTTTTTTATGGTAATATTTGCATCATTACTTTGGTGTAGGATCACTTATTTTAAACCCTTTTCGGATGCATTTCTTGGTGTGGGCGGCCTGAGACTCAACATTTGCAGAAATCAGCCATCCCTCTCTCCATTTTCACTCCTTTTCTGGTTCAACCTTTGTGGGTTTGTATGAATTGAAATTGTTGATCTCGAGACAGTCTCTTACTCTTTGGTTGGGCTGTAGTGATTCTTTTATAATAGTTCTTCATTTTCATGTATAAGCATATACCTTGTTGGCTATTCCTCATCTGGTCATGTTTTCTTCATACATATTGTATTTTTCCATAGACCAATCCCTTGGGTTCTTACAATTAAATACATACCGGGTAAAAGAGTGCTCTTTTGACTTTTGACTTTTGTTGTTATTTGTGTGGTCCGTTGCAGCTTGTACCTCAACCATGCTTTGATTGTTTTTCTTCTTCTTGAAGGATTAAGTTATTTGTTTCCAAGGGTAATTAAATGATGAAGGTACCCACAACTTTTCAAGCACCAAAAGACTTGTCCTTTCATTTTATACGATTATTATCAGATTAAGGTATGTTTGTGACTTGTCCTTTTATTTTATATGATTATTATCTGATAAAAGTATGTTTGTTCATTTTTGCAAGGAGATCCTACCACGTGTTATAAGAAAAGAATGAACTAAGAGAAGCATGGTGTTTATTAGTTAAATAGAGTTTAATGATGTTAACATGAAAACTATTCGTTTGGCTATTGTTTGTTCTACATTATATAATTCAACTTGTTACAATTGATTTTCGAGGATGATGATTTTCAGGACAACTTGCTCTGTCATTTTGATGAAAGCTTATAGTTTGAACTTCTTACATCAAGTCTAAAGTTTTTACTCCCCCTCTATGCTTTTTTTTTTGTACAGGTTATGACTTGTTATTTTTATTTAATTTATGAACTGATATTGATCTTGTTTCATTATGGTTTCATGAAGACTCGCATGGAGTAAGATTGTCATATTGATGGGTGTTTTTTCCATCCATCTCTTGGATGAAAATTTCTGGAACTTAGGGTTTGAGTTTGTATGATCATTTTGCAAGGGTCCTCGAAGAGATCTAAAAGGTAAGGAACATTCAAGGACATCAGTGTTTTTTTTTTTAGTGTTTTATTCATTACTTGCTCTGTTTTTTTTGCTTGTATCTTTGTGGCTTCCTTTAAAATTCTAAGTTTAGGATGGCATCAAGCATTAAAATTTTATTTTTAGACTTTAGGATTAAAATTTCATTTTTTGACTTTAGGATGGCATCACGCATCAAGAAATGTCATAAAGTCAGTAACGCATTATAGCTCAAGAGAAGCTTTACAAAGAGGAGTAATTTTTCTCTTCCATTATTTTCATTATCTATCCTTATTGTTCCTTTCCATTAAACTTTCTTTCTTGCAACTATTTTTTTCTTCATTTTGAATGGATGTTTCTAAACTAATATTTGCGAGAATATTGTGCCAGATGTTCGGTAAGTTTATTCTTACAATTTAATCCTTGTAAAAAATATATGACAATTGATCTTTGTTTCAGACACCTTCTACAATTTAAATTAAAATTTTCTCTGTTGACGTTTAATTCCCTAAATAGAAGTTGCATGAGAGAAAGGAGCAACTCATGATGAGATGACATGAGATGGGATGAACCTGCAATTCAAAACACAGGTATATATGATCCTGTCCTCATCGCTGCGGTGTATTGGCATTGATTGGCTTAGCATGAAGGGTTAGTCTTTCAAGCATGCCTAACATGGATGGGTGGAATAAAAATATGAGGAGAATGACCACTTAATTGTAAGTTTGTGCTTGCGTTGTCGACATGATTATAATTCCAGGTAGGTGGTGAAGTTGTTTGTCCTTTTGTCGATTATAGATTATCAAGAAGCATGATTCTTTTTATTTATTTGTTCTAATGAGCTATTACTTGAGGCTTGCTACTGCTATCTATTAACTGAATATTTGACTCTAACAGAGTTGATGGGACCAATTTATTACTTTACTCTAATAGAGTTTATGGGACCCATCTATAAGTGGGTCCAAACTATTTCAGTTTTTTTTTCAATTGCGGTGGGTAATGAAATATATGAACTAATAGATCACTTCTTGTTTTCATTTAGTTTACAATTTTAGGTATTAATGCTAGGGCAAGGCCAGTGTCTGCTCTTTGCGTTCATGGTTTAACCTTGAAGTGTTTTGCAAGGAACTTATATGGACTTGATTATCCCATTAAATGCTTTTTACACTAAATTTGAGAGTTCACGATTCAGTTTCTATCATGTTTCTAGGAGCATGGGGTTTTCCATATAAATGATGTTTCAGAACTTGAGTGGCTATGTTTTTTAATTATGATCTCGCATTTTCTACCCTTAGCTCTGCTCTTGATTTTACCTCGAATATGATTTAAGACAACATAGGATGGTGACGACAAAAATATTCGTTTAATTTCATGTGCGGGTACCCTCTCCTCTCATTTTTGTTTCTCTTTTTTGTTTTTTTTTCTAACTAGTTTAGTAGGGTTTTTAGCGATGTGTGAAAACTAGGAGTTTTTTTTCTATTGTGTTAACTCTGCATGCATGTTTTTCTAGGGCCCCAAGTTGTCAAGGAACATTTATGGAATGCAACTTAGCTGGAGTGTTTGATTCATTACCTCACTTGTTTCTTTTATCTACTTGTGTCTTCCTGTTGGAATGCATCATACATGGTGCAATTAGCCACTTCATTGCGAAAAACTTAGGCCTCTCTTCCTCATGTTTTTTATGGTAATATTTGCATCATTACTTTGGTGTAGGATCACTTATTTTAAACCCTTTTCGGATGCATTTCTTGGTGTGGGCGGCCTGAGACTCAACATTTGCAGAAATCAGCCATCCCTCTCTACATTTTCACTCCTTTTCTGGTTCAACCTTTGTAGGTTTGTATGAATTGAAATTGTTGATCTCGAGACAGTCTCTTACTCTTTGGTTGGGCTGTAGTGATTCTTGTATAATAGTTCTTCATTTTGATGTATAAGCATATACCTTGTTGGCTATTCCTCATCTGGTCATGTTTTCTTCATACATATTGTATTTTTCCATAGACCAATCCCTTGGGTTCTTACAATTAAATACATACCGGGTAAAAGAGTGCTCTTTTGACTTTTGACTTTTGTTGTTATTTGTGTGGTCCGTTGCAGCTTGTACTTCAACCATGCTTTGATTGTTTTTCTTCTTCTTGAAGGATTAAGTTATTTGTTTCCAAGGGTAATTAAATGATGAAGGTACCCACAACTTTTCAAGCACCAAAAGACTTGTCCTTAAATTTTATACGATTATTATCAGATTAAGGTATGTTTGTGACTTGTCCTTTCATTTTATATGATTATTATCAGATAAAGGTATGTTTGTGCATTTTTGCAAGGAGATCCTACCAAGTGTTATAAGAAAAGAATGAACTAAGAGAAGCATGGTGTTTATTAGTTAAATAGAGTTTAATGATGTTAACATGAAAACTATTCGTTCGGCTATTGTTTGTTCTACATTATATAATTCAACTTGTTACAATTGATTTTCGAGGATGATGATTTTCAGCACAACTTGATCTGTCATTTTGATGAAAGCTTATAGTTTGAACTTCTTACATCAAGTCTAAATTTTTCTCCCCCTCCATGTTTTTTTTTTTGTACAGGTTATGACTTGTTATTTTTATTTAATTTATGAACTGATATTGATCTTGTTTCATTATGGTTTCATGAAGACTCGCATGGAGTAAGATTGTCATATTGATAGGTTTTTTTCTTTGTTGCATTCCGTCTAATGGATGAAAATTTCGAGAACTTAGTGGGTGAGTTTATTTGATCATTTTGCAAGGGTCCTAGAAGAGTTCTAAGTTGTAAGGAACATTCAAGGGGCTTCAGGTTTGTTTTGAGTGTTTAATTCATTACATGCTCCTTTTCTTTCTTTGCTTTGTATCATTCTGTCTTGCATTAAAATTCTGAGTATTGTTACAAGATAATCAACCCGAGCTCTGTTAAGAGCTTATTTTAAATTATCCCCCAATTGTTCTCTAGTCTTCACATATTCCAAACCTCGCTGTTTTTTTTCGTGGATAATATGACGGTCAATTTTAATGTGCATAGTTTGTACATTCGATGGAGACACAACATTTTGCTTTTTACTTTTCCAGGAAACCAAATTGTCTATAGCAAAGACACAATAACTTGATGTGGATCTTCTATCTGCCTTGGAACCTGCCCAAGGTGCATCTGAAAACATTTAATGAGTTTGTCCATGTTTATTTCTTCTATCTACATCTTTTTGTATCTCATTTATCTCGACTAATAGGAACATGTGGAGTGCATATCAATCCTTCTACTTTTTATATATAAAATGCATGTCCACTTCCACTTGTTTAGTTATGTCATGTTGCCTGGATTGTGAGCTACCTAAACACAAATTTATTGTCACAGTACAACGTCATTGTCGCATCCCATGTGATCCTTAAATCTTCAGGGCCATTGCTCTAAACTCTACTTTTAGACGTGATCTTGACACAATATTATGCTTCTTTTTTCTCCACGTCACAAGTTTTCCTCCTAGTAGAGTACAATAACTTGAAGTTGACCTTTTATAAGTTAAAGCACTAGCATAACCTGCATTTGTATAAAATTTGTAGAGGCACTAGAATTCCTTTGTGAGGTGTAGACTTTAAATATCTAAGAGTCTAGCTACATTGTTTTTATCTTCTATCAAATTTTATCTCCATTGTTTTTATTTCTTATTTTTGTGTTTGCAAGTTTTTTTATTAATATTTTCCCATGATTTTATCCCTTAAAATTAAATTTATGGAAAGTTAAATTTATTAATTGAGGTAGGTCAAGAATTCCAAGACTTACAAATTTTAGAGATTAGACTAGTTTGCTTTGCTTTTTTTCCTTTTTTTAAGATGGTGTTTTCTTATATATTTTTCATTCTTTTCTTTATTTTTTTATTTTTTTTATTTTTTTATGATTTTCCTTCTATTGGGCTAGGTCTCTAAAAATTTTGGTTTCAATTTCACCCTCTAATATTTCTAATATGTAAATTATTTATCAATCTATAAATAGTTTTTGTAGTGTTTAATAAAATTTTAAAAGGAAAAGGCTACAATGACATTGGTGGCTTAGAATTAGGTATAAATGAATAAAGGGTATTATAATAATTGTATAAACTTTGTAAATATAAATAAAAAAGAAATAAATAAAGAGAGAGGTATGAAATTTAAGAGAGTGAATCAAGAGGAGAGAAAGAAAGGAGAACAAGAATAAGAGAAATGAGGGAAGGAGAAACAAAGTAGAAGAAATAAATTGTTAAGATAATGTTTATGTTTTAATATGTATAAATGTGGTTATTAGTTAAGATTTTGATTTTATTGATAATTAGGGATTGAAAATTTTGTTTTGGATTTAATTGATGAATTGATTGAGATGTTAATGATTAATTGTGTTTGGTAATGGTTTAATTGATTAGATTGTAGATGATTTTAAGGCTAATTGATGTGTTAGGTGTGAAACAATATTTGGAAATTTTGAAAAATCTTTGCTGGAAATCTGGAAAGTAGGCTGACGGATGATGAAATTTCAGTTTGATCCCTCATTTTGTGGAAATTACAGTTTAGCACCTGAAAGCTGGATCACAGTTTGGTCATTGGAATTATAACAAAATGTAAATAGTTGTGGCTTAATTATAAGGAAAGATGGGTAAAATTAATACATTTAAAAGAAATAGGGCCTAAGTGCAAATTAGAGAAATTAAGGGGTATAAATATTTGTCCTTTTCTCTTCAATGTCAACACCAACTGTTCAAGGTGGGAGGGATTTTTTTTTAGTTTTCTTTCAAAATTAAGAAAAATTACATAGAAAAAGAGAGATTAAGTGTTATCAAAACATTCATACATCAAAAACACAAGAATTAGGAGTATTATTGGAAGAAGATATTGGGGGAAAGGAGCGAGGGCCAACGAGAATCTGGAGAAAGGTTGGAATGCTAGTTCAAGGTGGGAGGGATTTTTTTTATTTTTCTTTCAAAATTAAGAAAAATTACATAGAAAAAGAGAGATTAAGTGTTATCAAAACATTCATACATCAAAAACACAAGAATTAGGAGTATTAGTGGAAGAAGATATTGGGGGAAAGGAGCGAGGGCCAACGAGAATCTGGAGAAAGGTTGGAATGCTAGTAAATTCTAAAAAAAAAGTCATGAATTGACTAATTGGACATGTTAAAGGAAAAGAAACAAGTCATATTTGAAAATAGAAATTTATGAATTGTATCCTTGAATAAGGATAATTTACGTGAGTTATCTGTATTTGCAGGAGGAACCACGGGTGTGGTGCAACAATAGTAACAAGGGACCACAAGTAGAGCATCCACAATAGACAAGTGATCCATACCTACACTTTTATATATGATTTCCATGATTTAATATGTGATTTATGCATAACATGAATTAGTGCTTGTGAAATGTAGATATATCAGTAAATATGTCTAATGCATACATGTCAAAGAAAACAATTTATGGCATAAGCTGCCTGGTTAAGGAAGATTCGCTAATATAGACATTATGAAATGTATGGAACTTGACATTGACTATCGTACATTTAGTGTATGTTAGGATCCCAGGTATTGGGATCGCCATAAATGACTGGCTAACATTCAGTGTATGTCTGGACCCTGGGGATAGGGATCACTATGCACGGGCTAACATACATTTAGTGTATGTTATAATTTTTGGAAGGAATTGTTGCACATCTACTAACATACATTTGGGGTATGTTAGGGTCCTGGGAAGAGAATTGTCTGATATCTTACCCGTGGAATGATGAGGATATCATGATATTGGTATCGGCTATGTGTAAGAGGAAAGTAGTTATGATTGATTTTATACAATCTTAAATGGAAGATACTATGGTTTTTAGTAGTGGAACAAACAAGAGTTTCAATGGAAAGAATTAAGGAGAAATTAATGGAATACGAATGCAAACTTATTTTTATCTAAATTGGTTGACTAATCTTACTACTATACTTATTATGATATATATGTTGTATTATTATGTATTTCATGGAATCCTATCATGTATGCGTGTTTATCTTATTTAATTTTCTATAATGATATTTATTGTTCAGTGTGTGTATTGAGACCCAAGATGATTGGGTCATGATTGAGTTAAGAAATATTAGATATCGATTTGTATTTGATGTTTTATCCCGTATAAAAGGGATGTTGCAATTCCATTTTTGATCGCTCAGCTCTTCTTCAAATCATAATGATATAATTGTGGGAAATCTCTTTGACGATGGCTCAGAGCAAAATATTGGCACACAACACAAGGAGCTTGCCATAACAGACATATCATTTGAAGTTTAATCAACAGTTGTTTCATCAAGTTCTTCGATACCTCCATCCAAACCCCAACTCTAAGAAACATTACTCCATAGAGTTCATTGCTGCTAACTCCTTGGATGCAACTCTCTAAGAAATCCCAACAAAACTTTATCATGGTCTTTTTACTAGAACAAAAAGGCAATTTCTATTTTATTCCAGTATTACAAATTATAGCCCTATTACTCTTACATTCCACCATTTATGATGTTCATTCATGTTTGATTTGTTTACTCTACTTTTGACTTAATGTCTTGTTGGTGACACCTTTTCCTTTCACCGTTGGCATTGAAGTTCCTCAAAACACATTAGAGGAGCACAATATCTCATCCAACTTATCTACATCTCAGCCACTTTATAAACCACCTTAGCCTCCTATAAAAAAAGAGGCACGTCTTCATTGCATTGGCAAGTTCGGTTCTTTGCTTGAATAGCTTCCTTTTGTCCTGCCTCTACAACTGCTTAAACATAAAAAAAGGTACTCTTGTGTTCCTTTCTTCAGTAAGGTACACAATCCATTAACTTTTTAAAATTCTTATCATTTCTTTAAATGTGCCTTCCTTTTATTTTTCCTCTCATCAATTAGCAACCTCTTTGCATGTATCCATTTATATCATAGCATTTGCATTGAGAGTAGTTTGAATACAACCTTCACAGGTGGCTGGGATCACTCTTTTAGCACTTAACACTACCATTATAAATTTTTTTCTTACACAAACGTTAGCTCCCACACCTCCTTGCTAATTGTTATGGCTGCATTTTTAATCCATCTAGTTTCTCTATCTCTAGCAAAGCATTAGATGCATTTAATAGCCTTTTTAAGCAATTGAATGACTACAGGAGCCCCGAGTCTTCCAAGGCCTTTTAAAATATAAACAAGGTTGACTTTGTTTATCTTTATTTCCTCATTAATGGGTTATGATGACGGGAAATAGACTAGTCAAACAGAATGATTGTTGATTGTGGCATTCATAGACAAGCAAGTTATGGATACATTTTATGGATTAAGATTTGACTTATTTGGGTGAGAAACAAGGTTGGTCAATGGTTCATTTATCAGTGGATTGTTGGATATGGTACTCTCTTCACCTCAGCTAAGAAGATTTACAATTCCAAACATAAGCTAATGAAATTGTGTTTTGAATATGCTCTTTAAGGGCCTGTTTGAGAGTGCGGTTGCGGTAGCTTTTGAAAGTGCTTTTCGTGCCGAAATGTATCAAAATGATGTTTTTTTTTATTTTTTAAAAATCATTTTTGATATCAGCACATCAAAATGATCTAAAAACACCAAAACATATTCATTTAAAATGCAAAAAAAAAATCAAATTTCGGCCAAAAGCAGGTTGGATCACACAGCCAAACAGGCTTTAATACTAACATAATGGAGTAAGAGTGTTGTGGAAGTGCTTTGTGCATAATGCTTTTGACACCTCTCACAACTTTGTTTTCTTTCTATTTTGTTTACTTGCCTAATATGATTTGTAAATAATAATATAAGATCATTTTGATTTTGAACTTCATCTTTTGCATTCTTTTCTAGGGTACCCAATGCGCTATTTTTTTACCACTATAATTTTGAAATAAATATTAAAATGCCCCTGTATGAAAATATGGTCTTGGATAATTTAAGAACACTCTTGACACAACTTAATTGAACTAATGTGTGTGTGTGTGTGTGTGTGTGTGTGTGTCTATATATATATATATATATATATATATATATATATATATATATATATATATATATATATATATTTTGCTTGATTTATTTCTCATTTTTGTATCTCATTTAAGATGTCGACTATTAGGTACATCTGGAGTGCATATCAATTTGTTTTTACTTTTTTATATATAAAATGTATGTCCACTTCAACGTGTTTAGTTCTGTCATGTTGCACTGGATGGTGAGCTACCTAAACACAAATTTATTATCACAATACAATGTTATTGGCGCATCCCACTTGATCCTTAAATCTTTAGGGCCATTGCTCTAAACTCTACTTTTAGACTTGATCTTGACATGACATTATGCTTCTTTTTTCTCCATGTCACAAGTTTTCCTCCCAGTAGAGTACAATAACATGAACCTAACCTTTTATAAGTTACAACCCTAACATAACCTACCTTTGTATAAAATTCAAGTTTGAGATTCTCAAGTTTGAGTACAATAACATGAACCTAACCTCTTATAAGTTACAGCCCTAACATAACCTACCTTTGCCAGGTGTAGACTTTAAATATCTAATAGTTTAGCAAGATTGTTTTTATCTTTTGTCAAATTTTATCTCCATTGTTTTTGTTACTTATTTTTGTGTTTGCAGGTTTTTTTATTAATACTTTCCCATCATTTTATCCCCTAAAATTAAATTTATTAATTGAGTTAGGTCAAGATTTTCATGACTTTGGTATAGGATCACTTATTTTAAACCCTTTTCGGATAACCTCCAACCCCAAGCGCACAACCCCGATAACCCCGAACTGCGAAACCCCAAACCGCCAAAACCCAAACCCGAAACCCAGAACCCGAGTGTATGATCAACATGTTCAGCTCCTTGGTTTGCATCATTCTCCCCCTCTTGAGAAGGATTTGTCCTCAAATCATCACCTACATCAAATGGAGATAAATCAAAAACGTTAAAGCTTGCACTAACACCATACTCACCTGGTAAGTCAAGTTTGTAGGCATTATCGTTGATGCGTTCCACTACTTGAAATGGTTCGTCACCTCGAGGTAAGAGTTTTGAATGTCGTTTTTGCTGGAAATCGTTCCTTCCTTAAGTGCAACCAAACCCAATCGCCTGGTTCAAACACTACCTTCTTGCGTCCCTTATTGGCTTGTTGGACATATTGTTTAGTCCTCCTTTCAATGTTGAGTCGTGCCTTTTCATGAATCATCTTTACAAATTCTGCCTTCGTTTTGCCATCCAAGTTTACACGTTCACTCACAGGTAAAGAAGTTAAATCCAAAGGTGACAAAGGGTTAAAGCCATAAACCATTTCAAATGGTGAAAACTTAGTTGCAGAATGTATACTTCTATTATAAGCAAATTCAACATGTGACAAACAATCTTCCCATGTTTTCAAGCTCTTTTTAATTATAACACGTAACAAAGAAGACTTGTAAGGCATATGAATTAAAATGTAGCCAAGGTATGAGATATTAAGGGTTTTTTTTTTATCATCAACTACTTCAATTTGTTTGAAGCCAATATAAAGCTCCGTAACCCCGAACGGCGAAACCCTGCACCGCAAAACCCCGACCCGAAACCTCGAACCGGAAACCCCGTACCTCGAAAACCCTGACCCCCGAACCCCGAATCGCAAAACCCCGAACCACGAAACCCCAAACAGCGAAACCCCGAACAACAAAACACCGAACCCGAAACCCCAAAACGCGAAACCCAGACCCCGAAACCCCGAACCGCGAAAACCTGAACCCCCGACCCTGAAACCGAGAACCCGAAACCCCGAACCGTTAAAGCAAGAACCCAAACCACGAACCGTGAAACCGCGAAACCCGAACCCGAAACCCCGAACCCGGAACACCCAACCCTAATAACCCCGACCACGAAACCCCGAACCTCGAAAACAGGAAGACAAAACCCCGAACCGCGAAACCCGAAACCCCGAGTCCGAAACCGCGAACCTCGAAAACCCCGAACACAAAGCCCCAAACCTCGAAACCCCGAACCACGAAATCTAGAACCCAGAACCCGAAACCGTGAACCTCAAAACCCCGAACCTCTAAACCCCGAACACGAAGCCCCAAACCTCGAAACCCCGAACCACGAAATCTAGAACCCAGAACCCGAAACCGCGAACCTCAAAACCCCGAACCTCTAAACCCCGAACCCCAAACATGAAACCCCGAACCTCGAAAACTGAACCAGCAACCCCGTACCTCGAAAACCCCGAACCTCAAAAACCCGAATCTGATACCCGGAACCGCGAAACACACACCCCGTAACCCCAAACCGGAAAACCCGTACCTCGAAAACCCCGAACCCCGAACCCCGAACCTTGAAGACCCCGAACCTGTAACCCCGAACCCCAAACCCTGAACCGCGAAGACCCCGAACCGCGAAACCCCGAACCAGCAACCCCGTACCTCGAAAACCCCGAACCTCGAACCCCGAACACGCAACCCTGAACTATGAAAGCCCTAACCCGAAACCCTGTACCCCGAAACCTTGAACCCCGAAACCCCGAACCGCGAAACCTCGAAAACCTTGAACCTCGAAAACCTTGAACCTCAAAAACCCGAACCTGTAACCCCGTGCACCGAAACCCCGAACCCCAAACCCAGAACCGCGAAACCCTGAACGTGAAACGCCGAACAACGAAACCCTGAACACGAAACACCGAACGGCGAAACACCGACCCTGAAACCCCGAACCGCGAAACCCCGACCCGCGAAAACCCAAACCCGTAACCCCGTACACCTGAAACCCCGAACGGCGAAACCCAGAACCGGAAACCCGGAACGACGAAACCCGGAACCGGAAACCCCGAACGGCGAAACCCGGAACCGGAAACCCCGAACGGCGAAACCATGAACCGCGAAACCCCGACCCCGAAACCCCTAACCAGAAACCTCGTACCTTGAAAACCCTAACCCCCGAACCCCGAACCTGAAACCCCAAACCGGTAAACCCCGACACCCGAATCCCAAATGCATAACCCCGAAAACCACGAACCCCGAACGCGAAACCCCGAACGTTGAAAACCCTAACCCCGAACCCCATACCCCGAAAACTTTGAAACCCGAAACCCCGAACCGCGAAACCTCGAAAACCCCGAACCCCGAAACACCGAACCGCAAAACCTCGAAAACCCTGAAACACCGAACCACGAAACCTCGAAAACCCCGAACCCCAAACCCTCAACCCGAAACCTCGAAACCCCGAAACCGCAACCCCGAACCTGAAACCGCGAAACCCCGAACCGTTAAACATCGAAACCCCGAACCCCCGACCCTGAAACCCCGAACCGTGAAACATCGAAACCCCGAACCCCCGACCCTGAAACCCCGAACCGCGAAACCCCTAACGGCAAAACCCGGAACCGCGAAACCCTGACACCGAAACCCCAAACTGGAAACCCCGTACCCCGAAAACCCTGACCCCCGAACCCCGAACCTGAAACCCTGAACCACGAAACCCCGAACCCTGAACCCCAAACGCACAACCCCATAACCCTGACCCCCGAACCCCGAACATGAAACCCTGAACCGCGAAACCCCGAACCCAGAACCCTGAACCCCAAACGCACAACCCCGAAAACCCCAAACCCTGAACCCCAAACGCACAACCCCGAAAACCCCGATCCCTAAACGCACAACCCCAAAACCAAGAACCCCGTACGCGCAACCCCGAACTTTGAAAACCCTAACCCTAAACCCCGTACCCCGAAAACCTTGAACCCCGAAACACCGAACCGCGAAACCTCGAAAATCCCGAACCTCGAAAACCCGAACCCGTAACCCCGTACACTGAAACCCCGAACCCCAAACCGCGAAGACCCCGAACCGTGAAACCCTGAACGCGAAACGCCGAACACCGAAACGCTGAACAGTGAAACCCCAACCCCGAAACCCCGAAGAGCGAAATCCGGAACTGCGAAACCCCGACCCCGAAACCCCAAACCGCGAAACCACGAAGCGGAAACCCCGAACACGAAACCTCGAACCGCGAAACCCCGACCCCGAAACCCCGAACCACAAAACCTAGAACCCAGAACCCGAAACCGCGAAAATGCGAAACCGCGAACCTCTAAACCCCGAACCCCAAACACGAAACCCCGAACCTCGAAAACTGAACCAGCAACCCCGTACCTCGAAAACCCCGAACCTCGAAAACCCAAACCGCGAAACCCCGACACCCGAAAACCCCGTACCGCGAAAACCCTGACCCCCGAACCCCCGAACCCGAAACCCCAGACCTGGAACCACGAACCGCGAAACCCCGACCCTCGAACCCCAAACGCACAACCCCGAAAACCCCGAACCCCGAACGCGCAACCCCGAACTTTCAAAACCCTAACCCGAAACCCCGTAGCCCGAAAACCTTGAACCCTGAAACCCCGAACCGCAAAACCTCGAAAACCTTGAACCTCAAAAACCCGAACCCGTAACCCCGTAAACCGAAACCCCGAACCCCAAACCCGGAACCGTGAAACCCCGACCCCGAAACCCCGAACCGCGAAACCCCAAATAGCGAAACCCGGAACCGCGATACCCCGACCCCGAAACCCCGAACCGCGAAACCCCGAACCGAGAAACCCCCACCCCGAAACCCCGAACCGCGAAACCCCGAACCAGCAACTTCGTACCTCGAAAACCCCGAACCTCGAAAACCCGAACCCGTAACCCCGTACACCGAAACCCCGAGCCCCCAACCCTGAACCACGAAACCCTGAAAGCGAAATGCCGAACAATGAAACCCCGAGCCTGAAACCCCGAACCGCAAAACCTCAAACCAGAAACCCAAAAATGGAGAAACCCTGAATCGCGAAACCCCGAACCTTGAACCGCGAAACGCGTAACAACGAAACCCGGAACCGCAAAACCCCGACCTGAAACCCCGAACCGCGAAACCTCGACCCCGAAACCCCGTACCGCGAAAACCCTGACCCCTGAACCCCCGACCCCTAAACCTCGGACATGAAACCGAGAATCCGAAACCCCGTACCGCGAAACCCCCGACCCCTGAACCCCCGACCCCTAAACCTCGGACATGAAACCGAGAACCCGAAACCGAGAACCCAAACCACGAATCGTGAAACCGCGAAACCCGAACCTCTAAACCACGAACCCGGAACGCCCAACCCTAATAACCCCGACCACGAAACCCCGAACCTCAAAAACAGGAAGACGAAACCCCGAACCGCAAAACTCGAAACCCCGAGTCTGAAACCGCGAACCTCGAAAACCCCAAACCCCAAACGCGAAACCCCCAACCTCGAAACCCCGAACCACGAAAGCTAGAACCCAAAACCCCGAACCTCTAAACCCCGAACCCCAAACATGAAACCTCGAACCTCGAAAACCTGAACCCGTAACCCCGAACCCGCAACCCGCAACCCCGAACCCGCACCCCGAAACCACAAAACCCCGAACCGTGAAACCGAGAACCCTAGAACCCCGGACCGGGAAACCCCGAACCGTGAAACCCCAGATCACGAAACCCCGACCATGAAACCCGGAACCGCGAAACCCCGAACCCATAACCCCAAACCGGAAACCCCGTACCTCGAAAACCCTGACCCCCGAACCCCGAACCCGTAACCCCAAACCCCCAGCCCTGAACTGCGAAGACCACGAACCACGAAACCCCGAACGGCGAAACCCCGAACAACGAAACACCAAACCCGAAACCCCGAACCGCGAAGACCCCCAACCCCGAACGGTGAACCCCGAAACCCCGAAACCCCGAACTGCGAACCCCCGAACCCGAACCCCTGAACGGTGAAACCCCAGAACCGCGAAGCCCCGACCCCGAAACCCCGAACCACGAAACCCGAATCCGAAAACCCAGTACCGCGAAAACCCTGACCCCCCGAACCGTGAAACCCTGACCCCGAAACCCCGAACCTCGAACACCCGATCCCGTACACCGAATCCCTGAACCCCACACCCAGAAACGCGAAGGCCCCGAACCGGAAACCCCGAACCTCGAAAACTGAATCAGCAACCCCGTACCTCGAAAACCCCAAACCTCAAAAACCCGAATCTGAAACGCGGACCGCGAAACCCCGACCCCGTAACCCGGAATCGCGAAACCCCGACCCCGTAACCCCAAACCGGAAACCCCGTACCTCGAAAACCCTGAACCCCGAACCCCGAACCGCGAAGACCCCGAACCCCAAACAACGAACCCCCGAACCGTGAACCCCCAAACTCGAAACCCTGAACCGCGAAGCCCCGACCCCGAAACCCAGGAACGCGAACCCTAGAACCCGAAACCCCGAACCACGAAACCTAGAACCCAGAACCCGAAACCGCAAAACCGCGAACCTCAAAACCTTGAACCTCTAAACCACGAACCCCAAACATGAAACCCCGAAATTCGAAAACTGAACCAGCAACCCCGTACCTTGAAAACCCTGAACCTCGAAAACCCGAACCTGAAACCCGGACCGCGAAACCCCGACCCTGAAACCCGGAACTGTGAAACCCCGACCCCGTAACCCCCAACCGGAAACCCCATACCTCGAAAACCCTGAACCCCGAACCGCGAACCGCGAAGACTCCGAACCCGTAACCCTAAACCCTGAACCGCGAAGACCCCCAACCACGAAACCCCGAACGGCGAAACCCCGAACAACGAACCCCCGAACCGCGAAACCCTGAACGCGAAACCCCGAACCGCGAAGCCCCGACCCCGAAACCCCGAACAACGAAACCCAGAACTGCGAAGCCCCATCCCCGAAACCCCGAAAACCCCATACCGCGATAACCCTGACCCCCCGAACTTGGAAAACCCGCACCCGGAACCACGTACACCGAAACCCCGAGCCCCCAACCTTGAACCGCGAAGACCCCGAACCACGAAACCCTGAAAGCGAAACGCCGAACAATGAAACCCCGAACCGGAAACCCCGAACCGCGAAACCCCGATCCCCGAACAACCGACCCCGACCCCGTAACCCCGAACCGCGAAATCCCGAACGGATAAACCCCGCAATCACGAAACCCTGACTCCGAAACCTTGAATCGCGAAACCCCGAACCGCGAAACCCAGAACCCCGAAAACCCCGTACCTCGAAAACTCGGACCTGAAACCGAGAACCCAAAACCATGAACCGTGAAACCGCGAAACCCCGAACCCGAAACCCCAAACCCGGAATGCCCAACCCTAATAACCCCGACCACGAAACCCCGAACCTCGAAAACAGGAAGACGAAACCCCAAACCGTGAACCCCAAAACCCCGAGCCTGAAACCGCGAACCTCGAAAACCCTGAACCCCGAACGCGAAACCCCGAACCTCAAAACCCCGAACCACGAAACCTAGAACCCAGAACCCGAAACCACGAACAGCGCAAACCGGAATGGCGAAACCCGGACCCTGAAACCCCGAACGGCGAAACCCCAAACACTGAAACACCGAACCCGAAACCCCGAACCGCGAAACCCCGAAACCCGAAAACCCTGTACCGCAAAAACCCTGACCCCCGAACCCCAGACCCCGAAACCCCAGACCTGAAACCCCGAACCGCGAAACCCCGAACCCCTAACGCACAACCCCGAAAACCACGAACCTCGAACGCGCAACCCCGAACTTTAAAATTCTAACCCAAAACCCCAAACCGCGAAACCTCGAAAACCCCGAACCTCGAAAACCCGAACCCGTAACCCCGTACACCGAAACCCTGAACACCAAACCCTGAACCGCGAACACCCCAAACCGCGAAACCCTGAACGTGAAACACCGAACACCGAAACCCTGAACCGCGAAACCCCGAATAGGGAAACCCGGAACCGCGAAACCTTGAATAGCGAAACCCGGAACCGCGAAACCCCGAAGATCGAAACCCGGAACAACGAAACCCCGACCCTGAAACCCCGAACCGGGAAACCCCGAACCCCTGAAACCCCGAACCGGGAAACCCCGAAACGGCGAAACCCCGAACACCGAAACACCAAACCCGAAACCCCGAACCGCGAAACCTTGAAACCCGAAAACCCCGTACCGTGAAAACCCTGACCCCCGAACCGCGAAACCTGGAACGGCGAAACTTGGAACCGCGAAACCCCGACCTCGAAACCCCGAACCTCGAAAACCCTGACACCCGAACCCCCGAACCGCGAAACCCCAACCGCGAAACCCCAAACCACGAAACCCCTAACCAGCAACCCCGTATATATATTAAGGTTGACTTAGTTTGTCGTTGCCGATTTCGTGACGGGGCAGAAAATCGTAATGGGATACGACCAACGTCAATATTCCGTAATTAATTTGCAACGAGTTGAACTTACAAAAACTCAAGAAATAAATTAAAAGATGAATAAAACAAGTTGGGAGAGGGGTGAAATTGAATAAATGAAATGTTTATGATTTAAATTATAAGAAGAGAAGTGGTGGGGTAAAAAGAAAACATTTAAAGATTTTGGGGGGCCTTAGTGCAATAAGAGAAATTGAGGAGTATAAATACCCCTCTTTTTCTCATTTCCAGCAATGGTGAGGGAGAAAGAGAAGGAGATTGTGGGATTTTTCTTGCTAAATTAAGGAAGAATTTCGAAATAAAGTGAGATTGAGGGTTACTAAAACCTTCAAACATAAAAAAACCCAAGGATTGGGAGCATTATTGGAAAAAAGAAAGTGGAAGAAAAGAAGGAGTGTTTTGGCCAACACTTGAAGGAAGAAAGAGAGGAGAGGAGGATATTTTGATTCCACAAGCTATTAGGATCTTGAACCCCTCTTGGTATGGTGTTTCTTTTATGCATTTAAAAGATTCTTTACTTTATTACCTTATGGCTAAGTTGCATGACTCTTGTTTATGAATTTTGGGTTAGGGTTCTTGAATAAAATTTGGGGGAAATGTGAAATTATGTATAATTGATGGATGTGGCATGAAATAGGATGTGAATGTTGTGTAATGAATGGTTGAGCATGAAAAGAATGAGGGAAGTCTTGTTTCCCAAGGCCAATTTTCGGCCAAATGCATGTGTAACAGAAATTAACAACTGGACAGTTTCATGTTGTGACTTTGGGAGAGAATTTGAGTGGTAAAACAAAGGAATTAGGGTCGGGTTCCTTCATAGCAGTTGTAGTTCTGGATGTCTACTATCCAAGGAAATTTGTTTCACTTGATTTGGAATTTTATAACTCTAGTTAAGGGCCACCAAAACGTGACTGTGCAGGATGGATTCTGCAGAATCAGCAGGTCTGTCAAGTTTGAGATGCATTTAGTAAATCTTGGGGACAGAACTGGGTTTTATTCCCTTCATAAGAGTTGTATCCCTATATGTTATCTTTCTAACAAGATAAATTTTGTACAAAACGGAGTTCTATAACTCCAGTTAGGGGGAAAAATCTGGGCAGAGGTCGAAATTCGACCTCTGCTGACAATTTGAAAAAAAAGGGGGAAAAGAGGTGGGAGGTCGCAAAAGGATGTAGTGAGATGCATTAAAGGAAAAAGAAACAAGTTACCTTTGAAAATGGGTGTTTATAAGGATATTTTTACTGGCAAAGTTATAAAAAGAATAACTAATGTAAAGGCATATTAAATTGTTTCGGTGGGGTTGTTACAACGTGTATGGTGTGTGTTTGTTGCCAAATTGATGTGTATTTTGCTAAGAATTGCATGAATGCTTCGGCTGAAATTATTGAAGGGTTTTGTATGCTGAAATAAATGATTTCAGTGTGAGTTATAGGCTGAAAAATTCATGTGTTAGGTGCTGGAAAATATGTGTGTGTAGGCTGGAAATTCATGTGTTTATAGGCTGGAAATTCATGTGTTTAGGTGCTGGAAAATATGTGTGTGTTGGCTGGAAATTCATGTGTTTATAGGCTGAAACTTCATGTGTTTAGGTGCTGGAAAATATGTGTGTGTTGGCTAGAAATTCATGTGTTTATAGGCTGAAAATTCATGTGATATGTGCTGGAAATTCATGTATATATAGGCTGAAATGCATGCTGTTTTTATGCTGGAATTGATGTATATTTGGCTAAAAGTTGTTGAAAGATTTCGAGTAAAAATGTATGGGTTCAACTTGTGAATTATGATGGAAGATTTTGTGTGTTGCACTGAAAATCTATGCTGAAATTCATGGGTATTTTTCTGAAAATTTGCATGTGTGTTTGGACTGGAATTCGGTTGAAGAATTGTGTGCCGAATTGTGTATTTTGCGGCATATGAAATTATGAACTTTTGAAATGAGTACAGTGACAGATGTAGGCCGAAAATGCAAGTGTACTGATTATGACCCTTGATGTCGCAGGTGGTGCGGCTGGGATAGGATCATCGTCACGACAAGCACAACCCACTAGCGGAACAGGTAAGCGAACCTTACATTCTCTTTCTTTCATTGTATAAGGAATAACTGTGATGTGAAAATTGCCCTATTGTGATGGAGTTAATCATAAACGGAAAAATATTGAATGTCGATAAAAGATTGATTAGCTTCGGCTAATGGCATCCGAAGGGATGACCGGGATAAAAGATTGATTAGCTTCGGCTAATAGCATCCGAAGGGATGGCCGGGATAAAAGATTGATTAGCTTTGGCTAATGGCATCCGAAGGGATGGCCGGGATAAAAGATTGATTAGCTTCGGCTAATGGCATCCGAAGGGATGGCCGGGATAAAAGAATGATTAGCTTCGGCTAATGGCATCCGAAGGGATGGCCGGGATGAAAGATTGATTAGCTTCGGCTAATGGCATCCGAAGGATGGCCGGGTCAAACTAATGATTAGCTTCGGCTAATGGCATCCGAAGGATGGCCGGGTCAAACTAAGGATTTTCTTCGGCAAATGGCATCCGAAGGGATGGCCGGGATAAGGATTTATTAACTTTGGTTAATGACACCCGAAGGGTTGGCCGAGTCTAAGATTATAGATGTTAGGAAAGAATGGTATAATTACAAACATTTTAAGCTTCAAGTGTTAGACTGAACGATCATTAATATTATTATTAGCGCTAGGTAATTTCTCTCTTTTAAGTGTTTATACTGCTGCAGGAATGCCACACCCACGAGACGTCTAAGGAGCCCATTACATGGGAGCTTACTTTTGCAAAGAATCGTGTAGATAAAATTTTGATCACAATGTATTTTGTATGAAGTAATGTAATGAATGTTTAACTTTCTTTAGACCCTTTTGTGTAAATGCTATAATGGCTTATTGTAGGATAGGAATATAAACCATGTCTATGTTATATATTTTAAGTATGATATTGTAAATCATGAAATCATAAAACTATGCCTTATGTTGTGTCACTTTTAAATTAAATATTACTCGTGTAAATGGTGTTAAAATGTTAAGAGGTGATCGGGCCTGTTGATTCTAGGAACCATGCGCATAGAACAATATATATATATATATAAAAAAAAAATCCGGGTTGTTACAGTTGGTATCAGAGCACCTGGTCTTGATCCTGAGGATCAATGATGATTACATTGCTATGATGAATTTCAGGATGGTACGCGACCAACAAGGGACTCGAATGGAACCGCCCTCCTTCGAAAGGAGGGGCGGGAACCAAGGTGCCCAAGGTTGGCAAGATGAAGATCCCTTAGATGATACGGCATCTTATGCTCCGATGATATTATCCAAAATCTTACAGGGGGGAAACATTTTTCTCTAAGAACTCATGCTTGATCAAAACCCGAAAACCATTAGAAATTCCAACACTGGCATTGTGTAAAGGATATATTTTTACTCATTTCAAGGCCAAAAGGTTCAAATTTTGATCAAGAAAAGAAGGTTTTTTTTTTAGGGTTCAATATTTTGAATTAGCTGGGTGCATCATCAGATTATATGGAGGAGGTGGGTCCAAGTAGTAAGGGTGAAGTTGATGACATGGATATGGACGAGGATTTAATGGACACAACTAACTTAAATGAATTGGGGAGAGAAACTTTGCAAAGTTTCTGTAAGAAGGAAGCGTCTTTGTTTTTTTTGACGAGTATGGTCTCATCAGTCACCAAATCAACTCATATAATGCTTTTATCAACAGTGGACTCCAGAGGGTCTTTGATTCATTTGGTGAGGTTGCTGTTGAGCCTGGATATGATACATCAAAGCAGAAGGATGGTGAATGGAGACGTGCATCAGTTAGACTTGGAAAGGTCGCCCTTAATCGACCAAGCTTTTGGGGTGGTACTTCAAGTGATGCCGAGCATAATATGGTTTTCAGGCATGCCAGGCTTCAGAATATGACATATTCAGCGAGAATAAAAATTCATGTTAATGTTCAGGTATACACACAAACTGTTGGTAGAAGTGACAAGTGCAAAACAGGGATAGACAAAGTTGTTCAAAAGAATGTTGTACATACTGAAAATAGGGAAATCATTATTGGAAGGATGCTTGTTATGGTGAAGTCTTACCTTGCTAGCTGACAACAGTTAAAAAGGGGGATTGTGATTTTGATCAAGGAGGCTATTTTTTTTTATCAAAGGCGTAGAAAAGGTGTTCATTGCACAAGAGCAAATTTGTATGAATAGACTTTGGATTTCAAATAGTCAGGGCTGGACTGTTTCATACAATTCTGAAGTTAAGAGGAACAGGTTGATTGTTAGACTAATGGAGCTCACTAAATTGGAATACATTAAAGGAGAAAAGAAAGACCTTTGTGTGTACTTCTTGTCGATAGAGATCCCTATATGGATATTGTTTTTGCCCTTGGTGTAAGGTCAGACAAAGAAGTGATAGATTTGATTGATTATGCCAGCAATGATGCCAGCATTGTGAATATTTTCTTTGCCTAAATTCATGATGCTGATGTGAAATGCGAGCATTTTCGTAGGGAGAACAAAGCACTTGATTTTGTGGATATAATGTTAAGAAATACCATATTTCCCACCAAAAGAATCTATTGAAGACGCCATTAGTGCATATCTGTTCCTAGGCTTAATAGCCACAGGCACAAGGCTCGTTTTCTTGGATATATGGTGAAGTGTCTATTGGAGGCCTATACTGGCCACAGGAAATGTGACAATAGGGATAGTTTTAGAAACAAGAGGTTCGAGTTGGCTAGCGAGTTGCTTGAACGAGAACTAAAAGTGCATGTTTCACATGCACTGAGGTGCATGACCAAGGCTTTGCAGAGAGACCTATATGGAGACCGTGATGTGCACCCAATTGAACACTAATTAGATGCTTCAATAGTGACCAATGGTTTGACGAGAGCATTCTCAACTAGGGCATGATGTCATCCTTTTAAGTGGATGGAAAGGGTTTACGTAGTTGTGGGAAATCTTGGACGTGCAAATCCACTGCAGACAATGATAGATCTGCGGAAAACAAGGCAACAAGTTCTGTACATGAGAAAGGTTGGACATGCCAGATACACGCACCCTTCTCATTGGGGTAGGGTATGCTTTCTCTCTACTCCAGATGGTGAAAACTGCGGCATTGTAAAATAAATAAATAAAAAAATTGGCTGTCACTGGAGTTGTCAGTACCAATATATCAGAGTCTCTAGTTGATGAATTGTTTGATAGTGGGATGGAGAAACTGGGTGATGATACTTACACTAAACTGGATGGGAAGCATAAAGTGTTTCTAAATGGTGAATGGGTTGGAGTTTGCAAATATTCTTGGTTGTTGTTGGCGAGCTAAGAAGCATACGACACAGGAGATAATTGCCCTATTAGGTGGAAATCAGAAAGGGATGAACAACAGGGAGAAGTGCACATATTTTCTGATGCTGGAAGGATCTTACGCCCTCTTATAGTTGTTGAGAACTTGGATAAAATTAAAGCATTTAAGGGGGGAAATTACATCTTCGCATCTCTTCGGGACAAGGGGATTATTGAGTTTATTGGCACTCAAAAGGAAGAGGACTATTGTACTGCATGGGGCATCAGATTTCTTTTAGAGGATATTGCGGGGAAGCAATCTATGAAGTATACACACTGTGAACTTGACATGTCCTTTTTGTTAGGTTTGAGTTGTGGAATTATCCCCTTGCCAATCATGATCATGCACGAAGGGTCCTGTACCATGCTCAAAAACATTCTCAACAGGCTATTGGGTTTTCCACAACAAATCCCAACATCAGAGTTGACACCTTGTCTCACCAATTGCATTACCCCCAACGGCCTTTATTTCGGACAATGATTTCTGATTGTCTCTGTAAACCTGGATACCCATTTGGTCATAATGCAGTGTTGCCAAAGCCAGAGTTGTTAAATGGTCAGAATGCTATAGTGGCAGTTAATGTTCATCTGGGTTACAACCAAGAAGATTCATTGGTAATGAAGCGTGCTTCTTTAGGGCATGGTATGTTTCGCTCTGAGCACATTAGAAGCTACAAGGTGGAAGTGGATAACAAGGAGCTAACCGACAAGAGGCGGAAGTCTGAGGATTCTATTACTTTTGGGAAAATACAAAGCAAAATTGGACGGGTTGACAGCCTTGATGATGATGGATCTTCTTTTATTGGTGCTAATATGCAAAGTGGTGATATTGTGATAGGGACTTTGTGCAGAATCTGGGACAGATCACAGGGTAAAGCTGAAGCACACAGAAAAGGGGCATGGTCCAGAAAGAGGTATTGTCATCTAATGACGAGGGAAAGAATTTTGCTGTGGTGTCTTGGAGACAGGTACAAAAAAAAAGAGTTAAATAGTAACATAAAGACAGTTCTGTTTGTTTGAATGCACGTGCAGTTTCTGAATGGCCACCTATATGCTCACACATGCATGTCTCCCTGGTAAAAATGTAAGGTCTGGTTCTGTGAAACACATGTAGTATGCAAAGAGCTCTTAATGGTGTTTGAAATTGCTTTCCTCTAGACCTGTTTTATAGAATTTATGGTTAGGGAATGCTACTGGGGCTGGCTTTCCTAGGGTGGATGCCCTTGGTCCATTTGAACCAAATGTACATGCGTGTGAGTGGGTGTGTTTCACATTTCCTGTTGTTGGTTATGCTCTTCAATTGCTGATGCAGGTTCGATCTCCTTGTCTTGGAGACAAGTTTCTCAAGCATGCATGGGCAAAAGGGTGTTCTGGTTTTTTTTTGGAGTCTCAGGAAAACTTCCCTTTCACAATTCAAGGTGTGTTCCTGATATTGTAATAAACCCACATGCATTTTCATCACGTCAAGCTAACAGGTACGGAGTGTGAAACCCTTAAATTTCGAGGGTGAAATTCATATTAAAGGGGGGGAGAATGTAAACACCCAAGAAAAAAAAATATAAATATATATATATATATATATATATATATATATATATATATATATATATATATATATATATATATATATATATTAAGGTTGACTTAGTTTGTCGTTGCCGATTTCATGACGGGGCAGAAAATCGTAATGGGATACGACCAACGTCAATATTCTGTAATTAATTTGCAACTAGTTGAACTTACAAAAACTCAAGGAATAAATTAAAAGATGAATAAAACAAGTTGGGAGAGGGGTGAAATTGAATAAATGAAATGTTTATGATTTAAATTATAAGAAGAGAAGTGGTGGGGTAAAAAGAAAACATTTAAAGATTTTGGGGGGCCTTGGTGCAATAAGAGAAATTGAGGAGTATAAATACCCCTCATTTTCTCATTTCCAGCAATGGTGAGGGAGAAAGAGAAGGAGATTGTGGGATTTTTCTTGCTAAATTAAGGAAGAATTTCGAAATAAATTGAGATTGAGGGTTATTAAAACCTTCAAACATAAAAAAGCCCAAGGATTGGGAGCATTATTGGAAAAAAGAAAGTGGAAGAAAAGAAGGAGTGTTTTGGCCGACACTTGAAGGAAGAAAGAGAGGAGAGGAGGATATTTTGATTCCACAAGCTATTAGGATCTTGAACCCCTCTTGGTATGGTGTTTCTTTTATGCATTTAAAAGATTCTTTACTTTATTACCTTATGGCTAAGTTGCATGACTCTTCTTTATGAATTTTGGGTTAGGGTTCTTGAATAAAATTTGGGGGAAATGTGAAATTGTGTATAATTGATGGATGTGGCATGAAATAGGATGTGAATGTTGTGTAATGAATGGTTGAGCATGAAAAGAATGGGGGAAGTCTTGTTTCCCAAGGCCAATTTTCGGCCAAATGCATGTGTAACAGAAATTAACAACTGGACAGTTTCATGTTGTGACTTTGGGAGAGAATTTGAGTGGTAAAACAAAGGAATTAGGGTCGGGTTCCTTCATAGGAGTTGTATTTATGGATGTCTACTATCCAAGGAAATTTGTTTCACTTGATTTGGAATTTTATAACTCTAGTTAAGGGCCACCAAAACGTGACTGTGCAGGATGGATTCTGCAGAATCAGCAGGTCTGTCAAGTTTGAGATGCATTTAGTAAATCTTGGGGACAGAACTGGGTTCTATTCCCTTGATAAGAGTTGTATCCCTATATGTTATCTTTCTAAAAAGATAAATTTTGTACAAAACGGAGTTCTATAACTCCAGTTATGGGGAAAAATCTGGGCAGAGGTCGAAATCCGACCTCTGCTGACAGTTTGAAAAAAAAGGGGGAAAAGAGGTGGGAGGTCGCAAAACGATGTAGTGAGATGCATTAAAGGAAAAAGAAACAAGTTACATTTGAAAATGGGTGTTTATAAGGATATTTTTAATGGCAAAGTTATAAAAAGAATAACAAATGTAAAGGCATATTAAATTGTATCGGTGGGGTTGTTACAACGTGTATTGTGTGCGTTTGTTGCCAAATTGATGTGTATTTTGCTAAGAATTGCATGAATGTTTCGGCTGAAATTATTGAAGGATTTTGTATGCCGAAATAAATGATTTCAGTGTGAGTTATAGGCTGAAAAATTCATGTGTTAGGTGCTGGAAAATATGTGTGTGTTGGCTGGAAATTCATGTGTTTATAGGCTGAAACTTCATGTGTTTAGGTGCTGGAAAATATGTGTGTGTTGGCTGGAAACTTCTTGTGATGAAATTGAATCTGGTTTGCATTAAGCATCCTAGGCCTTATAGATTGCAATGGTTGAGTAGATGTGGTGAAGTGAATGTTACTAAGCAAGTATTGATTGTGTTTTCTATTGGAAAGTATTCTGATGAGGCTATGTGTGATGTGGTCCTAATGCAAGCTATTCCCTTACCATTGGGGCATCCATGGAAATTTGAAAGATGATTCATGATTGGTTTAGACATATGTTCAATATTATAAAGGATGGTAAAACATCACTCATGTACCTTTGACTCCAAAACAAGTCTATGATGATCAAATCAACTTAAAACAGGAATGTGAGGTATGAAGAGTGAAAACTCCTATGAAGACAATGGTGAGAGAAGACCATCAGATTTGACTAAAATTATATCATTAATTAAACTGGTTAAGAGTTGAACTCCATCAACAATTGTGGTAAAACCTGATAACAATGATGGTTTAGAACTCCAAGATCATATAGACAAGATTGGTTGAGCCTTGACTTGACACCTAACCAGATGAAAACCAAGACTGCAAGGGATTAAAACACCACACCAAGAAAACTTGAGAATCTCTCAATAATCAAGGTGATAAGTTTTGTTGTTTAAACACCACAAGATTAACTTGATAAGGTCTAAGAGTTATTTTAAGAATGAAGAGGAATATAAGACCTCACAATAATGATAAATTTCTGAAAACATAATCTGCCTATTCAATTCACAATACTCCTCTATATACTTGGAACAACCCTCCAAGAATAGGAAAAGTCATAACTAAAGTTTTAAAACAACACAATGACGTGGACAAGCCAAGAAACACCAGCAAGAACCCACTGCATGTTCCAAATGGTCTAATGACTCGGTCTAAGATAAAGACATTGAAAGAGGCATTGAATGCATTTGTTTTGAAGGTTTCTATAAAGTCAAAATTGTAAGGTCCATTGGAGTATTAAGAGGAGACAGTAGTACATCTTATCCATGTACAAGATGGGTCCACTACAACCTTATTTGGTCCATGAAGTGAGGACAACAAAGAGGATAAGAGAATCCTAATACAACTTTGAAATAACATGGGTGACTACCTTTTCCTTTTGTTTCTATGATAAGTGGCTGGATGGAAGGCTATAAATAAGCCTTATATCAGCTCTATAATATTTTACTTCCTTCTCTTATCATGGCAAAACATGAATTTAATATTATGGACTTTATTAAATTTTATTATCTACAACGCAAGACTTGTTTGGACTTAATTAATACTTTGTTATCAGCTAGATTCAAGGCTTGTCTGGATTAAGTTATGAGCTTTTCAATTTAGGGTTTTTGGTCAGTTTTGAGTGGACCTCATTTAAGTCCACATAAGGGGTCCATCAGGGTTAATTTTTTAAGAACTATATAAACTCATGTAAGCTGAATTTCAGCAGGGATTGATGAATATTATTTCTATTTTTTTTAGTTTTACGTGTGAGAGTGATTCTTGCATTCTTTAGTTCTTGAATGAACTGAATCTGATTTATCAAAGATTAGTCGGCTCCGTGACATCATTCTACTCATTCCCAATAGTGTCAATGCCTTGGGGCATGTTTGCATTGTGTCACACTCCTATTAGACCTATTTCGGCTTCCAGGATCAAATCTCAATCTTGATTGTGGGTTGAGTGACCACGTGATCACGAGGTTTGCATCACACAAACATCAACATAAAAAAGTCCCCATGTTCTTAGGCCTTTTAGACTTATAAAGGCAAACATAAATAGTTAAATGACTAAATTCAATGTATTTAACATAGCCATTCAAGACCAAGTTTATTCCTCTATTTAATATCCTTGGAACTCAACAGATTCATGCCCTTTAATGGTCAGACCATGCTGGTAATGTTTTTGTATGCTAATTATTAGCCTCTTCAATTGCTTTGATGACATGGACTAAGCCTTGATTATTATTTGAGTCAATCTTGGTCTTTTTAGAATCAACCCCAAATCTCTTGCATTAGCCCATTTAGTGTTTCCTTGAAATGTTTGGTTGTAAGTCTTGTAATTGGACCACTTGGAAGTGACAAAGCATCTTGTACAAATTCAAATTTAGCCTCATTCCCAAGTGTATGGTCAACATGTCTAACTCCTTGGTTTGCATCATTCTACCCCCTCTTGAGAAGGATTTGTCCTGAAATCATCATCTACATCAAAAGGAGACAAATCAGAAACATTAAAGCTTACACTAACACCATACTCACTTAGTAAGTTAAGCTTGTAGGCATTATCATTGATGTGTTCTCCTACTTTAAATGGTCTATCACCCCGAGGTAGGAGTTTTGAACGTTGTTTCTCTGAAACGTGTTCCTTCCTTAAGAACTATTAAAACTCATGTAACCTAAATTTTAGCAGCCATTGATGAATTTTAATTCTGAACTTTTCAGTTTACGTGTGAGAGTGATTCTTGCATTATTTATTTCTTGAATGAATTGAATCCGACTTATCGAAGATTATCTGGCTTCGTGGCGTCATTCTACTAATTCCAATAGTTCTGGTGCCTTAGGGCAGGTTTCCATTGTGTCACACTACTATCAGACCTATTTCGGCTTTCCGGGATCAAATCCCATTCTTGGTTATGGGTTGCGTGACCACGTGATTATGAGGTTCACATCATTTTGGCCACTCTTGGATTGATTTAACCTTTTCCTCATCCACCTCAATTCCTTTCTTACTAACAACAAAACCAAGAAACACAAGTTTCTCCATGCAAAAGGTGCACTTCTTAAGATTAGCAAACAACTTTTGTTTCCTTAGAATTCCAGACATATTTCAAATGCATTACATGTTCTCTCAAGTATTTGCTATAAATTAGATTTCATCGAAGTACATAATGACAAATCTATCAATAAATACACACAAAACATGGTTCATCAAATGAATAAATGTGCTTGCAGCATTAGTTAAACCACTCATACAAACCATGCAATTCATCCAGCATATAATCTAATCTAAGAATGGGATGACAATACTTTACCGTCATGTTGTTGCTAGCTCGACAATCAACACACATATTCCATGTTCCATCCTTCTTAGAAACTAATAGCACCGAAACCACACAAGGACTCATGCTTTCACGCACATATCCTTCTCCAATAATTCACCTACTTGCCTCTAAAGTTCCTTGGTCTCCTCGGGATTACTCCTATAAGCAGGTCGGTATGGAATTGATGTACCTTGTATGAAATCAATTTGATGTTCAATCCCTCGGATTGGAGGTAATCCATAAGGTACTTCTTCGGGAAGGACATCTTCAAACCCTTGTAGAAGAGAATCAATATTGCTCGACAAAACACTAACAAGATCATTAATACATAAAAGAGCCTCCTTGTACATGAGTACAATAAGGGGCTGGTGTGAAAATAATGCTCTCTTGATCTCACTTTTTTTGTAATGTAACTGAAATTTTCCTCTTTTGCTCTCACTATGGCTGAAATCCCTTCTCTTTCTTTTTGTCTATGATCAATGTAACTGAAATTTCGGCCTTCACTTCTTTTTCTTTCTTTTGTTTTTTTATCTTTGTAACTTTAATTGGTCCTCCCTGACCTATTCTAGATTCAATGGAACAAGAATAATAGGTTGCCTTTTATGAGTGAGAGAATTTCTATTTGTGAATCCAATATGCATAACCCTCAGAACATACTGTCGTGGTTTTCCCAACAATAAATGGCATGAATGCATAGGAACCACATCACAAAGCATCTCCTCCTGATATTTACCAATGGATAATGCCACCAATACTTATCTTGTCACCTTGATTTTGCCACATTCATTCAGCCACTGAAGCCGGTAAGGGTGAGGATATTTCAAGGTAAAGGCCAATTTCTCCACCAAATAAGTGTTGGCTACATTTCTACAACTCTCCCTCATTTCATTTTGGAGTTGTCTTCCACGGGCTGGTGGTAGCCATAGGTTGTCCCCTTCTAGCCAATCCCTTTCGTTTGAAGTGTTCTTACACTTTTATGGCTTGATGCACCATATTTGTCAACTCAACATAGTGTTGCATCTCCACTATATCTACAACCTCGCGATTCAAACTATGCAAGAACCTAGCCATAGTGGCTTCCCGGTCCTCTTCCACTTTAGCCCAGATCAAAGCTATCTCCATCTCCTTGTAATATTCTTCCACACTCTTGGAACCTTGATTTAACATCTGCAACTTTTGATAAAATCCCCTATAATAGTAGTTGGGTACAAAACGTTTCCTCATAAGCATTTTCATCTCCTCCCTAGTGTGCATGAGTGGCTCTCTATTCCTTCTCCTATTAATCAGTAATTGCTCCCACCAAACAGTGGCATAATTGGTGAATTCAATTGCAACTAACTTAACCTTCTTTATCTCCAAGTAGTTAGCGACAATCAAACACCATCTCCATTTTAGTTTCCCACTCCAAATAAACTTCAAGATCACTTTTACCTTGAAAAAATGGGATTTTAATCTTTATAGTTCCTAAATCATTATCCCTCCTAGCCCTACCCATCCTAGCTTCTCGATTCCCATTCCCACGCTCAAACCTGCCCCGGTTCAAATATGGCTCATCAAATTCCTTTGACTCTGCCTCTTCCTCAACATTCTGCCATAGAACACGCCCACCTTGCTGCCTATTGGGGATGTCTTGTTGTTTTCCCCTAGGAGCCTCTGCTTCCACCCTGTCCAATGTTTCATGAATAGGTTCTAATTTAGCCCTCAACATATGCCTCATCTTCCCTAACAATGCTTGCATTTGGAGGTTAAAAACTGCAGGTTGTCAACTTCTTCGGTTGTATCTTCTTGATTATTGGACATATTTAAAATCTGAAAAACAAGGATAAAATCCTCACAAGCACTCCCTAACGTGTTTCACTCAAGAATTGATACACTTGAACTAGTGTTTTCACTCTAAACGACTTTTATCCTCTTATGGTCTCACACTCTTGCCTTTTTTTTTACTCTTTTGTGTCTTCTTTAGTTCTTAATCGAACTTCCATAAACTAACTTAAAATAATCCACTACAATTCAAAAATGAGAAACAACCAAAACTAATTAAAAGGTCAAGAACTTGAATAATGTGAGAAACAAGATTGAAAAGAAGTTTTCTTACTGGAATCGTGTATTTTTCTTCTCTTTGTTTTGATGATTTGTTTTCTATAGCAGGGAACAGTAAATAAATAAAACGATAATGAAAGATAGTCTTATCTTAGAACCAAAGCTCTAATACCAAATGATATGAATTCCATCAACAATTGTGATGAAATGTAATAACAATGATAGTTTAGAAGCCCAAGATCATGTAGACAAGTTTGGTTGAGCCTTGTCCCAGATGAAAACCAAGACTATAGAGGATTGAAACGTCACACCAAGAAAACCTAAGAATCTTTCAAGGTGATAAGTTTGATTGTTTGAATGCCACAAGATTAACTTGATAAGCTCTAAGAGTTCTTTTAAGAACGAAGAGGAACATAAAACCTCACAATAATGATAATTTTCTGAAAACATAATCTTTCAATTCAATTCGAAATACCCATGTATATTTTTGGAACAACCCTCCAATAATAAGAAAAGTCATACCTAAAGCTTTAAAACAACACAAACAACAACATAAACAAGTCCCCATGTTAGACTTCTAGAGGCAACCATAAATAGCTAAATGACTAAATTCAATATATTTAACATAACCATTTAAGACAAAGTTAATTCCTCTATTTAATATCCTTGGAACTCAACAGATTCATGCATTTTGATGGTCAAACCATGCTGGTAACATTTTTGTATGCTAATTATTAGCCTCTTCAATTGCTTTGATGAGGTTGACTAAGCCTTGATTAGTATTTGAGTCCATCTTGGTATTTTAAGAATCAACCCAAATCTCTTGGATTAGCCCATTTAGTGCTTCCTTGAAACGTTTTGGTGTAAGTTTTGTAATTGGACCACTTCGAAGTGACATAGCGTCTTGTGGAAATTCATCCTCATTCCCAAGTATATGATCACCATGTGCAGCTCCTTGATTTGCATCATGATTTATGATGGGTTTAGACATATGTTCAATATTGTAAAGGATGGGAAAACCATCACTCTTATACTTTTTTTCTCCAAAACAAGTCTATGCTGATCAAATGAAATTAAAAAGGGAATGTGAGGTATGATGATGCGAACCTCGTGATCACATGGTCACACAACCCACAATCAAGATTAAGAACTGATCCTGGAAAGACAAAATAAGTCTAATAAGAGTGTGACACAGTGGAAACCTGCTCCAAGGCACTAACACTATTGGAATTAGTAGAACGACGCCATAAAGTCAGCTAATCTTTGATAAGTCAGATTCAGTTTGTTCAAGAACTAAAGAAGCAAGAATCACTCTCACACATAAAACTAAAAATTTCATAATGAATATACATCAGTGGCTCCAAAAATTAGCTTATATGAGTTTAAATAGTTTTTGAAAAATTAACCGTAATGGACCCTTTATATGGACTTAAAAACTAACCCAAAACCCTGAGTTGGAAAGCCCATGACTTAATTCAAACAAGCCTTGGATCCTAGCTGAAAATAAAGTATTAATTAAGCCCAAACAAGCCTTGGGTTGTAGCTAACAAAATTAAATAAAGCCCATAATATTAAATCCATGTTCTGCCATGAGAAGAGAAGTAAAATTTTATAGAGTTGATATAAGTCTTATTTATAGCCTTCCATCCAGCCCCTTAATCCTAGAAATAAAAGGAAAAGGTAGCCACCAATGTTATTTCCAAGTTGTAGTAGGTTTCTTCTGTTTCCTTTGCTATCCTCACTTCATTACCCAAATAAGTATTGGACCCATATGCATATGGATTAGAAGTAGGGTCTCCTCTTGATACTCCAATGAACCTTGCAATTGTGATTTGGTTGAAAACTTCAAAACCAATGATTCAATGCCTCTTTTAATGTCTTTGTCTTAGACCGAGTCATTGGACCATTTGGAACATGTAATGGGTCCTTGTTGGTGTTTTTGGGTAGGTCTACATCAGGGAGTGCTTGTGAGGATTCTAACCCTGTTTTGCAGATTTTAAATGTCTAATAATCAAGAAGATATAATTGAAAAGTTTAACAACCTGCAATTTCGAACCTCCAAATGCAAGCGTTGTTAGGGGAGATGAGGCGTATGTTTGAGCCATATTTGAATCGGGGCAGGTTTGAGCGTGGGAATGGGAATCGAGAAGCTAGGATGGGTAGGCCTAGGAGGGATAATGATATAAGAAATATAAAGATTAAAATCTCATCTTTTCAAGGTAAAAGTGATCCTGAAGTTTATTTGGAGTGGGAAACTAAAATGGAGATGGTGTTTAATTGTCACAACTACTCGGAGATAAAGAAGGTTAAGTTGGCTACAATTGAATTCATCGATTATGCCATTGTTTGGTGGGATCAATTAATGATTAATAGGATAAGGAATAAAGAGTCACTCGTGGACACTTTGGAGGAGATAAAAATGCTTATGAGAAAGCATTTTGTACCTACCCACTATTATTCTTTTGAACAACAGCAGATACGACTTCTCCCATACTTACCATTCCATGACCTTTCAGTTTGAAAGTTTTTTTGGTAGTGCACAACTCCTTCAAAAATTTAGCATACTTAGGAATTTGCTTGATAGCATCAATCAAAGGAATGTTGAGTTCCACTTTATTGAAAACCTCTAAGATCTCTTTTACTTTGTCTTCTTTCTTAGTCATAAAAGAGCTCACAGGAAAGGGTGGAATTGTTTTAAAATTAGAATTCATTGAGTGAGGAGTTACCTTTGGAGTGGTTGTCGTTGTCTTAGTTTGTGAAGGAGGAGTAGGTTTTTTCTTGCTACTCAATTCAGTTTCTATCTCTTCTTATTCCTCCATCTCAACTTGTTTTCTCCAAGTTCTTTCCCACTTCGCAGCATGATTGCACTAACATTCTCTTTTGGATTCAATGCTTGGGAGGGAAATTTTCCATTCATTTGTGTTTGCAGTTTGCCCACACCTGAAGCTATTTGTCCCATTTGCTTCTACAAGTTGTGAATACTTGACCTTGTTTCCTGTTGAAAAGACATGATGCAAGGTCATAGTGTTAGAAGTCAAAGTTTTCATCATCTCACGAAGTTGATCACTAGATGATGACCCCATAACATTGGAGTTGGTGAATATGATTAAGGGGTTGCATGTAAGCCTATAAATTAGCTTTGAATCAACTCTATAATATTTTACTTCTCTTCTTCTCATGATAGAACATGGACTTAATTTTATGGGTTTTATTTTATTTTGTTAGCTGCAACCCAAGGCTTGTTTAGGCTTAATTAATACTTTGTTTTCAACTATGATCGATGGCTTGTTCGGATCAAGTTATGGGCTTATCAATTTAGGGTTTTGGGTCAATTTTGAGTGGACCTCATATAAGTCCACATAAGGGGTCCAATAGGGTTTAATTTTTAAAGAACTATATAAAATCATGTTAGCTAAATTTGGCAGCCTTTGATGAATATTACTTTTGAATTTTTCAGTTTTAACATGTGAGAGTGATTTTTGCATTCCCCATTTCTTGAATGAACTAAATTTGATTTATCAAATATTAGTTGGCTTTGTGGCATCATTCTACTCATTTAAATAGTGTTGGTGCCTTAGAGCAAGTTTTCATTGTGTCACACTCCTATCAGACCTATTTCGGTTTTCCGGGATCACATCTTATTCTTGATTGTGGATTGCATGACTGATGCAACCATATTTTTTGATAATGTCATCCATATTTACCTAGTGTTTTGCATATGTTTTGTGTATAAAATGCCTTGATATTCTTTTTTTTATGTTTTGAAGGCATTTTTGGATGAAAGACGCAAAAAGGAGGTAATTGGAGCTGATTGATAGATTTGACCTTTAGTCGGTGTTTTGTGTAGAGCGGAAGCTCTAGAGATCAAAATGAAGTGATTCTAGTGACATTCAAAATCTAATGTCCATAAATATATGGAAAGCTAAGGAAAAATAAATAAAATAAGGAAAATCATGGAAATCGCAGCCTTCAAAGTCAAATCTTGCAATCTGCCGATATTGACCTTTGTCCATTCAAACTTTAATATCTCGTTCTATAGAAGTCTGATTGATGCAAAATCAATTTGCGTGGATTCAGTACTCAAAGACCTATAAACGCTCCAAAGTTCAGCTCAAAAAGATGTGATATGAAGGAGATATGAATTTTACAAGGGACAACTAAATTCTATCAACTTAAGGAAGGACTATTTTGTAAAATAGATACTAGGGTTTCTAAGCATATATAAAAGAAGAGAGGAGCAAGGAAGTTTCAGCCAGCAGCAAAGAAAACACAAATCTTCCTCCTCCAAACCCTAAATCATGTTTTCTTCCATCTTTTTATTTAGTTGTTCGATAAACATGCAAGGCTAGACTCTTTTGCTTGGTTGCAAGGATACGGAAACCTTCAGATTTCAAGAATTGTGAGATCTATTTTTACCTCAATTTTTCAGTTTATATGATGAATATGTTTGTTCTCTTATGCTTATTTTTCTATGATTGTTTATTTAATTGCTAAGAGCGGACTCGAAGTTATTATTGTAGACAATCGATTGCTAAGTTTGATATCAAAACCAGAGTTATGGTATATGAACTTATGAAGCAACTAAGTTAATAATTGTAGTGGATCTATGTTATTAATCTTAGGGAGAACATTCAATTGAACTAAACATATATTGCGGACAATTATGTTTCTTAATTGATCAATTTATCAAGATTTTAATTCTGATTTTTGTAGGTGGATGTTGATTTGCAACCAAGGTTTGCTTTATTGATAAATTTCAGTTTTATATAATTTTCGCTTAGTTTGCTTTAGCCTAGCCTAGACAACTTCCAACCCCCCCAATTGCATAACATATAGCACGAAAATCTGAACTAAATCGTCCTCGTGAGATCGACCCATTGCTTGCTCTATACTATCTTGTTTGATTTGTTTTAAGTTAGGGTAATTAATTTGTGTGACCGCGACATCGCAACAATGACCATGTGATTACAACGTTTACATCAGGTAAACTTTCAACCATTGATTCATCCTTGAAGCAACCTAACCTTTTCCCCAAATTAGATACCTAGGACTATCAGATTTGACAACTCGGGGCTACTTGAGATGCCATCTTTGGATGTCACTAAGGCAACGATGATGTCAAATTACCGACATTGACTATATCTCGATGTAGGCAAATATCATGTCGAATTTTTTAGTTTTACCTGTGAGAGTAATTCTTGTATTCTTTAGTTCTTGAACGAACTGTATCTGACTTATCGAATATTAGCTGGATTCGTGACGTCATTCTACTTATTCCAATATTGTTGGTGCCTTGGAGAAGGTTTCCTTTGTATCACACTCCTATCAAATCTATTTTGGCTTTTCAGGATGAGATCTCACTCTTGATTGAGATTTGTGTGATCAGGAGATTCGCATCACCATAACTCTGGTTTTGATAGCAAACTTAGCAATAGATTATTCACAATAACAACTTATAGATTGCTCTAGCAATTAAGATAAACAATCATAGAAAATATACGTAGAAAAACAAACATATTCATTCATCATATAAACTAAATATAAATAATAGAATAAATCTCACAATTCTTGAAATCCAAAGGTTTCTATATCATTACAACTAAGAAAAATAGTTTAGCCTTCTATATTTTTTGAACAACTACTATAAAAGATGAAATAATGCTTGAATTAGGGTTTTTGGGAGAGAGTATTTGTGTTTTTTTATTCCGGTTTGCCCCTCCCTCCTATTATTTCCTTTCTCTCTTTCTTTCTTTTTCATAACATAGGATACCTTAGTCCCTACTTCACAAAAGAGTCCTCCCTTAGATAGATAGTCTTACATTTAAATACTTCAATAATTACTTTACTAAAATTGAGAATTAACTTTGCATTAAATCTTCAATCTTTGACTTAGAGAAGCATCTGCCTTATCGAATATTAGCTGGCTTCATGGCGTCATTAAATCTTTGCATTAAATCTTCAATCTTTGACTTAGAGAAGCTAAATTACTGAAATAAAAACTTGAATGTCGGTTTAGATACTTTAGGATATAAGTTGGATATGTTTCTTCACAATACCTATTTGTTGGTAGAATTCATGTATCATATTAGAAAATTCATTTCTCTCTCGTCTGAGCTCGTTTTCTTCTGGAATTTGGTGCGTGAATAGGTCTTTGAGTCAGGAAACCAGTAAAAATGCATTTTCATAAAATGGATTTATGTAGATCATAATGGTCAATGGTCAGCACTAGTAGTATGCAAGATTTGACTTTGAAGGTCGCAATTTCCATGCTTTTTTTACTATTTTTCTTGCCATATATTTATAAAAGGATATGGATATTATCTTTCTAATGTTACTGTAATTATGTCATTTCGACCTGTATAGCTTAAGCTCTACACAAAACATTGTCTGAATGTCAAATATGTCAATCTCCTTCCATTTACTCCTTTTTGAATATTTAATCCAAAAGTACTTTCAAAACATAAAACAAAGAATATCAAAACATTTTTTATATAAAAGATAGACAAAATACTAGGTAAATGTGAATAAAACTATCGAATAATGTAGAAGATTAAAACCAAAGAGAAATTTAAATGCAAAATATAAAAAATGAAAATTTCTAAAAGGTATAACTTGATTTTCAAAGCATAAAAATGATACTAAGTAATATAAACCCTTAGGATAGCAATCATGAAACTCACAACAAAGTAGATAAACAATCCAAGAAAGCTGAAATTCAGGTTTGGATAGAAACCTTGACCTAAATATAACAATGTATCTAACAACCAAATGCATTGAAAATTGAACTTGAACATGTTGATTAAAAAGAAATCCAGATATCAAAAGTATTTGAAGATGCCACAATATTAATTATACATAAATAAATCAAATTTATTCTTTATCTCATCAAAGAGAAAAGTGTCGCATCACACAAAATACGAATTTATTTAAAACATCATGATTATTGAGTTTTGTAGTAAATAAAACATTATATAGTTCTCCTCAGTAACCCTACTAGACCCTTGTTGCAAACCAATAAGCCCAAGGTAATAATTAGCTAACACAAGCTTAATCACTAAAACAATCTTAAAACATTAATTTTGAGCCAAAAACAAACCCTAATGCAAAACATTGATTTTGTAAACTAAAATATAAACTCTAAATTGAATGTATGTATCAAATAATAAAATAAAACAATAAAAAAACCTTAAATAATTAGATTATTACAAAGAAACAATTCAACGGAAAAGTAATTTTCCATTAAATACTCTAGATTTTTTTTGCGTGGTTAAAATAAATAAAAAATCTTTGTAAGAATTTTAAAAAAAAAAAACATTGAGTCATTGTCATATTTGAAAACTATATTGTCACCAGATTATAGATTAGAAATATTTTTTATAAAAATGTTGTCAAGTATCATTATATTATGAGGAAAAAGAGTTATATCTAAATAGAAAGTTCACAATTAAAAAGTCAACAGGTAACAAAACTTGTATTGCATCTATTAATTTATATCGCAAGACCTTCTTGAACTCTGAGGAACCTGAAATTTTAACTTAATAAATACAATTAAAAGTTATTTTTGATAGTGTCAGACTGAACAGTAGATACAAGTATATTAGAATCCAAATTTCTTTATTCAGCATCGAATTATTTCAATTCACTTCAAAAGAATCTTAAGCAACACGTCCTTCGCTGTCAGAGCAATTCGGAGAAGATTAACGGATTCCTTTTGGGGAGAAATTCATGCCTTCCAGGATGTCATTCTTACAAGGCATGAATTTAATGGAAAAGGAATGAATTTAACATGTCAATCCCTTTCATAATGACCTCTTTTCTTTCGCATGTTCCTCATAAGACCATTCAACATGTCATAGATCTCTTTTGTCCTAGGAGATGAGCTGTCACCACAGTAGAAAACATCAATGCTATTCCCCACTTCAATCCAGCTGCATCCAGGACTCTTCTTTAAGCCTTTTTCTTTCATTGAAGCCCTCAAGTTTGCAGCCCTGTCCTGCAATTCATTTTCTCCATAAAGATTCAGAAGTTGAACATAATTGCTGCCCCTACTTGGTTCGATATCCAATAGCTTATGAGCTGCCAGCTTACCAAGCTCAACATTATGATGAACTCTGCATGAGCATAACAAAGATAGCCAAATGCTCCTGTCAGGTTCAATGGGCAAGTTTTTCACAAAAGCATAAGCATCATCCAGGCGTCCTGCACGGCCCAAGAGGTCAACAACATTTACATAATGCTCCAATCTTGGCTCAATCCCATGTTCCACTGTCATCAATCGAAACATTTTTAGCCCTTCCTCAATGAAACCACAATGGTTGCACGCTGTCAGAAGAGAAATGAAAGTAATATCATCAGGAGCAATTCCAAAACTTCTCATCTCATTAAATAATCTAATTGCTTTCAACCAATTCCCGTGTGATCCGCAACCAGCAATCATTATATTCCAGGTCACCAAGTTTGTCTGAAGCATGTTTTGAAAAATATGCTGGGCATATTTCATGAATCCACACTTGATATACATATCAATCAGAGCATTCTCTAGTTGAAGGTCAGATGGAATCCTCAGTCTTTTCATATACCCGTGCACTGCCTTTCCTCTAAGCAGTACTGCAACTGACGAAACAGCAACAAGGACACTTGTAATAGAGACAGAATCTGGAAACAAGCCATACTGTGCCATTTGAGAAAAAAGACTAATGGACAAGTCTGGGAGGCCATTCCTGCAATAGCAGGATATTATAGAATTCCAAGCTACAAGGTTCTTAAGTGGCATATCAGAAAATACGTTTCCAGACATATTTGGGAAATTAAATTTGGAGTACATATCTACCAGGGAACTTGCAACGAAAACATCCTGTTCCAACCCACTTTTAATAGCAAGTCCATGGATAGTGCAACCCAGATTGACATTCTCTAGTCCTGTACATGCACTCACAATGCTTGCCACAATATCAGAATCTGGTTTCTCCCCATATACTGTCATTGAGTTGTAAAATTCCAAAGCCTCCATATATTTCCTATTTTGGCAAAACCCTGATATCATGGAACCCCATGCAATTACATCCCTTCCTTTTATTGTGTTAAATATTGAATTAGCATCATCACTATTACCGCATTTTGAGTACATGGTCAACAGAGCACTCTGTAAAGCAACATTACTTTGAATCGGTCTTTTTACTAATTCTGCATGAATCAACCTACCAAAATCATATGAACCACCTAAACTGCAAGATGATAAAACATTTGTCGCTGTGAGAGAATCAGGTGGAATTTTAAGTAACTTCATTTGTTTGTAAATTTTCAAACCATCATAAGCGTATCCATTACCAACATATGCCGAGATCATTGCATTCCATAATTCAGTCTTTTTCACAGAAACCTGATCAAAAACATTTTCGGCATCTTCAACCAACTTGCACTTGGAATACATAGTCAATAGTGAAGTACAAACATAAGGGTCATTCTCAAAACCCAGCCTAACCACATCACAATGAACCTGCATGCCAAAACTAACAAATTCACCTCGACAACAAGCAGTTAGAGTACTAGCAAAGGATTCTGAAACAAGTTTGACTTTCTCATTCTTCGCTGACAAATATACTTCCAAGCTATTTTCCCACAAGCCAATCTCACAAAATCCTCCAATCATCACATTCCATGCTACCGCATTGCCCTTATCTTCCAAATCTTTGAACAAACGCCACGCATCCAGAGGTCTACCGCAACTAAAGTACATATCAATTAGTGCATTGTCCAAAAAAGGGTCAGCGTAAAACACGTTTCTAAAGCTATAACCATGAATTTGCTTCGCATAACCCAAATATCCATCAGACGCGCCAAGTAGAATACACAATGAGTAAGCATCAGGCCTAACACCAAATAATTGCATTCTACAAAATTGAGTTATACCCTCCTTTATATGTCCAAATCGAAAGTACCCACTAACTATAGAATTCCAAAACGTTACATCTTGGCCTAACACTTCACTCTCAGGCAGTTTATCAAACACGTTAACTGCATTTCCAAATGACCCACATTTAAAATAGAAGCTGATAAGTGAGGTAGTGATGTAAGGGTCAGAGTAGAAGAAGCCTTTGGTGATGATTGTAGAATGAATTGTTTTTCCATATTGAAGATTTGAAAGGACACCACAGGCCTTTAGAAGAGAAGGGTATGTGAACCTGGTAGCGTTTAGGGGATTTCTAGAGTAGAATTGCAAGGCATCTACATATTGTCCTTGTTGAATTAAAGTTAAGATTTTGTAATTGATCAAATCTGAGTGTGCTAGATTTGAAAGTTTGCGAGAAATCTGTCGAATGAAATACATGGAAGTATGGTCGGCCAACACAAAACAAACTAGTTCAGCAAGTAATACGAGGTAAATTTCTAAAATCCTGATTTGGGTTTTTCTATTTGGGAGTGGGCGTGGTTCGGGGGAATCTTGCATTTTTCATGGTATGCATGAACTTAATTTGTTTACCACTCACAGCCACCAAATATTTGAGTACAGTAATCCATTATATAAGAAAAATGTTATAAATTCTTTTTTTTTTATTAAATACCTTTGAATTTAGTTTCTTGAATTTCTATGACCTTTATTTTCTTCTCCTTCTCTCTTCTCTTTTAATTATGTTTTGATATTTATATTTTTTATGTTAATTATTTATTTTTTTTATAACAAAAAAATATTTGTTTACCATTATTGTATAAAAATTATATGATTTTACGAGGCATTTGATCAAACCTGATAAAATTAGATATAAGAATAAAACTCTGTTAAAATTAGAATAGACTCGTTAGAATCGGTTAGAATTGTAAATCCGAACCGGATTGACCTGATTTTACAATCTTCGGCTATCCGTTCTGTTAAGACTTATGTGTTCATTAATTTCCTTTTCCGTTTTCCCCAATTCTTCTTCTCACCTCACCTCGTCACTGTCCTCAAACTAGACTCATCAGTGTCCTCTCAAATCGTCGTCTCCTCTCATCCCTCAAATCATCCTCTCCTCTCAGCTCGTCCCCAGACTCTCACTGCCCTGAGAAACACTCCCCCGCCCGAGCTTATCAATATTTCCCTTCCCTTTTCTCACTAACCAAACATGGATTTGTCCACCAAATTCCACTCTACCTTCTTCACCGGCTCAACCTTTTCCGATCCTCAACAAAAACCCACTCTTTTTAAACCAAACCCATCTCTCTTATCCACTAAATACAACACTAATTCCTTCAATTTCCCTACCAGAAGATCGAATTCTAAAATCAAAGCACGCTTATCAATTGCCACGGTAGAAACATCTGGTGTTGACTCCAAAACTGACATTGAATCATTGTTTTGGAGCAATTCGGATGTTAACTGAGGTTAGTTAACTTAGTCTATGTATCAAACTCGTACGATTTATGGTTTATTGATTATTTATGGGTTATTGATTGAATGATTTATGGTTTCCTCGGTTACTGATTGAATGCTATATTTCGTTGCTGATCATGTTATATTTCTTGTTTAATTTTAACTACAAATGCTGAACTAGGTGACTGTTTTCTTGAATTTCATCTGGGTTGATTTACTGAAGCAAATTCATTTGCAATTACATTATAGGGGATGCTCTAAATCTTCACTAATAAGATATGGATCCAACTTCCAAAGACTATGAACCATTGACGGGGACTTGGTGATTTGTTGTGTTATACATCATTTATTAAACCTTCATTGTTACTGCCAAACTAAAAGGATCTTTAGAAATGCTGCTCTTTGCTTGTGTTTTGATGCTTTGTATTATGCTATGATTTCTTTTGCCAATGTTGTCGAGTTGATGTCGAGCGCACCTGGCAGTTTTTATCTCGTTTCTAAATGGATTGTAATGTCTTGTGTTGTAAAATGCAAGAGAAGCCAAAATATTGATGAGAAAGGGAATTTAATAATTGGACTGATATTACAGATAAAACTCTTATCTTGCATGCATGTATGGCGTGCACATATCAGAAACATTCTTCATGCTTTAGGCCCTCGCCTTACAGGTGACATCTCTCTTATTAAACTTCTTTTCAGCTTACTACGATAGACTGTGCATGCACAAACCCTGGAACAAAATGCATTCTGAGCCAGTTTATTCATCCTTGGCTGAAGATAGATATGAAAAGCAATGCATAAATCAACATGAGAAGAAACTCAGGCTTAAGGGGGCAGCTAAACCAAATGATTGAAAAAAGATATTGAACTTACCAAAGGAGCAGGTAGAAGATGAAGTCCAGTTTCATTAAAAAGCATCTTAAGGATTGCATGTAATATTGTTTAAAATCAAATACTGAATAATAAGTTTGAGAAAAAATTAACAAAAATCCATGTTAAAAGCTACACTTGAAAAACAAAAGTTAGGTCAAACATACTTCTGAAAAAAAGATTTCATCAATATCAGAATATTTATACATATAGCAAATGGATGAAGTTTAGTTTTCACAATAATATGGATATAAAAGTTATTTATAAAGTAATAATTCTTTGAAACTATTTATTTAGTCATTATAAAACAAAGTCAATTAAATAATTCATTGATTAATTATTTCTCATGCATTCATGTGGTGAATATATAAAGCACTATATTTTAACATTATTAAATATATCCTGAATAATAAATTTGGTCGTTAAATTGTATATTCTGTTATAGTTTTTTTAAATAAAAAAGACAATATTAATTAGGAATTAAAATATCTAATGAAATAAAAATAAAGTTCTTTTAAACTTCCTAGTCCTTAAATATTCACATTTTTATATGTTATTTTTCTTAATAAAACTATCCCTCAAATTGACAAAAAAACATTATTTTTTTTTAAAATAAAACATAAAATAGTAATACTTAAGAAATTTGAAAACCTATACAAAAAAAAAATCAATTATAAAAACATTATAAAGAAAATTTAAATAAATAAATAAATATAATTACAAAGAAAGAGAAGAACGAACCATTAAAAGAGTATTGGTGTACGAACTGCGTGGCATGACACACCTTGTAAACAAACATAGGCTAAGAAAGAAAGATTTTAACTTGGGCGGCCAAAGTTCAATAATTTCTCAATTTTTCTCCTAAACTAAACCAGTTAGACATTAACTAAAATATAAATGGTGTGGCCTTTTTACTGTTTCATGCACTGTAGATTGTGAGGTATTTTACTGTGGACTTCAATAGTGCACTGCCGGTTTTGTCCTTGGTGTTGTCGGGGCTTTGTGTTGGTGGCTGAGGGCTTTCTTGATTTTTCATTCTTTCTCTTAGTTAATTTCTGTGTGTTGTCTATTGTGGTTTCTTGGTTTCTTTTGTTGAAAGCAGTTAATTGAAACCTGCTTCTTGATGACGGTAAAAGTTCGGTTCATTGATCCCAGGCCATATCGTTGCACGATGGGCGGCTCGGAGTACAGACAGTTAGGGTTGGCGGTAAGGCTTAGAATTGGGGTTATCTCCAAATCAGTGAAAGAGATGGGAATAGAGAGAGAGAGTATAAACAGACAAGGTGATAACAGAGAGATCCTAAGGCGATAAACTTTAATTCTTTTTTTGTGTGTGCATTTGCTTTGAATTCCATTTCCTTTTGCTTTAAAATAGATATGATGGAGAGATTGGGGATTCGGTCGCCGGCGGAAATGGCGTTGGTAGGGTACGTGAGCTGGGAGGAGATGAACGTGTCAAAGGTGGAAGGAGAGAGGTGAAGTATTACCTGAAGAAAAACGACGGTGGAAAAGATCTGGATATATATTTTAAAAAAAATGAAGATAGCAAGCTTCAAGGACTACTGTTGTAGAGGACAATATATATGAAATTGTATAGAAAAAACAAATAATTCTTGATTCAAACCAATTTACTTTTCACGTTCGTTTGTAAAATTTGATTCAAGCCAATTTACTTTTCATGCGTTTGTGTAAAATATTCCTAATTCTTAAACTTGAAAAGAAAGCCAATGGTTAGCAAGTTAGTGAGACAAATGTATAGAAAACCAAAATATTAAAATTAGCTAAAATATAAAATGTGTCTATTTTGGTGTAGTGTTTTTTTACTGTATATATAGACACAGATTATTATAGATTATGATAAAAAAAAAATTAACTCTCAGAACTGAGGGTATTTTTAATATTTCAGGGGACATATATGGTGTTTTTGAATTTTTTGCACAGTAAAACTATTATTTTACTCCTGGATGCTGACAAAAGGACGCGGAATAGTGGTAGGGTGTTTTCAGTTTTTCACATATTTATATACAATTAAAATACAAACAGGCCCCGGAAAACACATATACGAAAGCCTGGACCCAGGGGTATTGTGGTACTTTCACCCCCCTGGTTTTTTGTGATTATCACCAGGTCCTTATTCTTTTGATTTTTGGTTTGTTTTTTGTTTCTTTAATTTTTTGGTATGTAGGTTTTAATCTGTTTTAATTTTGTTTTCCAATTGAGATTGATCATATATGTCCGAATATTTTTATTTGTTTCAATTCTGTCCTTCTATTAGAATTAATCATATATTTTATTTTTCGTTTCAACACTTATTCTTTGAATTTTTTATTTGGTATTAATTTCTTTTTTTGGGTCTTTTTTGGACAATATTTATTTTTTATCCATATTTATGCACCTATGCTTTTAGTTTTTGTCATTTTATTTTTTATTGGGATTTTATTTTTATTTGGTTCAATTATGAAATTTTAATTTATATTAGCGATCATTTTAAAATTAATATTTCTCTTTTTTCTCTTTATTCTTTTTTTTGTCATTTTTATCTCTTCTTTAGGTCAGATGATTTTATGATTTCATTATTTGCGCAATAATAATGATAATTTTAGTGATTATTTTATTTATTGTTTTTTTTGTAAAAATATTTAGGTTTTTTATTTTTTTTGGCAATTTAATGATTTTAATTGTTTGGAAATAATATTAATAATAATTTTAAGTGTTATAGTCATGATAATGATAGTAGCGTAGGGATGAATTTTCAATAATATTTTTTTTTTCTTTTGTAGATAGAAAATTAACTACTTATTTTTGTTATTTGATTATTGCAGGTGTTTTCATAATTTATATTTTGTTTGTCGTGTTTAATTTAAATTGGATTATAAAATGAATTAATCCTACTAAATAGATAAATTTATATCAATTTAAAATTTATATTTTTTATAAGAAACTTGCACTTCACATGAGTTTTGCTTAGATTTATTATTTTACCTAAATTTATATATAATAAAAAAATCTCATACAATTAATATTTTTTGCGTTGAAACAAATATGGTTTCGGCCGCGACGAGGCGCGGGTTAGTGGCTAGTATAGATATTTGTTGATCATTTGGATCCCCTTTATTTTTATCCAAAACCATTGTGTTTTTAGGGGGGGGGGTATACTTTGTGTCACCTACTATGTTAGATGATGTGTAGTCTTTTTTCTCATAATTTCTGTTATCAAATGTAAATATATTAAAAATCAAAGGAAAACAAAGCTAGAGAACTAGCGAAGAAAAGAATTTACAAGACCGAGATAAACTCGGAGAAAAACATGAAAAAAACTAGCGAAAGAGGGAACATGCTCCCTTAACAAAACTCAAAAGGCCTAAGCAAAAAACAAACAATAAACCCAAGGCCCAGCCTAAAGAGAGAGATCTGAAAGCTTGGAGCAAAGCCCAAGATAAAGGCCCAAGGCCAGCCCACCTTACAACCCATGTAGACACGCAAATCAGCCTCAAAGGCCCGCAGCCAATGAAGAGAAGACAAGCTCAAGAACCAACCAAACCATGCTCCAGCACGCTGGAGAAGGGAGCTGCCATACGCCAAAGAAAAGGCTCAGCTCCCAGAGGCTGCATGGCAGACATGTCACGCAGCCAAGCACTCCACCAACACGCCAACAGCTGAAGACAGACCTGCACTAGCAAAAGAGAAAGAAAATCCTCTCAACCAGCCACACAAACCAAGCCAGCTGGACAGCCGAAAAAGGAAAAACCACCCACCACACGCCAAAAACAACTTCTCCCAAGACAGCCGAAATAGGAAAGCCAGCTCATAGGGCAAACTAAGGGCCTGTTTGGTATTGCTTTTGCTTTTGTGGTTGAGGTTTGAAAAAAGTAGTTTCAAGAAAAGCACTTTTGCTGTGGTTCAAAATAAGTTGTGAAGTGTTTGGTTAAAACTGTGGTTGAGTTTGAGATTAAAAATTATTTATATTTTAATTAATTTTTATATTATTTTAGTATTAAAAAAATATTTTTATATTAATAAACATATATTATGTAAACATTATTCATATGTTAATTAATTTTTAGATTATTTTAATATTAAAAATATATACTTTATATTAATAAACATATATTGTAAGTATTATTTATATTTTAATTAATTTTTAGATTATTTTAATATTAAAAAAATTATTTTTTATATTAATAAACATATATTATATAAACATTATTTATATTTTAATTAATTTTAGATTATTTTAATATTAAGAATATATTTTTTATATTAATAAACATATTATATATATATATATATATATATATATTGTTATTTAATAACTATCTAACAGCCCAGCCCCAGCATTTTCCCCCAGCCATATATATATATATATATATATATATATATTATTCACCCTCTCTCCTTTCTCTGCAGCGGGCGCAAGAAAAGCAGAATTTTATTGCTTTTCTCGGAACGCCGGTCCACCTAATTTTTCGGGTGGAAAAAAAGCAGTTTTGCTACTTATTGTCATTTACCAAACACTCATACTATAACTTTTCTCAAACCTCCGGCGCCACAGCAATACCAAACGGGCACTAAGGGGGTCTTTGGCACAACTTTTATTTTTGTGGTTGAGCTTTTAAAAAAGCAGTTTTATAAAAATACTTTAACTGTGGTTCAAAATAAATTTTGAAGTTTTTGGTTAAAACTGTTTTTGAGTTTGGGATTAATGAAAAACAGTTTCATGTGTTTGGTTACCAAGCTTTTTCATATTGCTTATTTGCTTTTAACTTGTGAAATTATTTTAAAGGGCATATATATATATAACTTTTTAAATATTGTAGATTTAATAATTATAATAATATAATATAATGAATAATTCAAGTAAGTTGGACATTTTTTTTATTCTCTCACCAATTTTTTTTTATCAATATAATGAAACTTCATGTCAAATATTTTTTTTGTTTTTATCAATTATTCAAGATTCCAATTATTATTTTTTTTCACTTCAAATTATTCAACACTACATGTCAATCTTTTTTTTTTATCAATTATTCGACATTACAAGTCATATTCCTTTAATTTTCAATTTTTAATGCCAATTAATCAAGAAACCAATTTTTTTTTAAAGTCTAAGTATTAAATTTTAGCAATTTTGAAATATTGATTTTAGCAACTATTTAAGATCCCACTGTTTTTCATTTTTAATGACAATTAATCAAGAATATTAATTTTTCTTTTGTTCTTAAGACAACTTGCATGGTTAAACAATATGTTCTTAATATTCTTAACAATATTTTTATTCACTAGTACAAACAAATATTCACTAATAACAATGAGAACAATAATTCAAAATAAATAAAAATCTTTAAATCATAATATAAGAGGTTATAACAAAATAATATATTTTAGAACATTGAAATAACTCAATACAAAAATCGTAACTGAAAAAATTGTGCTCAACAAATTACTTCTTATGTTACAGTCCAAAGGAAGACAAATATAAAAAACAAACAGGCAAACAAATTCATAGCATTGTAGTTAAGCGTTTTTTTGGCGTGCGATGTTTCGTTGAAGCCAACTGTATTTTCTTTCAATACTGTTGATGTCAGCCCACAGTTCTCTATTTCTTCGCACACTCAGGAACACAGCAGCTTGGTCAAAAAAATCATCGTCATCTGTCGAACCAGGTATTGATTGGAACTCAGCCAATACTTCACGAATATTGCAACCCGGCAAATCCTTATTCGCAGAAGTGGAATCACTCCTACTAGACATGCTGTCGAGAAGCCGTTGTTGTATTGATACTAGTTGAGCACCAATTGATCCAGATGATTTTTTCTTTCTAGCTCTCAACTCTGGGTGCGGTCTTTCTTTTCTTTTGCCACTACTCTTTGTGTTGCTACTAGTAGACATGCACCCCCGCAACGCCTCGAGATGTATGATTTTCAAAATCCTCATTGACATTCTCCTCTGAATCCTCGCTTCCTTCTTCCAAATCAGCACCTTCTAGACCGACATTGCTTGTGCCCAAATCAACTTCATTGGCACCAATTGCGCACGAAGATGGTGTCCATGCATATTGTCCGGTCGCGGTGACTCCAGAGAACATTCTATCAAACTTTAACTTCAACGATGGCTCGATACCGGCCTGTCTGAATTTTTTTGCCCCTCTATTTTCCTGCATGAAACAAATAGTTTTATTGTAATTATCTTAACAAAACATAATGAATGACATGGAATAGCTAGTCCGACGAAAATTCACCTGAATTTTTTATTTCCACCACTCATCGCTAGCCGCAATTGTCCCTAATTCATAACTCCAACCCACACCAGTTTCAGCTATCAATTTCGTCCACAACCTCCAATCTTTTTTACATGCATCCCATTTGTTTTTCAGCTGTACTTTGGTGAATGCATGACCCGTTTTTTCTTGAAATGATGTTATAATAAATTTTCATCCGCATCGATCAAAATAAGTACTTGGTCTCATTCCCATGTCAATTGCCTGGATGCATATATCACAAAATGTATGCAACATTTCTCTATTCCAATTAGCTTTATCCATAGATTCATGATCGTCCATGATATCTCGTAAAACTTTGAAAACAAAAACAAATCAACATTAAAACAAACACTAAATACTAAATACTATGAAGGAACAAACTTTAGAAGCATTATGTTGGATTTGAATTCTGAAATGGGGATATATTAGTTAGATAATAACCAACACCAAGTCCATGCCTGATATAAAGAGACAAAGTACCATATACGCGTAAAACAAATGTATATATTTCATTCTAGGATAAACTGAATGAATTAGTTTTCTGACTATTCTTCAATCTCACTCAACTAACGTAAAACAAATGTATATATTTCATTCTAGGATAAACAAATGTATATAATTAACATGTACATGAAAAAAATAATCCATACAGAGCCCGTTTTTCATCCACAATAAAAAAATATGTATGACCCTCTTATTCAAACGACCTGAAACACCTTGAAGTTTAGGAAACAAGAGGAACAAAAATAACAGCAGCTGCAACAAGAAGCATGTCAGCAAATTATCTGTGATTTGCAGGGGTATCTGTGATTTTAATCTTTGCTTGAAATTATCTAGATCTAGGTTATATTTTCAAATTAGAAATGTATTAATTCTAAAGGAATAAGATTTATTAAGTTTCTCCTATCTTAAATTGGACTGTGAGTATCTTCTTGCATAGGAAGCTAAGTCCTTGTTGACTACGAGTATTCAGAAATCTATATAAATGTATGCAAAATTGTTCAATAAAGAATCAGAGTTTATGAATAACATTCCAGCAATTGTGCTTTGTGAATGAGTAATACACTCTTAGATGTTACTCCAAAGAAGAACCATGGGTGTGAAGTTTTTTCATCCTTTTACGTGTAATCCTAGAAATCTTCCTTACATCCTTCTATAGTTTCCAGCAAACAACACTTCAACCTCCATTTAACTCCTATACATACACATTTTCATACCAGATTAATCCCATAACCTTTAGCCATCAAAAGATCAACCCAAACCCCTATTTACGTTAGTGTTCACAGCCTCCCAAACCAGTCCCCAGACAGCACCTAAGTTGTCCTGCGTCATAGGAACTAACAAAAAATTTGAGTTTTGTGTTCTGTCTCCTTAGATTATGTATGATGATTTCTTGCCTTTTCTTCTCTCCCTGAATCCAAAAGGGTATAGTTTAATCCTACAAGGTTATCAGTAAAGTTTTTATGCAAGACTACAACATTAACAGTTGGATCCCTGGCATGCAGACATAATGTTTATTGATTTCGAAATTCTGAATCATTTATCTGCTTCATTTCATCATAACAGCATGAAATGTCACCTTTAATGATTGTAAATGTGGGCTTGTTCCACCATAACATAACAAGATTAAATGATGGATGGAAAATAGAAAATCAAACATAGACACAGTAGAAAAATCTTCAGAAAACGGGGACATGATGGCAAAAAGACTATCCCCCAAGCTGGTGTGAAGAGTAGAAGAAAGAAAAGAGCAAGAAAGCCAAAATGCTGCCTCTAAACAACATATATTTTCTTAGACAAATGTTTTAGTTACAGCCAGATGACAAACACGCAAAGATAGCAGTCCTTGTTTATGAATGCAAACTACTAAGCATGAACCACACTAGAATAATTAAACACAAGAGACAGGTCTGGAGAAGTTTACTCACTTGGGACCAGACGAAATAGAAACTGCAGATTTGCAACTGAAATTAATCTTGGGTCTGTCTGTGAGCTTGTAATGATGAATGTTTGCAACTGAAATCTAGCATCCTAATAACTCTAAAAACTTCAAAATTCATACCATCACAGAGTACACAAAACAGATCCAAGCGAAAAAATAAAAAAATCGTCACATGAGAGGTTAAACTTATAGTTGACAGAAACAAGAGCTTAGTGTGGGGATTTGTTGCCTCGATGGTGAGGACAAGAGAAGGGGAGAGCATATGGGTTCGTGTTGCAGAGGATGAAGGAGAAGGGGGGGGACGGGAGGGTGAAGGACAAAGGGAGAGCAGATGGGTTTTTTAGATGGTTTTTGCAGAGGTTGAAGGGAGGTGAGGGAGGCGTTGTGGCGCTGTGAAGGTGAGGGAGGCGTTGTGGCTGTGAAGGTGAGGGTTACAGGAGAGGGAGAATGAGGGAGGCGTTGTGTAATAGGGTTTGAAAAATTAATGCTAACGGTTATATAATCAGAAAAAAGAAACAGAGATGAGGAGCTGAGAAGAGATGACTGTTAAAAGTTGCTTTTCTCAGCATGATTATCATGTGTGAAAAGATTATTTTTTTGCTTTTCATAAGTTTTTATCCGTGGGATCCACATAACTTTTTTCAACTTTTCATTTAACTAAATGTTTTTCTGCTTTTTTTTAAGCTATTTTTTTCAAACCAGAAATGAAAAAAGCTGTGCTAAACGGGCACTAAGCAACGAAGAGACCATGCAGAAAAGCAAATGAAGGGGCTGACACACGGCAAGACAAACAGCAGCCAAAATTGACCAACCAACAGCCCAAAAACCTTCACCCAAGGCAACACAAAAGAGGGAAGAAAGTCAGCAAAAGTAGCCTTGTTCCCCAAACACTCAACCCAATTGTTGACCCAAACCAAGGGGCCTGCCACACATCAACCCAAACAACCCATCCTGCAGCAAAAGCTAACACCCGAGAGACACCAAGTAGTGAAAAGAAGCCAACACAAAACTGCCCAATTCCCAAGACACTTACCCAGCCGCCCAGCCACTCTGATGAAGATGGTCCACCCGAATAACCGAGCCACAACTGGTTAGAAACCCAAACCAGGGTTGAGAACCGGGTGAGAAAGAGGAATCTCAAACAGAGCCAAGCACCCACACGAAACCCAAGAGCCTTCATCCAAAATGTAACTTGTGTTATCCTTTTCCCGAAAGTGGAAAATGGTAAAGAATATTTCCTGGAATTTATGAAAAATGTTGCGCACCGTCAATCGAGTCGAATGGAAGACTCGATTGTTACACTCCTCCCAAATTAAATACACCGTAATTCCTAACGAAACGTGCCTTAACCCGGACTTCATGCCATGGCCACCCGTGTTAAGACCACGGAGCGCGCTACTCAAGGACAACATCTGCCGGCTAATCCTCAACCAGGACTTAATAAGATTCCAAAGCTACAAAGACCAATAACAAGCAAAAAATAAATGCCGATAAGATTCATTTTCCTGCGAACAAAAGATACAAATTCGATCTGGGGACATGAACTGAAGGCGGTCTTTTGTTCGGAGCTTCCCCAAGGCAACTATCTAGAGAATAAAATTATCCCGGGGCATAGACCAAGAATCTCAAACAACACGCATCCAATTAACCTCATTCCCATGAAGTCTGAAATAATTGTAAGCATTCCTGGAGAATTTATCACTACTATCCCAGCTTCTGACTAAGCTAATGGCAGCTCCCTAATTGCCACACACATCCATGATCTGATTTTTTAAGAGCATTATGGCCTTTCAAAGCGAAGAGGAGGTTTTACTCGATTGCGCAACCCAAAAAACAGAGGAATTGAGGTAAACATGATGCACCCATTGGATCCAGATGGAGTTTGTCTTGAGATGAATATTCCAAATAAGACCAGTTAAGACAAATTTGCTTCTGGCTTTCAGATCCAGAAGCCCTACCCCCCCTTCTTACTACGGAAGACAAACTTGCTTCCAAGCCACTAAAGCAGTTTTTTTCCAAATGCACCCTGACCACAAGAAACTCTTGCAAACACTGATGATACGAGATAGAACAACCCCCGGGATAGGAAAGATTCCAACCCAGAATTGAACCATCCCATTCAACACTAATCTTAGCAACTCTAAACGTCCAGCATAAGTAAGGAATTTACCCATCCAACCCTGTATAGCTATCTCCAGCTTATGTAAAAGAGGTGTGTACTGACTCGCCAAAAGCCGATGAGGACTAAGCAGCACTCCCAGGTAAGTAAAGGGAAAGGTTCCTTCGACAAAACCGGTCATCTGCAGAATATCAGCTTTCATGGTCTCCTTTACTCCAACCTAAATGGAAGATTTGGAGGGATTAAGATCAAGACCTGACACATTATCAAAAGTTTGAAGCTGCGATGCATGATATGCATCGAACTAAGGTCACCGCGACAAAGCAAGAGGACATCGTCAGCAAACGCTAGATGAGAAATGTCGAGCAGATTGCACTTTGGATGAAAGTGAAACCCCACCAAACAGGAAGACTACTTTAACATTCTGGAAAAATATTGCATGCAGCAAATGAATAGATAAGGGGTCACCTTGCCTAATTCCACTCTGACCCCTGAAGTAACTGCAAAGATTACCATTGACAGCAACAGAGAAAGAGACTTATAAAACACATTGCATAATCAGATGAACAAACCTAGATGGAAGCCCAAGCATGCCAAGAAGACTCTCTAAGAAACCCCTCTAAACTGAGTCAAAGGCTTTCCTGAAATCAATTTTCATAAGATATTTGGGAGAAGTCCTTTTGCGACCATATTCCCGAAGCAGCTCTTGAACCAAGAAGATATTATTTGCTATTTTCCACCCACCCAAGAAAGCATTCTGCATCGGGCTAATAATATCCGGTAAAACACGAGCTAACCTGTCCGAAAGAAGTTTAGAAATCACTTTATAGATGACATTACAACAGAAGATGAGTCGGAAGTCACTAGGATAAAAGACATTAGCAGATTTAGGGATCAGAGCTAGAATGGAGTGGTTTATCTACTTAAGCATCTTCCCGGAGATGAAAAAATCCTGAACAGCCAAGACAAAGTCAATCCCCACAATATCCCAAGTTTTTTTTAAAGAAAAAGACAGAGTAGTCGTCTAGCCCGGGAGCTTTGTTATTACCAATACTGAACAAGGTCGCCTTTATGTCATCACTCGAAAAAGGAGCAAGAAGACCATCATTAGCATAGGGAGGAAGACATGGTCCACACCGAATAACATCCATGTCCAAAGACGTTGTTTCCTTCAACACACCAGGAGGTTCTGATAGAATTTAACAAATTCAGTCCCAACCTCTGATTCTGAGTTGATAGGAACTCCGTTACTGCCCATAATAGAAGCAATGAACCTCTTTCGTTGTTTTTGACCCATGATAGCATGAAAGAAACTAGTGCCCCTATCACAGTCTTTGAAGTAACCACACTTGAGCTTCTGGCTAAAAAACATTTTCTCCGCTGATTTAAGATGGACCAGATTTCTGTGCATATTCTTCTCAATATCCAAAAGATGAGAGTTGTCCCGATCATTTTGTAAAAATATTTGAATATGCCGAAGTTCACCTTCCATGCTACTAATCCTCTCTGAAATATGGCTAAAAGGATGCTTGCCCAACTCCTTTAGCGGGAACTTTAATCTCTTTAGCTTAGAGCACAAAACTAATATCGGCGAGCCATAAACCTCCAGGTTCCATGAAGTGGCCGTCAAGTCAGTGAAATTCTCATGCAAACCCCACATATTATAGAATTTGAAACTGTGCCACCCCATAGCATGACTACTACCAAGCCTAATAACTGCTGGAGAGTGATCCGAGAAAGGACTAGGCGGATCATAATGAACCTAAATAGCACACTAAATAGAGGACCACACGTGATTCACCAGAACTCTATCAATCTTTGTCCAAATCCTTCCATTGGACCAAGTGAAATGACTGCCTAAATAGTTTACATCAGTGAGGCCCAAGTCAGTACAATAGTGAAAAAATCTGAGGTTTCATAACTGGACACGGGCTCTCCATTGTGCTATCCACCTGAGACATAATAGCATTAAAGTCACCAAGGATCATCCAGGGAGTACACGAGTCCCAACTTCTAACATCATTCCAAAGAGCCCGCCTAGCTACAACCGTATTAAACCCGTACACAAAAGAATCTCGAAAACTGACTTGATGGACTAGACTACAAATGGAGACATGAAGACCCTGCGCTGAACTAGCAAGCAGATCCACTAAGACAAAGGACGGGTTCCAAAACACGATGACCCGAGCAATATTACCAACCATCTCAGCATTGGACAAAAACTTCCGATTCTTCAGCCGAAACTTCTGCATACTAGCAACCTTGGACGCAAAAAGCTTAGACTCCAACAAACCAAAAACATCCACTTCTTTCTTCCTGATGAGGTTAACCACCTCATGCTGCTTCGGAGGACTATTAAGCCCCCTGATACTCCAGCAGTAGATTAACATAAATTCACTGGAGCTAAGGTCTTCAGCCTTTTACTCCTAGGAAGAACACTTGTTCGCCAAATACCATTCCTCCTGGTCACACCACATAACGGGTCCACATCTATTCCCACCAAACAAACTGGATCCCCCAAACTAGTCACAACCACTGCATTGTCACTAACCACTCTAGATCTTTCATTTCTCTTTTTAACAACTGTCCACTCCCCAGCATCAATTTCCATTCGCATTGGATCAACCCGCTGCTCATCAAAGGACTCATTCAAAGAAGAAGAACCCTGCACATCATTAGGCCGAGAGGCCTCCTCACAGTCCATAGGTCGAGAGGCCTCTTCATTAGTCATAGGCCGAGAGGACTCATCACTCGATTGTTGCTCAATAGGCATCGCCTGATCAAGAATCACCTCCTTAACCGGAACCCACCGTTTCACTAAAACTTTCTCTGCTGTCGAAACTACCTTGGATGTCATGGGAGCTGAAGGCACTTTCTTATCCAATGAATGCGGACAAAGAGAACTGTTATGACCAATAACTCTACAATGCTTGTAAAATCTTGGCAAAGTTTCATCAACAACTTTCTGATTCAAAGATGCACCATTAGGCAGCGCAATGCACACATTATGTTTAAGATCAACAATCAAATCAATCTCCACAAGAATTCTAGAAAATGATAGCCGGGACATGGATGACGTTAACATATCACACTAAATAGGCTTACCAAGAACACTCCTAATCTTAGATAAATAGACTGGCAACCAACATTGCAACGGAAGATTAGGAAGCTTAATCCAAACCAAGATGGTGGACATGTCCGCAATTGAAAATTCGAAGAATTCAGGCATAAATTTCAAAATCAAAGGCCGACCATACACTAGGTAAGGACCTCCACAAAGCACAACAATCTTATCTTCCTCATGCATAAATCGAAAAACTAACCAACCTGATTCATGAATGGTTAGCGAAGCTTTACACTTCCAAGAGTTAACGATAAGATTATTAAGGGCTTTGAATCCCAGAAATTTACCCACAACATACCCCACAATGCAATACTTCCATACATCCTTAAGATTACCCAAGATTATTCTCAAGCAAGGAACAAAATGAGGCATTATTGAGTTCAGAAAAGTGTACCAATTTATCCTACTTTCTACATTTTGATTGGAAGATAACAGACCTATTTTAGCTTTCCAGAATTAGATCTCAGTCTTTATTGTGGGTTGCGTGACCATGAGATTCACATCATACACCATTGAGCATACTCCATGTCTAATCATTAGATTGTGTTGAAATTGTACCAAACATTTCTAGAGCTATGGTGCTAAGGGGTGGAATTACAAATCAATTAGAATCCGAGAAGACTTCGCGATATATGTCATAACAAAGCTCTACAAATATTTTTGGTTAGTCTGTTTAGGCTAGAAAGCTTATTTGGAGTCTATGTTGGGGCTTATTTGGTCCATTCTAATGAATATGGGTTTGGGTTACATGAGATCTAAAGTTCGTTTGGGTTAATTAAGATGGTTGGATCATATCAGATTTCCTAGTCTATTTAGGAATTCTTAGGGGTGAAAAATTTGATTCTAGCATATTTAGGATATTAATTTCGGATTTGTTTTTTTATTTCCTTACTAGTTTTTGGATTATTATTACATATGTAAGTCAATTATGTAAGTGGGTTCAAATCAGCCCACATATGGAGATCCATTAGAGTTATTTGACTCATTATATTAGTTAATTATATGTTGCAAACCTAGTAGCCATGATTTAATAATATAAACTTGTGCTTTTGGTGATGCAACATTTTTTTTTTGTTGGGACAAGAATCAAATCTGACTTATCAAGGTATAACTAACCTTGTGACATTATTTAATTCAATTACATTAGTGCCGGTGATGTGGGACATGTTTCTATTGTGTCACACTTATCAAACCTAATTTTTGACATTCTTGTGGAAGTATCATCTTTATTGGGGGTTGCTTGACCATGTGATCAAAAGGTGGTATCAAAACTTGGCTTTAGAATCTAATTATATCCTATTTATTTTTCGTTATCTTATTTATTTTGAATAAGTTTCTCTTCATCGTTTTTTTGGGTCAGTATTCGTTTCTTTCTTGTGTTTTTTTGTGCTCTATTTAGAGTAAAAAAGAAGAAGAAGATAGCAATCAAGAAAACAATATTTAGGTGAAGAAAAGTCTTTAACACATTTTTTTACATTAGCATATCATGACTTATAGTACTTAACTTCAAATTGATTATTTAATTTTTCAGTGGTGGTTAAAGAATTACGGCTCTTTGGGTGAAAATAGATAGAAAACTAAATACTCTTTTTTCTCATAATTTAATCATTACTGATGCGAACCCTAGCGGAATTTAATTGTATTCGCGACCCCAAGATCAATCTAACCCAAGTTTGTTGAGAATTGAATGAGCTTATCACAATGGAAGACTTGCTCCAAGGCAACGAGACTATAAACCAACTCGATCACAACGCCTACACCTGGAGACGAGTAGAGGAAGTATAAATTCACAACAAAGAATGGTCAATTCTTTGAAGAGTTGAAAAGTTCAATCAAGAACCAAGATGAAGCAACCAAAGACGGCTACAATGCTGGAAAATATTGTTCAAAAAGTTTCCCTAACATTATTCCTAAAGAGTATTTATACTCCAAGCCAAAACCCCTAGTTTCCCTAATGGGTCTCACATAAGCCCAAAATAAATAATAATCAACCCAAGCTAAAAATAGCCCAAACTAATTAAAATAAACAAGTATAGAAACCCAAACAAATTGTCCTGTCAAATAATTAAAATTTGATAGCCCAACTAATTAAATAAGACAAGTTTGTTGTTTCCGCATTTTGTCGGCAACAGCAAGACCCAATGTAAAATGGATGGTTCTCTCTCGTCTTAATGAATTAGAAGGTGTTTCATATACCGTTGGAAAGTTATTGAAGTCTAGTTTCCATACCAACTAGAATCACATCAAAATTCGATCTGTAGCTCCAGTTATGACTAAAAGAGTAACCAAAGGTCAAACTGTCTGAATCTAGTCTTCTTCTCCCAATCTTTGTGTAATGGTCTTGGTTCCACCAACGAGCCCTTCTTGAACATGAATGAAAATAATCAAGGCTTGCTCTTTATTATTACAAATCCTCTTGAAGTCCACCTTATCCCATGTATCTTGAAGAAGTCCATTGAAAGCTTCTTTGAACTTCTTAGCCCTAAGCCTAGTAACTGGACCAACTGGAACCTCCAATGGATCCTTTGATGGTTGGATCGCATCAATTACAGTGGTGGTTAAAGAATTAGACTAGAGGATATTTTTTACCAAAGAACTGATTTTCTATCTATTTTCACCCATAAAACACCTAATAAAAACATTTAAAACCTTTGTTGCTACCCAATTTTTGACTCGTTTATTTTTCTGAAAAAAACATATCTTGGTGCAAGGGCGAAATTGAGCAAATTGAGAGTTTAATGGTCGATTGAGGGTTAAATAGCAAAAATCAGGAACCAGGGACCAGATAAGGAGATTGAATTTTTGATGGGGTAATTGCATAAATTCAAGTTTAAATCCAATTGGGTGCAATTAAAGAATTTTTAAAGGATCAAATCATACTTTTACCTTTTAAAACTTTGAAAAATTGCACTGCATGACTACGCCTTTAAGAGTTGCATTGCATGTGCCAGCTACATGATTTTTTACCTTTTAAAACTTTAAAATTGCACTGATTACGCCTTTAAAGATTTGCATTGCATGATTTTGGAAATTTGCATTAATGCATATTCCGGCGAATCCGGCCTTAAACGTCTCCGGCGTATCCCAGCCTTAAATGCTAGGCGCGCCCTGCATTCAAAGTCACTTTGGCTCTGCTATAAAAGGGTTGCATGAAGAGAAGAAAGAGAGAGAGGACAAAAGAGATTTTACGTGGAAAATATTTGAAGGAAACGCAGAGAAATAGAGAGAGTTGCAGAGCCATTTACATAAAAAATTTGATTTAATTTTCTTCCTGCTCTTCCTTGCATTTTCTCTTGTTTTTCTCTGCCTTTCTATCTCTACAACAGAGGAGCCTCTGTCACTTTCTCCCTCCGGTCACCAAGTTCAGCAGCCATCAACTCTGGCCACCACACTTTGTCTATACGACACCGGCCTCTCCCCCACCACTCCAGCAACCCGGACAGCTAGCTCCGGCGAAAAACCAGCAGCGAACGACAACAACTGTGACGCCATCGTGCACCTTCCGACGTCCACTCCGGCCACCACAGGCCACCATTTCCGACGAAACCTCGACCATAAGAACCACCTCGATCTCCTCTATCCAACGATATAAACAGGTAAGCCATTCATCACACTCGAAAATTTCCAGATCACTGTTCATCATCTTCTCTGCATGCACGGGAGAGTGAATTAATTCACTCCCCCTGCGGGCCAGGTGGGGCCGGGCTTTGTGCCCGGCCCGATCCATGAAAAATAAGGCCCCCAGCCAAGGTGACTGGGCTGGAAGCCCACATGCCGAAGCCCAGCCCAGCCACAATGGGCGGGCTGCAGCCCAACCCAGCTGGTGGGCTGGCAGCCCAACCCACCGAAAATAATAAAATAATAAATAAAAAATATAAAAATACAAATTTTCCAAAAATATTTTTATTAAAGAAAAATGTGTTGTTTTCTTGCATACGGCCAATACACTAGCATATTTTAAAAATTGTTTTTCTTTTGAAAAAATATATATTATCTTGGGTTTCGAAGAGAAAATGAGTTTTAGCATGGATCTCGCAAAGAAAAAAATCATTTCTTGCATTTTGAGATTTTACAACATGTTTGTAAAATCCAAAGGGTATTGGCCAATATTTCAAAAAATACAAAAATCTTATTTTTGGAATTTATTATTCACTGTCGGTATTTGGATAAATAAATTCTAAGGGGTTAATATCCAAAATATTTGGCGGGAATGATATACTATTATTCACTGTCGGTATTTGGATAAATAAATCCTAAGGGGTTAATATCCAAAATATTCGGCGGGAATGATAATTTATTATTCACTATCGGTATTTGGATAAATAAATTCTAAGGGGTTAATATCCAAAATATTCGGCGGGAATGCTATGTAATTATTCACCGTTGGTATTTGGATAAATAAATCCTAAGGGGTTAATATCCAAAATATTCGGCGGAGTAATATCCCATTTGGCATTTAATTAACATATGTTTTGAGTCATAACAAATCATAAACAAACCAAAACGTCAAGCAGCTTACCTTAGGCAGGGTGTACTAGGGATGCTAAAACTTTCCCTTTACGCAACCAGTCCCTTACCCTAGAATCTCTGAAAGACCAGTTTTAGGTTTCCTAGTAACCATAATACTAGGTGGCGACTCCCTTTTTTTTTTACAAAAATAAAGAATCCCTCCGACATTTAATCCCCCGCTCATGGGGAAGAGTCGTCACGACGCCGCGACCATCATTTTTTGGGGTGCGACAGAATGGCGACTCCACTGGGGACTTGGACTAGGCTTGATGGTTTTGTTTGTTTATGATATGTTATTTGTTTTTCATGTACTCGGGTCTCCTCTTGATACTCCAATGGTCCTTGCAATTCTGACCTGGTTGAAACCTTCAAAACCAATGCATTCATTGTCTCTTTCAATGCCTTTGTACTAGACCGCGTCATTGGACCATTTGGAACATGTAATGGGTCCTTGCTGGTGTTTTTGGGTTGGTTCGCATCATGTCATTTCATCATTTTGCATACTTCATTTATGTTTTTTTTTACTCTTCAATTTTTGTCTTGTCCATTTTTTGGATAAATTCTCTTTCTAATCGCGAGACTATCATCACATTTTTCTTTTGTTAGTTTTCTATTCTTACACCTATTTGGATTGCGTTGCGAAGTTGTACTATTACAAAGTGGTGGTGTCAAGTGGACCTATTACAAGAGTTAGGGCAAAAAGACTTAAATTGGCATTGAATGGGAAGTTCATAGCACATGGAGTAAGATGAACCTAGAGGGACAAATGACACCTATGGGACTTAAAGGGTAACCTCTAATTCATCTTATCCAAGTCCAAGAAGGGTCTCAAACAAGTTCTGATTAGGGCTGATGTGTTAGGACCTATGACAGCCTTTATTTAGGCTTATTTTTTCTAAACTGACATGAAATCCAAGTCAAGATGATGTGGACCAACCCAGAAACACCAACAAGGAACCATTACATGTTCCAAATGGTCCAATGACCTAATCTAAGATAAAGACATTGAAAGAGACATTGAATGGATTGGTTTTGAAGGTTTGAACCAAGTAAGAATTGCAAGGTCGATTGGAGTATCAAGAGGAGACCCTAAGACATCTTATCCATGTGTAGGAGGGGTCCAATACAACCTTATTTGGGCCATGAAGTGAAAACAACAAAGGAAATAAAATAATCCTACAATAACTTGAAAACAACAAGGGTGACTACTTTTTTTTTTCTAGGGTTAAGGGGTTGGATGGAATGCTATAACTAAGCCTTGAATCATCTCTATAATATTTTACTTCTCTTCTTCTCATGGCAGAACATGACTGTAATATTATAGGCTTTATTTTATTTCGTTAGCTATAACTCAAGGCTTGTTTACGTTTAATTAATAGTTTGTTTTCAGCTATGATCCAAGGCTTGTTTGGATTAAGTCATGACCTTTCCAATTTAGGGTTTTGGGTCAGTTTTGAGTCGACTTCATTTAAGTCTACATGAAGGGTCCATTAGGGTTAGTTTTTCAAGAACTATATAAACTCATGTAAGATAAATTTCGGCAGCCATTGATGAATATTACTTCTGAATTTTTTCAGTTTTACGTGTGAGAGTGATTCTTGCAGTCTTCAGTTCTTGAACGAACTAAATCTGACTTCTCAAAGATTGGTTGGCTTCCTGATGTCATTCTACTCATTCCAATAGATTTGGTGCGGGGTAGGTTTTCATTGTGTCACACTTCTATCAGACCTATTTAGCTTTTTGACATCAAATCTCAGTCTTGATTGTAGGTTGCATGACCATGTAATCATGAGGTTCGCATCAACCCCCGCAGACAATTCTTCTGTTTTGTCCTATTGGAGGACAAAAAGGTTATTTTACTGTGCATGTACAATTTGCAATTATCGTGATACCCCCACAGTCAATTGTTGGTATTTTTCTTACTGTGCATAGAATTGTAATTTTTTTTAAAATACCCTTTATTCCAAGGCTAAAGCTTAGGCGAACTCAGTGGCAAAATAGTCATTTCACTATTACAATCCACGGTAATCATTGTTTATTGCTACAGTAAATTTGAATAGTAAAACCATGATTTAATTTAGCTTTTTTGTATAATTGGAGGCCTCTAACTCTTCTCATGTCAAAATCATTATTCATTTTATAGCAACATTGCACAAAAATATATTATTATAATTTAAACTCAAAGTTTAACTTCTTAAAAACAAAATGTATTTATATAAAAAAAATTAATTTGATATTTAACCATCAAAATTTAGAGTTTAAAATTTGTTTTTTCTAAATCAAAATTTAAACTTTGAAAACATAACTATTAATATTTCAAATTTTAAGATTATAAAATTTAAAACAATTAAATACATTATAAATCATTCTATTTTCAATTTTTATATTTTGTTTCGATTTTGATGACGACACTATCATGTTTTCTTTACAAAATGATGTTAGAATGGTTGTTGAAGATGAATCAAATCATCAAAGACTTAGAACATAGTGTCGTGGCTCTGTTCTTTTTCATAATATCATCCATTGTTGTCATAACCTAATTTTTAGGTTATTCCCTAAAATCTACCCAAAAATAACAAAAGTAAAATAAAAGCGACTGATGTTAGTAGAAAAAAATATGGTGGAAATATAGACATTTTCAAGAGCCCGATCGTACCTCTTTTGTGCCCAAAAAATAAAGGAAAATGTAAATTTAAGGCTAAATAATTTATTACTGGACAAATCTGTGTAAAAATTAAGCCATAAAGCATAATTATATTTTTAGGTCAATTTGATTCAATTATAGGCCAATTCAATGTATAATTATGTTTAGAAATTAATTTAGGGTCCAATCAAAGGATTTAATTAAGTGCAAGGACTTAATTTTACTTTAAATTGGTAAAATTAATTTTATTAAGGGATCATATTGAATAAAAAATCAAGTTCTTGAGCTTAATTCAGATTCAATTGAGAATATTGGAATTTTCGAAGATCGAATTGAATTTTTCCAAGTCTATTATGCAAAGTCGAAGGCCAAATTGAGAGTTTAATGGTCAATTGAGGGTCAAATCGCACAAATCAAAAACCATGGACCAAACTAAAAAATGTGCACAATGATAAGGATATTGTTGAAATTCTGATGAAGTTACAATTGCACAAAATGAAAAGTTTAAATCTAATTAGAGGTGCAATTAGAACAATTACAAATTAAGGGACCAAATCGGATTTTCACCCTCTCTCAAATCATAAAAAACTTGCAGATATGACTGCATTGTTCCATTACCTGAATAGTGCAGACACGCCACCTGAACAGTTCAGGAGACAGGCAACCCATCTCTACACGTAATGGACAACCGAAATGTTGCCTCCTTCACCTATAATCATTGAGCAGACCAATGAAAAACACAGGGGACGAACAAAAAAATTGGCAGGTAAACATGAAAAAACTCGTGAGGAAGAAGAAGAGACAACGCAGAAAAAACCTACACCACCATCCTTCATCTTCCTCGTCATCGGCAGGAGCTCCCACACTTCGGCTGCAACTCTCTCTCTCTAAAACCAATCATGTTGATGCCCTCTTAGACCTCTAGCAGCAGTTGGCCGACCACCTAGCACCGCCCTCGTCAGAACCGAAGTCTTCTTCTCCACACTAGAAGGTCTGTCGTGACCTTCAGTAGTAACATCCTCTCATACACAAACCAGCCTGCTTGCCTTCCGCAGCTCCTCCGATCACAACAAGCAACCATTTCCAACGCCACCACTATAGTAAGAACCACCTCAGTCTCCTCTACCTGGGGGTAGTGACAGGTACGCTGATCATCTTACTTCCCCGATCACCTAGCTACTGTTTACCATTTGGTGAACAGTAGGGGGAGTGAATTTACTCCCCGCCCACTGTTCGCTGCTTGGGAACAGTAGGAAATAATTTATGTCCCACTGTTCACATGGTGAACCAAAGGGATGGGTCGGTCGGCCCATCCAAGCTGGATAGTCCAGCCCCAAATGATGAGCTCCCGGCCCTCAGCCAGCCCAAACAAAAAAAATTAAAAACAATTTAAAAAAATACAAAATCCATATTAAAAAATCTTTTTCTTAAAAAATAATAAATAAAAAAGTATTGTTTTCGTGCATACAACCGAATTTCAAGGTGTTTCCAAGCTTCTTTCTCATGTTTTGAAACGAACATTGGATATCGTACTTGTTTTACAATTATCCATTGGAATTTTGCCAAAATATCAGAATAATTTAACAATTATTTTATTTTAGCTATCGCGATGTAAAATTACATTGTAAAGTACACTCGCAAATAGTTAAAAACGGGGATTTCAAAATGTAGTGTAGTGTAAAAAAAATTATTAGGTTTTTGAACTCTCATTGAGGTAGAGACTCTCTCACGATATATGTTATTGACATTCTTGGCTTCTCTAGTGTTTAAATGGTAACTACAACTCGCATAATACTTGTAAATGTTTTTTTTTTGTAACTAGGTGTTCGAGTTAGTTTACATGTATTTCAATTAAATTCTTAGTCTCTTGTATGCCTATATAAATTACCCACAAAAGAACAGAGTAAAGTAAAGTCACTAGTTTTTATACCAGAGGGCATAACCCTAAAACAATTTAGCTAATAAAATTCAAACTCTAAATCTTAAATATAACATATTTCTTAAACCCAATACCTTTCCAATATTATTGTTAAGTGTACTCTACCCTAATATATGGCCTTCCATATGTGCAACCTTTGACTCTCAATTGTCGGCCTTTCTATATATTATGTAATAAGCTAAAACGGATCACTAAAACACTATAGACAAATTATTGTAGCAACAGACAGATTATTATGGATTGTAATATTTAAATTACTATTTTACCCCTCCGTGCATAGTAATTTTAGCCTTGGAATCAAAGGTATTTTCAAGGGTGTTAAGGGAATTTCACATATTTTGAAAATGTATAAATACAAATGTCCCCATATGAGACAAAATCCGAGAGTTGGATGTAAGGGTGTTTAAGTAATCTAGCTTATTTTCTGTCGGAATCCTCTTCTATCCTATTATCATAATGTAAATCCGAGAGTTTGCTACGTGGTTCGAATCATCTTGTAATATACTTTTCAAGAATCACATCAAAATTCCAAGTCCCAATGGTTTAACCTGGCTCTGATACCAAAATGTAACGTCCCTTTCTCTAGTAGACAAACAAGTAATCTTATTAATACACATCGTAAATAAAAGAAGATGTAATAAAAGAAGGTTTCACTACAATTTCTATCAAAATTTTGGCAAAACCTCTCCTGTACTAGTAGATCCCAAGTTTTTGACATATAAGATAACCTTTAATTCAATCTTGACCTAATAATCCTGTGTCTACAAAACCATAAACATCATCCTCATCACAGCCACAAGAAATAAACTATACATTTAACAACAATCAACAATTAGCGCTAGTGTTAATATAAATCCAGTCACTTTTAATAAAATACGACAAAACGAGTTCTATTTCTTACAATCCAATTTGTCCAAAAATAACGATCATACATATCAGTTTACCAATACTTAATTTATACAAAATACTATTGGATACAAAAGAACTACGAAGCAACAACTTTACTCCAAACATGAAAATGATGGATCTGAAGTTGAAATACAAGATAATTCCATAAAGAAACTTTTTAAAAGAATAATATTAAAGTTATTAAACCCACAGTATACAATCATACATAATTCAAATAATCAACATAGTTATTTAAAATACAAACTAACTTCTCCACTTACGTATCAGCTATATTAAGTATTGTCGATACCCTTATCACCCTACCAACATAAAAAATCAGAGAAGGCCCCTTCTCTAGTCCTTAATGTCATGACGACAATTTTTCGTGCTTCCCGTCCCTTCATCCCGTGATAGGGGAGACAACAATGCACGGTGAAATGGATGTATTTTATAGTCATAAAAATTACAACTATTATTATCAGGAGTCACCACCTAGTATTAAGGTTACTAGGAAACTTATTGGTCTGTGAGAGTAAGGGGACTTGTTGTGCAAGGAGAAGAAGCATCACTCCTAATGCACCCTACCTAAGGTAAGTTGCATTATTGTCTGATTGTTTTTCTAAATTAAAAATTTACACTGCATTTTCAAAAACCATTTTTTTTGCATGATGGTGTACTTTATAATGTAATTTTACACCGCAGTTAAAAACTTTATTTGTTATCTATAGATGTACTTTACAATGTAATTTTACACCGTATAATTATATTTTTTTATATTTTGGCCAAATTCCAATGAATAATCATAAACCGGTTACGATATCCAATTTTTGTTGTAAAATATGAGAAAGATGCACGAATAAAAAAAAGGAAAAACCTTGAAATTAGGTCATATGTACGAAAACAACACATTTTTATATTTTTATAAATTTTATATTTTTAATTTTTTCTATTTTTTTAAATAAAAAATAAAAAATAATATGGGCTGGATGTCCAACCCTAATGGGCCGGGAGGCCCATCATTTAGGGCTAGATTAGAAGCCCCCCTTGCTTGGACTGGGCCTCTAGTTCGTGTGGGTTGGAAGCCCACCTCACTATGGATTAGGCCCCAATCCAAATGATTGGGCCGGACATACAATCTGGCGCACCTTACTCGTGCACAAAACAGGGAAGATGATGAACAGTAAAGGGGTAGTTTTTGGAGGGTAACGAACGACGTACCTGTTAATACCAAGAGGATGCTGGGTTGGTTCTTCTTGTCGTGGTGGCGTTGGGAATTGTGGCCGGAGGGGACGTTGGAAGATGCTGCTGGTTTGAGCTAGAGCTGCTATCGTTCATCGGTGGAGTTGGGGAGGGGGAGTTGGACTTGTTGGCGGAGCTACTAACGTGGAGGAGAGATTAACGGTTCTGAGGGAGATGATGCAGGGTGGTCGGCCAGTTTCCTAGAGGAGAGAGAGAGAGACGCTAATGTTGTAGAGAGAGAGACGCTGTGAAAGGGTGAGAAAAAGGTGCCAACGGTGACTCTATCGACGCTGGGAAGGGGAACTGTTACCGGTGGTTCTTTGTATATTTTTTTGTGCCTTTGTAAATCGATGGCCTTCCTCTCCTCCCTATTGTTCTATGTATTTTTTTCTGTATTATTTCGTTTCCTTCCTCTGCCTCCTCCCTTTATGTTCATGCATGCATGGTATTGATAGGTAGGAGGCAACCCTTCGGCTACCCATTCTGTGCAACAATGGGTTGCTTCTTCACCTGAACCTACAGTGGCGTGCCTGCACTATTTAGGTGACTGAATAGTGTAGTCACGCTTGTGATGCTTATGTGAGAAGGTGAAAATATGATTTGGTCCCTCAATTTTTAATTGGTTCAATCGCACCCCCAATTGGTTTTAAACTTTTAATTTTGTGTAATTGTATCCCCGTCAAAATTTCAGCAACAACTTTAGATTTGCGCTCCTTTTTTTATTTTGGTCCTTGGTTTCTAATTTGCGCAATTTGACCCTCAATTGACCATTAGGCTCTTAATTTGTTCAATTAGGGCCCTGACTTCGCATAATTGGCTTGGAAAAATTCAAATCGGTTTCCCAAAATTCCAATCTTCTCAATTGAACCAAAATTAGGCTCAAGAACTTGATTTTTCATCGATTAAGCCCTTAATAAAATTAATTTGACTGATTTAAAGTATAATTAAGTCCCTGAACTAAATTAAATCCTTCAATTGGACCCTAAATTAATTCCCAATATAATTACACTTGTAATTGGTCGACAATTAAATCAAATCGACCCATAAAAATATAATTATGCCTTCCGACTTAATTTGTACACAGATTTATGAATAATAAATTATTTTTGCCTTAAATTTGCATTTTCAGAAGAGGTATGATCGGGCTCTAAAAAATGTCTAAATTTTCCACCTTGATTTTTCTGCAGACACCGACCAATTTTATTTTATTTTTGTTTTATTTTGGATAGAATTGGGGGATAACCCATTTTTGGGTTAGAATAGTTGTCTCTCTCTTTACAATGTTTACGACTAAAGTCTTGTAAAAGACTTTAGATAGTAAGTGTAGTAAAGAAAAAGAATGGTTGAACCATACAAAACTGAAAATGATGGAATGGAAGATAGGGCTAGAAAGCATGCTATCTAGGATCTATGGTTGAGGGCTAGAAAACGAATCATTTGAGTTGGAGAACGCGCTCAAATAAGGAAGGAAAAATAGGCTAAAAAGCGCACTATCCTAATTAGTGGTTAGAATTGGAAAACCACACTCAAAAGAGGAAGAAAAATAGGGTTGAAAAACACACTATCTTAATTTGTGGTTAAGGGTTGGAAAACACACGCAATTCAAAGGAAATATACGGCTAGGAAGTGTATTGTCTTAATTGATGGTCGAGGGTTGGAAAACACACTCAAAAGAGGAAGAAAAATAGTGTTGGAAAACTCACTATTTTTGTTCATGGTTAAGGGTTGGAAACCGCACTCAAACAAGGAAAGATACGACTAAGAAGCACATTATCCTAATTGATGGTTTAAAATCAGAAAAACCAAACTCAAAGAAAAATAGGGTCGAAAAACACACTATTTTGATTTATGGTTAAAGGTTGGAAAACGCACCTAATCTAGAGAAAAGATACGGCTAAGACGCGAACTATCCTAATTGATTGAGGGTTAAAACCACCATTGAAAAAGGATGACGGATATAGGTTTGAGAACACGCTATCTGAGTTGATTGAGGGCTTGAAGGCACACACACAGGAAAGTAATGAAGTGAGATTTGTAAATTACAATCTCTCTAAAACATTTCATAGATTCCTAGGAGGAATTCGACCCATAATGACACCTAAATTCAGGGAAGAGGTAGGGCTAAAAAGCACGCTGATGATGAATGTATACTTACCTGAGAAATGTAGGTCCCCTTTCTTATTCTTGACCTTCTTTTTTCGAGGTTTGGATCTCTAGCTTTAACGACTTTTCGCTTCTGCTTGCTCAAGCCGCAAATTATGATTTTGACCACTGGAGATAATATATCTTCCATATAAACATGCCCCCCCCCTGAGTTTTGATCAATATTCTTTGAAAAGGAGTGATGGAGCCAACTTCAATTGCATTTTTAGATTGCTCTTAGTCGGGTCATGTCACACGAGTATTTTAGCCTTCAAGTATTAGCAGAAAAGGGTTGGTTATTTGCAAAGATGTAAGATTTTTGGAATTTCAAAGTCATTCCAAACAAAAAACCATTTTGATAATGTTTAAACAAACTTGTTCCCAAAAGAATTCAAGTGATCTCCTTGTTAGGTTTATGTAGCTTTTAACGGAAGTGTGAAATGATGTTTGTTCGCATGCCTTGCATGTCAAAAAGGTTTCAATCAAGTCGTGTTAAACATTTGTAAAGCTTATTTTGAATGGAAAAGCATTGTCTATCAACCCAGATCGCTCGTATTTGATCAAAAAGGGCTTTAACATGCTTGTAAAGTAGGCTTAGGTTGTTGGCGACGGAAAAAAAAAGATATTTATAGGCTCAAAGGTGTTTGAGGGTTTTCTAGACTAAGAATCATGAGTGCTTACTCTTAAAACTCCTTGCGGTCTTCATAATTGATTATAATGACCTCACATGCCCCCAGTATTTGTTTTGGGTTTTTTCTTGAATGCCCCCTAGAATTTTGCTTGGGTTTTCTATCATGGTTTTTAGCACTATAATCATGTTGACTTGATTTACTATTGTATACTAAAATCCTTTTCTGTTTTTGTCTCACAACTTTATATGGGCATCTTTTGTCATTGATGACTATTTTATAGATTGAAAGTTCTTTTTGATCCTCACACTTGCCCCCCATTGTATGGTATGATCTTTGTAAAGGTTAATTATCAAGAAATAATTATTAGGCTTAAATAGGGACTCCAAGGGATATTTGAGATTTTGTGAAGGCATATCAAAGAAGTCCTTAGATCCAGGATCGATAAGACTTTTCCATGCTAAATGATTTTTGATTTTTTGGATTAGTTATTTAGCTAAGCGCTTAACTTTATTATGGTTTCAGGGTATGAGATCACCTTTCAATGAAATCATATGAATTCTGAGAACTCACATGTTAAACAAACATCAATTTGACCTTCCTTTTATATTAGACTATGATTTGCCAAAAATCTTAATGAAAGTGTAAGATCATGCAAGAATAGAAAAGAGAGGATACAATGTGAATTTATAGCCAAATTTCAATTTCATTTAGATGTCGTGAGTAATACATTAGGCATAATATTTCTTCACAATATCATAGTTTATAAGCCTCGGCAGATTTTCTCCATCCATGCTAGTTAGAATTAAGGCTCCTCCCGAAAAAGCCTTCTTCACCACATATGGTCACTAATAGTTGGGCGCCCATTTACTCTGGTCTTCTCCTAATGATATTCTTCAATACCAAATCTCCCTCTTTGAATACCCTTGGCCTAACCTTTTGCTATCCTGCCTTGGTATAACTAGTGGTGGCAAATACATGTTAGTCTATTTTCATCGACTAAGTTTAATTGTTCAAACCTCACCCTTTCCCATTCTGATTCCTCTAACTCTGCATCTTTTAAGACCCTTAGTGATGGAATATCCACTTCCAAAGGTGTGATTACTTCCATTCCATATACTAAAGCACACGGGAGCATTTCATGCCAATCTTTGTAAGCGATAACCATCTTTTGGATGATTTTCTTAAGATTCTTATTAGTTGCTTCAACGACCCCATTCATCTTTGGTCTATTAGGAGAGGAGTTGAGGTGTTTAATCTTCCACTTAGTGCAAAGTTTGACAATTAACTTTCCATTAAAATTCTAAGCATTATCAGTTACCAGCCTTGTGGGTAGACCATAGCAATAGATCAAGTCCCTTTCGATGAACTTATTGACAACCTTTTGTGTCACATGGGCGTAAGAATTAGCTTCCACCCATTTAGTAAAGTAATCAATTTCCACCAAAATGAGCTTATGTCCATTACTTTCCTTCGGGTTAATTGGCCCTATGACATCTAATCCCCACATGTCAAATGCCCATGATGAGGTCATTGAATAAAGGTTTTGGAGGTGCATTTATCTTATCACTATAAATTTGGTACTTATGACATTTCCTAACATATGTCATGTAGTCCCTTTTCATGGTCAACCAAAAATATCCAAATCTTTGCATTTGCTTTGCCATTGTATGACAATTGGCATGGGTGGCACAAATTCCTTCATGAACTTCTTTCAAAGTCTGCCCAATTTCTTTGTCATCCAGACATCTAAGTAAAGTCCCATCAAACGACCTCCTATATAGGATTTCACCATGTAAGTTGAAATTTGTGGCCATCCTTCTTAAGGTCTCTTTATCTACCTTAGAAGCTTCTTAGGGGTATTCTTGGTGTTGGATGAATCTTTTGATATCATTATACCATGGTTTTCCATCTGATGACTCTTCGAGTGTGCAACAATAGGCTTGATGATTTCGAACCTTGATGTTGATTGAATGGATCTTTTCTTTGGCAACAATTTGTACAATTGAAGCCCAAGTTGCCAAAACATCGGCGAACTGATATTTATCCTTACTCATATGAGTGAATTTAACCTCCTCGAACTCACTAGCTAACTTTACAAGGTAGTTCTGGTAAAGTTTCCACTTTTCATCTTTGGTTTGCCATTCTCTTTTCACTTGGTAAAATGATCAACATGGAATCCCCAAAGATTTCAAGCTTATTAACTCTAAGCTCTAAAGCATCCTCTAAACCAATGATACAAGCTTCATATTCAGCCGTGTTATTAGTGCACTCGAATTGTAACCTTACTGAAAAACGATATTGCTTTCCATCTAGGGAAATTATGATTGTTCTAACCCCATTTTTCGATACATTTACTGCACCATCGAAACAAAGTGTCCACCACTCACTTGCCTCAGCATCATCCCTGATCACCAACACGTCTTCATCAGGGAGATCAAAATCTAGAGGCTCATAATCTTCCATGGTGTGGTCTGCAAGATGGTCGGCAATTATACTGCCTTTTATGGCTTTCTTTGTCATAAAAATGATGTTGTACTATGCAAACAACACTTGCCACCTTGCTATCTTATTCAATAGATATGGCTTCTCATAGATGTATTTAAGCGAATCTAGCTTGGAAATTAGACATATAATGTAATACAACATATATTGCCTGAGTCTTTCCACACTCAAAACCAAAACACAACATAACTTCTCAATCATAGTGTATCTAGACTTGCAATCGTTAAACTTTTTGCTCAAGTAGTATATAACTTACTCCTTTCTTCTAGATTCATCGTGTTGTCCTTACACACAACCCATGGACATTTCTATGACCGTTAAATACAAAATCAATGGTTTCCTGGTACTGGGGGTACTAACAATGGAGGATTTTGTAAGTACCTCTTTATCTTATTGAAGGCCTTTTGACAATCAGCATCCCATACTCCAGGATTTTTCTTCTTGAGTAAGCGAAAAATCAGTTCACATGTTACTGTTAGCTGAGATATGAAACGAACTATGTAATTCAAGCGTCCGAGAAAATTCCTTACTTCCTTTTCAGTCTTAGGCGCTGACATTTCTTGTATGGCTTTGGCTTTATCCGGATCAACTTCTATTCCTCAGTTGCTCACAATAAAACCTAGTAATTTTCCTGTCTTTACTCTAAATGAGCATTTGGCTAGGTTCAATTTTAACTGGTACTTCCGCAATCTCTCAAATAGTTTCCTCGATATTTGCACATGGTCTTCCTCAATCTTGGATTTAGCCAGTATGTCATCTACATAGACCTTAACTTCCCGATGCATCATATCATGGGACAAAGTGACTATCGCTCGTTGATACATAGACCCAACATTTTCAAACCGAATGGCATTACTTTATAACATAAAAGTCCCCTAATGTGTGACAAAGATGGTATTCTCTTTATCCTTTTCTGCTATCCTAATTTGGTTGTAATCAAAAAACTCATCCATAAATGAATATGTGGCATTTTTAGCAGCATTATCCACCAAGATATCAATGTGAGGTAATGGAAAATCATCTTTCGGGCTTGCCTTGTTCAAATCTCTATAGTCCACGCACACGCAGATCTTTCCGTCCTTTTTTGGGACCACAACCATATTGGCTACCCACTGAGGATAGTGAACGACATCTAGAAATGCTGCATCCCATTGCTTTTGTATCTATGCTTTCACCTTTAGGAGCATATCTTGTCACATTCTCTTGGTTTTTTGTTTTACCGATATACTTCCTTCTATTAAAAGGATTTTATGCACAACTATATCAGTATCTAAACGTGGCATTTCTACATAAGTCAAGGCAAAAACATCTTTATATTCATGCAAACGAGAAATCAACTTTCCTCTTTCTCCAGTCGTAATGAGGGTACCGATTTTTAACTCCTTTTCCTCCTACTTGGTTCCTAGATTAACGGTCTCAAGCTCCTCACTAAAAGGTTTCAAGTCTTTTCAGAATTTTCCATCAATCTAGTAAATTCTTTTATATCTTCTTCTCCCCACTCCTCATCATCAAGTATAGTGACATTATTGAAATTTGGCCAATTATTCTTAGTGTAGTGGTTTTGTGAACGGTTGGAACTTTCTAAACTCCTGAAAGTGTAAGGTGTGTTTGTGTAAGAGTGCTTATTTGCAAATGACATGTCATATATAAAAATGCATGATCTTATTAAAAAGAGTGTTGATTCAACAAGGAAAAATATTGTGGCATCGTGAACTAGATTACTGCCATCATCAAAATAAAACACATGCTCATGACCAAACAAAAGCAATTACTTTTTGAACACAATATGAACGGGCTCCATCTTCCAGTTCCGGAACACTTCTCCTTCAACTAATTTTCAAACGGATCAAAATAAAACTAATGTTCATGCAGAAGGGGCATCAATGTTATAGATGGAGAGATGCAGGAAATATATCTGTACCTTCTGGAATTCAAGAGTGCTGACATGCAAATCTTTTATGTCTGCTTTGATTATCTCTGCTGAGCTGCAGAAGGATTCTTGAAGTGGCGGGATGGCAAGGTCTTCATCTTTCAATTCCCTTCCTTCAATTTTTGTCATCCTAACCTCCCTTCTCATCCGAGCAACCCGTTTGAAAAATCCTCTTTCTTCGGCTTATATCCGAGCCCAAACCTTTGATCCGCACGTTTTAACTTCATTATGCTGATTTGCTCTGGCATTCCACTGAAGGGGTTAAGCTGAAAAGGGATTCCACTCCGCACGAAACATTTGGCAGCCATCTTTGCAGCTTCTAGGATCTTTGGCTTCTTCAATGTGGCACCTTCATGGTTCAATTCTATATTTACTACTTCAAATGCATGAATGTTCCCGTCTTTACAATTATCTGTTTCTATATAGGGTACAACTACATTTTTAATCATTACAGTGATCAACATCCCGTTCGCAATATACTTTAAACATTGGTGTAATGAAGAAGCCACCACTAATATGCTATAGGATGCATGGCTATCCATCACTTGTAGCGTTACTAAGAACACTTGCGATCCTACACCTAGCTCCACCTCAATATTCCCCACAATCTGCCTTAGCGACCCATCATATGCTCTTGCCATCATGGTGCTTGGCTTCATGTGTGACTCATCAATGGGCACTTCTTTCAACATATGCCTTGGTAACACATTCAGTGCGGAGTCATTATCAATTAATACTTTCTCAATCAAAACATCCTTACATTGTATCGTGATGTATAATGGCTTATTATGCCTTGTACCTTCAGCACCCACTTCATCATCAGAAAAGTACACATAACTTGAAGCTTGTATCCTCCTCACTAAGTGCTCTATGGCCTCTAGGTTAATGTCTTGGGGTACATAGGCTTATTCAGCACTATTTTCAAAGTCTTCCGATGAGATTCAGAACTTAATATCAAGGAAAGAAATGATATCTTAGCAAGGGTTCTCTTAAGTTGTTCCACAATACTGTACTCGTTATGCTTTATTAACTTTAAGAATTCAGTGGTTTCCTCTTCTGTTACAAGTTCATTTATTTCTTCGGATATGTCAACCACTTATTTCCCTTTAATCTTCTTTAACTCCTCTAGGGTAAAAAATTTGTCACTCCTGATCAAGCCTCTAATTTCTAGTATAAAGAAAAGTGCTTGTGATGCGAACCTCGTGATCACGTGGTCACGCAACCCACAACCAAGAATGAGATAAGATCCTGGAAAGCCGAAATAAGGTCTGATAGGAGTGTGACACAATGGAAACCTGCCCCAAGGCACCAGCACTATTGGAATGAGTAGAATGACGCCACGAAGCCAGTTAATCTTCGATAAGTCGGATTCTGTTCGTTCAAGAACTAAAGAATGCAAGAATCACTCTCACACATAAACTGAAAAGTTCATAATTAAGTTTAATCAATGGCTGCCGAAATTAGGGTTACATGAGTTTAAATAGTTCTTAAAAAGTAACCCTAATGGACCTCTTATGTGGACTTAAAAGAGGTCCACTCAAAACTGACCCAAAATCCTAAATTGAAAAGCCCATGACTTAATCCAAGCAAGCCTTGGATCCTAGCTGAAAATAAAGTCTTAATTAAGCCCAAACAAGCCTTGGGCTGTAGCTAACTAAATTAAATGAAGCCCATAAGGTTTATTTATTCTCTTCCATCCAGCCCCTTAATCTTAGAAACAAAAGGAAAAGGTAGCCCATAAGTCCTTGCTGGTGTTTCTAGGCTGGTTCGCATCATCCCCTCTCTCCTCGAAAGGATTCGACCTCGAATCAAAATCGTTTATGTTGTTGATGGCTCGACAATCAACACACATCCTCCATGTTTCATCCTTCTAACGCATGAGTAGCGCGAATACAGCACACGAGCTTATACGCTCACGAATATGTCCCTTATCTATTAATTCATAAAGTTGCCTTTGAAGCTCCGTCGTCTCCTCCAGAGTGCTTCTATAGGGTGGTCGGTTAGGAATTGAAGCTCCAGGTACAAAATGAATCTGATGCTCTATCCTCGCAATGGTGGTAATCCACTTGGATTATCGTCAGGGAACACATTATCAAACTCCTGCAACAAAGAAATAGCAACACTAGGCATAATATGATCAAGATCATTAGTATTAAAGTAAGCCTCCTTGTACACAAGTAAAATCATTGGCTTGTTAGTGAAATATGCAGATCTGACCTCACCCTCTCTAGCATAAAAATTAGGTTGTTTCTCTAGTTTTTCCACACAATTCTCATCACTCTTCCTGACTTTCTTCTCTCCTCTTGTCTTACCTCCACTCTCGGGCAGATTTGGGTGTTTTTGAGCAGTGGTCGAATGGTCTAATTTGTTGGGAGTGGTGGCCAAATATTTGTTTGTGTTTGGATGGGTGGCTGAATGGATTGTAGAGGTTTGGGTTCTAGATGAATCTGATGGCTTTCTCCCCCCTTGTTCCTCACCTTGATTTCCTCTCCCCATCGCCTCATGCTCACTTTTTAGCTTTATTTGATCATCATACACCTGTTTGGGTGTAAGAGGTACAAGAGTAATGGTTTTACCATCTGTTACAATGGTATACCTATTTTTAACCCCATCATGAACTGCCTTCCTATCATATTGCCATGGCCTCCCCAACAAGATGTGACTTGTTTGCATCGGTAGCACATCGCACAGAACTTCATCAACATATTTCCCAATCGAAAATGGGACCACGACCTGCTTCGTCACTTTCACTTCACCACTATCATTCAGCCATTGCAATCTATATGGTTTCGCATGCTTAACAGTTTCAAATTCAGTTTACTAACAAGGGTGGTACTGCAAACATTAACACAGCTTCCACTATCAATAATTAAAGCACACACCTTGCCTTGTACGTAGCAGCGCGTATGGAAGATATTCTCTCTTTGCTGATTAGAGTCATCTTCCTTGACCTGAACCTGAAGTGTGCCCCTTATAACCAAGGACTCCGCAACCGGTAATGCTAAGTCATCCCCATCACTATCCTCTAATGGTGGCATGCCTTCGCAATCAGATCTGTCACTTTCCGATTCCATATCACCATCATCTCTAATCATCATTATTCTCTTGTTTGGACATTCCGAAGCATAATGTCCGTTCTTGACACTTGAAACATTTAACATCACGAGTACGTTTAGGCTGAGTTTCAGATTTACCTTTGGCACGGTAGGGACATCAACTTTAGCCGTTGATGGTTCAATTTTAGAAGGAACAAAGGATCGTGGCTGGACAATACCCTCTCTCTTCAGATTCGTCTTCCAAGATGATGAAGAACCCGAATTAAACCCTAGCCGAACATGTCCCTTCCTAAGTTGTCTCTCCACCTTCGTAGCCATGTGAACCATGTCCTCTAGTTCCACATAGTGTTGTAGCTCTACCACATTGGCAATGTCCCGATTCAACCCATTAAGAAATCTAGCCATGGTGGCTTCTCTATCCTCAACAACATTGGCACGAATCATTGCTATCTCCATCTCTTTGTGATATTCATCTACTGTCTTATAGCCTTGATTTAGACCTTGGAGCTTCAGGTATAGGTCTCTATAATAGTGGTTTGGCACAAATCGTCTCCTCGTTAACGCTTTCATCTCCCCCCAACTCTGAACGGGTCGCTCCCCATTCCTCCTCCGACTGATTACAATCTGATCCCACCAAATCATTGCATACGCTGTAAACTCAATCATCACCAATTTTACTTTTTTTTGTTCAGAATAGCTATGACAATCAAAAATCCAATCTACTTTTTTCTCCCACTCCAAATAAGCCTCGAGATCATTTTTACCTTCGAAGTTAGGAATTTTCAGTTTGATGTTGTCCCCATCCATATCTTCATAATTCCCCATGCCACGAAAAATCACATTCCTCCTAGCTCTGCTCGGTCCAGACCTGATTCCTTGGCCAACAGATGCAAAATCATAGTCATCTTCGCCCATATCTGCGTTATCATCAACATACTCTTCAAAATCAGATCTGTTATTCCGTACGGCCATACGGACCGTATTTCCTCAGCGATCAGCCCCACTATTTTGTTGCTTTATTGAATTCACTTCATCTTTCAGATCTTTGTATGCCCTCGACATCAACTCAAGTTGTTGACCCATGGCTCGTAATTGGAACGCCACGTCAACATTTTGTGTCATTGATTCGTTGTTTTCAGACATACTTTGAATCTATAAAATTTGGTTAGTAGCAAAAAAAAATATATATCCTCACAACTCTCGTGTATCACCCAAAAAAATCAAGGTTTTTCACTCTAATAAGCTTACTACGCCTTTTACCTCACAACTTGCTTTCTTTTGGTTCTTTCGGAACTAAAATCAACAAATCAAAGTCAGTAGCTTTTGCAACGCACTCTAATTATGATTTTCAGACTCAAGAAGCAATAAAAAATACTGAAAACAAAGCAAAACAAAACTACGACTACGATTTCGCGAGTAGAAATGCAAATTCGTACGAATTGTGGACGATACGAAGACACGAAATAAAAAAGAAACAGATAGTAGCGAAAACAATTACTTGACTCATAGATAACCCGAAATAGAATAGAAACAAAGAATTCAACAAAACTAATCAGTAAGGATCACTTTTTTAGACTTGAGCAGAATCTAACGTCTTACGCAATTTTTACGTAACAGAATTGAAACCCAGACCAAACGACTTCGAAATGACCTCAAAATCAATATTTAGTATTTTAGTACTAAACAAAAAACAACACTCAATTTCTAGGTCGTTCTAGTACTGCTAGGTACACAAACCCTTGTGTGATCAATTTGCGGCAGAAATGAACCTCGAATTGAAACCTCTAGTATATGATATCGAAATAAGCCCCCATTTAATATATCATGCGATATCAACCCCAAGACATAGAATGTAAAGTTTCAATTGATTCTAAAGTGTTTTTATATGCGTTCACTAAGGCAGTGTTTCTGCAGCAGAAATGAATATCGAAAAAAACCCTCAAGAAATCAATATCAGAATAAGCCCAAATTTGACATATGATACTATCTTAACCCCAATAGACGGAATATGAAATTTCAACTGATTCCGATGTGGTTTGCTTATGTTTCCCCAGAGTAGTGTTTTCTGCGGCAAGATTTCAACGATTCTTCAAATTTCAATTAATGCCTCTATCTCTCTTTCTTTTCTTTTCTTTTTCTAGTTTTTTTTTAATATACTAAAATGAAGAGACAGAAAACGATGAAATATAACCTTTTTTTTATAAGATGACGCTGACACGAAGAACAAGGAGATGAACACAAACACTGGAACTCTTCAAGGAACACTAAAAAAAAAGCACGAAAATAACAGAATGATATGACCTTGATTCGGAGCCTAGCTCTGATACCACCTGATGCGAACCTCGTGATCACGTGGTCACGCAACCCATAACCAAGAATGAGATAAGATCCCGGAAAGCCGAAATAAGGTCTGATAGGAGTGTGACACAATGGAAACCTGCCCCAAGGCACCAACACTATTGGAATGAGTAGAATGACGCCACGAAGCCAGTTAATCTTCGATAAGTCGGATTCTGTTCGTTCAAGAACTAAAGAATGCAAGAATCACTCTCACACATAAACTGAAAAGTTCATAATTAAGTTTAATCAATGGCTGCCGAAATTAGGGTTACATGAGTTTAAATAGTTCTTAAAAAGTAACCCTAATGGACCTCTTATGTGGACTTAAAAGAGGTCCACTCAAAACTGACCCAAAATCCTAAATTGAAAAGCCTATGACTTAATCCAAGCAAGCCTTGGATCCTAGCTGAAAATAAAGTCTTAATTAAGCCCAAACAAGCCTTGGGCTGTAGCTAACTAAATTAAATGAAGCCCATAAGGTTTATTTATTCTCTTCCATCCAGCCCCTTAATCTTAGAAACAAAAGGAAAAGGTAGCCCATAAGTCCTTGCTGGTGTTTCTGGGCTGGTTCGCATCAGCTTGTCTTGCACCTTGAGATGAATGCCTGTAGTTGTATGGCATGGCTTGGACAAAACTAATTCAGTGACCCTCCTGGAGTGAATTGAACCAAACATACTTCTTTATCTGACATCTTTATCATAAACACTTTATCATTTGTTATTGTCTCTACCCGAAGCAGACCTCTATTTATCATTTGCATCATGTTTTTATAAAGGCCTCTTGTCAGCATCTGATAAATTCTTTCCATTGGCACCTTTAAATTTTTCGGATACTCAACACCCAACATATTCACTAATTCGCTACCCAAAGCATGATTAGGTAGTGAATTGGTACTTACATTTGGGGACTCTTTGAATGTTATCCATCCAGCTTTATCAATTGTAGGAGTTTCTTTTTTAATGCATCCTGCGTGGTATTCACAGGTGAGATCCGGTCTATACCAACTAGGGTAAGGTTGTTGTAGGGGTATCAAAGGTACAGGGGCTACTTGCCCAATGCTTAACAACTTTTGATACATTCCATTTAAAGGTAAAGATAATGGGGGTAATTGTTCTTGAGTTCTTGGGTGATTTCTTTTCTGTAAGCCTTCAGTTTGGTTTTTTGACAAGCTCTGGACTTGATTTCCAAGCCTTTTGGTGTGGTATGGGGATTTGAAGTTGACATTGGTGATTTTGGATGATGAGGCGATATATTTTTGGAATTGGGTGCTCCTGCTGCTATAACCAATCTCAATGTGATCTATCTCCCTCTTTTTTTCCAACAAAACCTCTTTTCTCTATTGGTGCAGAGATTCTCTCGTTCTTAATCCCCTGCTCTATTCATTCTGCCGCAGCTACAGTGTCAGTGAATTGTTAAGCCGAACTACCCATCACATGTTCGTAAAAGGGTTCTTTTAGCGTGTTGGCCAATAAATTAACCATTTCCCTATCCAAAAGGGGAGGGTGCACTTAGACAGCTAAGTCTCTCCACCTTTGAGCATATTCTCTTATGCTTTCCTTTTCCCCTTTTTCCATGCTGGATAGACCGGTCTTGTCAAGGGTGACATCCTATTGTACTTGTATTGCTTAATGAAAGCGTCCACTAAGTCTTTCCAACTGCAAATCCTAGTGTTGTCGAGCCTTCTATACCAACTTAAGGTCGCCCCCCTCAAACTATCCTGAAAAAAATGCAATAGTAGCTTTTTGTCATGCACTACCTCAGCCATTTTATTATAGCATGACTTCAAATGAGTGACAAGGCATTGTGTCCCCATATACTTGATGAAGTCTGGAATGCGAAATTTTTTCGGGACCACCACATTTGGAACTAAACACATCTCCACTGCTTTCATTGGATCATATAAATCTGCTCCTTCAATGGCCCTTATCCTGGCTTCAACCACTGCCATTTTATCTTTATCTATATTAACAAACAATTGTCTTATGAGATTCATTTCCAAATGTTTCAACTAGCGGTACTGGAATGGGTGTTGGGGCTACTGATTGTACAAAGGCAGGATGTTGTGGAGGATCCTGAATTCTCTCTCCTATCACCTCGCCATCTCCTATCACCTCGCCAGGGTTATTTGTTGCTTGTGCAGGCCTAGTTGAAGGACTTTTGCCTTAAAGATTTCTTATTGCTTGCTCGAGTACTCCAGTAAGATGAACTACACTTTCTTTCAAGCCATCCAACTCTTCTTGGAAATGGGCATCTTGGTGTGCACGCTCTTCATTCTCCATGTGTTTCTGCCAAAACCGAGTATTGTAAATTCTGGAAGGTGAAGCTCTTTTGGGACCTATATTTTGACCTGTTGATGATATGCATGTTATTTATGATGAATGAATGCATGCATGAGGATTTTATTTTTTGTTTCTGAAAAACCAATCCATGACTTCCTTTCTGGGTAGGATCCGTAGTCTAATGTTGTAGGAAAGTTTTGCCCGAATATTCAAATCAATTGAATCGTACACACTTGACAAAAAGAAAAAGGTGGATCTTTTCCATTTCATTCATCAAAATAGAGCCATACAAAAGCATTTACTCGAATGCTATCCCTCTACTAGCTACAAACCTAACAAAATAAGAGAGTTCATCCAAGTGCATTTCATATTTGCTGGCACTTCCGCCAATTCTAGTAGCTTTTACACGTAGCTCATCTGCCTTCCTAGCCACTATGTTGATCAGCTTATCGGTTTGCTCTATTTTGTGATGGAATACAACATTATCCTGATGTCATGCTTCATTGCTGGCAGTCAATGAGTAATTATTTGTTTCTAATATCTGAACTATTTTCTCAAGTTGTTGGGTCTGATCCTTAGCCTTTTGTAGCCCTACATCGAGCCCTATTTTCTCTTAGTTCAACTGAGCTTCAATTTCAGCGGTGCATTCTTGCCATTCATTGTGTTGCTCTTGCACTATCTTTAATTCTTCCTCCCGAGTTTCTAGTTCAGCTTGTAGAGTGGAAACATGATCTCTTAGGTTGTTGGTTTGGGTTAAGTATTTTTTCATGTTAGACTTTGCTACCCTTCTTGCCTCCAACTCATTTTCCGCCTGAACTTTGTATCGGGCTTTCAATTCTTTTTCTTCTTCAAGGACAAAACTAGCCACTCTTCCTTTCTCCTTCTCAGCTTCCCATTTCATAATGTAATGATCTCTTTCACTTTTTACCGATGCTACCAATTCTTGGCATTCGTGATCTCTACTTTCAAAGGCTTTCTTTAAAGCAACCAATTCTTTTTCTATCGTCTCATGCTTACTCACGTGGTCATCATATCGAGAACCCATTTCTTCTAGTTGACTCTTCCTTACATTAACCTGTTAATTTGTTCTTCTTTTCCTTGCAATTGTTGATCCAAAAAAACCCTCATCTATTCTTCTTCCAAGAGTTGCTTCTCGAGGAATTTTTAATGACTTTTGTTGTTGTTGAGCTCAATCTGACGCAGCAGAAAATTGCAAAGGAATACGACCAATGTCAATATTCCAAAAATAAACCACAACAAAAACTCAAAGTTTTTATTCAATAATTCAATAGTTAATTCGGTAAGAGGCTTTACAATTGTATTTAAAGTAAAACCCTAACCTAACCCATGACGGATAGGGAAACGACACTAAACAATAAATTTACCATAAATGGCAAGTTTGAGATAAATGCAGAATATGAAAGGCCTATAAATCCTGAGCAAGCAGCAATTGACGAAAGTTAATTCGGACTTGGAAATCAAGAGTTATGGCTAAAATGAAACTTTCCTAAAATAGAAAAAATGACGATTTTAGGGCCTAAACGATGGAATTTGGCCAAAAACTGGTGAACAACAGGGGCTTTGCCGCTGACTTCTTCCGCAAACGACGAAACGCATCGACTGGGTGAGTTTCGCGATATTCCGACTTCGACGCCCGGGTTGCCGAAATTCAGTTGCCTTTGAATTTCGGGTGCTCACTCTTGAGCATGTATGCTTCCGCTACTTGTTTTACATCACAATCCTTACCTTATCCAACTTCTATTGCATGCCCTCTTTGTCAATCCTCTTTCTTTTAGTTCAAGCAAACTTAGTGCCTTATCTCGCACCAGGCTTTATATTACCGCATTCTGGGGTGCCTTGTAGCTCCTCCAAGCTAGTTAACTGGGGCTAACAGAGGACTCTTTTGGGTGGGGCTCTCTGTCAACTAAAACAAGTTGCCCTCAGTCACTTTTAATAACTTCGAGCTTAGCCATTGAATTGACTTCTCTGAAAGAACCCGTGTACCCGGTCAACCCTCTAGTTCTCGGTACATATTGCATCCTCCCAAACTACATGGTTACTAGAGAGGGAGAATAGCTGATATAACCGGTTAAGCCAATTAACAAGACCCACGCCTTACTACCTTTTTCATTGGATCATATAAAAAGGTTGAATTACCTACCCAATAGGCAATCTATCTAAAATTACTTTAGGGAAGTGCCCGATATTTCTCCACCCAAGCCTTTTCATCCAAGTCTTTTCATTCTTCACTCAGAACCAAACCAAGAGGCCTCATGTTAAACCACAAAAATATTGAAAACTTCTCTCAGGGTTTCCAGATAACTAAAAATCCACATGAACAATAAAGGGATACAACATCGCATTGCTCCTTTCCCATGCAACCTGCAATGGTTCAAGGACAGGAAAGTTTCAGCCAATATAGTTGAAGTGGGATTATTCCTTCCATGCTCATATTCAACAAAAACCTTTGTCGTTTCCATGCTAATAATCCCGACAGCTTCTGAAGGGAAAAATACTAAACCAAAAATAGCAAAAGCCATTGACCAATACACCTCTTCTCTGAGTCTCCCTTTATCTTTACTTGTTTTCAAATTATTCTCAATCGCCTTCCATTTGAAACCTCTAGAAGATGTCATGTACTGGTCTACTTGATCCATTCATAGAAGCTTAGCAACCTATTAGGTTGTATTCTCACTTTTCTATCTAAAATAAACTTTGTGAGGGTTGTGAGGGAAACTCAGGATTAGAGCATACTCTATGGTAGGATTCAATGTCAATATCCCCAAAGGTAAAGCACCAGTAGTTGGGATCCCAAAAGTGCATAAGGGCCTTAACTGCTGATATCTGAATTGGGATTTTCATCGATGAGCGATTCTTCCATATTTGACTTCAAATAATGCCTCATCTACATACCCCAAGATGGGCATAAGCCTCTTCATATTTTCTGTAGAGCAATGGATTTTGATCATGTGTGGCAATTCATTGATTTTATTAGCCCTTGGGCAATCTCCCTCAGTTAACAACCTCTTTCCCCGTATTCCGAAAAGGTCAAGGAAGTCATGGTCTTGGTTTGATAATTTCTGTGAAATTTTTTTAGAAAAAAAATGAATAAATGGAGAGTTTGTATCCTAGGTTCTAAGTTATTGCATGAAGGGTAAGTTTTCTATCTGGTCTCAAAAGGTCTATGAACTGCCTAGTGACCACCTTACATGAAGGTGGTATGAGGGCTTACAAGAAATGGTTGGGGCATAGTATGACCGCCATTATCAAGTAAACACACAGTTCATAGTTTGATGTTTCACGAATCTGAACCCCAACTGAAAGTCATGAGGCAAACCGTTATTCCTCTTATCCTAAAAAATTCGGGCATATTAAAAAAATTAAAATGCATGATGATATTATTTGATGTTGATATGTACTGAAATTAAAATTATGCTAGAGTAGTAAAAATGCGTGTAACAGAAAATAAGGTAAAGAACTAACAATCAAGCAAACAATGCTTCGTCCGGCAATATCCCTAGTGGAGTCGCCATCTGTCGAGACAACAATTTTTTGCGCTTCACACCCTGCCATCCCATGATGGGAGAGACAATGATGCGCGGTGAAATGGATGTATTTTATAGTCATAAAAATTACAACTATGATTATCAGGAGTCCCCACCTAGTATTAAGGTTACTAGGATACCTATTGGTTTGCGAGAGTCTAGGTAAGGGGACTTGTTGTGCAAGGAGAAGACGCATCTCCCCTAGTACACCCTACCTAAGGTAAACTGTATTATTGTCTGATTGTTTTTCTAAGTTCAAATTTTTACAGTGCATTTTCAAAAACCATTTTTTTGTCTGTCAGTGTACTTTACAATGTAATTTTACACCGTAGTTAAAAACTTTTTTGTTATCTACAAATATACTTTACAATATAATTTTACACCCTAATAGGTAAAACAAAATAATTATAATTTTTTTGATATTTTGGCAAAATTCCAATGAATAATCGTAAACCGGTTATGATATCAATTTTCATTTTAAATATGATAAAGAAGCAACATATTTTTTCTTATAAAAAATATGATGGGAAAATCCTTGGAATTTGATCGTATGCATGAAAACAACACATTTTTATATTTTTGAAAATTTTGTATTTTTATATTTTTGCTATTTTTTAAAATGAAAAATGAAAAAAAATAAAAATATCTATGGGTTGTCTGTCCAGCCCTGATGGGCCGGGAGGCCCATCATTTGGGGGCTGGGCTGGAAGCCCCCTTGCTTGGACTAGGCCTCCAGTTCATGTGGGCTAGAAGCCCATCTCATTGTGGATTGGGGCCCAATCCAAATGATTGGGCCAGACATACAGTGTGACCCGGCCACCTCAATGTTCACATGCACGAAACAGGGAAGATGATGAACAGTAAAGGGGTAGTTTTTGGAGGGTGAAGAACGATGTACTTGTTAATACCGTTGGGTAGAGGAGGCCGAGGTGGTTCTTCCTGTCATGGCTGCATCGGAAATGGTGGCCGGAGGGGACATCGGAAGCTGGTGGTGGTTTGGGCTGGAGTTGTTGTCATTCGTCGCTGGAGCTAGACCTGTTGGAGGAGAGACCAACGGTGCTGAGGGAGATGATGTAGGGTGGTCGGTCAACTTCCTAGAGGAGAGAGAGAGGGATGTCGGTGTTGTAGAGAGAGAGACATTGTGAAAGGGTGAGAAAAAGTTGTCAACAGTGACTCTGCCGGCGCTAAGGAAGGGGAACTGTTACTGGTGGTTCTTTGTATATTTTTTTGTGGCTCTGTAAATTGATCACCTTCCTCTCGTCCTTGTTGTTCTATGTATTTTTTTGGTATTATTTCGTTTCCTTCCTCTGCCTCCTCCCTTTATGTTCGTGCATGCATGGTATTGATAGGTAGGAGGCCACCCTTCGCCTGCCCATTGCTTGCAGCAATGGGTTGCCTCTTCACCTGAAGCTGCAGTAGCGTGCCTGCACTTTTCAGGTGACTGAACAGTACAGTCACGCCTGTGATAATTTTGGGAGATGGTGAAAATACGATTTGTTCCCTCAATTTTTAATTGGTTCAATCGCACCCTTAATAGGTTTTAAACTTTTAATTTTGTGTAATTGTATCCCTGACAAAATTTCAACAGCAACTTAAGATTTGAGCGTCTTTTTTATTTTGGTCCCAACAACTTAAGATTTGTGCGCCTTTTTTATTTTGGTCCTTGATTTCTGATTTGCACGATTTAACCCTCAATTGATCATTAGACTATCAATTTGGCCCCTGACTTCGCATCATTGGCTTGGAAAAATTCAAATTGATCTCCGAAAATTCCAATCTTCTCAATTGAACCTGAATTAAGCTCAAAAACTTGATATTTCATCGATTAAGCCCTTAATAAAATTAATTTGACCAATTTAAAGTATAATTAAGGCCTTACACTTAATTAAATCCTTCAATTGAACCCTAAATTAATTCCCAAATATAATTACATTTGAAATTTGTCGATGATTAAATCAAATCGACCCATAAAAATATAATTATATCTTTCAACTTAATTCTTACATAAATTTATCAATAATAAATTATTTTTACCTTAAATCTGCATTTTTGTTCATTTCTGAGGGCACAAAAGAGTTATATCAGGCTCTCGAAAATGTCTAAATTTTCCACCTTGATTTTTCTACCGACACCAGCCCCTTTTATTTTATTTTTGTTTTGGATAGAATTGGGCGAATAACCCATTTTTGGGTTATGAAACCTGACATATGATGCAACCATATTATTTGATAGTTTCACTCATATTTACCTCTTGTTTTGAATATGTTTTGTGTGTAAAATGCCTGGATATTCTTTGTTTTATGTTTTGAAGACATTTTTGGTTGAAAGATGCAAAAAGGAGATAATTAGACGTGATTGACAAATTTGACCTTCACCCGATTTTTTGTACAGAGCGGAAGCTCTAGAGAACAAAATGAAGTGATTCTAGTGGCATTCAACAGCTAACATCCATACCTTTCTGGAAAGATAAGGCAAAAATATAAGGAAGAGCATGGAAATCGCAACCTTCAAAGTCAAATCTTGCAATATGTCGATGTTGACCTTCGGCCATTCCACTTAAATATCTAGATCTACAGAAGTTTGATTGATGCAAACCCAATTTTGATGGATTCTAGACTCAAAAGACCTATCATCGATCCAAAGTTTGGCTCAAAATGATGTCTTATGAATGAGATATGACTTTTACAAGATGACAGCTAAATTTTGCAAACTTAAGGAAGGACTATTTTGTAAAATAGAAACTAGGGTTTCTAAGCATATATAAAGGAGGAGAGGTAGAGAAAACCATTCGTCCAACAAAAAAGTAAACACAAATCTTTCTCCTCCAAACCTGAAATCATGTATTCTCCATCTTTTTAATTGCTTGTTCAACAAACATGCAAGGCTAAACTCTTTTTCTTGGTTGCAAGGACACATGATCCTTCAAATTTCGAGAGCTATGAGATCTATTTTGACCTTATGTTTCCAGTTTATATAATGAATCTATTTGTTCTCCTATGCTTATTTTTCCTATGATTGTTTATTTAATTGCTAGAGTGGACTCAAAGTTAATATTGCAGACAATTTATTGCTAAGTTTGATATCAAAACCAGAGTTATGGTATATGAACTTGTGAAGCAACTGAGTTAATAATTGTGGCAGATCTGCGTTATTAATCTTAGGGAGAACATTCAATCAAATCAAACATAGATTGCGAACAATTATTTTTCTTAATTGATCAATTTATCTAGTTCTTAAGGCTGCCATTGAATTAAATTACCAGTGTGGACACTGAAGTCGTTTAATGGTTAGGGTAAATTATATGATGGATCCGGTAACTAACCAATGTTAAAATGAGATAAATATTCATAATATAAATTGATGTTTCGTTTCCATGATTAGTTCTGATTTCTGTAGTTGGATGTTGACTTGCGACCAAGGTTTGTTTTATTGATCAATTTCAGTTTTATATAATTTTCGCTTAGTTTGCTTTGCCTAACCTAGACAACTTCCAACCCCCCAATTGCATAGCATATACAAGTTGACTTGCAGGCGCGCTGTGCTAGACTTTTTTGATATAGCAAACTGATTGATTGTTATGCGTGTTTTCATTGATTAAATATAAATATAATTAGTTAAATCATCATCAATAAAATCCGTTTCAAATGGGTTATTTGTTCTGTGTATCGAAATTAATGAATGTTGCTATTGTTCGAATGTTTGGATAATTATTTAATTGGTAAATTGTCTATGTGTATCGAAGCGCTTGTAAATAATTTGGCTCAATTTTCATACCTGTTTTGTTTATATTTGATTTCTTATATTTTTTCGTTACATGATATTAAATATTACATAAGCGGATCAATTTTGAAAAAAAAAAACATTGACTAATGAATTATTTTCATTCTTATTATATTTTAATCATCATTTTTTTTTAAATTGTCATAATTATTATAGTTGTTATTATTATAATTGTTGTAAGTAATTAATATTCATATTTTTACTGACAATATTGTTATAATCGTTTCAATTATTACTACAATAATCATCACAATAATTAACATCGTTGTTTTTATGAATATTATTTCAATTACAATTAGTATTATTATCATTAGTATAATTGTTTTTTTCATTATTGATATTTTTATATTATTTTATGAGTTATTGTTATTATTACTATCAAAATCATCATTAGCTACATGATAAGCACCATAACTATTAGAATAAATTATAATCGTTATTATTATGATAATTTATAATATCACCATTATCATTAAGATTACAACACCTTAAATTGTTATTATTAGAACTATTAAAATAATAAAAAATATTAATTTATCCTCAAGAATAATAAAACTTAAAAATTTAAACAAAAAAAGTAAGCTAGAAAAAACACATCTGTAATTATTATTATCATTGCATATATATATATATATATATATATATATATATATATATATATATATATATATATATATATATATATATAAATACCTCGAAGAATAAAAAATACTCAAAATTATAACAAAAGAGGAAGGAAACAATTAAAATAAATGAGAAAACAAAAACAAATATTATTAGCCTTAAAAAAACATTTGATTTTTTAAAAAACAACAGAAATATGAATTTTCAAATGATCACTAACACAAATTAAAATTTAAAGACTAAATAAAAAATACAACCCCAATAAAAGAGAAGATAAAAAAGAATTCAAAAGTAAAACAAAAAGCATATTCACATAAACATGTACAATAATAGGGATAAATGCATAACTATACAAATACTAATAAAAAAAATTAAATTTGAAAAGAATAATTAAAAGTATAAGGCCGAAATAAAAATAAAATATATAATTGATTTCAATTGAAGGATTCAAATGACAATAATTCAAATTTCTATATCACACATATTAAGGGATTTAAAATCAAAATCAAAATTAAAAGAATAGGGACCGCAATTCAAATATAATATATAATTAATTTCAATTAAAGGACAAAATTGAAAATAATTCAACTTGTTAAACCAAAAAAATTAAGGGATTTAATACAAAACCAAAAATTAATAGAATAAGGACCGAAATGTAAATTAAATATATCATCAAATTCAATTAAAGGACTAAATTGAAACCAATCGGAACTTCTATTACAAAAATCAGGACCATACATAACAATCGAAAGAGAAGGGACAAAAATAAATCTACCACAAACTCAGGGGACTCTAGTGTAAAATGGGCTTGAGGAGAGAGAAAAGGGTGCAAATGCATTCAAACGACCACCGTCGACTCTCCGGTGATTATGGGATGCCACGCTCCACTCTAGTAGGTAGAGGACATAAAGTCGAATTGTAAGAGACACCGAAGCTGCATTTTCAAACACCGAATGACGCGTCACATGCCACCAGAAAAGAGCGGGCCGGGAGAAGGTAGAGATGATGCACCAACAATGCACCGAAATAAAAACAGTAAAAGTAGGGATCCATTTCTTAACTTTTGTCTTTTCTGGGGCTAAAGTAGTATTTACACATTTTTCAAAAATGTGCAATGTCCGAAGGACCCCCCCCCCCCCCCTCGCTGGTAGTTCAACGTTTTGTCTTATTTGTGGGCATTTTTGTTATTGCACTGTACATACACTTGTAAAAAAATGATATTACCCCTAGTGAGGTCATTGTTGACAGGCTGAGGGGAGGGTTAAGACAGTATTTTGACTATTTAAAAATATGTATAAAATACAAAATATCCCCAAACAATTTGGTATTACTAACTGGTCTTGGGGGGAAATCGAAAATACCCCTTATACAAAGGCAAGGGTTAAGGCGCACTGAGGGACAAAATCATTAATACATTGTTGTAATCCAGAGTGTTTTGTGAGTGTGTGCATAGTGTTTTACTGAGCTGTTTTAGCTTTCTTCTTAATAGAATGAAAATCTGAACTAAAAGTTCTCATGGGATCGACCCCTTGCTTGCTCTATACTGTCTTCTGTGTTTTGTTTTAAGCTAGGGTAATTATTTTGTGCAACCGCGACATCACAACAACATACCTCATATGTTTTAGGATGTGCATTAATTCCATTGTATAATTTTTTTGAATTTTCAACATACATGAATGTGTATTAAACATTGCCCCCACAATCCTTTTATCTAGGATTCTAACATACACTTGATGTATATTGGCCTATGCACAATGATACCCATCCCCAGGATCCTAACATATACTGGATATATGTTAGCCATTTTTAGTGATTCCTTTATTCAGGATCCTAACATACACTAAAATATATGTTAGCCATTTTTTGTTATCTCTTTATCTAGGATCCTAGCATATACTAAATGTATGTTACCATATTTTGTTCATGACATTTTCAAACTTTCGTAACACACATTCCTTAAATATTCTTATTGATAAATCATATCTTTTGAAACTTCCACCAAAGCTTAAAGCATAATTCACACATTTTCATTATGAAAATTAAATTAGAAACGAAGGCATGAATCACCTACTTGTTGTGGATGCTCTGCTTATGGTCCCTTGTTGTTGCTATTGCACTACACTCGTGGTCCCTCCTGTAATTACAGGAAATTCTCATAAATCATTTTAAACCATCGAAACACTTCCTAATAACCACACCAAAATAATTCAATATGCCTTTAAATTTGTTATTCTTTCACTTTTATTTTTTATAACTTTTGTCAATCAAAATATCATTATAAACACCCATTTTTTAACATAACTTGTTTCTTTTCCTTTAACGCGTCTAACTTCATAGTTTTGCGACCTCCCACTTCTTTTTCTTTTTTTCTCAAAGCTGCCAGTACAGGTTGGATTCCAACCTCTGCCTAGATTTTTCACTATAACAAGAGTTATAGAGCTCCGTTTTGTATAAAATTAATCTTGTTGGAAAGATAACATACATGGTTATAACTCTTATGAAGGGAGGAAAACCTAGTTTTGCCCCCAAATTCACGAAATGCATCACAAATGTGACTAACTTGTTGTTCTGCAGAGTCTGCCCTGCATAGTCACGTTCAGTGACCCTTAACTAGAGTTCTAAAATTCCAAATTAAATGCAACAAGTTTACTTGGATAGTACACGTCCAGAAATATAATTTCTACGATGGAAACCGATCTTAATTCCCTTGTTTTTCCACTCAGATTCTCTCCCAAAGTCAAGAGATGAATTTGTCTAGATGTTAACTTCTGCATCATATACATTTGGTCAAAACTTGGCCTTGGAAAAACATGACTTCCCTCATTCTTTTCATGCTCAGTCACTCATTACACAAACATTCACATCCAACATAACATATACAATAATTGTTAGGGGCTCTCCTTTTCCTTTTCCATTTGTCTTACCAATTAGCTCTCATTCCATCCCATTTCATGCCACATTCATCAATTACACACAATTCCACATTTCCCCTCAAAAAATTCCTAGAACCCTAACCCAAATCTCATAAAGAAAAATCATGCAATTTAACCATAAAGTCAAGAATCTTTTATGTGCATATAAGAAACATCATACCAAGGAAGATTTAAGATCCTCATAGCTTGTGAAATCACAATCTCCTCCTTCTTTTTTTTCTTCCTACTTCTATTAGCCCAATACTCTTTTTTCCTTCCAATTTCTTCTTCCAATAATACTCCAAATCCTTGTGTTTTTGATGTTTGAATGTTTTGATAACCCTTAATCTCACTTTCACTTTGAAATTCTTCTTCAATTGGGTAAGAAAAATATAAAAATCTCCCTCCCTTTCTTCCTCTCATTCTGCTAGACATTAGAGAAAAGATATAGGTATTTATACCCCTCAATTTCTCTTATTGCACTTAAGCCTCCATTTCCTTTAAATGTTTTCTTTTTACCCCATATCTTCTCTTCTTATAATTTAAATCATAATTTTTACATTTATTTCAATTCCACCCCCTCAACCTATTTTATTCTCTTTTAATTCATTCCTTTAATTTAAAACTAACCCCAATTAATTTCGAGTTAAAAATTAAGATATCTTAATTATTTGGTCCGGATGTTATATCCAAAATTTCTAAATTCTCATTTTAATTAAATTTGTTTGTGAATTCTTCCACTTTTATCTATTTATTTATTTTTGTTTATTTATTTTATAATTTACACTTATATTTATTTCTTGGGGTTTACAACTTAGAATATAGTCATTAAAACAAACTCATAGCAACTTAAACTAGGTAAGACGAGCAAACTTGCCCGCGCACTGCACTGAGCTTTTTTCTATGTAGGAAACTAATTGATTTTGTGCGTGTTGTAATTGGTTATTTTAATATTTAATTAGTAAAATTTTAATTGATAAAATTTGTTAAAAAAAAGTTTTTTTTTTGCCCAAAAGTGATTGAATGTTGTTACTTCCAAAACTCTTTTGATAATTAATTAATCAATAGATTGTACAAATGGAATCGAAAAAAAACTCTGTTAAAATGAGTCACGTGCCCCATGTAACATACTGATTGATTGCTGTGTATGTTTTATTTGTTTCATTAATTATTTTATTAGCAAATACTTAAATTACAATCGTTGAATTTTAGCAAAGATTAGTGATTTGTTTTACATAGCAAACAATTTGATCTGTGGTTTTGTTTTAACTATCTTGGTAATAATTTAATTGGTAGATAGCAAAACTGCAATTGATTAAATTTATTAAAGATATATTATTTGTTGTCTGCAATATATTAATGGTTTGTTGGCCATGTTTCAACTACTCGATGAATAATTTATTTGACAGATAACAAAAATGCAACTGCTAAAATTTATCAAAGATTATTTTTTCATATATTTTTTTCATATTATTATATTAAAAGTATGTTAGAAAACTAAGATTAAATTAATGTGAGATTTCTAAAGAAAAGTCAGTTTATTTTTTTATATACATTTAAGACATTAATATCAAAAAATATCATAATATATAATTAGCCTCGCCTATTTTTTTAACGGAAATAGTCCTAAAAATAATTATTATCATTATTCTAAATTTCCTATCTATAGTAAAATAAAAAATATAAAAACTACATAATCTTCAATTTTTTAAGTAGATTATTTAACTCAAATGTGTAGCATTTTAAAAAAAAATAGGACCAGTAACAATTTTGTTACATATTCAAAAATTTGGTATTGGCTGTGGCGAAACATAGGGCAATTTTTATTTTATTATTGTAGATAGTTTGACATATTTTTTCCACTTGTCTCGTCAACATGTGGTTACATATAATTCTTTTATATAATATGAGAGCTAAAATATCATAAGAAAAAGACGCATAAGTTATTTTTCAAAAAAAATAACATTGACCAATGAATTTTTGTTACAATTCTTATACCTGTCATTATAAATATTATATACATAATTAATATTCTATTTATTATTGATCATACTATCGATGACACCATAATTATTGTCAAAAAATATTATTTGACTTGAAGAATAAAAAAACATTTAAAAAGGAAAAAACAATACTAAATATCATTTTTCAAATGATTATCAACACAAATTAAAATTTCAACATTAAATGTTTTTTTAAAAAAAACCTTAATAACAAAAGAATTCAAAAAAAATTAGAACAAAAACTGAGAGCATGTACACATAAGCATGAACAAAAATAACAACCATTTTATAAATATATTTAAAAATAAAGGAATTAAGATAAAATTAAAGATTAAAAGTATAAGGGCTGAAATAAAAAATAATATATCTTAAATTTAATTTCAAGGACACAATTGAAACAAATCTAAACTTTGATACTAAAAAAAATTAAAGAATTTCAAACAAAATCGAAAATTAAAAGCTTGATGACCGAAATGAAACTCAAATGTATGATAAATTGCTATTGAAGGATAAAATTGAAACAAAACTGAACTTTGATACCTAATACATTAAGGATTTCAAACCAATCCGGAAATTAAAAAACTAAGGACCGAAATGAAACTACAATATCAAATCAATTTCCAATGAAGGACAAATTTGAAACAATTCAAAACTTCTATACCGGAAATCAGGACTATAAAACACAATCAAAAGCTAAGGGACTGAACTGTAAATTTAGACAACATTGGGAATGCCGAGCACTTTCGCCGGAAGGAGATAGAAAAGGGGGAACAAACGTTCAACGACCAATTGGAACTTTTTTGGGCACCTTTGGATGCAACGTGCTCCACCATAAGGTGGATGGCGTGAAGACGCATCTGATGAAATGCCTGATGAAAATTTATCACTGCCGTAGTAGCCAACACGCACCTCCCAAAGGGGACGTGAGCTCGAAACTCGTCAACGCGTCCTCCAAACATGCCTACTGCAGCCGGTAGTAAATATTAATTTAAAAATGGTCAATTACCTAATCACCCCTACATCTAAGTCTTGCATTTTGTCATTTCTGGGGCTAAATCAGTATGAACACCATTACACTACTATTCACCTCGGAATAAAATAATATTTAAGAAAATGTTAATAATCATCTCACCCTTGCCACTAATGCATCATTTTTGTCATTTATTTGGGGCAAATCGATAGTTAAATAATACTTGTGTTGTTCATGAAGAATGTATAAGGACCGTTATACCCCTCTAGGCAAAACTTTGTTTTTGTCCTATTAGGGGCCAAAACAATTATTTTACTGTGCACGAAAAAAGGGAAAAATCGACATTACCCTTGATTCGAAGGTTAAAGTTGAGGCCCATGAAGGGGTAAAACCGTCATTTCACTATTTCGTCCCACGATAATTTTAGTGTGTGTGTGTGTACAGTAAAACACCGAGCTTATTTAGCTTTTTTCTTAATAAAATAATAATAGTCGTAGTGCGCATAAGCTGGCCCGGACACCTCTATTATTAAAAAATAGAAGCCGGATTAAAAAAAGGGAAAGCACCTTTTCAAGTAGTAATGAACAGTGAAAATTACTATTCATTACTGATTACTATTTGGAACTACGATCTCTTTTAGATTTATAGATAATAGTCGTGGTGCGCATAAGTTGACCTGGACACCCCGATTATCAAAATTAATGTATAAGTCAGGAAAAAGAAACAAAAAAAAGTAAATAAAAAGTGGTTTCGGGGATTATTCGTGGTGCGCGTAAGCTGACCCAGAACAAAAAAAATGTATACGTGGTGAAACAAATCATGGTGCATGTAAGCTGACCCGGACATCCTAGTTATAAAAACACCAAAAAAAATATATAAGTGAAAAAACAGGAAAAAAAATGTAAAAAAAGGGGGTCCAGAGATTAGTTGTGGTGCGGGTAAGCTGCCCTAGACACCTCGGTTAAAAAAAAGAAGGAAAACACCTTTTGAAAAAGTAATGAACAGTGAAACTCAATGTTCATTATTGTTTGAAACCACGACTCTTTTAGCTTTATAGATAAAATACTATTACTAATACTAATACTTTGATGTGAACCTCATGATCACGCAACCCATAACCAAGAAGGAGATCTAATCCCGGAAAAAGTCGAAATAGGTCTGATAGGAGTGTGACACAATGGAAATCTGCCCCAAGGCACCAACACTATTGGAATGAGTAGAATGACACCACGAAGCCAGTTAATCTTCAGTAAGTCGGATTCAGTTCGTTTAAGAACTAAAGAATGCAAAATTCACTCTCACACATAAACTGAAAAGTTCAGAATTAAAATTAATCAATCGCTGCCGAAATTTAGCTAACATGAGTTTAAATAGTCTTTTAAAAACTAACCCTAATGGACCCCTTATGTGGACTTAAATGAGATCCACTCAAAACTAACTCAAAATCCTAAATTGAAAAGCCCATGACTTAATCCAAACAAGCCTTGGATCCTAGCTGAAAACAAAGTCTTAATTAAGCTTAAACAAACCTTGGGCTGTAGCTAACAAAATTAAATAAAGCCCATAAGTCTTATTTATAGCCTTCCATCCAGCCCCTTCATCCTAGAAACAAAAGGGAAAAGTAGCCCATAAATCTTTGCTGGTGTTTTTAGGCTGGTTCGCATCATGCTTGGTTTTTTTAATTAAATCGGATTAATTTAGGTTTTTTGAGATTAGGTTTGTTTTTTATTAATTTTAATCGGTGTAACCCGAAAACCAAATTTAATAGAGCCCTAATTCAAAAAATAAAAGCCCATCCACGTGCACGTGTTCGTCTTTCAATTTTCTTCCTATTTGCCGAGCTGCCTGGTTGCCACCCTGCTCTCCGTAACTTTCCTCCATGTTGGTCTCCAATTCCTTGTCTCAAGTTAACAAAAATCACAACTACACTCTTGGTAAGTATCAAGCCCACCTCAACCACTAACCAACCAATCCAAGGGTAGAAGAAAGCAAATGAGGTGTGAAATCCACTGTTCCATCACTATGGGTTGGAACAGTGATTTCACGACCTCATTTAGCTTTTAGTATAATATAATGTGTAAGGTGATTTTTATCTTTTATTTTTAGCATAACCATAACCTTATAGTAGACCATTTTAAATATCATTGTTATTTTTAAAACTAGATAACAAATTCTTTATTATTGTTTTTACTATTTATAGTTAGACTACATGTCCACAACCATAAGATATATTTTATTAACAAACACAATTAAAAAATAAAAATAAAAACATATTTAAAGAACTCGTTATCAAATAGATGCTCATTTGATTTTTTACTAGTAAATAGTATAATTATAAATGATTTGTAATGTCTATTTGAGATTATTATTATAATCTTTTAATTTCATCAATTAACCTTTATTAAATAATTAATATTAATTGTTTTTATCAAATATATTACTGATTTATTAAGTACTAATTATATTTTTGTTAATAATTATGGATTTTATCAAATATATTGTCATTTTTTGTGTGATGATTTTTTATGTGATGATTTTATCCTTGTAAAATCCCAAAAACTTGAAAATAATTTCTTTAAGCTTTAGAGTGTGTTAGTTTTTGCAATAAATTTTTTTTTGAAATATTTTAATTTTTTTTATGTTTTGATGTGTTGTTATTAAAAATTATTTTTTACTTTTTAAATATATTTTAAAAAACAAAAGCTATCACAAAATACGACCTTAAGATTTTATTACTACAGCTTTAATCTTTTGTTGTTTTCATAACTTTTTAAATTAGTTTATGATTTTTTTTCTTCATTTTCAATATAAACAATATTAAAAAATAACAAAATTTATATATATTATATTTTAAATGTAAATGATGTATGCGATATCATTTAAATATTCACAAAAAGTAGAAGTTTGATCTGATCAAATTATTTTAAGAGGTTCTATGTAACCAAAATTTAAATTTTAGGGATTGAAAAGCTTTTTTTTTTTATGAATTAAACGAAAAATTAAGAAAAGCAAAGTGAAATAAAAAAAAGCAGAAATTTAAAGTCTATCTCTCCCCCTTTCTGCTTAATTTTCAAGCAATCTTTCGCGCATATATAAAAATAAATTATTCTCTCTCTAAACTGTTCGCTCCCTACAACGAACATAAAACCCTTCGACTTTATCCCTATTTCTTTCCCTCTTTAGAAACACCGCCTTCCCGTTTAGTCTCTCTCTTAGGGTTTGCTGGTAGAAGTAGCAGTGGTGGAAGCAGCGAAGGTTTTGTGCGGGTTAAAAATTCAGTAACAATGGTCTCTTTGGTTGTGGCGGCAGATAAATTTAGGGATTTAAGTCAGGCGATTGATGTTCCATTACTGGATGCTACTGTTGCTGCCTTCTATGGCACTGGATCCAAAGAAGAGGTCAGGTTTTCCTTATTCCATTCAAATGCGAAGGCCTATATAACAACTCAACTCTTCTTCAATCCTAGGGTTAGGGTTTAGTAAGAGTGTTACTACTTTTTAGCTAGTCAGCCATGGACTTTATATATATTTTTAGGGTTTAAATCTCTCTTACAGGGATTTTTCTATTTATGCTGAATTTGGTACTGCAAAGTGTGAAAATAAACGGACGAAGGAACGGGCGAGCGACCTGCTTAATTATTATTGAATGGAAGTGTATTATATTTTGTTTCGATGATGGGTTTATTTTCATTTTGAAAATGAAATGCGGTAATGATTATTATTGTTTCTCAAAATGTCTATTGCACCGGGGGATTAATGTTTCTCATTTTTTACTAGACTTCTTCGATTTTGGTTCCTGTTTTTGGCTGTTTTGGTTTTGCTTGCAGAGCTAAATTTCTGCCTCCTCTATTGTTACAGAGGGTAGCTGCTGACCGTATTTTGCAGGACTTGCAAAGCAATCCAGATATGTGGCTCCAAGTGGTGCACATTCTACAAAATACAAAGAACCTCAACACAAAGTTCTTTGCCTTGCAGGTTAGTTGTTATATAATGCGTTAAAATACTGTTTTTATTTATTGTGTAGGAGGATATTATTTTTTTAAATTATGAAGCAAGTCATCATGGGCTAGCTTTGTCTGTTGTTGCAGATATTTTAGTCATAATTTGGCATCTAGCTGTAGGTATTACTTGTAGTTGGTGTTTAATGACTAGTTTTCTTTTTATCAGTTTTTCAGATGTTTTAAAGAGCCTAACTTAGCTGTTTTCACACTTAAGCTATACAACCAATCTCTTATCTACCATTGGAGTGATAGAAAATGATGTTTCCAACTTGTATGAAAAAGGCATGTTTCAATAAGTAGAAGAGATTCATGTGCCACCTTGAGTTTTTGGGCTGAATCCTGTTTTTATTTCTGTTTTTCTTGCAAAGAAATTGCACATTGCTTGATTGTTATGCATGCTTGTAGGAATTGAATAGAAAGTTAATTTAGTCATTTGGATGATGCTGAAAAAATCTTTCAGAAACATAATGGGGCATAGAGACATCTGCTATGGTCAAATTACATCCACAAGGACCAAGACTTTCAAGATGGTCTCTCTATTGTTATTGGAATGATACTACTGGATATATGCCCAGGTGCTAGTACTATAGATGCACCAAGATCCTGCAAGGGCATAGGAGGGCAGCCTCACAAACCCTGTCAGTGGTTGGATGGGCTATGCAAAGTGTAGACACCATAAAATATTTGTGGATGAGTCTGCATGCCTTGTCAGGGTCAGAATTATGGATGCTCATCCATTGCTTACACATCTAATGACTAAAATAGATATTGTTTGAGGTACGACTAAGCAATGGAAAGAAACATAAGAATATGCTTTTCTTTTGGCTTTAGTCTTGGGGATTATTTTCTTGGTCGTGTTTATAAAATGAACAACCTAAAGGCTGATGTCTACAAAACATACAGGAAGCTTATAGACCTCAAAGGTGATGTCTGACATAAGTAGAGGAAGCTCATTGCTCTCAATGGAAAAGGCACAAATTAATGATGTTTAAAAGGCTCAAGACTGATATTAAATAATCTTTTTTCTTCATCTGCAATATAAATAAGGGAGAATATATGTCCTTTTGCTTCAACTGTTTTTCTGCCACTTTTGTAAAGTAAGTCTATGGCTACCCTTTTCACATGAAAGGGAGTTCTGTAATTTATGCAATGCATACATTATGGAGTTTTTATTTATTTATTTTTGTTTACTCCTATTTTTTTTTTGCAAGAGACTATTCTGTGTTTTTCCTGGAAGTCTTGTCCAAGATGTGGATTAATGAATTTACTTTTGTGGTATTGGCAATTAACTAGATGATGATTTTGTGCTTTGGAGAATCAGTGACTGAGCTGTTTTTTGACATTTTACATTTTTGTGCAGGTCCTGGAGAGTGTTATAAAGTATAGATGGAATGCATTGCCAGTTGAACAGCGAGATGGAATGAAAAATTACATTTCTGAAGTAATTGTACAGGTATTTACCTCCTTAAAACATATGTTACGGGAATGATTGAGATTCATTATTTTCTTTCATATCTTGAGCTTCTTGTTACCTGATATTGATAATTTTACTATTTTTTTCTCTTAAATAGCTTTCAAGTAATGAGGCCTCTTTTCGAATGGAAAGGCTATATGTAAACAAGCTCAATGTTACTTTGGTTCAGGTATGATTTAAACTAACAATCCATGGATGGTTGGTTTTGGTACTTTTTGGATATCCTATCTCGTGCCTTGCACTATATTATAGCAATTGGGAACCCTTATTTTGGGATTGCTTTTATTTATAACTAGTCACTCTAGTGTGTTTTTTCAAGTTATCATTTAATACAAGAAATCTTTAATTCTAAGCTATTATTTAGGTTTTCTATTTATATTTTTAATGTCAATAAATGTAAGTTTTGGTTTTTTTATTTGAACACATGTTATTATTTTATTATAACATGAATAATTTCTGTAACTGATCTTATTTAGATTCTCAAGCATGAGTGGCCTGCCAGATGGCGAAGCTTTATCCCTGATCTTGTTGCTGCAGCAAAAACTAGTGAAACTATTTGTGAGAATTGCATGGTTATATTGAAAGTGAGTCTTTCTCTTTATCTGTACATAAACACACTTGGATGATACTTTGTTTTGCTGTATGTAGCTAATATAAGCTATTGCAGCTTCTTAGTGAAGAAGTTTTTGATTTCTCACGGGGAGAGATGACTCAACAGAAGATCAAAGAGCTTAAACAATCATTAAACAGGTAATTGCTTTGGGCGTTCACTTCCCTAGGTTGTTCCATCTATTTCCTTGTGGAGATTTCAAGTTACGTGATAGTCACACATATAAAAACTAGTTGTGCTTGCATGAATCCATCATTTCACATAACCAAAATCATGGTGATTCAAAATGGAAACCATTGTAAAAAATATTATAAATAACAATGTTGATCATTCTATGAGACATTATTTCTTTTATGTGAAAAACACTTTAATTAACTATGCATATGATTTGCGTGGCCATATAATGGAAAGTTTCTTCTAAAACAACTTTGACTAAGCCTCTTTCTTACGTTTCTTGATCATAATTCCTTGAAAATAAAGAAACAATGAACACTTTAATATTCTATACGTCGATCCAATTGGAGCTCATTCTTGTTCACATGTCAGCCTTAAACATAAAGCTCCCTCTAAGCTTCTCTATATGTCTGTGCTGTGTTTTTGTGTGTCCGTGTACATGAAGGCAGTTAATAATGGCAGCAGGAGCTGCTGAGATCTATAGGAATTCTAGGTATTTATTTGATTTTTGAGTTTAGTTTCTAACTATAGTTGGAAATGGTGGGAGTCATCTTGACTTAGTGATATGCCATTCGAGTATTTCTTGAATTGCTTTGTTTCCTGCTTGAATCATGTCGGTTAGCTTATTGGTAAATGGTGTGCCAATATAACTTTGTAATGATTGTTTAGAGTGTGCTGCTTGCCTAGTCTTGGTGCTTGTATTGCTTAGACTTCACTGATAATTATGCTATATGAAACTACTGCAATTCTTCTTAACCTCTTCTCTGTTATCATACCTTTTTTTTGTTATGTATCTGTGCAATGTATTTCATCAAGTGTTGTGTTTGGTTGTTTACAGCGAGTTTCAACTCATCCATGAGCTATGCTTATATGTCTTGTCAGCTTCCCAAAGAACTGAGCTTATTCGAGCAACATTGTCCACCTTGCATGCTTTTCTTTCTTGGATTCCTTTGGTCTATATTTTTGAATCTCCCTTGGTATGTAAAATCTTCATCAATAGCTCTTCGACAGAAATGTTTTTTAAAAGACTAGTTGCTGTTACAGAAGCAATTGGATCTATAGGTGTCAACTTACATTAGTTAGTCTTGTTCTCATGGTATGTACTTACATCACATGTTGTTTTCCTGCTATGCTTTACAGCTTGAAACACTTCTGAAATTTTTTCCAATGCCATCTTATCGGAACCTTACCCTTCAGTGTTTGACAGAGGTAATGCTGTTAACATTTGGCAAGAAGAATGTTATCTCTTTGACTGTTCAAGTGTTGATTGGTTTATTGTCTGAGATTTACAGGTCGCAGCTCTTAATTTTGGGGATTTCTATAACATACAGTATGTTAAGATGTATAATTTTTTCATGGGCCAGTTACAGGTACAATTGGGCATCTTAGTTCAGATATGGGAACTCCAGCCCAGTTGGGATATGCATATCAATTTGTATAATTGTGATATCTGTTTGTAAGCTGCTTCTATTTACTCTCTTTGTTTTTGTAGGCCATTCTTCCACCAACTACTAATATCCCAGAGGCTTATGCAAATGGATCTAGCGAAGAACAAGTCTGTTTTGCCAATTAAATGCCTTTTGTTCTCTCAAGGATTAATCTTCAATACTAACTTGCTCTGACGTTTTTGTTGCATGCTTAGGCATTCATTCAGAATTTGGCACTGTTTTTCACCTCATTTTTTAAGGTAATATTCATTTCTCAGCAATTTAATAATTTTTCTAGTAAATTCTTAAGCCTAAGAAATGCTATTGTGAATATTAGAACAAAGAAAAGTTATTCTCTAGTTTTTTTTGCTTGCATCTTGACAGAAAACACCTTTTGTTCCAAGTAGTTTTAACACACATATATTAGATATAATTAGACTCTTAGATGTCAGTAATGGTTAGCAATGTGGTTGTTTTGATTAGAATGGAATCAATGGACAATGGGAGCAGAGGAGGGGCCTCTGTTGGGGTGGGTTAAAATTGTAAGAGATGATATGGTTTCTGAACCTCATACAAAATGTGACCCAAGATAAGGACATGCTTGACATAGAAATGTGATGCAGGATAGCTTTGGGGGCTGTTCTGGATCTGAATTTCAATGCTGTTTAGGGCTATCAACAGTGGCGTGGACAGTAAATATGGGATACTCCAGGCTGAATCTTTGATGGGTAACTGTTGTATGGTTGATTAGGTATGTTTGAGAGGTTGTTTAGGGATTATTGGTAAGTCTTATAAGGTTAGATTGAAGGGTTTTGTATGTTGGGACTTTTATAAACTATAAGTCACACTAATAGGGTTTTTAGTAGGTAGGAGTCATGCCTAGAGGATAGAAAAACATAAGCTTCAGAACTAGGGTTTGTAGGAGTCACACCTAAGGGAGATTGAGTAACAAATCAAAAGCAAATTGCTGGAATTTTATTCATCATTGTAGTCAAAATGTTGAAAGACTACATGCTTATTTATAGAGTTTAGCATTCCTAATCTAATAAGGACTTGGGATCCTAAACCTCCAACATAACTAGTTCTATTTAGAATAGTAAGCCTAAGAACTTTAAAACTACTTAAATGAAATACTAGACCTAGACAATTTTCCAGTAAATCTGGAAATTTACAGAAACAACCTTGTCTTGAAAAAGACAAGACAAATTCTGCTTTTGTTTTCCGCATCAAAATGATTCCAAATAGTTTCCAGATGCTGTTCTGTTGAATTGTCGCTGTTATGTTTCATAGAACAAGTGAAAAAGATGACTTAAATGTCCTATGAATAATAATAATAATAAAAGCTTAATTTCGTATGTGAGCTCATTGCTTGTTGATGTTGGAATGTTTTCAACTTGACTGTCAATGACTGCAATTTTGGTTCTTGGTGAGTTTGCAAAGTAGATCCATACGGCTGAATTTGTATGCTTAGCCTTAGATATTTATGCTTTCTCTATATATTGCATGAGGCCTGTAGGCATTGTCTCAAGTTTGCATGTATATCCTGCTAAAAAAAGATGTTTACCCAGCTAAAGAGATGAAATTACAGATGCCTTCATCTCTTTGCAGTCTCATATTCAAGTGCTGGAGTCTACTCAGGAGAACATAACTGCTCTGCTAATGGGTCTCGGGTATCTAATTAACATCTGTTATGTTGATGACACTGAGGTTTTTAAGGTGAAGTTATCTTCCCTCTTTCTCTGTATGTGTGGGTGCACGTGTGTACTAGTGCTGTAGTATGCATGTCTGTATATGTGAATTATTATGTGATTCCAAGTCCGATAATAGGAGTAGTCTTGCTGCTTTGTACGATTTACAGGTTTGCTTGGACTATTGGAACACCTTGGTTTTGGAGCTTTTTGAGGCACGCCATAATTTGGACAACCCTGCAGTGGCTGTAAACATGATGGGACTGCAGGTAGAATGTATTTATTACCAGATGGTGGTTGGCAAGTGGATTAATGTGGTGTTCAGCTATTGCGTCATTCTGCTGCATTGTGGCTCACCTTTTTAGTATTCTGACTTCTGTTTTTATTTCTGTACAACAACACATACCATTATCCCTTTTCATCTGTTGTGAAATACACCATATTTTAGACAACCCTGAAGTAGCTGTAAATTTTCAAGGAGTCTCTTTAATGGATTGATCTTTATATAGATAGTATTTTCATGTTTTATTGATGTTTTTTTTTTTTTTTTTTCTTGTTTGTTTTGGAGGATATCCTTTACTATACATTTTTTTAGTTTAAATAACATGGGTATCCGATAAGAAGTGTGACAATATTTCAAATCTTTGAAATCTTTGGTTTATTTTGTTTGATGTCTTGCACTCTGCTCATATTTGTGAACTTTTTTATCTGCTAAATGTAGTTCAGTGCTTTCTCATTTTACATATGTACTATACATTCATATGCAGATATTAGAAATTCCTGCATTTTCATCATTATGAATTGGTTACAAGTTTCTTGTTTTGTTATTTTGGAACACTTCCATTCTTTCATGGAGATTACTTATTCTAGACTATCAATTCTCAAAATCTGCAGATGCCTTTGCTGCATGGCATGGTTGATGGTTTAGGGTCGCAAATTCCCCAGAGGAGGCAGCTTTATGCTACTCCGATGTCCAAGTTGCGAATGCTTATGATCTGTCGAATGGCTAAACCTGAGGAGGTTTTGATAGTTGAAGATGAAAATGGTAATATTGTTCGCGAAACCATGAAGGATAATGATGTTCTTGTTCAATATAAGGTGATTTATCGCTACTTGGCTGGTGCGTTTATGTAATCATTTCATATTGGCCTTTGAATATGGATATGGAGAAATTTTTATATCAATTAGTGTATTTAGGGCCTTGTGCTAGCTCAAACTGATTATCCACAGATTAATGTGTACTGGTGACTAAACTGTGGATAATCAAGATATAGACTTGAGGTGCACATGGCATGATTTGTGGGTGCAGCTTCATTTTACATGCTGAAAAAGATCAGTTTATATATAACGTGCTTAATTTGCTGAGGTGCTTTAATTTTTTTGAATACAAGATTTCAAAGTATTGAACATTTGATTTTTAGTTGAAATACTTGCTTTAACAATGTTCCCGGCTAGGTCTATTAAATCTGTAAATTGGCAAGATTTCAAATTTCAAACTGCTTTTCGGTATAAGTATGTTTATGTTGTGGAGATCTTATGTTTCAGTATTTATGCATTGGCCTTGATTCTCTTTTTCTGACCATTTTTTTTCACGATACTAGTTTCAATAGTTAATCAAAATGCAAATATGCAGATTATGAGGGAAACTCTAATCTACTTGTCACATCTTGATCATGAGGATACTGAAAAGCAGGTAAGAGCTTGTCACTGAACTCATTGACTGGAATTTAGTTTAGGAATATTCTCCATGCATCTCAGCTATTTTGTTTCTTGTTTAAAGCTTTAGATTCATAATATGTGATTAATAAATGAATTACTTCGTTTAGCTTTCTTTAGATCTCTGATCTGTTCCAATATTCCCACTATGCATAATGGTTAGACTTATCAAGAACATTGCTTTGTGAAAAGACAACTTTCTTTGTAATTGTGCTTTTTTGATTGCCCTCATTCTTCTTTCTTGGTTTTCATTTTGTTGTTGCCAATTTGTTACTTGCTTTTACAGTCGTATTATCTTCCTTGCTTCAGCTTGTTTACCTCTTAGCTACTCTTTGTGATTAGTACATTAAGATATACAGATGAAAAAATGAGTGAAGTGAATATAGTACATTAAGGTATTCAAATGAGAGAACAAACATATCTTTAGTGAATAGATATTGGTTTTTTCTTTCTTTGTCTTCTATATGATGAAGCATGTATCTTAATATAGATGCTGTTGTCTTCCCTTTTTGGTGCAACATAGATGCTGAAGAAATTAAGTAAACAACTGAGTGGTGAAGATTGGAATTGGAACAATTTGAACACTTTATGCTGGGCAATTGGGTCAATATCTGGTTCCATGATGGAAGAACAGGTAACTTGCCTGGATCAATGGAGGCTTAGTTTTTTGAAATATCCTTACTGGAAACAGGAAAGTTTATCAATTATCACTTGGACCATCTTTTAGTTGCATAATGCCCTTAAGACGTTAAAGTTTTTGTATGAAATTATTTTCGTGTACAATGAATTTTTTTTTCTAGCATGAGCACACATTGTTTTTAACCTGGACCTAATATAGAAGTGATGGAATTCTAGTTTCTTATTTGCTAACACCTTGAAGATGACATAACAGTAACATGTCCATGAATTTTGAATTCATGATTCAAAAGAAAAAAATGTGTTTTCATTGTCTTGCCATATTATAGGACCCTTCATTATAAAATAATTTCATGACCTTAATTTCTTTCATGGACACTAATTGTTTGTTGTTCAGTGCCTAATGTTTTGGGATCTCATATATATGGAGAGTGTGTTCCATGTGCACATATTAAACGGTTGCAATTTATGTCAACTAACCTGTTAGCACGTCACATCACCTGTTCTAACTTTTAGCTTAGTACCAGCAAACTTGCTGGTGATTGCTGTTTTGCTTTTCTAAGATTTCAGTGTCATCCTGGTTGTCAAATCTTTTTTTTCTATCTCAGACTTCTTATTTGTCAACTATTTCATACCTTTTCTTTCGCTGCCATTTCCAGTTTGATATTATTTTTGGTTTGGTACCCAACAATTCAATGACAATCGGTCGAGTCCAATCCTTGAATGATGTATTGTTACACAACTCATCCATTTCAGATTTTGAGGATTTCATAATTGGCAAATGCTTGCTAATTTGTTGCTATGATCATATGCTCTTCAAAAATGAATTAACACTTTTGACCATCTTTGTTCTGTGGCAGGAAAACAGATTTCTTGTGATGGTCATTCGTGACCTACTGAATTTATGTGAAATCACGAAGGGTAAAGATAACAAAGCTGTTATTGCGAGTAACATCATGTAAGAATTTATGATTGCAAAAGGTGCTTGAGAGCTTCTTTTGTTGAGTCATGTCTTTGATTCTTTTTGTACCTCGTAGTTATCACCAATTTGGGGTTACCACTTTCTGTTGTTTCTCCAGCACATTTTTTTTTAAAAAAAATATAGGGAGAGATAGATAGAAGAAATTTTCTACGGACTGCTTTTTTATTTTGACTACCATTGAGATTGGTAGCCTTAGAAGCTGAAAGTAAATTTGTCAGGGATGTGGTTTTATAAGCACACAAATTTCGTATCTGTTTGTTTTAAACTTACTGGCTGATCGCAGGTATGTTGTTGGTCAGTACCCAAGATTTCTCAGAGCTCACTGGAAGTTCTTGAAAACTGTTGTCAATAAATTGTTTGAATTTATGCATGAAACTCATCCTGGAGTGCAGGTGATTTTTTCTCCCTATAATCTATATATTATTGACTAGACAGGCTGCATACACTGTAGACTATCTTATCATTTTTGTTTCACGTGTAGCTATGTTCCGTGGACCCCTTTGAGTGATTGGAGGACTAACAATTATGTGTTTTAGTGTTGTGTTGCATTTGTTATATTTTCTTGTATAGCTTGATTGTGACTAGCATCTTGAAATTTTCCAGGACATGGCCTGTGACACATTCTTGAAAATTGTACAGAAATGCAAGCGGAAATTTGTTATTGTACAGGTGACTTCTATTTTTCCACAAGCACTTTGCCTTCTGGGTTGTAATTGCAATGCATAAAAAAATCGTTGATAAGCTGCTTCTCTGGTTTTCAGGTTGGAGAAAGTGAGCCGTTTGTATCTGAACTTCTATCAGGCCTTCCACCAACTGTTGCTGATCTCGAGCCACATCAAATTCATACATTTTATGAATCTGTATGCATCTATATGTTCTGAGGACTAACATATTGAAGCTTCAAATGTGTGAAGTTTGTGACCTTTGTTTTGCTTTGCTCTTTTTTTTTTCTCACCAGGTTGGCCATATGATTCAAGCAGAATCTGATCCACAGAAGAGGGATGAATACCTGAAGAGGTTGATGGATCTCCCTAACCAGGTTTGTTTGAAAACTTCTCCCCCCTCTCAATTCCGTGAAAGAAAATCAGCACAGAATAAAAGTAGCTCAAGGTATAAAATTTTATTTAGAAAAAAAGGCCTCTAGTTTTGCTAGATTTTCACCACATAGCGAATAGTGATACATTAATGGTTCCCTCACTAAAATATGAAAGCTCCATGTTCAGTTACAATCCAACTTTTTTCCTGTGTTTTCTTAGTTGGATTGCAATTCTTCTCCATTTAAAATCTTGTACAAAATCTCTAAACAAATCCAGGCAAATATTCAGCAAACATTTAAATAATCAAAATTTGATATTTTAAATTAAATTGGCATATGATTTTTTCGAAGATCAATTACCATCTGACAGTTTGAAAACTGTTCCCTTTTCTATGAGAAACCATGATGTGTGATTTGTAAGTATTTTGTTGTGATTGGTTTTGTAGGAGAATAGATTCCCTTGCCAGTTTACTTGCCAACCATGAGAGCTATTCAGGATCAGTTTTAGTTTAGTATTTTCATTCTTGTTTATAAGAGCTAAATGGCTAATAAGATTCCATTTTTCCCCAGAAATGGGCTGAAATTATTGGGCAGGCACGTCAAAGTGTAGATTTTTTGAAAGATCAAGATGTGATCAGAACTGTCCTTAATATATTGCAGGTATGGCTTTTCTTTTAATTCACCGTGAGGATCAAAATCATGTTTGTAAGGGATTTTAGCTGGATTTTGTTTCAAATGACCTTGATGGTTCTCCTTTAGTCATAATTTGGTAACTTGATCCACTTGCAATTATCTTCTTAATGTAGCTTTACTTCCCATTGTTTTAACACAATGTTGAAATTTAGGGATTGGTTGGGTCGGGTTGGGTTTTTTTTTTAATGTACTTGTCCTCAACACAGTGTACTCATAACCATCACCCACCCTTGATCTGCATCTAGTCAATTTGGGTGAAGGACTTCATATAATTAGCATCATTATAAAACCCAGACCAGCTCGAAAACCTGACATGGGACCTGACCGACTAGGATAAACTAGTCCAGGTTGAAAAAAAAAATAGAAGGAAAAAACCAGCTGGCCCAATCAAAAACCCTGGTTGACCCAGGTATGAGATGGTTAAACTTAGCCGTCAACACATTTTTTTATGGTCAACATTGTTCTAATCCTTAATTATTATTTTTTGAGGTCAACCCCAGGGCTGGGATTAATTATTATGATAATTAGTTGTATACTGAGTGGGTACCCGACTTGGATTTTGTTTTTGATTCTTAAAATACACCACTCTTGAAATTTCATGTAACACCAAATTACATCTTTATAAATTAGTCCAAAGAATCTCACATGCACAATATTTCTAAGTCACGTTTAAAATATTAACACTGTATGTGATTTAAAAATACAGAATTATGTCATTAAACATCACCAATAATCATTAATTAGTATGGTCATATAGATATATGAATCGTGGAAGATCTCTTGTCTTGAGAAATCATGTTATAGTGTTGAATTGTGTGTTTCATTATTTTGAAATTACTTTTATAATGGGCTTCAACTATTTAACTTACATCATAGACCACTTGTTATATGATAAAAAGATATTACATATCATGCCTACGTGAAACCGGGCTGGGTTTTGACGTGGCCTGTTTTGGCTCCAGTCAAACTAGGTAAAAATCTAACCATGTAACCTGGTGACACCAAATACCTCGTGGCTTGGGTGAAATTGCCATCCCTAGGTTAATTTTTCTGTTGTCTTAAATGAACTTGTTAGGTGTTTCACTTGTTATTTTTACTGCTATGTCATGATCTAATGTCATTGACTCAACTCATTGTTGGTTTGCAGACCAATACAAGTGTTGCAAGCTCCCTTGGGACATACTTTTTATCCCAAATTTCTCTTATCTTTTTGGACATGCTTAACGTATACAGGTGTGCTTTATACTATTTTCTCTGATGCTATTTTAGAAGCAGCTTTGAGTTTGCCAGAGATATATTGCTTGTTCATGTTAGTTAATCCATTTCTCTTGATTTAAAATTTTATTGGCAGAATGTATAGTGAGCTTATATCAAGCAGCATTGCTGAAGGAGGGCCTTATGCATCTAAAACATCTTATGTGAAACTTTTGCGGTGAGTCACCATTAGGGTTCAGTTTCAGATATAATGGACTTTTAAAATTTGTTTGTTTTTTAATGTGCTTTTACCAAACAGATCTGTGAAGAGGGAGACACTTAAACTCATTGAGACATTTCTGGACAAGGCTGAAGACCAGGCACAAATTGGGAAGCAGTTTGTGCCCCCAATGATGGATCCTGTTCTTGGTGATTATGCTAGGAATTTACCTGATGCTAGAGAATCAGAAGTTTTGTCACTTTTTGCAACAATTATAAACAAGTATGTTACACCTTCTTAATATTCTTTGCTTGCAATGTAATGATTTGGTGAAAGCTCACATCAGTAGTTCTTGAAACTACCATTGCTTAGTACTTTTCTGAACATTCTGCACCTTGTAGCACAATAGATTTTATTCATCTTCAAGAGAATTTTCTTACTGCTTACTCCTGTGGTTCTTGTTAAGTTATTCGGATGAGTAGATGGGTTGAAAGATAGGTGAGGGTTGGACTAATTAATATCAACTTAACTAAATGTTGATCTCAAACATCTAGTCGGTAGTATCATTGGTGGAAGGTGACAGTTAGATTCTCTATTTGTGAAATTGCAAATGCACAATGCATTTGATACTTGATCAAACGGATAGAGTAAGAATTGCCTTTGTTGCAGATTTGCATCTGCATTATATGCTTTTAAACATCGCTGCTCTTTAAGGCATTGCTAGTTTTATATTTTTTATTTATCAGTCTGAGTCAACCCCATCTAGTTTGGGATTGAGGCTTTGCTGCTGATCTTCATACTCTCTGCTGTGCTTGCAGCCTGGAGGCAATATAGACCACTGCAAAATGCTGTTTCTTATCAGTTGCTTTCTATCAGATATATTTCTGATGTTTTCCTTCTCTGGATGAAGGTACAAAGCTGCAATGATAGAAGATGTACCGCGAATCTTTGAAGCTGTTTTCCAGTGTACGTTGGAGGTAAGTATGAAGACTGTAAATCTTTGTGCTCGTTTATGTGGCTTCAATATGTTGAAATTTTCTGTCTATGAGTAATCTTTCATTTCATTACATCTTGCAACAGCAGTTGAGGACTGATTTTCTGCATCTCTATCTTAATGTTTAAAAAGTATATGTGAAATGGACAGAAATAATGTAGTTGATGGAACAATGAAACCAGTAAACTATTGTGTGTGCATGTAACTCAAAATTCCTTTCATAATTGTTTAAAAGCATCCAGAACTAATAGATCCTTGTATAGTATCATCAGTCTTTCCAACATTTCTCTTATATTTATTATTTGTTCTTTTAGCTTCCTTATGCACTAGGAAATCTTTTCCTTGTGAGATTAGCCTTCTGATCTGAGCTCTGATCTCTCTTTTGGAGAATAACTCATCCTGTCCATCACTCATTGAGTGGCTACATCGAGGTGATGCTCATTCCCCAGAGAATCATACATGTTCTGAATCAATCCCTTTCCCATATGTAAGAGCATTGATTCAATAACATTGCATATATATCCTTTGGAAAGTCAGTAGAGCAATATTACAATGAGCTTGCAGACCTTGTCATTGAACAATCCACTTGCAGCTAGTGACAAAATTCTCAACGTGATGCTTTTTTTCTGTTTTTTTCTTTTTGGAGATTAGTTAAAGCTTATATCTTAGGAGGATGCCATGCTATCATCAAATGTTGCTTATAGGAATGCTATCTTGTACATTTTAGCACTTCTGCACAGAATATCTCCCACTCTTGATATCTTAGAAGAAAAGGTGCATCGGGTCATGGTAGTGTTATATATTGCATAGTATAGCATAGCATATGCCATTGAAGATCAATATATATGAGCATATAAGATCATGGCTGAATTTATTATTTTTTTTTCAACTGTGCATTAGAAGTTGTGCAGTTGAGATGAGTAGTTCTGTGCTGCAGATGATAACCAAAAATTTTGAAGATTATCCTGAACATCGCCTTAAGTTCTTCTCATTACTCCGTGCCATTGCTACACATTGTTTCCCTGCATTGATTCGTTTGTCAAGTGAGGTTGGTGTTTGAAGTTATTTTGTTTCTTCTATCAATCTTTAATGCATTGCTCAGTTCTACTTGCAATGATTCATTCGATTGGTTTTGCCATGTGATCTTAGAAGAGTACAGTTTTGTTTGAGTGGGAAAAAAATGAGTGGGAATGGACCGCTAGGTTTGATTATTTTAGTCAGAGGCGCTTGAGAAGCAATCTTTTACACTTTGGGATAAATGCTTTATTTATTTATTTTATTATTATTATAAAGTTGTCAATTATAAAACTTCCATTGAATTGAAATCTTTTGTTTCATGTTATTCAATACCAGCAACTGAAGCTAGTGATGGATTCAATCATATGGGCATTCCGTCATACAGAGAGGAACATTGCTGAGACTGGTTTAAACCTATTGTTGGAGATGCTGAAGAACTTTCAGGTGCATTTTCCCCTCTGCATTCTTGCTCTATCAAAATATCATGCTGTGTGGGATGCTTTGTTCACTCTCCTGTGTAATTTGACAGGCCTCAGAGTTCTGTAATCAGTTCTACAGGTCATACTTTTTGACAATTGAGCAGGAAATATTTGCTGTCTTGACAGATACATTTCACAAACCTGGTTTTAAGTTGCACATTTTGGTCCTACAACACTTGTTTTGCTTGGTATGTGCCTGCACTTAAATTTTCCTAGCTTTAGGCGTGACCAACTATGGTTAATGAGGATGCCACCTTTCAGGTGGAGAGTGGTGCTTTGACAGAGCCTCTGTGGGATGCTGCAACAATCTCTTATTCATACCCAAATAATGCAATGTTTGTTCGTGAGTATACCATTAAACTTCTGAGTACATCATTCCCTAATATGACTGCATCAGAGGTGAATTCATTTATCTATATTTTTTTCTGCTGCTTTATTCCAAATCCATCCAATGGATATCGGTAATATGAAAATATTTTCAGGTCTCTCAATTTGTTAATGGACTATATGAGTCAAGAAACGACCTGTCTGCATTTAAGAATCACATCCGAGACTTTCTTGTGCAATCAAAGGAATTCTCTGCTCAGGTAACTCTTTGATTGCCAACCATTTTTGCTTAAACTCTCATTACCACAAACAGGTGAATGGTATAAAAGATGTTAAATACTTGTGGGGGCACAAGTGAAGGTCACCTTGCCTTTTATAGGCCCTCTGGACGTCCACAATTATAAGGTGGTTTAGGGGTTGCAAAAGCTAATGGTTTGGATCAGGTTTAAGATCAATTCTTTTTATTTTCTTAAAAGGAACTTTTTCCAAGCGTTCATCTTAGTTTCTGAGATTTTTTTAGTTCCAATATTTTGTTTTTTGCTTCTACCTGCATAGTAAATACACTTTTGTCCATGAATGAAAGAATGGAATTATAATTATTATTTTGCAATTTAAGCCCCTATAAGTCAAATAATAAAATCGGACAAATTTAGTTAAAAAGGTAATGGGCCCATCCCCATCAATTTGCCATCAATATGATTGAGATAAGCAAGTGCAATCTGAATGCATAGTTGTTTCTACAGGATAATAAAGATCTCTATGCTGAAGAGGCTGCTACTCAGAGGGAAAGAGAGCGACAAAGAATGCTTTCCATTCCGGGGCTTATTGCCCCAAATGATATACAAGATGAGATGTTAGATTCATAGAAAGCAATTTTTGCAGCAAAAGCTATCTTTATGAATATAACTAAGGGAGTTGCTGGGGGCATCTTTGATTTGTTTACCTGGCAATGGGCATGTGCAGATGAAATATTTTCCCCTTGAGTCCCCCAAGTTTGCGTTTGCGTGAACCAGTTAGATTATAAAGGTGGCTTGGTGTGGAGGTTTTGCTGCTGGCATTACTGCCTGGGCTGGGTTTATATTATGTAGGGGCTGATGTAGGAATATGTAGTCATTTGTACGGTTTGTTGGATCCTGCTTAATACTCTCCATGATGAACGGATGGGATCAAACTGTTTAAATGGCTCATTTTGTAATGTTGATTGATTCATCGTAGTGCTTACTAATGTTGGCGAGCTGTGCAGGAATTGTTTCCCTTGGAATGCTACTCTCTAGTTCACAGGTTTTGTTTAGTTGTTTAGTTCCGTACTTAAACACATATGTTGTGATCGTGTGTTTAAAAACATGGCTTCTTATTACGCGATTGTCATACGCAAAATGTATCTATATTCCATCTTGATGGAAGTCGATGGATATGGATAAATAGAGAAGGCCAAGTTTACGAAGGCTTTTTAAAAAAAAATAGTCAATAAGTGAGGTAATGAAAGGATCCTTAATTCTCTTTGAAAATGGGATAAATCGTGGTAGAAAGTAACGTAGTAACTTCTAGTACTTAACGCTAGGCTGAGACCAATAAAATTTCTTACACCATTTGGTCCATTGGCAATTTTTTCGAGTTCAAATAATCTCCCTCAATTTTCTGCGTGTCCTCCCTCATATTTTCTGCCCCGGTCTTTTGGAAGAATTTTACCCAAGCTATATAACACTCCCTGCTATGTAAGGACTCCCATCTTTAATTTTGGACCAATCTTCCATAAATCCTAAGAGTGCGTGTCCATGGTCCTTTTAGGGCAAGTCCAACGCAGAAGGCATCCCGAGAGAAGGCATCTCAAGAGGCAAAGCCAAATATTTTAATTTTTGGTTATTCTTGTTTAATTTAATGTCTCCAACAGGAGAGACATTCCGGGAGGCAAAATGCCTTTTTTCAACTGAGAAGGTATTTCTACATATGGGAGAATGGAAAGTCAAAATAAATAGAGTCGTTGCAATTATACCGTTGCTTGCACTTGTTGCCTTGGATCTAGAACACTTGATGGTTGCACTTGGATTCTCCATCTAATTGAAACATAAACCTTGGATCAGGAAGCCTTATCACAAAAAGCATGACCTAAGATCACAAAATAAAAAAATTAAACACTAAATCATCGTAATCAACAACATCCGAAAATATTGATCACTGCAAAGGAAACACTTCTCTGATGATTTCTTGAAGAAAAAAAACTAAAATTTTGGGTAAGAAATGAAGCTAAAGAAAACAGACACAAAGTAGTATACCTGAGAGAAAAATTGAGGATGAATTGCTCGCTTTAGCTTAAAAACAATGGATTTCTCTGTTTTTCAAGAAAAACAAGAGATTTAGAGAGAATTATGGACGGGTGTGTGCGTGTGGGGGTGGCTATGGCAGGGGGAGAAGTTAAGAAATGGGGTAGGGTTTTTTAGTTTTAATTTTGAGATGGGGGAACGGGGGTGGGTTTTTATTCATTATTATTATATTATAATTATAATTATTATATTATTAATTATTATATTATAATAATAGTTAACATAAAAAATAGGGGTATTAACTTATAATTAATTTGATTGAATTATTTATAATGAAATATATTTTAATTAATTATGTTTGAACTTATTGGTTATTTGTTAATGTGTTCATTTTGTTTTTTTTTTAAGTTTTTTTAACACTCAAAGACAATAAGTAACATTAATTAACTTCAAACACAACAACCATAAAAAAATATACAAATTACTTGAAAAATATACAATAAGTAGCTTAAATTTCAAATTTCAAATATTGCGGGTCTTTTAATTATATTTCAATTCATTTTTTAATTTAAATATAATTAAAAAAATAATTTTATTGTTAAAGAGTTTTTTAAAAATAATTATTTAATTATATAACTTACTCCTATTAATTAATTAATTGCATAATTAAACTACATACAAAATAATTACACTATATTTAAATAATATAAAAAATAGCTCTCTAAAATGACTTTTACTATTAGAATACATATCAACGAAATAATTATATATACACCATTCAAAAAACTATTTTAAAATTTTAGCTCTCTAAAATGGCTATCACCATTGAACTTATCATAAGAGAAATGGCCTGCAAAGCAAGCAATGAATCACATCCTCAGTGAGTTATGAGCACCTCAACTGCCGTGTGCCACAACTTCTGTACCAGTCGTTTCTCGCTGGAAAATTGTACCTTTAAGCAATCTTGAAGGTAGTGATTGATAGGCAGTACAAGATGCATGTGACATGTACGAGATAATTTTTTCTAGTACGCTCAATTGTCTCTATCTCCGGAGCAATTTCCTATACCTATATGAATTCTCTCTTGTACTCTTAGATTTTTCAAAATTCCAAGTCACGTCCTTAACTTATTATTATATTCATTGATTTGTATAGGTTTTGGTTAAACGAAAAAGGAAAAAAAATGTATACAGGAGAAGGGAGGAGAGAATTGTTTTGTTTTTGTAAGAGTAATTCAGCCTTAATGTAGGGAGATACGATGATTTTAGTTCTTATATCTAAAAACTTTAAATACGATATTTACATGGATTGGTTGTTTATAAATGAATTTTTAGTTTAAATTTGTGTTCAGGATGTTTAAAACAAAAAATTAGATGTGTTTTTTTAAAATAAACAAAGAAAACAACAAAGTACAAACCTTCAAGTCTAGGCTTGTCTTTTATTATAAGTTTTTTACAAGGGTGGACAAACCCGTACTATTTTAAAAAAGCAATATTGAGGTGGCACACCACCTGCCAAAATATACGATGTGTTTTTTTCTAAGAAAAAAATAAATTACTAATTTTAAGATTGTCTTTAGTAGTTTGCCATAACTTAACGTGATTGTCTAGATTCTAGCAAAATGATAACGATGATAAATCAACAATGTGTAATCAAGGTTGTCAATTCCATTTTGGTTGGTGCTTCGTTTTTTTCAATTGGAATGAAATGTTTTAGTTTTAGAGCATTTTGGTGCGCCGTTTCGGAGTTGTACTATTTAGTGTGTATATATATATAATTAAATATATTAATTCAAAAAAATAGTTCAAATCTAAAACTAAAATTATTTAGAATTGTGCAATTAATCTAAAAAAGACAATAAAATGATTTTTATGAACAAAATTTTGAAGATGTATAATATTACGAGAATGTTATCATCACTCTTGCAAGGTCATTACATTCTCTGATTGCTCTGAAATTGTAACATAATATATATAAATATGTTAAGAGACTCCTCGTAAAATTTTATATTGTAAAATTATTCATTATTGAAAAAAACATTATTTGAGCGAAATGGAATGGACAAAACGAAACTGGAACTTTCCGACCGAAATTTTAAGCAAGGTAAAAAATATTTTGTTTTCTCTAATTTTTTTAACTGATACAAAACATTTCAATCGTTTCAGCCGAAACAAAACAAAATTAACAACAATGTGTGTAATCCATTTAAAGCAAAGTTATTGATCCCGCCCCGTTCCGGCCGGAACGCCCCGTCCCAATGCCTAATCCGGGACAAAACGGCGACGTTTTTGTCCCGGCTAGAATCCCGGCCTGTCCCGGAAAATCCGGGCAAATTCCGGCCGGAACGCCCCGGTTCCGTACCGGGCGTTCCGTTCCGGTACGGATCAAAACGACGTCGTGTCCCTTTCCCTTTCCCTTTTCAAATCTCGTGTGATGATTGCTAAAACCACCACTGATCCCTTTCCGGAGCACGCCGTCTAGGGTTTTCACAGGTCAGCCATGGCGGTTCTTCGCCTGCCATGGACATGGACCCACTCCTGCTCACCATGATGGGCGGCTAGAGAAGAAGAAGAAGAAGAAAGGATGGGCGAAGAAGAAAGGATGGGCGGCTAGGGCAACTAGAGAAGAAGAAAGGAGAAGAAGAAATGTTGGGCGGCTAGAGAAGAAGAATATGGGTAGGGTTGGAAAGAATATGGGAAGAATATGGGTAGGGTCCGTTGGAAAGAATATGGGTAGGGTTGGAAAGAATATGGGTAGGGTTTTATTCTTTTATGTATTGAAATGAAGGGGACAAAAACGGGGTGGGCTGGATTTTATTTTTCTTCTTCTAATTATTGGTTTTTATACAAATTATTATTATATAATAATTATTAATTATTATATAATAATAGTTAACTTAAAAATAGGGGTATTAATTTGTAATTAATTTGATTGAATTATTTGCAATGGAATGTATTTTAATTAATTATGTTTGAACTTATTGATTATTTCTTAATGTGTTCATTTGTTTTTTTAAGTTTTTCTAACATTAAAAACAATAAGTAACATTAATTAATTTCAAAATTCAAATTCAAATACAACAACCATAAAAAAACATAGAATTACTTGAAAAACATACAATAAGTAGCTTAAATTTCAAATATTCTCGATCTTTTAATTATAATTAAATTCATTTTTTATTTTTTATTTTTATAAAAATAATTTTATTGTTGGAATTTTAGAGATGTTTCTAATTTTGAGATTATGTTTGTTTGATTTTGTGTTTGTATTGTATAATTTAAATTTCATTTATCTTGAATTTAAATTATACTTGTTAAATTAATATTTTATTTTTTTCATATATATAATTAAATAAAAATGAACAGTACAAAACCGGAACGGTACCCGGAACGGTACCGAAACCGGAACGTTCCGTTCCAAACACAAATCCGGAACCGGGACCGGGACGGGATCAATAACTATGATTTAAAGGACTTACCTTTCATATATTTCTTTAAAAAAAAAAAAAAAAAAAAAGACTTAGACCCGGACTTGAGCTTATGGCATGTAAATGCTGACACGTCTTAGCTCAGCTCTACATCCAAGTTCTTTTTGTTTAATCATTTCATTCATGTTCTTTATCTTAGAAGAAAATCAAGTCATCATGAACTTTAATCTAAAAAGTCATTATCGAGAAAATTATCAGTATTGATGTGTAATTCAAACAAGAATTTTTTTCATAAAAAATATGATCATTAAATAATCTAAAGAGATTGAAATAGATAAAAAAAAAACCTTCAAAATATATTCCAAAAATAACATGTACATGACAATACGTTGCAAAGACAAAGAAGTAATTTATCTCCTTTTGTCTAGTCTCCTACAACTAAACCAAGCAAAGATAAAGTAAAAATATTTATGTCCATATACCAAAAAAAACCAAAATTCATTCCTCCTTTATATCTAATTAATTTAAGGTATATTTGATATTGTAATGCATGATATTTTTTTACTTAAAAATTATTATTTTTTTAGATTTTTTTATTCTTGATATTGGCTCAATAAACTTATAAAAAGAAACATTGAAAAAAAATCAATTAGATATATGTTTAGGTGAAACACACTTATAAAATACACCAAAAAAAAAATATCACACTTTCAAACACTCATCGCTGCGAAATCATACCTCTATATCTTGTGTCTTTACAAAACACTACTTATTGAATGCTAGATCATTTATTTGCAGTGCATTGTGGGTCAGTCTATTTTTTCAAATACAAAAACAATAATTAAATACTGCTACCATGTTTTCTAAAAGAGAAAATTTAATAATGAATTTAAGATTTGATGCACATTGGATGATGTTCTTAAGAAAATATTGATATGATAACATATTAAAATATTTATTTCTTAAGAAATATTCAGATGATAATATATTGAACAACATATTAGATCGACATAGGTTAACAACCCAAACTTGTGACTCGAGTCTTAAGAGCATGATAACCAGAAAAAAATAAAAAATAAAATCATGATTCACAATTCTTAAGCAACCCAATATTGAAAAATAAAAAAAAATAAAAATACTTAATTAAAAAAAAAAGCTCATTTGAATCTTAATTAATTTGCTAAACCCACGATAAGGATCATGCACCTCACTAGATTTAATGACTTTTTATTTTTTAAATTATCTTTAATTTAATCATATGATAATTAGGTGTATAGACTTTTTTTAATAATAAAAAATATTTTTTATAACAATGCACGCATATGAGACTAAAAAAGAAGATTTTTTTTAAAAGTTAAATAACAAAAAAAAGACCTTTAAATAAAAAGTAAAAAAGTTGAAATGATTTTTTTTTTAAAGTTTAAGGGTTTAAAACTGTATTCAATAAAAAACAAGTAGGTAAGGCGCTTAGGCCTGTCCATACGTCTAACCCATAAAAAAGAGGCATGACTCTCCCTTCAAATTTCTTAATAGTTTTTTTTATAATGAAGATAGGATGTGATGCGAACCTCGTGATCAATTGGTCACGCAACCCACAATCAAGAATGAGATCTGATCCCGGAAAGCCGAAATAGATCTGATAGGAGTGTGACATAATGGAAACCTGCCCCAAGGCACCATCACTTATTGGAATGAGTAGCATGACGCCACGAAGCCAGTTAATCTTCGATAAGTCGGATTCAGTTTGTTCAAGAATTAAAGAATGCAAGAATCACTCTCACACATAAACTGAAAAGTTCAGAATTAAATTTCATCCATGGCTGCCGAAATTTAGCTAACATGAATTTAAATAGTCTTTTAAAAACTAACCTTAATGGACCCCTTATGTGGACTTAAATGAGGTCCACTCAAAACGGACCCAAAATCCTAAATTGAAAAGTCCATGACTTAATCCAAGCAAGCCTTGGATCCTAGCTGAAAACAAAGTTTTAATTAAGCCCAAACAAGCATTGGGCTCTAGCTAACAAAATTAAACAAATCCCATAAGTCTTATTTATAGCCTTCCATCCAGCCCTTAATCCTAGAAACAAAAGGAAAAGGTAGCCTATAAGTCATTGCTGGTGTTTCTGGGCTGGTTCGCATCATCCCTTCTCTCCTCTAAAGGATTTGACCTCGAATCAAAATCGTTATGTTGTTGATGGCTCGACAATCAACACACATCCTCCATGTTCCATCCTTCTTAGGCATGAGTAAACGGGTACAACACACGGGCTTATACTCTCACGAATATATCCCTCATTTATTAGCTCATAAACTTGCCTTTGAAGCCCAGTCATCTCCTCTAGATTCCTTCTATAGGATGGTCCGTTAGGAATTGAAGCTCCACGTACAAAATCAATCTGATGCTCTTTCCCCCGTAATGGTGGTAATCCGCTTGGAGTATCGTTGGGGAACAAATCATCAAACTTCTGCAACAAAGAAATAGCAGAACTAGGCACCATATGATCAAGATCATTAGTATTAAAGTAAGCCTCATTGTACACAAGTAAAATCATTGGCTTGTTAGTGAGATATGCAAATCTGACCTCACCCTCTCTAGCATAAAAACTTCATTGTTTCTTTAGTTTTCCACACAATTTTCATCACTCTTCCTGACTTTCTTCACTCCTCTTGTCTTACCTCCACTCTTGACCAGGTTTGGGTATTTTTGAGTTGTGGTTGAATGGTCTGATTTGTTTGCGTTTGGATGACTGTCTGAATGGGTTGTAGTGGTTTGGGCTCTAGCCGAATCTGATGGTCTTCTCTCCTTTGATCCTCACCCTGATTTTCTCTCCCCATTGCCTCATGCTCACGTTTTATCTTTATTTGATCATCATACACCTGTTTGGGTGTAAGAGGTACAAGAGTGATGGTTTTACCATCTTTTACAATGGTATACCTATTTCTAACCTCATCATGAATTGCCATGGTCTCCCAAACAAGATGTGACTTGCTTGCATTGGTACAACGTCGCTTTGGTTTCACATGCTTGACAATACACAATTTCAGTGTACTAACAAGGGTTGTACTGCAAACATTAACACAACTTCCACTATCAATAATTAAACCACACATCTTGCTTTGTACATAACAGCGTGTATAGAAGATATTCTCTCTTTGTTGATTAGATTCATCTTCGTTGACCTGAACTGAAGTGTGCGTCTTATAACCAAGGACCCCGCAACTGGTAATTCTAACTCGTCCCCATCACTATCCTCCAATGGTGGCATGCCTTCGCAATTAGATTTGTCACTTTCCGATTCCATATTACCATCATCTCTAATCATCATAATTCTCTTGTTTGGACACTCCGAAGAATAATATTTGTACCCTTGACACCTGAAACATTTAACATCACGAGTACGTTTAGGCTGAGTCTTAGATTTACCTTTGGCACCGATAGGGACATCTACTTTAGTCGCTGATTGTTCAGTTTTAGAAGGAACAAAGGATCTCGGCTGGACAATACCCTCTTTCTTCAGATTCGTCTTCCAAGATGATGAAGACCCTGGCCGAACATGTCCCTTCCTAAGTTGTCTCTCCACCTTCGTAGCCATGTGAACCATGTCCTCGAGCTCCACATAGTGCTGTAGCTCTACCACATTGGCAATGTCCCGATTCAACCCATTAAGAAATCTAGCCATGATGGCTTCTCTATCCTCATCAACATTAGCCCGAATCATTGTTATCTCCATCTCTTTGTGATATTCATCTACTATCTTATAGCCTTGATTCAGACCTTGGAGCTTCAGGTATAAGTCTCTGTAATAGTGGTTTGGCACAAATCGTCTCCTCATTAAAACTTTCATCTCACCCCAAGTCTGAACGGGTCGCTCCCCATTTCTCCTCCTACTGATTACAATATCATCCCACCAAATCATTGCATACTCTGTAAACTAAATCGTCACCAATTTTACTTTTTTTATTTAGAATAGCTATGACAATCAAAAATCCAATCTACCTTTTTCTCCCACTCCAAGTAAGCCTCAGGATCATTTTTACCTTCAAAGTTTGAAATTTTCAATTTAATGGTGTCCCCATCCATATCTTCATAATTCCCCATGCCACGGAAATTCACATTCCTCCTAGCTCTGCTCGGTCCAGACTTGATTCCTTGGCCAATAGATGCAAAATCATAGTCATCTTCGCCACATCTGCGTTTTCATCAACATAGTCTTCAAAATTAGATCTGTTATTTCGTACGGCCATACGGACCGTATTTCCTCGGCGACCAGCCCCACTATTCTATTGCTGTATCGAATTCACGTCATCTTTCATATCTTTGTATGTCCTAGACAACAACTCAAGTTGCTGACCCATGACTTGTAATTGAAACGCTACGCCAACATTTTGTGTCGCTGATTCGTTGTTTTCAGACATCCTTTGAATCTGCAAAATTTGGTCAGTAGCAAAAAAAATATATCCTCACAACTCTCGTGTATCACAGAAAAACAAATCAAGGCTTTTCACTCTAATAAGCTCACTACACCTTTTACCTCACAACTTGCTTTCTTTTGGAACTAAAATCAAAAAATCAAAGTTAATAGCCTTCGCAGCGCACTCTAATTATGATTTTCAGACTCAAGAAGCAATAAAAATACTAAAAACAGAGTAAAACAAAACTACAATTATGATTTCGCGTGTAGCAATGCAAAGTCGTACAAATTGTGGACGATACAAAGACAAGAAATAAAATAGAAGCAAATACTAGCAAAAACAATTACTTGACTCCTAGATAACCCGAAATAGAATAAAAATAGAGAATTGGACAAAACTAACCAGTACGGATCACTTTTTGAGACTTGAGCAGAATCTAACCTTTTATGCAATTTTTACGTAACAGAATTGAAACCCAGACCAAACGACCTTGAAATGACCTCAAATTCAATATTCAATATTTCAATACTAAACTAAAAACATCACTCAAATTATAGGTCGTTCTCGTACTTCTAGGTACTCAACCCCTTTTGTGATAAATTTGCATCAGAAATGAACCTCCAATTGAAAATTTTAATATACGATATCCAAATAAGCCCAACATTACTATATCATGCGATATCAATCCCAGGACACAGAATGTAAAGTTTTAATTGATTCTAAAGTGTTTTTCTAAGGGTTCACTAAGGTGGTGTTTCTGCGGCAGAAATGAATCTCAAAATAAAACCTCAAGAAATATTAGAATAAGCCCAAATTTGACATATGATTCTATCTCAACCCCAATAGACGGAATATGAATTTTTCAATTGATTCCGATGTGGTTTGCTTATGTTTCCCCAAAGTAGTGTTTTCTGCTGCAAAATTTCAATGATTCTTCAAATTTCAACTAATGCCTCCATCTCTCTTTCTTTTCTTTTCTTTTCTGTTTTCTCATTTTTTTTTATTTAATATACTGAAATGAAGAGATAGAAAAAGATAAAATATAACCTCTTTTTTATATTTAGATGACACAGACACGAAAACAAGGAGATGGACACAAACACTGAAAACAAGGAGATGAACACAAACACTGAAAACTTTAAGGAACACTAAAAAAACACCAAAATAATAGAATGATATGACCTTGTTTCGGAGCCTAGCTCGGATACCACCTAATGCGAACCTCATGATCACGCAACCCACAACCAAGAATGAGATCTGATCCCGGAAAGCCAAAATAGATCTGATAGGAGTGTGACACAATGGAAACCTGCCCCAAGGCACCAGCACTTATTGAAAAGAGTAGAATGATGCCACGAAGCCAATTAATCTTTGATAAGTCGGATTCAGTTCGTTCAAGAACTAAAGAATGCAAGAATCATTCTCACACATAAACTGAAAAGTTCAGAATTAAATTTCATCCATGGCTGCCGAAATTTAGCTAACATGAGTTTAAATAGTCTTTTAAAAACTAACCCTAATGGACCCCTTATGTGGACTTAAATGAGGTCCACCCAAAACTGATCCAAAATTCTAAATAGAAAAGCCCATGACTTCATCCAAGCAAGCCTTGGATCCTAGCTAAACTAAGCCCAAACAGGCCTTGGGCTCTAGCTAACAAAATTAAATAAATCTCATAAGTCTTATTTATAGCCTTCCTTCCAACCCCTTAATCCTAGAAACAAAAGGAAAATGTAGCCCATAAGTCCTTGTTGGTGTTTCTGGGCTGGTTCGCATCAGGATGGCATGCCAACCCATAAAAAATGGCATGATTCTCCCTTCAAACTTAATAGTTTTTTATATAATAAAGAGTGGATGACATGACAATCATCTTTTACATTTTAAAAAGGTGTAGATGACACATTATTTGTAACCCAGAATTTGGTGATTAAATGATCTCTAGAATGTTACGGCAAAGGTATTTTGTGCCACAAAAATCAACCTATTTTTTTTCAAAATACCCTAGAGATCTTTTTAAACCCTTTTATGGCTTTAAAAAACCCAAAACTCAATAAAAAAATAAAATTAACCTAAATTAAAAATATTTCATAAGCTCACATCCTGAGCCCATTTTGATAGATGAATGAGACAATAATTTAATAAATGAACAAGTATCTCAGTATTTGATAGGCTTTTCCATCTTCCTATGGTTATACATAGGGTTTCTTAGTGATACATTTTATCTTAATTTTTACTATCAAGCTTTACTTCTCTTTTATGTTGTTCCATTTATGATCATTGGTTAATTCATGGAGCACTTGGTGCAAATTTGGGGTAATTTTTGAAATTTCCAATAAGATTATCCTAGAAAAGAATGGATGTGAGGGTGAATTTCCTTTCTTTTCTTATGGCCTCAACATTCTATTTTTCCATTAGCATACATGTTGACTGGTCCTCTATTTTCCATAACATACATTCTACTATCTAAATCAATTTTTGTTGCATGATGTGGTTTGTTGATGTAAAGAGTTTGTTCTGATGATTAAGGATCAATTTAAGATGCATTTGAATAGATAAATGCTACAAAATTTGAAAAAAAAATAGTGTTGTAAAGAGACAACCAATGGTATGATCTCCACATGCAATTTGTTTCTAAGCTTCCTCTTTTAGACATTGTAGGTGTTGTACCGTTGTACTGCAGAATGGTGCCTATATAATTACTTGCTGAAGTTATTCCAAAGACAATTGATTCAAAAGTTATGCAAAAATTCAGTAAAATAGATTCATTTATAAGATATCCTTATTGTTGTAGATGGTTTAGAGATCAATCAGAATCATTTTTTATGACCGCCTACAACACATAGTAGTAGTTTTCACATATCAAGTATAAGCTTAAACGTGTTTCATCGTTTAACTGTGATGATTTTATTTTTAAAATATATATTATTAGCATGTTTTGATCATTTTTATTTGATAATTACAGATGAAAAATCTTTAAAATCAAAATGTTTCATCCAGTAATTCATCCACTAACACTACCCCAATATAAACCACACATTTTAACGAGGATTGCAACAGTGTTGCCCCCTTTTTTTTCTTTTTCTTTTTTTTTCTAATTACATTTTCTTTTGTTTTTTTTTCTAATTATTTTTTTCTTTCTTTTTTTTTCGTTTCTTTTTTTTTCGTTTCTTTTTTTTCATTTTTTTCCATGAATTTTTTTTCTGGAGTGTCTAAGCTAGCTTAAGTGCACGACGATTAATCTTTAGATCCAATTTTTTTTATATAGTTTTTTTTTCTTTTTTTCCTGATTATGTTTTTTTTTCTCCATTAAAATTTTTTTTTGCTGCTTATACTTTTTAATTTTTTTTCCACTTGTATTTTTTTTGTTTTTTATGATCTGGGTGTCCGGGTTAGCTTAAACGCACCACAATTAATCTCTAGATAGATTTTGTTTTTTATAATCAAAGTGTCCAAACCAACTTATGCGTACCACAACTAATCCTCGAACCCATTTTTTTTACTAAAGTGCTTTCCTGCTGGTACTTTTTTTTTCTTATACTTTTGTTTTGCTCACTTATATATTTTTTAATAACCGGAGTCTACGGGCCAACTTAAGTACACCACAACTAATTCCTAGATCGAATATGTTTTTAAAACAATATGGATTGCTACAGTACTTTCACGCTTATATTTTTTTGTTTTCTTTAGGTTATATTTTTTTTTATGATTATAGTCTCTGAGCCAGCTTAAGTTTTTTTTTTTTCTTTTTACTAATATTTTTTTATAATCAGGATCTTCGGGCCACCTTAAACGCACAACGACTAATCCCCGGACCAAATGTTTTTTTGATAACCAGAGTGTCCAAGTCAGCTTACACGCACCACAACTAATCCTCAAACCAGTTTATTATTTTTTTTTAATTTTTTTTCCTTATGCTTTTTTTTGTTCACTTATACATTTTTTTTCCTTATCCCCGAACCAAAATGTTTTTTGATAACTGGGGTCTCTGGGTCAGCTCAAGCACACCATGACTAATTCCTTGACCGAATTTAAAAAAAAATAAAAACACTGTAGCTCCCCACACAAAGCATTGTTGATTGCAACAATGTTTTCCCACCACAATGTTTTTTCCCCGTTTTTTGCTTCTTCTTTTTTTGCCTTTTTTTTCTTATTATATTTGTTTTTCATTTTTTCCCCAAAGCATTTTTTTTGCCTGTTATATTATTTTTATATATATATGTTTTATTTTTTCACTTATATATATATATTTTTTTTTTATGATCAGGGTATCCGAGCTAGCTTAAGAGTACCACGACAATCCCCAGTTTTTTTTCTAAAGTGCTTTCCCGCTAATACTTTTTTTTTCTTATACTTTTGTTTTGTTCGCTTATATATTTTTTTATAACCAGGGTCTTTGGGTCATTTTAAGCACACCATGACTAATTATCGGACCGAATTTTTTTAAAACACAATATGCATTACTACAATGCTTTCACACTTATTTTTTTTCCTTTCACTTATATATTTTTTTTTAACCAGGATCTTCGGGCAAGCTTAAGCGCATCACCACTACTCCCCGGACTAAATTTGTTTTTTGATAATTAGGGTGTCCAAGCCATCTTGGGCGCACCATGACTAATCCCCGGACCAATTTATTATTTTTTTCCTTATACATTTTTTTTATGACCAGGGGGTCTCCGGTCCAGCTTAAGAGCAACACGACTAATTCCGGACTATTTTTTTTAAAAAAATAATATGGATTGCTACAGTGTTTTCATGCTTATATATTTTTTTTATAACCGATGTCTACGGGCCAACTTAAGCTTTTGTTTTTTTGTTTTTTTTTCACTTATATATATTTTATAACAGGGCCTCTGAGTTAGATTAAGTGCACCATGACTAATTCTCAAATCTTTTTTTAATAATCGGAGTGTCCAGGTCACCTGATGCGTACCACGAGTTGTATAGGTACATATATACCCCCTATAAGACAAAATCCAAGAGTTGACTATAGGGGTGTATTGGTAATTTATCATTTTTTAATTATATTATCTGTTGTGGTATTGTGGGCGTGTCTTCGGGCGTGTCTTCGGGCGTGACGTCAATTTCAGAGCTCATGCACATTTCGGATGGCGCGTGCGGCATCGTAGAAATTCTAAAAATATATATTAACTTTTTTATATATTCATTTTATTATGTAAAATATGTTTAAAACAATGTCATGGTATCAGAGATATTTCTATTTTTTTTCATTTCTGTGCATAGTACAATAATCATAATACCCTCAAATAAGACAAAAATCAAGGATTGTCAGTGGGAGTGTCCCGGTAATTTTACTTTTTTAGTGCACAATAAAGTAACTTTTTAGCCTAAAATAAGACAAAACGGAAGAGTTACCTGCGGTGGTGTTTCAAACATTTCACGTTTAACTATGCATGCCTAAGAAAGAGTTTCACTCTCATTTTACACCACCAAAGTTAAACTTACTATGTTTTTTCAACACGAGTTGGATTTAATACAAATACAAACAATAATAAAAATTAAAAATCTAAACTAAGAGCAAAGGTTTATAGATACAAACAAAAAATTTAAAACTATTTTAGAAGGACCGAGAAAATCAAGGGATCGAAACTAAACTAAAAAATAAAAGAATAAAAACCAAAATAAAAAATTATGTGCTAAAACTAGACAAAAAAAAATTTAATCCCTTAGCAGAGCACGGGTTTATGACTCGTTATAGTCTATTTTAAAAACTGAGCCTATTAATATTTTTTAATTTTAATTTTCAAAAAATTGACAATAAAAATCGGAGATTACAAAACAATACGAAACAGATGCTAATTTTTCGAAAAGTAAAAATAGAAAGAGAGAGGAGATTGCTATTCGAGGTGGAGGAAAAGAACAAAAAGGGAAAGCAGGCGCCTATTATTTTCCTCCGTCAAGTCATGTATTCTCTCTTTGAGAGAAGTATAAACAAAAACGAAATAGAACAACGGAAAGACTCAATTAGATTAGATTAAAGAAAAGCTGAAAAGATTTTGAAAAAATAATAATAAAAGAGAGTCAAGAGATCAAACGAAAGAGAGAGGGAATGGGTCAAGCCTTTCGCAAGCTCTTCGACTCCTTCTTTGGCAACACCGAGATGCGGGTACGCTCTCTCTATCTCTGTCATTTACCGGTTACCTTTGTCATGTCATATCTTAGACCAATTATACCTTTTAATCACGATCTCGGGTTCTTTCTTGTGATTAGCGTTTTTATTTTAGAATTATTCAATTAATTGTTGTAAAAAAAATCGCATCAGATATCAAATCTACATGATCTGATCCTGTTTAAATTGGAAACTGACATTGATGATACGCTTTCAAGAGATTTTAATTTGATTCATGAAACTCTCCAATCGAATCCAGACCTGGTTACTGTTTACTGTTTTCTCTTATCCTTGAAACAACTTTAAGCTCTAGATAGATGTTTTTGTTGAAGATGAGTAATGGAATTAGTGGCTGTGTCTTTCGTATGTCTGATTGTGCTGTGCAGTGCCGAGTCCAACATATGTTTTGTGATCTCATCCTTTTTCCTAATTTAGGTTGTGATGCTGGGACTTGATGCAGCTGGTAAAACTACCATACTTTACAAGTTGCACATTGGAGAAGTCTTATCTACTGTCCCTACCATTGGTTGGCATTTTCCCTTATAAATGCGTACTTCATTTCTTTCCATCAAGTGTTGCTATATTTGTACCACCTTCTTAAAACTTATGGTGTTGCTATTTTATGCTCTCTTCTTTTTGGCCACATATCATATACATGTATGCTTATATTGTACTATTGAAGGGATGAACTGCATATATTTGGCTGTATCAAATATTCACTTTTTTTTTTTTGTGCTTATACCCTATGCTATCATCATATGAATTTTTTGTTGATTAATCCTATTTTTGGTTTATCAATTCATTATCTTTGTTTTCATGAAACCATCAGTGCTCACAGTTATGATATGGTGGATGTAGCTTCCTCTTAATATAGACCTACCGATTGATATTATAAGATACTGATTCTTCCCACCACCCATAGGGTTCAATGTAGAGAAAGTTCAGTATAAGAATGTGGTATTCACCGTTTGGGATGTTGGTGGACAAGAGAAATTAAGGCCGCTCTGGAGGCATTACTTCAATAACACTGATGGACTGGTAATGTTTATTGTCTGCATGTCTTTTTGTGCCAAGCTATGCTTCTTGCAATTCATAGTTTCTTTTTAAAGCTCAGTTCTCTCTTCGATCCTCATACTTATACAGTGAATGTGTGCAAGTTATCAGCTTTGTCTTGAAACTGAAGGGCTCATAATAGTACAGTAATCTGTACCTTGCTTTCAGGTTTTATGCAGTAGTTAATATATTTCTCCTTGCAGATATACGTTGTTGATTCATTGGATCGAGAGAGAATTGGAAGAGCAAGGGGAGAATTTCAGGTTGGATATTCAGAAGGTATGTGGATTTTACCATACTAATGTTAGAAAGAATTCTAAGTTGACCATTATCTTCTTTTTCAGACCATCATCAAAGATCCATTTATGCTCAACAGTGTCATCTTGGTGTTTGCCAATAAACAGGACATGGTAAGTTCTATTAATGGTTTTGGATATGCTTTTCCTCATATATAAAACTTGTTAAATTAGGACTTCTTGAGTGATTCTGATGAGTTGCATGTATACTTGCGATATTAATAAACAAACAAATAGAACTGTCCAAGTCAGTGTCCTGATACAAACTGTCTGGCCATCGCAATGTTGCAAAATTGAACAATACCATAGAGACAATTAATTCTATTCTTCTGATGTAGATGGAGAGCATAGAGGATATAAAAGTCCAGTACAAGTATATAATCATAATTTGAAAGACAACTGCACACTGACACACTCTCATGTTACCTGTTGCAATAATTAATTACCAATTCTATCCATATATGTGCTGTCTTTTTGCTGTGTCTGCTTTCTGGATCTTGTGGTGCAAGTTACTTTTCCTGCAACTCTCTATGTTTGCCTTGACTGAAACCATGCTTTGCGATTTGATATTCATGTATGATTTCTTGATTAAGGAAGTCCAACGTGAATTGTTACTGTCCTTAATTTATTATCAGTGCAGGTGATCAATTATTTTGTTTCATACAGGAAAGTGTCATTTCGTTTCCAGCTTTGTGCATTACCCACATCAGCAATTTACTGGATAAGCTATAATATAGGCAAACTCACCTACATTTGTATTCTCATTACTAAAATAATAACAAAAAAATAAGAGCCATTACCTGATTATTTTTTATAGATTAAATGAAGTTATATTAGCTGACTAAAAAGAATTGCAAAATTGTGATTGATGATAAGAACCATAAGACATCCTCCAAAATATAAAAGCAATGCTGCTGAATATCAGCTAAAAATTCCCCTAAATGAACCTGAAGCATGTCATCATAGAGAAAAAAGAAAAGTATCCTATCCCACAACATTTGTCTCGAAGAGTACTGGTCCACTACACAATCATAAGCTCATCAATGCCAAGCAATGTGAAGGCGGTTGGTGGCAACCCTACCTTTTGTCATCTCTGCATGAGTAGATATCTCCGTCTAGTTTGTTCTTAATGGTTGCCAGCCTAAGGATTTGAGCCCTTATTTGGTTAGTCATGCATGAATCTCTTAAAAATGAGGGGCTAATTTCATGGTGTTAATTACGTTGATGAGCGCTCTTAGCTAGTTTAAAGGTTGTTTCAACCAAAACAGACCGGCAAATATGGTTGTAATGGTCATCAAAAGGTGGTAGCAGCAGTGATGGAGAAAATGGTATAGTTGTGATTCTTAGCTACTGTGATGGTTGTTTCAATGGCTCCAGAGTTTAAAATTGGAATTAGAACGTGCATTAATTTGAGAAAAACAATATCAATCAATTATATATAAAAACAGATGAAATGAAGAGCAAAAGCACTCTATTAAACAGAGTTAAACTAGAAAAAGCTGGAAGGAGTAATTGCTTTCTTTATGTTGAGGTCCATTTGTTTATCTATTTCTAATTGCTTCACATTGATGGCTGACACATCCCAGCCTATGATCTATATCCCACTCTATAGTAATTTGTATCCTTGTTAATAGATTATCTGTAAGCATGCCTCGGAATTCATGAGAGTGTTGCATTGAACTGCAAATTCCTGTTGATCTATATTGCATGTGGTATGATGGACTCTGTTTTGCTTGCTCAGAAAGGAGCAATGACCCCAATAGAAGTATGCGAAGGACTAGGTCTTTTTGAACTCAAGAACAGAAAATGGCACATACAAGGGACTTGTGCTCTTAGAGGAGATGGACTTTATGAGGGCTTGGACTGGTTATCTGGAACTTTAAAAGAGATGAGAGCTGCAGGATACTCTTCAGTGGGCACCTCATCATTCTAACATCCCAAGGTTATTTACAAATTTCCCATTTACCATCAAGACTCAAGAAACAGCTAGCTGATGATTTTTTCACTTAGTTCTTAATAACTTCTTTTCACAGATTTGTTGGAAGCCTCGAGTTCATCTTGAGGAAGCTGAAGATTTGGCCGTTGCTTCTGTGGAAGTCCTGAGTTGATCATTTATAGGTTGTCTAAACCACGTGTGTTTATTACCTTTGCTTGTCTTTGGTTCTTGACTTCCTCCAGTGCATATTAAAATATAGTGCCTGACATTGATAAAAGTGAATTGACATGGGGTTCATTACATACTTTGGGGTGTCCCTCTTATAAAGTCGGTTACTTTGATTCGTTCTCTTGTTGTGTTGGTTCCTTAAAAGGGAACCATCATCTTTGCCCTTTTTTTTTTTCCGTTAAGCATTAAATGTAAATTTTCGACAATCCTCCCCTGTCGATAAAAATAGCTTGGCGTTTGGGCATGGCAGAGGACGGTGGCTCACCACCACACTGTCATGATATTAAGATCCGCTTTTTTATTCTTTTCTTTTTCAAAACAAGCCATTTTGGCCTTTCCCTTAACCATCATTAGTGTACCTAGTAATGACTTGTGATTTGGAAATTTCCCTCTATTTTTTTCATTCCTCTCTTGGACCAATTTGGGTACTTTATTATTAATTAACAAAATACTAAAAGAATGTGGTTATAGTTACATCCACAAGATACCATTCATTGAAATGGTGGTTTTTTTTATATATAAAAAAACAATTATCTTGTAATATTTTAATATTAGATTGATTAAATAACTTTGTAATTTTTTCTTTATTAATTGAAATAGTGTTTTGTGATTATTTTTTATTCAACTTCACTCTTCACCAACCCATTTATTTTTTAATTTTATCCTTAAATATTAGGTTGTTTTGGAAATTGTGTTTTATATTTTTTTTATTGATTCACATACTAATGAATTTTAAGTTTTTTTTTATTGTTTTATATAAATTTATCTTGATCTAAGATTGCAATTTTAACAAGTTAATATGGTTGAGTTTGATTTTTTTTTTGTTTTTTTGTAATTGATTTTTTTTTTCAACTTGTAGAGCAAAGCAAGCTAGATAATACATATGAGTGTTATTTCTTATGTTTTCCCTTATGAGACAAGATGATATTTGTTTAACCCTACTAACTACAGCATCAAATAATTGAATATAAACATCTTGACTTTTATCCGATAGTCTTAATTAACAAAAAAACCAAAGTTGTACATGTGTGTATTGTAGTTATTTTCACATTTTATTGTGGACTCACACAACAATTTATTTTTGGTCATTAAACTTTGTTTTTTAGTGATTTGATTCATTTGTGGCTAAATTGAAGGTCAACTACTTTTGTTTGTTAAGGGATGGACAAAAAAAGAATCAAGGTGAAAAAAAACAATGAAAATATATGGCATTTTCATAAATGACTCAAAAATCTCACTCCAGTTGTCCGTTTTTATAATTTATATATTTTTTTAAGTTTTAATTTTTTCTCAAAATATTTATGCAATATATTCCATTATCATATACCCCCAAACTTGAATGTTTGCTTGTCCTTAAGTAAAAGAAAACCATTACAACGGAGAGCAAAGATTTTATCTAGATTCAACTTTCAACACCTAAGGAGTCCATTATGCAAACATTAACACCTTAATTTTTATAGGCAATATCAAAAAAGGAAAATTAAGTATACATACTTCCTCTAGTTCAAATCTCTGTACAAACTTCCAAACTTAGTCACATGTATCATGTAACCAACATAATTGAATCATGCAATATTTATCCTGCAATTACTCTTTCTTACTACTACAAACAAGGTAGCAAATAAGAGTGACAAATTCTTCTTCTTTTTCCTCTTTTTTTTGAAACAAGTTTTCTTCAAGTTGACATTTGTCTTTCGACACGAATACAAACATTTGTGATGAATGCACCTAGTTGCTTAACAGGTCACAAACTAAAAGTGCTTTGCATACTCATATTTCAAGTTGTCGTTTGACGTAAAAGAAAATTTTGTGATGAATAATACCCTTTGTTACTAAGCAACTCGAAACATTGGAGTATATCAAATTCCAAATATATGTATTCATTCAATTTCTTAATTGATATCACTCTTATTTACTTAAACCTTGTTTAGGACTAGATCAAAAGGGATAATCTCAAGAAAAACATCACACTTATCTTTTATGCTTAGCCACACAACTCATATAACTATGCAAGAAAAAATGTATCTCAATAATTCCCAAAAAAATAGGTATACTTAAACTTTCTTTATAAGATATTGCCTAGTCTAAGCCGAGGAATGTCATGCTTAACATAATAAAGAACCTCAAAGTGTTGAGTTGATCCTAAGTGCATCTTAAATTCACCCTCTGTTTTGAAAAAAATCATTTCAGCCAAAATTTAGTCATAGGTGAATATGCATGCATCCCCCCCCCCCCCCCCCCCCAAACTTAAATTTCACATTGTCCTCAATGGGAAAGGGAAAAGAAAAATAAATAAATAACGAGAACAGTAAATGATCACTTCCTTTTTTACTTGCCAAACATGTAGTGTTGGTTGCAAAATAAATGTTTGCGTGAATGTTCAAACCTGCACAACACAATCAAACAAGTAAAGGTGAATTTAAAAAAAAAAGTTTGGGTTGCCTCTCAATCAGCGCTATAGTCAGTAGCTTGACTCTTCACATGGCTATGTTAGGGCAAGACGGATGACATCCTTACCAATTGACTGCTTATTCACATAATGCTTCAGACGTTGCCCATTTACGGTAAATGCTCCCTTCTCATCATGAGTGACTTCCACTGCTCCATAAGGAAACACCTTAACAACTACTGAATGTCCTTGACCATCATGATTTAAGCTTACCGGGAAACAAACAAAGCCGTGAGTTGAAGAGCAACACTCGTTGATCAAGGAAAAACTCCTTACGTGCAATATGCTTGTCATGCCATGCCTTAGCGTTTTCTTTGTAGATTTTAGCGTTCTCATAAGAATCATTATGGAATTCATCCATCTCGTTGATTTGCAAAATCCGTTTCTCACTTGCAGCTTGCAAACCCATGTTCAACTACTTCATTGCCCAACACGCCTTATGCTCTAATTCAACAGGGAGATGGCATGCTTTCCCAAAGACTAACAATGTTGTCCAATAAACCTATAATGTATCATTAAGCTTTCTTGCCCAGTCTTTTTGGTAATCCATTCAAATCCTCCATCCAATTACTGTTCTAGTAGGTATTATTTTTTATCTGCATTCCTTACCACTGTCATTCCTCCTTTCTTTAGCACAACTTGAACTTAGCTCACCCACGAGCTGTCAGAGAATGGATAAATAACACCGACATCTAACCATTTCAAAACTTTTTTTCGGACTACCTCTTTCATTGTTGGGTTAAGCCTTCTCTGATGTTCTACTGTTGGCTTGACTTCATCCTCTAACAGAATCTTGTGCATGCAAATGGAGGGGCTGATGCCTTTGATATCTGTCAATACCCACCCAAAAGCTGCCTTATTTTTTGTCAATACCCTCAACAAATTTTTTTATTTTAGGTTTAATATTTTTTACTATACCATTATATCTTTTTAGAATGACAATTTGGCCTCCTAATTGTTTGATGTAGATAAAAGCCAAAGTGACTATTTGGTGTGCTAATCTACATTCACATGCCATTTTATATTATTTTTTTAGGTTTTAATTATCCCCAATAAACAAACCTACTATTTTTTAGTTTTTTTTATAACTATAAATTTACAAAATCAATTTTTTTCTTAAATTTAAATGATATATCAATATCTTGGTAAATAGTTAATAACTTGGTACATTAAAAGCCTATCATGACAGGATCTTCAAGGTAACTATGTTAGTTCTCTACCTTACCTTTTTAGCAAAAAATAATTTCATTTTTTTGAAAGAAAATAAAATGATAAAAATTGCTCAACTACATGTTATTTTTTAAAATTTGTTTTGCTTTCTTACTCATGTTTTTTTTTTTTCTAATTAAAAGTGTTTGTAAATATGATACTAATTATTTTTTAAAATATTTTTTATTTGAAAATATATTAAAATAATATATATATTTTTTTTTATATAAATACATTAAAATAATCTTAAACAAAAACAAATTTCAAATTAAAAAAAACACTATTACTAAACACACATATTAACCCTTCAACTCCAGTCCACACAAACAAAACAACAGTGATCCAGATATTTGATTTTATCTTCCCATTGATAGAAAGAAACCCAACTACAACAATACAATAGAGTAATAATTAATTAATAACAGCATTTCCATGCCCATCATCTCTCCCTCTCCCTCGTGCGAAACTCGAATCTCCACAATGTTCATCACCCTCAAAACGTCACCGTTTCTCTTTCACAGATACAGCCTCCATTTCCGCTCCTCTTATTCCTCCAAATACAAATACCGCTGCCTTCTTGACCAAATTGCCCCCGTTTCCGCCAACGTCATCGCTGCCGCCGTCGCCTCCTCTGGTTCCAGCTCTCTCCATGGTGCAGTTAGCTCTGCAATAACTCACGTAGCTGTTACCGCCGTCGCTATTGCCTCCGGCGCTTGTCTTTCCACCAGGGTGGATTTTTTATGGCCTAAAGGAGAAGAACAACCTGGTAAAATTATTGATTAATTCATAAAATAAAAAAAAGAGAATAAATAGAAATAGTGCTAATGACTGAAAGTCTAAACATACAGGTTGTTCTATAGTGGATGGGGTTGATGTGACTGGGTACCCGATATTTAATGAGGCCAAGGTTGGTTCGGTTTCTTGTTGCTTGTTTTAGTCACCGCTGTTTCTTTCTTTGCTACCTGTAAAAAAATGCTTTAAATTAAATTTGTGAGGGCAGGTGGTTAGGGCTATTGCGTTTGCTAAGAAAGCTCACCATGGTCAGTTTCGAAAAACTGGAGACCCTTATTTCACTCATTGTATCCATACTGCTAGAATCTTGGCTATGTTGGTTCCATCTACTGGCAAACGAGTATGCTTTCTAATACTAACTATTGATTCATGTTGTCGTACTTTTCTTTTCTCTTCTTTCCTGCACTCGTAAATTACCACATGATGAACATCACTTCCAATATTCTACTTGCTTGTTAGTGTCCCACTTGATTTTCGTGTATTTGTGTACTTATTTTATGCTTGCATTGAATCTCTTGCTTATATTTTAAAGTCTGCTGCAGGCCATTGACACACTTGTTTCTGGGATTCTCCATGATGTGGTTGAAGATACAAGCGAGACTTTGCTCAGTATAGAAGAAAACTTTGGTGAGGATGTGGCAAAGTTAGTAGCTGGTGTTTCCAAAATTAGTTACATAAATCAGGTAATAATTTTATATTTGTAAACTCCTCCTCTCTCATTCCTTTTCTTTTCATTTTTTTTTTTTAATTTTGGAATGTGAATTTTATTGATCCTGGTTGGCAAGTAATGTAAAATTCAACCTCGTGGAATTGTGTATACCTTTTTTCTCGGGCTCAAGGTTAAGTGGATGGGAAAACAATCATTGTGTGTCCCTTTACTATTGAATTTCAATATTATCAACCATACTACTCAATTCTGGTACATACCAGCCCATTAACTTTTAGGATGAACTAACCCTTCCATCCTTCTCCGCAACAGAACCTACATTAGCTTGACCTCATAGCAGTGGTTAATCAGGTGCTTCCATGTGGCATGAAAATAATTTCTGGAATTTAAAAATAAAAAATCAATCAGGATTGTCTGTAATAAAAAGGAAAAAAAGAAAAATAATATTTTAAATTAAAAAATTAAAAAGAAAAATCAATCAGGATTATTGTAATAAAAGGGAGAAAAGAAACCTAACCTGCTATAAACAAACATGTGTAATAAAAGGGAAAAAGAAAAATAATTCTCAAATTCTTAGAATAAAAATTTAATATTTTCATGCCAAGTAGCGACACTTGATTGGTCAATGCTAAATCAACTTATGACCTGAGGTTAAATTAATATAGTTCCGTCATGTTCTGGATGGAAGGGCTATCAAGTCCTAAAAGTTGAAGTGGAAGAGTTGGTATGTATGAAAATTGAGTAGAGGGAGTGATATGACTGAAAGTTGACAGTACAGGGACGAATAGTGATTTTTGGCCTTAAGGGATGCTATCATTTTGTGTTAACCAGTAGACCATAGCTGCCTTTTGTACATGCATAAAAAGATTTTTATATTTTATGAATTATGAAATTCAAGATCATATGTATGAAATAGTCTCGATAATAGCTCAAAAAAAAAGGGAAGTCATGCTGACGCTGATTGAAATAGAAAGTTTAGAGTTGCAAATTGTATCACTTAACGTCATGGCCACTATAAACTTAAACTATTTGTACTCTTCTTTCACTAATATTGTAACCAAATTACTACTCTGTTTTTCATATGGTGATTTTCCTAATTTCTATAGATCTATGTACTCTTAAGATTGGTATATATTTCAGCTGCTGCTATTCACTTGATTCCCCCCCCCCCCCCCCCCCAGCTGCTTCGGAGACATCGTAGGCTAAATGTGAACCATGGTACCCTTGGTCATGATGAGGTAGGTATCCAATGTAAAGTCTGCATTGTAAAATTCTTATTTTGCTTATTGAAAAAGAGAATATTAGTGTTTTATTAGTCTGTGATTATCATAATCAGCATTAATGTGGAGTAAATTATAAATTATTCCCTTTAGCTTTGCAAAATGAATTAAATAATTCCTCTTGTTTAAAAAACTATTTAATTAGTCCTTTAACCAATGTTTGGTTAATTTAATGTCATTTTGTTTGAAAAATGTCTTCTTTTCTCATCATTCTTTTCATATTATTTAGTTCTTCCTCTTCTATTTCTTAAGATAAAAAAAAAATTATTTGAAAAAGAAAGAAAAGGATGAGTTACAAATAGATTTAAATACAAGACTAATTAATTAGTTTTTAAAATTATGACTATTTAATTCATTTTGCAAAATTAAAAGGTCTAATCTATAATTTACTCCATCAATGTGATTCGAATCATAGGTGACTAATCACATGATTATGTTAGCATTTGAATCACATGTGACTAATCAAATTATTATGTTAGTACTTATGAAGAAATGAAACAGAGATTAAGTGATCATAATCATACTTTACATGGAAATATAAACCTGAGTGAATAGTGATGGTGTCACCCTTTGGTAGAGAGCTGGTGCATGTCACTCAAATTACAATTGTGGAAATATAAACTTGAGTGAATGGGTGATGGTGACACCCTATGGTAGAGAGTTGGTGCATGTCACTCAAATTACAATTGTGCTTTTCAATACTTCTGCACATGCATAAAAAAATGTTCAACTCAAAACCATAAGCTGTTTGGTGAGGTTCCAAACATAATTTTGGTTACACACTCATCCCTAAAGTTGACACGTCAAGCTATTAATTCTTCCATGTAAGGGTTTTAGTTATATTGTCTATAGCACTCTTACACCTTAAGATGAACCTATATAAGCATTACTTAACTACAATAGTTATCTTTTTTGCCCCACAAAGATGTACAACAATTTTCTAACTCTTTTAATTTTATTGTTCACATATCAAGGCAAATAATTTACGAGTGATGCTCTTGGGCATGGTTAATGATCCACGTGTTGTGCTCATCAAGCTTGCAGACCGTCTTCACAATATGAGAACCATGTATGGACTCAACTTCTATTAATATTCTCAATCTATGCCTATTCTGAGAGAGGTCCTTTTTTTCATAAGTAAAAAATGTTGAAAAACTCTCAAATATTTAAATTCTTCTCTTCCTTATTGTTGATGGACATTGTGGTTTGCTTCTAGTTTTTTTGTGGTTTGAGACAATATGAGAATAAATCCTACGATGCTTTTGTTTTTGAAGATGCTTTTTGCAAGCAAGCATTTTGGCTTATAGTCTACTATATTAATCACACTTCCTGATATATTTTTTTTATTGTAGTTATGCCTTGCAACCTTCAAAGGCTCGAGCTGTAGCTGAGGAGACCTTGCTTATTTGGTGCTCACTTGCTTCTAGATTGGGTTTGTGGGCATTGAAAGCAGAGTTGGAAGATTTATGCTTTGCAGTTCTTCAGGTTTCCTCACAATTTTTGTTGACTGTTTTGAAATGCATTAACATCGATCACAAGCCAAGTGCACTCGTAGGTTAATCTGAATGCATAAATTTATAATTTGTGGCTACTATGATTGTGTGGAAAATAGCATGATAAACTAGTAATTTTAGTTATGGAAATTGAAACTCCTATGTGCCAAGCTAAGTGCTTGAATATTTATTTGCATCCATGGTCATTTTTTCTTTTGAGCATATTTCACTTTGTTTGGTGGCTATGTGGCTGGTAAAGTTGATTTAGTCTATTAAATTTACCTCTGTAATTGATGTGCTGTATTAATTTATATGGAAAACAATTTAACTGCACAATGATTTTATGATGCTTATCTGAAGTCCAGAACTTGAAATATCCTTGATTATGCATGTTTAGCCTTGTGCTTTGGTGGCCATGAAAATTATCAAACTTGAGAATTGTAAATTTGTGGATACATTCTCTACAAGGAAATTTTGAGAATAAAAAACAAAGTAATAGAATGGAATTTCTAGGCATTTAGTGCTTTTGAAATGCATAAATTTGTGAAAACATGTATGATTTTACTATACGACACAATATGGTAAATCAAACATAACCGTAGAGATTAAGAATTGTAATACTAGATGGATGAATTCTATTAGGTATGTAAGTTATAATTAGGAATTATTTTCAATTAAGAATTGTAGGCTTAGAACTTGTATAAATAAGAATGTCTAGTTTATATTATGGAGATTCATATACTTAATAAGATTTTATAGAAAAAGTAGAATTTATTATCTAAATTTCTCTACATCTTAAATCTATAACCGTAGAGATTAAGAACTCTAGTTTTATCCACGCTAGACACCGCATCAATTGGTATCATAAGAAATTGATCTGTTTTATGGATGAAGACAATAGAAACCAAGTCGTTGTGTAGGCTCACGAGCATAAACTAGATTGATGGGGGCAGATGTTTGATCACTCTGATCAAGCCATAATAGATCTACATTGGCTAATGAATAACGAAAATAGAGATTGTAAAGAGGAGTGAAATGTGCCTATAGATTTACTTTGAGACTGGTAGAACCCAAATCTATTCCTGAATTTGATTAGATTCCATTATATGATGGAAGATTTTCCAAGAAAAGATTTATTAATTGGTTTACCAAGTTTGAAGCTTTTATTTTAACAAGACTTCTTATAAAAAACATGTCTCACACAACCTTTCTTATGGTCTTAGAGAATGATTTGAATTTTAGAGTTTAGAACTAGTAGTGTTTCATCATGGACAATCATTAATTATGGAGCTTATACAAAATAATTATGAAGATTCTATATTGGATAGATAAGCAAACAAATGTTATTATTTGCCTTTTGTTCTACCTTCTCAAAGCAAGGAAGAAAAATATGGAGGTGGTGTCATTTGTTTATGGTAGATAGGTTTAACGTCATCTTAGTGATAACATCGCCATAAGCACTACTATACTTGTCACTGTTCATTCTACTAATGGTGAAAAAAGAAGCTTTAAAATTAGTAGAAATCTCACCAATTCAATTGGTGGTCATGAAATTGATGTGAGGGATGGCCAAACACATCAACTTAAAAGATGGTTCCATGTGGTTGATTATTCGAGTCTTGAGAAGTTTTGCTTAGATTTAGAAATTATACCTAAACATATCTTTGCAAAGATTGGATTTAAGATATTTGAAACAAGCTATCTCGTTTATACATTGATGACAATATTATATTCAAAATATCCATTATTTGAAGTGGTTGAGTTCAATTTTTACAATTTACTTGAGAGTGAGTTTTTTGAAAGAAAAGAGGACTAACATGAAGAATTTCTTCAATATTCTTGGCCTAAAATTTTCTAGTTTTTGAGGTGTTTAAGAGAATACTAAGTTTGATAAATCAAACATGACTTTTAATTTGATTGTTGGATTGAAATGAAATTTTAACAGGTGATTTTGATGGTTATATTTTCTTTCAATTAAAAATTTCATGATGATTGGATAATAGAAAGGTTTTCAAATAAGGCTCGAAAGTTAGTGTGTGGATTTAGATTTCTCTCTCTTTAGATTATGACTTTTAGTTTAATTAATATTTTATTATTTAAATGCTAGGTGGATAAATTCTATTTTTCTTATGGAAGTTTCAATTAAGAATTCTTTTCCTTAAAGAATTTTAGGTCTCGAACTAGTATAAATAACGATATCTTGTTTTTTTTTTATAAAGATTCAAATTATTATTTAGATTTTATAAAATACTGTAGTTAATTCTCGTAATTTTACGACAACTTAGGTCTATATCCTTAAAGATTGAGAATACTAGTTTTTTTCATATTATACATCGCGTCAAAATAATACACCAAAATGCAACGTAGAAAAACAAAATAATAATGACAACTTCAAATGACAAGTGTAAAAAAAATAATTTAACAAATCAAAAGTTTGAGTGATTCAACGAACAAATTATTTAACGATGACGATATAAAATTTGGATCACTTTTTTTCATCTTTTTTTTTTATGTTTGAATTTTTTGATCTTTTTTTGTTCTCTTTTATACTATCACTGTTTTGTTTTTGAATTAAGATAAAACAGAGAAATTATGAATAATAGAAAATAAAAAATAAGATAATATCGTGGCTGAGGCTGCCGGTGTGCAAGGCTGCCTGGAATGCCAGGCTGATTTGCTGTGATGGATGCTGCTGTGTATGTCCTGATGTAGTTGCTGTCCTCCTACTAGTGTGGACTGACCTGATTGGTGGTTGCTGCTGTTAGGAGAAGGTAAAAGGTAAGTTCTGAAGTTCTGCTGGTTTGCTGCTGCCATTCTGAGAAAATATGTCCACTGGAGTACTGCTGCTGCTGTTTTGGGGAGATGTCTGCGGTTTATGAAGAAATTTTGGTTTTCTGGCTTTTTCCAATTGTTTTCTTTTTGATAGCTACACAAGGAAAAAGAGAAGGAAAAAGGGCTATTGGTTTGAAGTAGTGACTGATTTTTTTCTTTTTTCTTGTTATTTTCATTTTTGTTTCGAATTGTTTAGTTGTGAGAATAACTAAAAAACATTTGCTCTGATAGAAAAAATAATGCTGAAGAGGTCAGAGATTTAAGAGAAGTAAAATTAAAGAAGAAGAAAAGCTTAAAATTAGAAGAAAAGCTTAAAATTAGAAGAAAAGGGTTGGAAAAGAAAAAGATTGTAGATGAAGAAAAGAGGAAAAATAGGGGATGAAAACTAACTTTTTTTTCCTATCAATTTATTATAATCTGACAATAATGTTAAAAAAATATTTTAAGATAATAAAATCTCAGAATATTTAACAATTAAACCAAAAGCCTTCTAAAATAAACTAAAATTTAAAATATAATAACATCAAACCTAATAATAAAACTAAAATAAAAATCCAAATAAATTAAATCTACTAACATAAGCTAAAGTTTAATTTCTCAACCTATAAACAATGGTTGCACTACTCTCTATCATCTAGGGTTATATGAAATTGCAGAGGTAGATTGTGTAGGAAACATTGTTGTGATGATCTTTAGGACAATACTAGATTATTTACTTTCATTGCGCTGTAGGTCAAATTAACAGTTTTTAAAACGTTAAGAAAATATTAGGTATTGCAAACATGTTATCAAGAAGAAAACAAATGAAATCGTGGAGAGATTGACCCGATGTGATCTAATTGAGTTAGCAAGTTCAATGGCAACTTGAGTATCAAGAAAAAAAATAGTTTGATTCAAAAACATTTGTAGATGATATCATGTTTTTTAAATATTGAGACTACAACATATTAAATTCACTTGGGCTAACCTAATTTAACATGTAAAATCAACAAGTCGAGTCATGAAATTGTGATAATCTTATGGAAAACAAATAAAATTGAAGTTCAATTCTCAATGTTGAGGGATAAAATTGAAAAACAAATCAATTAAAAAAACTTGAGGTAACCCGTCAAATGAATTATTAGATCGAGATAAATCTATAAAAAGTAAATCGAACAAATTATGAAGTCCAATTACTAATTAATCCAATGTTGAAGTATGAAATAAAAAATAAACTAATTAAAAAAAATAAAAAAATCTTAATCAACCTGGATTAACCTTTCGAACTTGACTCAGACCATAGGATTGAAGTAATCTTATAGAAAACAAATAGAAATAAACTACAAAGTTTAACTATCAATTAATCTAATATTAAAAGATGACATCGAAACAAAAACTCAATTACAAAAAAGACCTAAAAACCACTCAAGTCAACCGTGCTAACCTATAGAAGTGATCTGGGTCATGAGACTGTGCTAACTCTACAGAAAACAAATAAATTATGAAATTCAATATCTAATAAATTTACTATTAGATGATAAAATTAAAAAAAAAGATCTAAAATTAAAGAAAAGCAAAAAAATGAAGATATTGTTCAATGAACAGTGCTTTGTAAAGATTGAAACAATGATTTCCCCTCAATTTGTTTTTGTGCATTTTTTTGTTTCTTTCCTTTTTTCCTCTCTCATAATTTCAGTTTTTGATGCATGTGAATCATTCTCCGGTATCATTCTCAATTTGCGTGATGTTACGGCATGCAGCCTCAACTATTTCAAAAAATGCGGTCTGACCTAGCTTCCATGTGGAGCTCTAGCAATAAAGCTGAATATCCGAGAAGAATTATAGCTTGGAATGAGAAAAATTCAACTCCTGGTTATGGAAACTCTATGACAATTGACAAAGATGTCTCAACCATGAAGGTAACTATTGAATTGTTAGCAAATACTCTATCCTCTTGCTGTTGATTCTGATTCTCCAAAAAAAGAGGAAAATATAGAAGAGAAGATTGGAAATTTTATTAGGTCAATGTTATATTTCTTGTGTCCTTGTAGAGGGAGGGGGGTTTAGTTGTGGAAGCACTTGATATGTGGATTTAATTAAGCATATATTTGCTTTGCTCTAAAATAATATCTTACCATCTGTCTCATTTCCTTTAAATTACGGGTTATTTCTATATTTCTCAAATGTTTATCATTTAATTATTCAATTGCATTAATGGTTGATAGAATGTCACAATTATTGTTGTATGGTTTAATATACTTTTTGTGCAAGGTTACAATAGTTTTGAAGTAGCTAGATTAGTTGTCCACAAGTCATTTTTATTCAATTATTTTCTGTCTACAGGATCTCTTGGAAGCTGTAGTGCCTTTTGATATCTTGCTAGATCGAAGAAAACGGTCTAAATTTCTTAATGATCTTGGCCTAACATCAAATACTCAAACACGGCCCAAGGTTGTGCAGGATGCTGGAATTGCTTTAGCATCACTTGCTGTTTGCGAGGAAATGCTAGAACGAGAGCTATTTATATCAACTTCGTATGACTTCTTTTCTCTCACAATTCTTGCATATCGTTACAGAAGATTTGCAATTTTTATTCTTATCTTATGCTATGCAATGATAGTAAAACTCATGCAATGGATTCTACCATGCTTGCAGCTATGTTCCTGGAATGGAAGTAACTTTATCTAGCAGACTGAAAAGCTTGTATAGCATCTATAGCAAGGTTTGTCGATATATAAAATTAGTGATACTAAAGACTGGTATTTCCAAACTTCATCGTATATGGGACAAAGTCCTTATTTTCATTGCTCAAGTTCTCATTTCATTAAATCAGAACATGTTTCTATCTTTGCTTCCTTTAGATGAAACGGAAAGATGTCAGCATCAATAAAGTATATGATGCCCGTGCTTTGAGAGTGGTTGTTGGAGACAAGAATGGAATTTTACATGGACCTGCTATTCAGTGTTGCTACAGTCTTCTCGATATTGTGCATAGGTACATGAACATGTTCATCTATATCCATTACATGCTTGCTGAACATCTCTTATTTGCATCTAATTCCTATGGAATCATCAATTTTAATCATACTTGCCACTTGTCAATTGAGGTATATTGACATCATTTATGATTTATTCTAGGGGTAATGTTACGTGGACTAAGTAGGTTATTCCAAATTCTATTTTTTTTAGTTTTTGCCCCATTTTATGGATCTTTAGCAACTACTTTGAATAGATTGACATATTTTCTGCATTTCATAAAAAGGATTGGTATTTGTATTTCTCACCTATCTAACTATTTATCTATGAATTGTCTTGGTCTGTACTTATTGTGACTAGATAATGAGCTATGTCTTTCTATCTTCCTTTGCAGGCTTTGGACTCCAATAGTTGGTGAACTTGATGATTACATTGTTAATCCAAAGCCTAGTGGTTATCAGGTAATAAATATATATGAAATGAGTCTATAAGTGTTGTTAATACTTATTCAAATAAGTACGTAGGTCTATTTTTGCATTCAAGCATGCTATAGACTTGACACACATATAAATGTACTCTCATGTTTTGATTTTTTTAAGCTTTGCTACTAGCTATAGAGAAGTCAATGAAAGAACTATTAAATACACACTTTAAATAAGGGGGAGGAGAAAGGAGGTTTCAGAATGAAATTTTAGCTCTCTAATATAGTGTAAGGAAATATGTGATAGCTAAAGCCTAGATATATTGTTAATACTTTTTTGGCCAACATCTGAAGAGCCTATTTATTATTATCAAATGACTATTCATAAACCAATCTATACCTACAGACTAACGAAATGATCTTTCTGAATTCTATTAAGTACACAAAATGAAATAGGACTCAGCGGTTCTAGAATTCATTCTTCCCTTTATTGAACAATTTGGGATTATAAATAGCCTTTTATAATCTTAACATAATGAGAAAAAAAATAACTCATGTTTACAACTAATCAATGTGATAAGTGCAACTACAAAAAGTCAAGAAACACTAAACATGTATTCTAAAGAATAGGGCTTATTCAAACTAAATGCAAAATCCTAATAGAAACCTAAACTTTCTCACTTTCTCTCTTCATTTCCTCCCTTAAACTCGTTCCCAACTTCAACTAGTTTTATTTCAGGAACTTGGCAAACTCTCAACTGACCCTGAAACCTCTGAAATCCCTCTAATGTGAGAGGCTTTGTCATCACATCTGCCAATTGATCTTGTGTTCTACAATAAACCAACTCAATTGCTCCTCATGTGAGATCACAAAGAAAATGGAAGTGCACATCAATATGTTTGCTTCAACCATGTAACACGAGTTTTTCATGTGCTTTTCATGTCTTCTAGATCTCTTGCACAATCACTATCTGCATAATCAATCAGACCTTCACACCCTCCCTTGTAAAAATTCCAAGTCCAGTGGTTCCTTTCAAGTATCTCAGTATCCTTTTAACCATTAACAAGTGCAACTTAATTGGTTTAGCCATGTACCTGCTAATCAAACTTATTGCAAACATGAAGTTCGATCTTGTAGCTGTTAAGCACAAGAGGCATCCCACCATATGTTTACAAAGTCTCAATAACATGAGCTCCATTCTTATCTTTAAAAAGTTTACAACCTGGGACAATGGGATTATGAACCGAGTTGGTATTCTCCATCCTAAACCTCTTTAACACCTTCAAATCACACTTTCTTTGGCAAATGTAAACCCCATCTGACCTTTTCAATACTTCTATACGAAGAAAAAACAAACATCAATTTATCATTGTCAATAAATATTAAATCATCTACATATAAACTGACAGTAAGAATCTTACCTTCCTTGTTTGTTTTATTGAACAAACTATGTTCACTATAACACTTCTCACCTCTTGAACCCTTCGTTTATGAAATATGCTTCAATACGATTGAACCAAGCTCGTGGAGCTTGTTTTAGTCCATAGAAGGCTTTCTTCAACTTGTATAGTTTCCGAGGATTGTTCGCAACTCATAACCCTTAGGCTGCCCCCCACACACTTATTCATTAAGTTCCAAATGTAGAATGCGGATTTGACATTAAGTTGATAGAGAGTCCATCCTTTCTGAGTTGCTAGAGCCATAATCATTCTCACTATATCCATTCTTGCAACTGGTGCAAACTCTTCTGTGTAGTTTATCCCTTGTAATAGCACATACCCCTTGGCCACCAAACGAGACTTGAACTTATCCACTTCTCCATTCTCCTTGAGTTTGGTCTTATAGATCCATTTCACTCTAGTCTTCTTTGTACTTGTAGGCAGATCAATGAATTCCCATGTTTTCTTCCTCTCTATAACCTTCAAAATTTTAAGGGCTAGCACAATTTTTTTTTTAATAATATTATACATTTATGAAAATACCAAACTTTTCCTAAATCAACTTGATTACAATAAAAAACGTGGATGAAATTACTAAAAAGTTCAAGGCAAGTTTAATAATTTTTGTTCTCAAGGGTGGTAAGTCATTTTACCATGCTAAAAATTTTGAAATGACAAAAACACTAGTGAACACAAGCTCAATATTTTTTTTTATTGTTAAGCTAATTAAGTTATTTTATTGTTCTGAAAAATTATATGAAAATTGTCTTTTCCTTGATTAATTTGATAATCATGAATAAAGTCTTGTGAAAAAAATGTTCTACCCGTAAAACTAAGATTATTGAGTTCTTTTAATAAGGACAATATGATATTTTCAATGTTCCAATCAATAATAACTTTAGTACGTAGGTATAGTGAAACTCTAATCTCTTACCAAACATTACATGATTTGTATTTCACTTGAAATTTGTTTGGTTACATGTCTTGATAAAGGAAGGTCTATGTTTGTTTGTGTTTTTTCATATTTTGAATCTGAACCTTTTGCTTACATTTGCAGTCTCTACACATTACAGTACAAGGTCCTGATAATGCATCTTTGGAAGTTCAAATAAGAACACAGGTGATTTAAATTCTCCCTTGTAAAAACTTAAAATGTTAATTTTGTGACATGACTCAAAATTATAATAGATGCTGCGTTGAAGATCTAATCAATTTTTTAACCTAAAAAATATTTAAATTTTGTCAAGATGTTTTATGATATTGAATAATATTTTTTTTAATATTGATGTGGTGATATACTTGATGATATTTGTTTATTAAAAATATGAAGACTGATATCTCAAATCAACTTAGGTTAATTTGTTAAATTTATAACTTGAGTTATGACATCATGATAACTTTATACAAATAAATTATAAATATCAATTTTTAATCTACTCAATGCTAAAGAATAAATTTAAAAATAAAAGTTAAATTAAAAAAACAAAATAACTAGAGTTAACTTGCTAAACTTGCGATCAAGGTTATGATATTTGTTTTGTAAAAAATATTAAGACTGATATATCAAATCAACTCAGGTTGATTTGTTAAATTTATAACCCGAGTTATGACATCATGATAACTTTATATAAATAAATTATTAATATCAATTTTTAATTCACTCAATGCTAAAGAATAAAATTGAAAATAAAAGTTAAATTAAAAAAAAACAAAATAACTACTTGAGTTAACTTGTTAAACTTGAGATCTAGGTTATGAGATCAAATCCAAAAACATTATGAATTCTAATTTACAACCAATTAATGTTAATTAAAATTAAAAAAAATCAATTAAAAAAATCGACAAAAAATGAGTTAATTTATTTAACCCACAATTTGGGTAATGAGATTGAAATAAATTCATAAAAAGAAAATAAAAAAATTATGAAGTTTCATTTCCAACCAATCTAATGTTGAAATCGAGAAAAAAATTAATGAGATTGGTAAGATATAATGTAATGGAAAAAAAATTATGAAGCACAATTACCAAAACAATTTAATATTGAAAGATGAAATAAAAAATGAGGGTGAAATTAAAAAAAAATGAATGAAATAATATTTTGTGCTTATTAGATACATTGATTTAATCAAACTATTTATGTTTTTTTAATAATTAATATCCATTCTCACAGAAAATGCATGAGTATGCTGAACATGGACTTGCTGCCCACTGGCTTTACAAAGAAACTGGAAACTCGTTGTCTTCCATTGGCTCTAATGATGAATCTGAAATCCAAGCACTCTCGTATCTTTCCAAAGATATTGATGATCAAACTTCTGTAGAAGATGATCAGTTTCAGAAGTACAGATCCCTCAAAGCAGGACATCCAGTCCTTAGAGTGGAAGGAAGTCACTTACTTGCTGCTGTTATAATCAGGTATGCTACGATTTTATTCCTATCGCAGGACAAGTTTAGAGAAAGTTGTTGATTATTTTAGGCTAGTGTTGTATAATATGTTGATATAGGTGCTTAAAAGTTGAAAACATGGGTCTGAACAGTTAAGATTTAGTCCTAAACTAGGTTGGATTGAAGTTATGCAAAGTAAAAAACCAGATAGAGTACTCCTAGACTCTCACCATTAGATTCAATGAATTACTTTTTGATTAAAAGTATCACTGCTTTCTTAAATATTTAGCAAAATGTTGTACTTGATTAACAATGATTCTCTGCTGCACTTGAAAGACTACGAAGCAGATTTATAATGCTTGAGTTTCTTTTACTTATAATGGCACGTGGATTCCAAAATAGTGGAATATAAGCACTCCTATATAGGAACCTTAGCAAGTCCACCTATTTAAGGTATGAATAAAATATCTACTAGGAAAATAAAAACTTGACTCCACTAGAGAAATTCTTAGTGATCTGCAAAATTATGGAATTACCCCCAACTCTACTACCTGGGACACAGCCACTGCCGGAATCGAAAGCACACTGGAAACCTAGACTAACCTCCCACTTGGAGCATTCAAAGCATTTATCCAACCAAATTAAAGCTTAGGGTTGAATGTTTGTTTCCTTTTGTTCCTTGCCTATATATTCACCCGAATCAAAGCTAAATTTGTAAGTTGCATTGATGGTGGGTTTATTTTTTCCGTCTTATTATTTTTCATCCCATCACATTATAGCCAAACATAATGACTTAGAGGTTGACATTCTCGAATATTTGCATTTTAGAGTAGAAAAGGGTGGAAGAGAACTGCTTGTTGCTGTTAGCTTTGGACTGGCAGCTTCTGAAGCAGTAGCTGATAGAAGATCTTCTTTTCAAATAAAGCAATGGGAAGCTTATGCAAGATTATATAAGAAGGTTGAGCTGCCCCACTTTCTATATTTATTACAACGTGTAGTGAATTTAAACAATACTCAAGATAGATATTTGGAGATTCTAAACATCTCCCTGAAACCTTTGTTCTTCAATGCTCAAATAAATTGGCTATTGAGGAAAAACAAATTGAGACAAGTCTGATTGGAATTTTCCCATCGCATGAGGAAAACATGGAACAAATTTCACAATGTGTGGTAGTGATGATGTGAAAAATATAGTGGTATTGAAATGATGATGTGTTGTGATTGTGGTTAATGATGATGAAGAAAAAGATGATGGCGGTAACAAAAACCGCTGGGATGGTGATGGTGATAATTGTAATTTTTGGAAAATTGAGTTGATATTTTATTTTATAGATGTTTATGATCTGAATTATTTTTTTAAAAATAAACTAAGTTTATAATTTGATTATAAACAATTTTCTTATAAAATACTCACACGAAACAAATACTCTTAGATTTGTATGAATGATGAGGTTTATTACTGGCTTTTATTGATGACTTGACTTTTTAGGTATCTGATGAGTGGTGGTGTGAACCAGGACATGGTGATTGGTGTACTTGCCTTGAAAAATATACATTTTGTCGTGATGGTATTTACCATAAGGTATGCTTCATATGAAACCTTTTTTCATGCATGTTTAATGCGATTTGATTAGAGAAAAAATTATATTTATGTATGGCATGACATTTTTTTTATAATGTAAAAATTACTTTTTTCACTGAAGGAATAGGGGATTTGTAGGGGCACTGGTAGTACATTTCAGTTAAGATAAAATAAGATTGTAGTTTTGTAATCTTTTAATTTAAATTATAAAAAAATAGAAAACAAAACCTAAATGAACCAAAATTTTGTAGAGATTGCAAGGTTAGAACTATGAAGCCCACATTTTATTTCAAAGAAAAGCTTGTTAAGAGCTATAAGTAAGGCTAAAGACTTAGAAAGTTAAGTTAGGTGTGTTAGAGTGTGAAGTTGGGCCTCTTGTTAGTTTTTCTTAGTTTTTATTGGTTATTTATTATAACCTTTATTTTTTTTCTTTGGGAGTTGACCTTTTTTTGTTGTTGGTGTGCAACCATGTTTATGGAAATATGTATTATCGATGAGAATTAGATAATACCCTCAGACTTCAATGATATGGATCTCTTGATCATGTAGTAAATTTTTTTAAAGAAGTAGAAATACAACTCGGAAAGATGAAAAATATGGAACTCTAATTTAGAGGTAACCCTATATCTAATAGCTAAAAGTATTGAAAATAAACTCTGACCTAGATACTACTCTGTATTTAAGAGCCTGAAGTATGTGAATGATATCACGAAGCCAGTTATTTTTCAATAAATCGGTTGTACAATCTTTGTTCCTGTAAAGAAATAATGTTTTACAACAAACAATAAAAAATCTCGTGTTTATTATCATCAAGATGCTAATATTTACCGCTCCAAAAATATTAGTGTATTTTTAATAATCGTAATGGATTTTTGTTGGGTTGCAAGCCAATTGGCCTAAACCAGGGATTATCTAATATAAAGTTCAATAATGAAATGAACTCTTAAACAATGTCTAATGGATCAAAGCTAGAAATTCTCTATGTAGCTAAAATCTCCAAGCTCTTGAGTGGTGTTTTGGTGGAAACTTATAGTGTAGAAATTAAACTAGGAATTTGATTGCTAAAATTTCTTTTTTATATTGTCTACTTTTAGTCTCATTGATGTGCTATGAATATCTGCAAAATAAAATAAAAAAACTCAAGTGAAAGATCTTAGATGTTGTCACATCAAGTCCATATGGGACATGGAATCCTTGCAAAGCATGGACTCCCAATTCTTTAATGAATATGATATGAACTTCATCAACAATTGTGATAAAACCCAATAAAAATGATGGTTTATAATCCCAAGATCGTGTAGACAAGATTGGTTGAGTCTTGACTCGACACCTAACAAGATGAAAACCAAGACTACGAAAGATTGAAACGCCACACCTAGAAAACCTGAGAATCTCTCAACAATCAAGGTGATACGTTTGGTTGTTTGAATGCCACAAGATTAACTTGATAAGTTCTAGGAGTTCTTTTAAGAACGAAGAGGAACACCAGATCTCACAAATATGATAATTTTCTGAAAACATGATTTGTTTATTCATCTCGAAATACCCATTTATATACTTAGAACAACCCTCCAAGAATAGGAAAAGTCATAACTAAAGCTTTAAAGAGCTCAAACAGTAACATAAACAAGTCCCCACGTTTTTAGGTCTCTTGGACTTCTAGAGGCTGCCATAAATAGCTAAACGACTAAATTCAATGTATTTAACATCCATTCATGACCAAATTCATTCCTCTATTTAATATCATTGGAACTCATCAAATTCATGCCCTTTGATGGTCAGACCATGCTGAAACGTTTTTGCATAATTATTAGCCTCTTTAATTGCTTTGATGACGTGGACTAAGTCTTGATTATTATTTGAGTCCATCTTGTTTTTTTTAGAATCAGTCCAAATCTCTTGGATTAGCCCATTTAGTGCTTCCTTGAAACGTATGGCTCTAAGTCTAGTAATTGGGCCACTTGAAAGTGACAAAGGGTCTTGTGCAAATTCAGTTGCATTCTCGAGTGTATGATCAACATATCCAGCTCCTTGGTTTGCATCAGAATACGGGTTATATTAGGAACTCTTGTAGATAAAGCCCATGCACAAGTTTAGAGTCTAAATAAGCCTCATTTAATCTGCATTTGTTATCCAAAAATTAACCCATTATAGGTTTGGACTGATTGTGCTGAAAATAGTCAAGAAAGAACACTTTGTAATAGGTGCAACATTTTCATGATTAGAATTTTCCATACCTGAGTGTATTGGAGCAAATTGTGGCCTTGGTTCATAATCGTGGTCAAGAGTAGGTATTGAGTGCTCTATCTTCTGTCTTAGTTGTTTCTTTCTAGTATAGACACGAAGCTCATGATTTTTAGTTTATGTTGATGCAAAATGAATGTGGGCAGGGGATTGAACTAGGGTTGTTTGAGGACAAGTCATTGTATGTTCTACAATGGAGTTTTGAGGTGTATGGTAATTTAGGAGAAGTGATTGTGATGTATCACTAGATGGAGCTAGGTAGTTAGGGTCATCATAAATGTTCCATAGTTGATATTCTCTCATATTCCCCCCCTGAGATCTGTGGTGGGATAGTAGGATTGGTGCAAAAAAAATATTATATCCATGGAGTTATACTCTTTTGGTGATGGGAGAATAACACTTGTACCCCTTTTGGTTTGGGGAGTATCCTATAAAGATACATTTGAAGGATTTAGGATCTAACTTGCATCGATGGCGCTGATGTATATGGACAAAGACTGAGTAGCCAAATATCTTGGGATCGAGGGCAGAAATTAGTTTTGTATGGGGGGGAAATTTGAGGAGTGTTTGACAAGGTGTTTGAAATTTGAGAACCCTTAAAGGCATTCTATTAATGAGATAGGCAGCAGTCATGCCAACTTCTCCCTAAAAATGTTGTGGGACATTAGTGGAGAACATGAGAGATCTAGTTACTTCTAAAGGATGCCTATTCTTTCTTTTTGCAACTTTATTTTGTTGTGGAGTGTCAATACAAGAACTTATGTGGACAATGCCTTGATTTAGTAGGTAAGTACCTATGACAGATTTGAAGTATTTTTTGGCATTATCAGTTTTTAGGACTTGAATTTTGGTTTGGAATTGGGTTTGTATCATGGAATTGAAGCTTTGAAATAGTTGACCCACTTCAAAAAAAAATTCATAAGGAATAACCAAGTTAACCTAGTGTGATCATCAACAAATGAGACAAACCATCGAGAGCCAGGTATGTCTTTTTACCTCTGAGGGACCCCAAACATCATTGAATTATTGCAAAAGGCTGAGATATCTTATATGATATGCTAGGGTAGTTACTACGAGTGTGTTTAGAAAGTTGGCAGATTTCACAACTGAAAGACTTGAATTTTAATTGATGAATAGAGAAGGAAGTAGCTTTTCAAGATACATGAAGTTGGGATAATGAGCAGTAGGTTTGCCATGAATTTTCCAGCAGGTTTCTCTTACATATCCTAGTTTGTGATAATGATCATACCAGGGCCTCCATTTTTTAGGTCGACTGTCATAATTAGGGATTCAAGAGACAAGAGCAAATCCTTCCATTGCTGGTGCTAATTGTAAGGTTCCATCATAACCTTCTTCCTACTTCACGTCGCATTTCTAAGAATGCTTCTTTGAGGTTTGGTTCCCTCTACTCTTCCTCTAACTTCATCTAGATTTTTATTGAGCCCTAAAAGAAATTTGAATGTTCTTTTCTGCTCTAGAATCTTTCTGTATAGAGATGTGTCTCTAGGACATTTCCATATATAGATTTCAAACATATCAAGGTGCTGCCAATGTCGAGAAAGAGTGTTGAGTATTGAGTGACAGTGAGATCCCCTTGGTGAAGATCATGCAGTGTAGCTTTCAACCTCAAACAATTCTGATGTGTTACCAGAACTTGAGTATGTTTCCTTAGTTGTACTCCTTATCTCCTTAGTTGTTCTATAAAGGAGAAAGCTCTCTTCTATTTTGTTCGTCATTGAGTTGATTAACAATGTCATTACTATGTGATTTTCTGTTTTCCATGTTCGAAAATGGGGTCATTCTTCTCTGGTATGATGACTTCACCTTTGGGGTGATTATCTCTTCCCTTCCCACAGATGAATATCATTACTGATGAGGACCATTGAAGGTAATTATACCCATTGAGTTTGTGACATGTGATAAGAATCTATGAACTTTCAGTTCTTACAAGGTTGATGGTGGTTGGTGGTTTTCCAACATTGGAGGTGACCTCAGAGGTTGAGCTCTATCTCTCAGCAGCCATGCCGTATGAACTAATTAGGTTTCAGAATTTGGCTCTGATCCCATGTGAGATTTTGAGAGAGGGAGAGAGTGTTTTATTCAACTTAACTTATGCATAGTACATCCTTTTATATATATATATATATATATATATATATATATATAAGACAGCCTATAAATAGGAAATAATTAACTAGGAAAGGATTAGAATTTTTCCTAAACTAGGAAAGATTAATCTGGCATATAATGCCAGATTCTTCTTACTACTCTTTACCAAGAATATCTTAGTAAATCCCTAACTTAGAGCCTGATTTCAACAGACCATGATTTTTTAACTGATTGAAGGTAGCTAATATCTTGATGATATATGTTCATTTGATTCTCACACTATACCCTGCATTAAAATTGATTGCTCTTTTTTTTTTAGTTCTAATTTTATTTATCTTAATAAATTTAATTATATATTACTTCTAATTTCTCAGTTTTTTTTTAGTTTCAATTTTAATTGGTTAGTCAACCTAATGGAATGTTTTAAAATAACCTAAATCTAGAATTAAAGAATTCGATTTGATCAAATTAGTAGTAGAAGGTTCAATTTGACTAAATTCACATATTACATAGGCATCCAACAATTTTCATTCTTTTTATACTGGGAGACTATAACATGTCAAGACCTGATTGGCCAGCAACTGCTCAACTGACATCATTCAAGCAAACTAATGGACATGGACAGAGGTTCTAAAAGGTTCCAATTCGAGTGGTAGAGGAGTCAATGATAGTTTTTTTTTTTTCATGTAGAAGAATTTATCCGATCAATTTGATATGATACATGGACATATGGTAATTTTAATTCCTAAACAGCAAGGTCCCTAACTGATAAAAAATTGAATGGAGGTTGTATCTTGCTTCTTTTAAAAGAGAGCTTTGTCATTGCTTCATGCTAGTAGTTCCAACTTCCACCTACAACCCTGGCAGGCTTTACTTTTGCATGGATTGTTCCTCTAGATTACAGTCATCGGGATTTTGATGGATCAATTGCTTAAACAATCACAATATTAGTCCGGAATGGATTGGTGCCGGTTCTACTGAATAGCTGGCTCAAACAGCCTTACCTTTATATAAACAATGTTATGTATCCAATTTCTTCCACCAGTTGCTACAAAGAGGTAGACACCCTAAACTGAGTGTTTTTTGCAACTTGACCTTCCTGTTGGAGCTTTGGAGGTAAGTTTAATGATTGTGTTCATGATTTATGCTTCAAACTAAAAAAACCAACTTCTGAATTTTGCTGTTTGGGGTAAATCTTTCCCTGTCGTTGACTAGCACAGATGATGGTGAAACTTCCATTGCAAACTGTCTTTTACTCTTTTGCTTCTGGAAGAGCTTGGTCAAACAATAGAAAACACATTGAATGTAGTTAACATCTGTTTTTGTTGAGAGCCTTGAGTCGCTGTTATAAATGTGTGGTGGGAGAAGATTTAGCCGGAGTACTAGATGATTACTAGGATAGCTGCCACTCTCCTCTCCCCTTCCCTCTTCTTTTGCTGAATGCTTTTCAAAACATGGCGGATTGTAATTAGAAGTGGGAGTGTAAAACTATGAGAACTGTGGTAATAACAGCTGTCTAAACAAGATATTTCTCGTTTAGGTTATGCTACCCCTCTACAAGTGTCTATTGTCCTTATGCTTCTTTGGGTGAACTATTATATTGATTGAAAATCATAAATTAACCAACTTAGTGGAAAATTGGACTTTCTATGAGAAATGAATAAATATGTTACCATGCAGCAAGATCAATTCGAGCGCCTATTGCCGACCTTCATCCAGGTTATTGATCTAATGGAGGAAGAAGAATCTGAATATAGAGCTGTTATTTCTGCTGTTTTTGAGGGCAAGCCAGTTGATTCTATTGCATCTAGGCCAAGCATAGACACTGTTGCTTCAACTTCTATGGAAGCTAGCATCAATAATAAGGTTAGTTTGAATTTTTCTTGTTATTTCTTAATCCAGACAAGTAAAACAGGTAATATCCTTCCCCAATTTAATGTCTTGCTGCCATTTCTATCAATTATATATAGTTTCAATTTCTTGCACACATGTACAAATATTATGTGTGAGAGATCCTTTCTGAAGGCTTGAGAATTGATCACTTTTGCATTGCCGCTCACACATCCACATTTTCCTTTAGCTCCCTGCATGATTGACTGCTGCTGTATGATAACTAGGCGGTGAGTATCAACTAAAGGCTTAGCATATATTTAAAGGAACATCACAGATGTGAATTGAGAAGTATGTGTTATGAAACATGCTTTATTTGCACCAAGTTCTTACATTCTCTTTTCATTTCAGGCTGAGTTTAAAAAATGGGGAAGGATTTATGAAACCGTTTTTGTAAAAAATTAAAAAATCACCTTGGAACACTGATCAGGAAATATCAAGCTCGCAGCTTATCTTATTAGATTAATGATTCACTCTGAACTACATACAGCTACATGCAATCTTGATTAGTTTACTGTTTATAATGTAGAAACATTTGTCTCACAAATCAACGTCTGCTCAAATAAGATACCCACGAGTTTAAATCCACAGATGCAGCCCTCTTGCTATAGGATAGGAGCTGCTAGAAACACTCTCATGATTGAATTTTGTTTACTTTCAGGTGCGTCTCTTAAGGACAATGCTTCAGTGGGAAGAGCAACTACGATACGAAGCATTTCTTGGGCAACCAAAGCATGAGCGGAAGTCTTATATTAGTCTCGAAACCGTTGGCCTGGGGGAAGTGGTCATTGTATGTTGGCCTCATGGTGAAATAATCAGGTTAAGAAGTGGTAGCACTGCTGCAGATGCTGCAAGAAGAGTGGGATTTGACGGAAAGCTGGTTTTGGTCAATGGTCAGTTGGTATTACCCAATACAGAGCTCAAAGATGGTGATGTGGTTGAGGTCAGAGTTTAAATACACATTCAAAAATCAATTGTAATTGTCTAGTGTAGATAGGAGAGGTAGATGTCATAGCCATTCTTATGAAAAATGTGATTGTTATAGGGGGAAATGGAGCTTAGCAATCAATATTATGCATTTAATGGGCCATTGTAGGGTACAATAATTGCTCTAACCTGGGTTGGAGGAACCATCCTTATGCCCATAGTTGTATGATTTCCTTAGTAGGCTAGGACTTGTAGTATATATATCATTATAATGCATATCAGAGCTATAAGAAAAACACTTTCTCTGCTTTATTTTTGAAGCAGTTTTCAGTCTCTTTTTTTCATGGTATTAAAGCAGTGATTCTATTTTTTTTTTTTCTTTTGATAAACACGGGTTGTCAAGAGAGGTATGATACAACAAAATCATCAAAAGGGGTGGTTATCTCCTCTAATTCTAGTGTTGGCAACGATGTTAACACCTCCTAGAAATTAACTATTGTGTTACTAATTGGATTCAATTATCTACCTTGGTCAAGAGTAGTTACCATTGCTCTCAGAGGTAGATTTCGTTTGAGCTTTTATCAATGGCAAAGAAAAGGCTCGAGATAACAATTCTCCAAAATTTGAGAATTGGTTGTCGAAGGATCAGATGGTTATGTTTGGGATTCTAAATTCAATGGAACGAAACCTTGCTTAAGTCTCCAGTTATTATCAATCATCTTTGGAACTTTGAGAAGATGTTCGAGACATGTATGATAACCGAAATAATTTTGCTTGTATCTTTCAAATACAATCAGATATTGCAAATCTTCATCAAAATGGTCAGTTTTTTGTCAATTTGTTGAGCAAATTAAAAGGCTTGTGGAATGAATTGGAGGTTTATAGACCTCATTTTGTTGATCCATACTCAAACAAACTAAAGAAGATATTTTTTTCAATTGTTGGCTAGCCTTTGATTAGATTTTGAAGATTTAAGGTGTCATATTTTGATGAATGTTGAACTTTCTTAAAAATTGTTTGTGCAACTATCGAACATGAAGAAATTCTATGGAAAGTTATGACTTAATAAAGTATAGTTAATGTTCATGATGCATGTGCTTATATAGTTCATCAACCTTTTGAAAAGAAGCCTTTCAAAGAATGTATTTCTTCTACTCATATGTCATTACTAAATGAATTTGCTAACTTTTTGTAAGAAAAGCATAGTCTTAGAGTTGTTAATGAAGGGGCTGGACACAACGAATCTTCTACACCTTAGAAAATTTGTTGGGCTCTTGACTAATGTAATTCTGAGAAGAGTCAAGGTATTTCATTTGCTCTTATAATTGCTTTAGAAATTAGTAATTTACATGATTTGTAGGTTGTAGATTCAGGTGTTAGTAATCAAATGACAAATAAATTTAACCAATATTCATGATTTTACTCCATGTTCTATTTCTTCCTTTGTCTCGATTGCTAATGGAACAGGTGTACTAGTAAACGGTAAGGGAAAAATTAATCTTGCCTCTAAAATTATTGAATCAGATGTTTTATATGTTAATTCTTTTCCATTCCAGTTACTGTCAGTTCAAAAAGGTTAACTTTTTCTCTTAATTGTGATGTTATATTTACTCCTTCCAAGGTATTCTTTAAAGACCATCTCACCAAACAGAGGATTGGTGAAGGATTTCATTTGAATTGTCTACTATTTTTGTGATTCTAGACTCTCAAAAGGATTGCAAGCATGTTACCTGTCAATGATAATCATTTATGGCACCTTCATCTTGCTCATCCTTAAGACTCCATTTTTTAAAATAAAATTAAATATGTCTAAAGGGTCTTATGATTGTGTTACCAAGGGGCATGATGTGTTGACAGAGACCTTGTGATTTGATCTCGAGTTCGAGTCAGAACATGCATCTCTTATAGGAGCCTGGAGCAGTTGGGGTTTTACTTGCTCACCTAGGCCCACAAAGTATGTTTTCTAGGAGGTGGGGTATCCTTACATAAAAAATTATGCGAAAAATTATTGAGATTTTTCATTATTCTGAATTAGCTAGACTTCCTTTTAATTCCTCTTTGTCTTAAACTTCTCAAGCTTTTGAACTTTTTCATTCAGATGTATGGGACATTTTTCGATCTAACATGATGGCTTTAAATAGTTTGTGATATTTATTGAAGATTTCTCAAGGGTTACTTAAGTAAATTTATTGAAATAAAAAAAATCAAGTTTTTAGTTGTTTTAAGGATTTTCATAAGCTAGTCTTTACTCAACTTTTAGCTCATTAAAATTCTATGATCTGACAATGACATTGACTTTACATCTCATGACACGAAAAATTACTTGATCTCTAATGAATATTGCATCAAACTAGATGTGTTAGCACACCCCCAACAAAATGAAGTTCCTTGCAAGAATCGGGATTTACTAGAGAAAACCAGTCATAATGCTATAAATAAATGTCCCCCAAAATTTATCTCACCGCCACTTATATTATTAACTGCTTACCCAATAGAGTACTGATTTTCAATGTCCACGTGAAATTTTAAAGGATAAAAAACCCAATGTCTCACATTTAAAGGTCTTTGGTTGCACTTGTTTTGTGCATTTATCTTCAACTCAGCGCAACAAACTTGATCTTCAAACTGTAAAGTGCATGTTTTTGGGGTATTCACAAATCAAGGTGTACAACTGTTATGATGCTATCAGTAAGAAGCTCTATGTAACTAGAGATGTTTGTTTTGTTGAAACCAGTCCGTATTTTACTACACGTAACCAGGGGGTCCTTGGCTGATTTATTTCCCTTACCTAGTGCAAAAATTTGTAGCGACAACACAACAAACCAGAATGTTCAAAGTTCAAGTATCAATACGCCATGTGTTGCTGATAGTAGCTCAACTGAAGATACTTCACCTTCTATTGTTCTAAATGAACAGAAATCTATAAATTCACCAAGTGAATTACTGGTTCCAAGACGCAATCATCTTCGAGAACGACATTGTCCTTCAAAATTACAATACTATATTGCTTACGCTGTTAGGTATCCTCTTTCAACATGTATGAATTACTTAAGACTCTCACCCTCGTATTCAGCTTTTCTTTCAGCTATGTTAAATGGTTCATGAAACTAAAAACTTTTTTAATGATGCTCAATATCAACTTGTATGGAGGGAAGCTATGAAGGAAGAATTGGTAGCCCTTGCTAAAAATAATACTTGGAGTATAGTACCCCTTCCAAGAGGTAAACATGTTGTTGGAGGTCGATGGATATATAAAACCAAATTCAATTATGATGGATCTCTTAATTGGTATAAAGATCATCTTGTGGCATAAGATTTTAATATGGAATTATGTGTTGATTACAAGGAGATGTTTGCTCGCTCCTATTGCTAAAATGACAATTGTTAGAGTTCTTCTGTAAATTGTTAATAATGGATGGTTTCTATCATAAATAGATATCAAAAATGTCTTCTTACATAGGGATCTTGAAGAATAAGTATTTATGAAGCTCCCACCTGGTCACTCCTCAAGTGAAAATCCTATTTTGTTTGCACACTCCATAAATCAATTTATAGACTAAAACAAAGTCCTCGTGCATGGCATGCTACTAAATATGGTTTGTATGAGTGGTTGGTTATGCCTTTTGGACTTACTAATGCACCTAGTACTTTTATGAGATTGATGAATCATGTGTTGCGTGCTTTTATTGGTAAGTTTGTGGTAGTTTACTTTGATGATATCTTGATTTATAGTAAGGAGATTGCTGAGCATATAAGTCATTTGACACAAGTTCTTGATGTGCTTAGAAAAGAGTCCTTATATGCTAATTTGAAAAGGTGTGATTTTTGCATGGATAGGATTGTTTTTCTTGGATATGTGATTAGTGCAAAAGATAAATAAATGGATGAGGCTAAGGTTAAAGCTATTCAAGAATGGCCTACACCAAAATCCATAGCAGACGTTAGAAGTTTTCATGGTTTGGCTAGTTTTTATAGGATTTGTCAAAGACTTTAGTACGATAGCCTCTCCATTGACTGAAATTGTTAAGAAAATCGTGGGTTTCAAGTGGGGAGAAGAACAAGAAAATGCTTTTAGCTTGTTAAAATCAAAGTTGATTTCGACACCTTTACTATCTTTACCTGATTTTAATACAGCTTTTGAGATTGAATGTGATGCTTCAGGAATAGATATTGGAGCCGTTTTAATGCAAGAAAAACAACCAATCGCTTATTTTAGTGAGAAACTCAACAGTGCAACTCTTAACTATCCCACTTATGATAAGAAGTTGTATGCAGTCGTGCGGGCTTTGGAGACTAAAAACTGACCCAAAATCTTAAATTGAAAAGCCCATCACTTAATCCAGACAAGCCTTGGATCCTAGCTGAAACAAAGTCTTGATTAAGCCAAACAAGCCTTAGGCTGTAGCTAGCTAACTTACATAAAGCCCATAAGGTTTATTTATTCTCTTCCATCCAGCCCATCAATCCCATGTTTCCAAGTTGTAGTAGGATTCTTTTGGCTCTTTTGATGTCCTCACTTCATGGCCCAAATAAGGTTGTATTGGTCCCCTCCTGCACATGGATAAGATGTACTAGGGTCTCCTCTTGATACTCCAATGGTCCTTACAATTCTGACCTGGTTGAAACCTTCAGAACCAATGCATTCATTGCCTCTTTCAAAGCCTTTGTCCTAGACCGCGTTATTGGACCATGTAATGGGTCCTTGCTGGTGTTTTTGGGCTGGTCCGCATCCTAGTGGATTAAAACCATAAGCAATTTCAAAAGGAGAAAAACCAGTGGTCGAATGCACAATTCTATTATAAGCAAACCCAATAAAAGGCAAACATTCTTCCCAAGTTTTCAAATTCTTTTGCATTAAAACACGCAAAAGTTGAGATAATGTTCTATTGACTACCTCAGTTTGCCCATCTGTTTGAGGATGACATGTTGTCGAAAATAAAAGTTTGGTTCCCAACTTTCCCCATAAGGTCTTCCAAAAGTAACTAAGGAACTTAACATCACGATCTGACACAATACTCTTAGGAATGCCATGCAAACGTACAATCTCCCTAAAGAACAAGTCTGCGATATGAGATGCATCATCTGTTTTATGGCATGCAATGAAATGCACCATTTTAGAAAACCTATCAATCACAACAAAAATAGAGTCTCTACCTTTCTTTGACCTAGGTAAACCTAAAATAAAATCCATAAAGATATCTACCCAAGATTCAGTAGGCACAGATAATGGTGCATACAAGCGATGCACTGTTCACAAATTCGTTGCACATCTCTTTTCATTTTTGGCCAATAGAAATGCTCATGCAATATATCCAACGTTTTCGCAACCCCAAAGTGACCCATTAAACCACCCTCATGTGCTTGACGAACAAGAATTCACGTAAAGAACTAGCAGGAACACACATTCTATTATCTTTGAACAAATAACCATCCATCAAATAAAACTTACCCAAAGCCGAAATCCCACATGCATTATAAATCTCAGCAAAGTCAGAATCATTACTGATGCGACCATATTATTTGATAATTTCATCCATATTTACGTAGTGTTTTGCATATGTTTTATGTATAAAATGCCTTGATATTCTTTGTTTTATATTTTGAAGGCATTTTTGGATGAAAGATGCAAAAAGGAGGTAATTGGAGGTGATTGACAGATTTGACCTTGAGTCGGTGTTTTGTGCACAGTGGAAGCTCTAGAGATCGAAATGAAGTGATTCCAGTGACATTCAAAAGCTAACATCCATAAATTTATGTAAAGCTAAGGAAAAGAAATAAAATAAGTAAGATCATGGAAATCGCAGCCTTCAAAGTCAAATCTTGCAATCTGCCGATATTGACCTTTGTCCATTCCAACTTCAATATCTCGAGCTACAAAAGTCCGATTGATGCAAACTAAATTGTCGTGGATTCAGGACTCAAATACCTATAAACGCTCCAAATTGCAACTCAAAACGATGTGATATGAAGGATATATGAATTTTACAAGGGACAACTAAATTCTGCCAACTTAAGGAAGGACTATTTTGTAAAATAGACACTAGGGTTTCTAAGCATATATAAAGGAGAAGAGGGGAAAGGAAGTGGCGGAGCACAAAAGAAAACACAAAATCTTCCTCCTCCAAACCCTAAATCATGTGTTCTTTCATCTTTTTATTTAGTTGTTCAATAAACATGCAAGGCTGGACTCTTTTGCTTGGTTGCAAGGACACTGAAACCTTCAGATTTCAAGAACTGTGAGATCTATTTTTACCTCAATTTTTCAGTTTATATGATGAATATGTTTGTTCTCCTATGCTTATTTTCCTATGATTGTTTATTTAATTGCTAAGAGCGGACTTGAAGTTATTATTATAGACAATCAATTGCTAAGTTTGATATCAAAACCGGAGTTGTGGTATATGAACTTATGAAGCAACTAAGTTAATAATTGTAGCGGATCTATGTTATTAATCTTAGGGAGAACATTCAATCGAACTAAACATATATTGTGGACAATTATGTTTCTTAATCGATCAATTTATCTAGATTTTAATGCTGCCATTGAATCAAATTACTAGTGCGGACACTGTGGTTGTTTGATGGTTAGGGTAAGTTATACGGCGGATCCGTTAACAAACCAATTTTAAGAAGAGATAAATATTCAGAATATAAATTGATGTGTCGTTTTCATGATCAGTTCTTATTTCTGTAGGTGGATTTTGATTTGCGACCAAGGTTTGTTTTATTGATAAATTTCAGTTTTATATATTTTTCGCTTAGTTTGCTTTAGCCTAGCCTAGACAACTTCCAACCCCCCCAATTGCATAACATATAGCACGAAAATCTGAACTAAATCGTCCTCGTGGGATCGACCCCTTGCTTGCTCTATACTATCTTGTTTGATTTATTTTAAGCTAGGGTAATTAATTTGTGCGACCACGACATCGCAACAAATTTTGGCGCCGTTGCCGGGGACGTGATTTTAGTTGATTCTTGTGTTCTTGTGTTGTGCTGTGATTTATTCTACTTGCTGTTATTTTTATTTATTCTAAAAAAAAAGAAAAAAAAAGAAAAAGAAAAAAAAAACATATTTGTGTTTGCGGCGGTACTGTTCAAAACAGATTGTTTGGTGGAATTAGGTATTGATCTTTTGTTTTCTGAAGGAAAACGACGTTCTGAGAAGAACTAGTGACCTATGGTCACTATCCCCACACTACCGAGGCCCAATTCCATCGTTTTCTAAGGTTTCTGGACACTTTTAGTTTTCTAGCGTAGGATACTATTGTCTATTACGTTGTTTTCAATCTCTTGCGTGCTTGGTTTCTTTTGAGTTTTCTTTGCGATTTATGCCTGTAACCCTTTCTGCTAATCAAAGTCATCAAGTGCAGGTTGATCTCGAAATAGAAAACACTTTACGCAGGTTACGAAAGGAAGCTCGCGTCAACATCATGGCTGGTGCACGACAACAAACACTCAAGGAGCTTGCTGCTCCTAACATGGAAAACCAACCATTGTGCATAAACATAGAGAGTAATGTGAACTTTGAACTCAAATCTGGTTTTATACATTTGCTGCCAACATTCAATGGTTTTGCAGGAGAAGATCCTCACACTCATCTCAAGGAGTTCCACATGGTTTGTCTTGGCATGAAATCGAATGGAGTTGAAGAGGAACAAGTTAAGTTGAAAGCTTTTCCTTTCTCTTTAAAAGGGGCAGCGAAGGCATGGTTTTTTTCTATTCTCCTAGGTTCCATTAACACTTGGAATGGCATGAAGAAGATCTTCCTTGAAAAATATTTCCCAGCATCTCGAGTTGCCAACATAAGAAAAGAAATATGTGGTATTCGGCAATCTCATGGAGAAACACTCGCCGAGTATTGGGAAAGATTTGAGCTATTGTGCATTCAATGCCCTCATCATCAAATACCTGATCAACTGCTCATTCAATACTTCTATGAAGGATTGATGCCTACTGACCGTAGTATCATTGATGCTGCAAGTGGAGGCGCATTGGTGGATAAGACACCCGAGGCTGCAAGCCAATTGATCTCAAACATGGCAGCCAACTCAAAACAGTTTGGCACTCGTGGAGACCTCTCCAACAAACGAGTAAATGAGGTAAGTATTTCTAACCTTGAGAATAAAGTTAATGATCTTACTTCTCTTGTGCGTTCTTTGGCTTGTGGAAATGTACAGCAGGTAAGAGTTTGTAGCATATGCTCATTACAAGGACATGCTTCGAATATGTGCCCAACAATGCAAGAAGATTACATGGGGCAAGCTAATGCAGTTGATGGAACATTCAATGGACAACCCCAATGCAATCAAGGCAGACAGTTCCATTCCCATGGATTTCAACCACAGCCCCAGCAAAATTATCAAGCGAGACAGCCCCCTCCGTTCACCAACTCCAATGTTATGGGGACATCATCCAATGATGATCTTCGTGAGATGATGAAAACTTTGGCTTCTAATATTGTTACCTTGCAACAAAATATCATGTCTTTTCAACAGGAAACAAGGTCAAGTATTCACAACTTGGAAAAGCAAATGGGGCAAGTAGCTTCAACTGTAGGGAAATTGGAAGCACAAATAAATGGAAAGTTGCCCTCCCAAGCATTGAATCCAAAAGAGAATGTTAGTGCTATCATGCTGCGAAGTGGGAAAGAACTTGAAGAGAAAAAGTTGAAACAAATTGAGATGGAGGAGGAAGAAGAGATAGAAACTGAATTGAGTACAAAGAAAGAACATCCTCCTCCATAAAAAGAAACAAAGACAAACACTCCAAAGGTAACTTTTCACTCAATTAATTCCAGTTTTAAAACAAATCCACCCTTTCCTGTGAGTTCTTCTAGGTCAAAGAAAGAAGACAAAGAAAAAGAGATCTTAGAGGTTTTCAAGAAAGTGGAACTGAACATTCCTTTGCTTGATGTTATCAAGCAAATTCCCAAATATGCAAAATTCTTGAAGGAGTTGTGTACTACCAAGAGAGCTTTCAAACTGAAAGGTCATGAAACGGTAAGTATGAGTAAAGTTGTATCTGCCATTGTTCAAAAGAATCTGCCTTTGAAACAAAAAGACCCAGGTGCGTTTACTATCCCATGTGTTATTGGTAATGCTAGTTTTAAAAGGGCTCTATGCGATTTAGGTGCATCCATTAGTGTCATGCCTAAACATATTTATGATTCTCTTAGTTTGGAGCCTTTGAATAAAACCAGCATTGTAATACAACTTGCGGATCGTAGTTTTGTTTACCCACTTGGTGTGATAGAAGATGTCCTAGTCAAGATTGATAGCTTGCTAATTCCATGTGACTTTTATATTCTTGATATGGAGCATAATTCTTGTGATTCCAGTACTCCTATATTGTTTGGGAGACCGTTCTTAAAAACTGCCAATACAAAGATTGATTGTGGTAAGGATACTTTGTCTATGGAGGTTGGAGATGAAAAGATTGAATTTAATTTTCATGATGCAATGAAATATCCTTATAGCAATGTTTATTCTATCACATGTTATGACAAAGTTGATAAGTGTGTGCAGCAAGTTTGTGATTTTAATTGTGTGGATGGATTAAGCGTAGCTTTGAGCTGTGGTTATGATTTTACCCAATTGGAGGAGATGGAGAGGCACACATGTGCTCCCCAAAATTTGCACAAAGTAGCATTGGCTTTGCAAGCTTTGCAAACCGTTCCCCATGTTGAAATTACAGGTTTAGAAACCAATAAAGTATTGAAGGTCATTGGGCATCGATTGAAACCTTTCTATGAAAGTTGGACCTCAGAAATCACCGCTTCTATAAAGAATGAGCATGCCATGCCACATGTCGAGCCAATGACAGAAAACACAAGCGCTTACTGGGAGGCAACCCAGCACACAAAAAAATCAGATTTGCCTTCTTTTTCCCTTATCTTTTATTTTTCGCATTTTATTTCATTTTTGTCATTCTCCTATATTCCTTTTCTTTTATTTTAACATTGAGGACAATGTTGTGTTTTAAGTGTGGGGGTATTGGGATAATTTTAGTTTTCTTTGTTGTTCTAAAAAAAAAATATTGTTTGGTTTTTTTTTAACTCCCATTGGTTTTTGAGAATATGAGTATTATGTATGAGAATTAAGTGAGATAGATGAATATATAAATCAAATGAATGAGTGTGCATGCAAGTTTTAATGTTTAATTGGTTTAGGGATTGACTCTGAAAATATGCCATGTTGACTTTATAGTGTTATACCAATGTAAGCTTTTGAGCCTTCAACATTATATTCTTTGATTGTGCGTTCTTTCAATGATATGTATCTCTAGAACTTGCTTCATATCTTGTTGAGATTACATTCACATTACATAGATGCATGAAGATGATAAAGGCATTAGGAATTTTAACCGCTTGAGCCAAAAAGCCAACCTAAAGCATATTATCTTTAGTGAGCCCCTTTTGAGCTTGTTTATCTTTTCTTTGCTTTATCCATGTATAAGCCTTAAATTTTTATATGTTTTCCTCTTTTCCCTTGGCCAAGGATTAGTAGAGCATATACTTGTGATATCTCATGGAATTATGGTTGGAAATTATGTGAAAAGAAAGAAGAAGTGATGCTTGATGAAAAAATGGGCAAAGTTGCCAAAGGTGAAAAAGAACAAAAGAAAAAAAAATAAAAAAAAAGAACAAGAAAAGAAGAAAAAAACAAAAAAACAAAAAAAAAAATAGAAAAGAGCTTGAAATCGAAAGAAGCTAAGCATTGGTGCTTGAAGATTGAAAATTGATGTGTTTTGATGGAATATCTTGGTTGAAATTTTTTTTCTTCAGAATGCTCTACTTTCTTTGGTTTGAACCTTTTCTTCTACTCTCTTTTACCTCACCTTAACCTTAGCCCCATTACAACCGGAAAATAAGACCTTTTGATTCATGCATTGTTTGTAATATTTTAGTAATGGAGATGAGATTGAAGAGCAAGCTTATGGTAGAACATCTTCATTGATTGAATTTGAGAGATTTAAACACATAAGCCCTAAACACAAGAGTGTTGGAGTGTATATCAATGAGAGGACCTATCACTTTGGCATGGCATAGATTTCTTTTAAATCCCGAAGAGTAATTGAGTTTTGGAGTTTGTATGTAAACAAATTCATGAAGATTTATGTTCTTTATCCTTCTGGATTGTATTCTTATTTATAATGCTTGAATTCTTGGATATTGATGGGAGATTAAGAGATTGATCATGGTTATTTTTATTTTTTATTTTTATTAAAATTTGTTTTTTTTACCTATCCTTTCTCGAGGACGAGCAAGAGCTAAGTGTGGGGGTATTTGATGCGACCATATTATTTGATAATTTCATCCATATTTACGTAGTGTTTTGCATATGTTTTATGTATAAAATGCCTTGATACTCTTTGTTTTATATTTTGAAGGCATTTTTGGATGAAAGATGCAAAAAGGAGGTAATTGGAGGTGATTGACAGATTTAACCTTCAGTCGGTGTTTTGTGCACAGTGGAAGCTCTAGAGATCGAAATGAAGTGATTCTAGTGACATTCAAAAGCTAACATCCATAAATTTATGGAAAGCTAAGGAAAAGAAATAAAATAAGGAAGATCATGGAAATCGCAGCCTTCAAAGTCAAATCTTGCAATCTGCCGATATTGACCTTTGTCCATTCCAACTTCAATATCTCGAGCTACAAAAGTCCGATTGATGCAAACTAAATTGTCGTGGATTCAGGACTCAAATGAATATAAACGCTCCAAATGTCAACTCAAAACGATGTGATATGAAGGAGATATGAATTTTACAAGGGACAACTAAATTCTGCCAACTTAAGGAAGGACTATTTTGTAAAATAGACACTAGGGTTTCTAAGCATATATAAAGGAGAACAGGGGCAAGGAAGTGGCGGAGCACAAAAGAAAACACAAAATCTTCCTCCTCCAAACCCTAAATCATGTGTTCTTTCATCTTTTTATTTAGTTGTTCAATAAACATGCAAGGGTAGACTCTTTTGCTTGGTTGCAAGGACACAGAAACCTTTAGATTTCAAGAACTGTGAGATCTATTTTTACCTCAATTTTTCAGTTTATATGATGAATATGTTTGTTCTCCTATGCTTATTTTCCTATGATTGTTTATTTAATTGCTAAGAGCGGACTTGAAGTTATTATTATAGACAATCAATTGATAAGTTTGATATCAAAACCGGAGTTGTGGTATATGAACTTATGAAGCAACTAAGTTAATAATTGTAGCGGATCTATGTTATTAATCTTAGGGAGAACATTCAATCGAACTAAACATATATTGTGGACAATTATGTTTCTTAATCGATCAATTTATCTAGATTTTAATGCTGTCATTGAATCAAATTCCTAGTGCGGACACTGTGGTTGTTTGATGGTTAGGGTAAGTTATACGGCGGATCCGTTAACAAACCAATTTTAAGAAGAGATAAATATTCAGAATATAAATTGATGTGTCGTTTCCATGATCAGTTCTTATTTCTGTAGGTGGATGTTGATTTGCGACCAAGGTTTGTTTTATTGATAAATTTCAGTTTTATATATTTTTCGCTTAGTTTACTTTAGCCTAGCCTAGACAACTTCCAACCCCCCCATTTGCATAACATATAGCACGAAAATCTGAACTAAATCGTCCTCGTGGGATCGACCCCTTGCTTGCTCTATACTATCTTGTTTGATTTATTTTAAGCTAGGGTAATTAATTTGTGCGACCACGACATCGCAACAATTACCATACAATTCTTTCACATATTCAAAGCCTAGCAATCTAGTATTCATGGTGTGTAAAAGAACATACCTGCGTGAAAGTGCATCGGCTACGATGTTCTCTTTGCCTTGCTTATACTTGATCACGTAAGGACTTTCAATTAATTCAACCCATTTTGCATGTCTCCTATTCAACTTACCTTGTCCTTTCAAATGTTTCAAGGACTCATGATCTGAATGGATTACGAACTCTTTTGGCCACAAGTAATGCTGCCATGTTTCAAGTGCTCTTACCAAGGCATAGAGTTCTTTGTCATAAGTGGGATAGTTCAAGGTCGCTCCACTTAACTTCTCACTGAAATACACAATAGGTCTCCAATCCTGCATCAAAACAGCAGCTATTCCCATTCCAGACGCATCACACTCTATTCAAATGCTTTTGCAAAGTTAGGTAAAGCCAAAACAGGTGCAGAAAATAATTTTTCTTTCAAAAGAACAAAGCTAATACTTGTTCCTCCCCTATTTAAACCCAACTGACTTTTTAACAACTTCATTCAAGGGTGCAGTTATTGTACTAAAATCTTTCTCAAAACGCCTGTAAAAACTAGCTAACCCATGCAAACTCCTCACCTCACTTACTGATTTGGGTGTAGGCCACTCCCGGATGGCCTTAACTTTCTCCTCGTCCATCTCGATACCCTGTGCAGTTACAACATAGCCAAGAAACACCATTTTCTCCATGCAGAAGGCACACTTTTAAGATTAGCATACAATTTCTCACTACGCAACACACTAAGTACATTACGCAAATGATCAAAATGCTCAGTTAAGTTCTTGCTATAGATCAAAATGTCATCAAAATACACAACCACAAACTTACCTATGAATACACGCAACACATGATTCATTAAACGCATAAACATACTTGGTGCATTTGTAAGTCCAAACGGCATTACTAACCATTCATATAAACCATACTTAGTCTTAAATGCAGTTTTCCACTCATCACCCTCTTTCATCGTAATCTGATGGTACCACTTTTCAAGTCAATTTTAGACAAAATGCAAGATCCATGTAACTCATCTAACATGTCATCAAGCCTAGGAATAGGGTGTCTATACTTTACCATTTTGTTGTTGATGGCTCGACAATCAACACACATCCTTCATGTTCTATCCTTTTTAGGCACAAGTAGCACAGGTACGACACAAGGGCTCATACTCTCACGAATGTAGCCCTTTTCCATAAGCTCATCAACTTGCCTTTGAAGCTCTTTCGTCTCCTCGGGATTGCTTCCATGTGCTGGTCGGTTAGGAATTGAAGCTCCGAGTACGAAATCAATCTGATGCTCTATCCCCCGCAATGGTTGTAATCCGCTTGAAGTATTGTCAGGGAACAAATCATCAAACTCCTACAACAAAGAAATAGCAACACTAGGCACAATATGATCAAGATCATTAGTATTAAAGTAAGCCTCCTTGTACACAAGTAAAATCATTGGCTTGTTAGTGAAATATGCAGATCTGACCTCACCCTCTCTAGCATAAAAATTATGTTGTTTCTCTAGTTTTTCCACACAATTTTCATCTCTCTTTGATGCAAACCAAGGAGCTGGACATGTTGATCATACACTCGGGAATGCATATGAATTTGCACAAGACCCTTTGTCACTTCCAAGTGGCCCAATTACAAGACTTAGAGCCAAACATTTCAAGGAAGCACTAAATGGGCTAATCCAAGAGATTTGGGTTGATTCTAAAAAGACCAAGATGGGATTAAATAATAATCAAGGCTTAGTCCACATCATCAAAGCAATTGAAGAGGGTAATAATTATGCAAAAACGTTTCAGCATGATCTGACCATCAAAGGGCATGACTTCGATGAGTTCCAAGGGTATTAAATAGAGGAATGAATTTGGTCTTGAATGGTTATGTTAAATACATTGAATTTAGTCATTTAGCTATTTATTGTAGCCTTTAGAAGTCCAAGAGACCTAAAAACATGGGGAATTGTTTTTGTTACTGTTTGAGCTCTTTTAAAGCTTTAGTTATGACTTTTCCTATTCTTGGAGGGTATAAATGGGTATTTTGAAATGAATAAACAAATTATGTTTTCAGAAAATTATCATATTTGTAAGGTCTTGTGTTCCTCTTCGTTCTTAAGAGAACTCCTAGAACCTATAAAGTTAATCTCGTGGCGTTCAAACAACCAAACTTATCACCTTGATTGTTGAGAGATTCTCAGATTTTCTAGGTGTGGCGTTTTAATCTTTCGTAGTCTTGGTTTTCATCTTGTTAGGTGACGGGTCAAGGCTCAACCAATCTTGTCTACACGATCTTGGGGTTCTAAACCATCATTCTTATTGGGTTTCATCACAATTATTGATATCGTATACTAGAAGTACTTAGTGTGTTGTGTAGTGAGAAATTGTATGCTAATCTTAGTGTGACATTTTGATCATTTGCGTAATGTACTTAGTTTGTTGTGTAGTGAGATATTGTATGCTAATCTTAAAAAGTGTGCCTTCTGCATGGAAAAAATTGTGTTTCTTGGCTATGTTGTAACTGCACAGGGTATTGAGATGGGCGAGGAGAAAGTTAAGGCCATCCGGGAGTGGCCTACACCCAAATCGGTAAGTGAGGTAAGGAGTTTTCATGGGTTAGCTAGTTTTTACAGGCGTTTTGTGAAAGATTTCAGTACAATAGCTGCACCCTTGAATGAAATTGTTAAAAGTCAGTGGGGTTTAAATGGGGGGAGGAACAAGAATTGGCTTTTGTTCTTTTGAAAGACAAATTATGTTCTACACTTGTTTTGGCTTTACCTGACTTTACAAAAGCATTTGAAATGAATGAGATTAATCAAGGCTTGCTCTTTATTATTACAAATCCTCTTGAAGTCCACCTTAGCCCATGTATCTTGAAGAAGTCCATTGAAAGCTTCTTTGAACTTCTTAGCCCTAAGCCTAGTAATTGGACCAACTGGAACCTCCAATGGATCCTTTGATGGTTGGATCGTATCACATGGGGACACCATTAAACTGAAAATTTCGAACTTTCAAGGTAAAAATGATCCTGGGGCTTACTTGGAGTGGGAGAAAAAGGTAGATTGGATTTTTGATTGTCATAGCTATTCTGAACAGAAAAAAGTGAAATTGGTGATGATTGTGTTTACAGAGTATGCAATGATTTGGTGGGATTAGATTGTAATCAGTAGGAGGAGGAATGGGGAGCGACCTGTTCAGACTTAGGGTGAGATGAAAGTTTTAATGAGGAGACGATTTGTGCCAAACCACTATTACAGAGACTTATATCTGAAGCTCCAAGGTCTGAATCAAGGCTATAAGACAGTAGATAAATATCACAAAGAGATGGATATAGCAATGATTCGGGCTAATGTTGTTGAGGATAGAGAAGCCTCTAGCACTATATGGAGCCAGAGGACATGGTTCACATGGCCACGAAGGTGGAGAGACAACTTAGGAAGGGACATGTTCGGCCAGGGTTTAATTCGGGTTCTTCATCATCTTGGAAGATGAATCTGAAGAGAGAGGGTACTGTCCAGCCACGATCCTTTGTTCCTTCTAAAACTGAACCATCAACGACTAAAGTTGATGTCCCTACCGGTGCCAATGGTAAATGTGAAATGCAGCCTAAATGTACTCGTGATTTTAAATGTTTCAGGTGTCAAGGGCATGGACATTATGCTTCGGAATGTCCAAACAAAAGAATAATGATGATTAGAGATGATGGTCATATGGAATCGGAAAGTGACAAATTTGATTGCGAAGACATGCCACCATTAGAGGATAGTGATGGGGATGACCTAGCATTACTGGTTGCGGAGTCCTTGGTTATAAGGTGCACACTACAGGTTTAGGTCAAGGAAGATGAATCTAATCAACAAAGAGAGAATATCTTCCATACACGTTGTTACGTACAAAGCAAGGTATGTGTAAATATTGATAGTGGAAGCTGCATTACACACTGCAAGTTTAGGTCAATTTAATTATTGATAGTGGAAGCTGTGTTAATGTTTGCAATACCACACTTGTTAGTAAACTGAATTTGAGTATTGTTAAGCATGCAAAACCTGAATGATAGTGGTAAAGTGAAAGTGACTACGCAGGTTGTGGTCCCATTTTTTATTGGGAAAAATGTTGATGAAGTTCTATGCGATGTGGTACCCATTCAAGGAAGTCAAATCTTGTTGGGGAGGCCATGGCAATATGATAGGAAGGCAGTTCATGATGGGGTTAAAAATAGGTATACCATTGTAAAAGATGATAAAACCATCACTCTTGTACCTCTTACACCCAAACAGGTGTATGATGATCAAATAAAGCTAAAAAGTGAGCATGAGGCGACGGGGAGAGAAAATCAAGGTGAGGAACATGGGGAGAGAAAATCATCAGCTTCGGCCAGAACCCAAACCTCTACAACCCATTCAGTCACTACTCAAAAACACCTAAATCTATCCGAGAGTGGAGGGAAGACAAGAGGAGAGAAGAAAGTCAGGAAGAGTGATAAGAATTGTGTGGAAAAACTAAAGAAATAGCCTAATTTTTATGCTAGAGAGGGTGAGGTCAGATCTGCATATTTCACTAACAAGCTAATGATTTTACCTGTGTACAAGGAGGCTTACTTTAATACTAATGATCTGATCATATTGTGCCTAATGTTGCTATTTCTTTGATGCAGGAGTTTGATTATGTGTTTCCCGACGATACTCCAAGCGGAATACCACCATTATGGACCAACCTATAAAAGTAATGCAGAGGAAACAACAAAGCTTTGCTTCAATTTATAATCGACCAGCCTATAGAAGTAATGCAGAGGAAACAACAAAGCTTCAAAGACAAGTTTATGAGCTAATAGATAAGGGATATATTCATGAGTATAAGCCTGTGTGCTGTACCCGTGCTCCTCATGCCTAAGAAGGATGGAACATGGAGGATTTGTGTTGAATGTCGAGCCATCAACAGCATAATAATTTTGATTCGAGGTTGAATCCTTTCGAGGAGAGAGGGGATGATGCAAACCGGCTCAGAAACACTAGCAAGGACCCATTACATGTTTAGGGGCTTGATTCTTGGTTTTGAAGGTTTCACCCAAGTCATAATTGCAAGGACCATTGAAGTATCTATGTGTAGGAGGGGTCCAGCCCGACTTTATATAGGCCATGAAGTGAGGACACCAAAGGAGCCAAAAGAATCCTACTACAACTTGGAAACATGGGATTGATGAGCTGGATGGAAGAGAATAAATAAAGCTTATGGGCTTTATTTAAGTTAGTTAGCTACATCCCAAGGCTTGTTTGGGCTTAATTAAGACCTTGTTTTCAGCTAGGATCCAAGGCTTGCTTGGATGAAGTCATGGCTTTTCAATTTAGGATTTTGGGTCAGTTTTTAGTGGATCTCTTTTAAGTCCACATAAGAGGTCCATTAGGGTTAGTTTTTAGAAGACTATTTAAACTCATGTTAGCTAAATTTCGGCAACCATTGATTAAGTTTAATTCTGAACTTTTCAGTTTATGTGTGAGAGTGATTCTTGAATTCTTTAGTTCTTGATAAAACTGAATCCGACTTATCAAAGATTAACTGTCTTCGTGGCGTCATTCTACTCATTCCAATAGTGCTGGTGCCTTGGGGCAGGTTTCCATTGTGTCACACTCCTATCAGACCTATTTCGGCTTTCCGGGATCAAATCTCATTTTTGGTTGTGGGTTGCGTGACCACGTGATCACGAGGTTCACATCACTACGTCAGCGTTTTGTGTGTTGATTCGTTGTTTCCAGACATCCTTTGAATCTGTAAAATTTGGTTAGTAGCAAAAAAATATATCCTCACAACTCTCGTGTATCACACAAAAAAATTAGATAAGTCAGATTATGTGTGAGGGTGATTCTTGCATTCTTTAGTTCTTGAACGAACTGAATCTGACTTATCAAAGATTAACTAGCTTCGTGGCGTCATTCTACTCATTCAAATAGTGCTGGTGCCTTGGGGCAAGTTTCCATTGTGTCACACTCCTATTAGACCTATTTCGGCTTTCCGGGATCAGATCTCATTCTTGGTTTTGGGTCGCGTGACCAAGTGATCACGAGGTTCGCATCAGTGGTTATGCAGTTTCAGTCGATTCGAGAGTTAGTGCGAGTTGCTCACGGTATAGAAAGGATAGTGAATGACACACCAAGGCCAACAAGTGACCAAAATCAGACCATGGGATTCAAAAGAAGGGATTTCACACCTCTTATAGGGAGGAATCCTCCTCCGAAGAAAGGAAAGAGTGGGTCATCATTCGGGGAATTACCGAGAAAATGGGGAGTTTTCTTCATGGTGGGAGTTCAGGAGGAGTTAGACGAGTTAATCTTGGGACATCTGTGGGAGGTCAAACCCGCGCAAGGGGAAACTGTTACAGGGAGGTCCATCGAGCAGAGAGGACCTGTCTACCTGATATGCATGAGATGTAATCAGAAACACACCGGGAATTGTTCAGCCATTTCAAGATGTTATATTTGTAGAGGGGAAGGGCATTGATGGAGGGACTGCTGGTATTTGGGAATAGGTTGTTTCCACTGTGGGGAAATGGATCATGGAAAAAAAGAATGTGCATATACGACCTACTCAGTTAGGGTACGTAGTCGATAACATAGCGAAATTTCGGCGAGTAAAAAAAAATTATGCTCCATCTACCCTTTATAAGGGGAAAGATTAACGGATAAACTAATATAAAGAATTGGGGTTGTTACAAATACAGTGGGTGTTTGGCTCTGCGGTGTGGCCTGCGGTTTAGGCTCACCGCAAAGCCAAACATGATTTTAACCAAAGACCCGCATGAAATTTAACTGTGGATCCCACCTAAAATAACATTTCAACCGCAGGTAACGAAAAGCATCTTACATAAGCTTTTTGAAAAACTCAGCCACAGTTATGAACACTCATGCATGGGATTAATCTAAGCATTAACACATACTTCGGCAATGAGTGCATGACATTTTTTGAACGAACCAAGCAGAGCACAAATCTACGATCCTTCTCTCTCACTCTTTCTTCCCCAACATAGTCAGCAATCTCTCTCTCTAGAGTCACCGACAGCTCTCACACCACCACCATCCACCTCATCATCATCAATTTTTCCTCCACGCCACAAGCTCCCACGTTAGCAGCACCAGAGGCAGCAAGCCCCGACGTCAGCAGCACCAGTTGGTGTTGTAGCCTTCCAAAGCTCCTACCGGCCACCACACAACACCATTTCCGACGCCACCACCACAGGAAGAACCACCTCGGTCTCCTCTACCCGTCAATACCGGTTGTTGACCCTCTCGTCACAGTCGGCCATGTTATTGTTCACTTGTTATGTGAACAATAACGTGAATAATTGGGAACAAAAGGAAGAAAGGAAAAACACATCATTTTGTGCCTTTTTTTTAACTCTTGGGCTGTCTCGGCCCAGCCCAAGTCCAGCAGAGTTGGGCCCTTTTGGCCCAATTTGATTGGGTCGACCCATTTAGTTTGGACAGGCCCAGTTAGAATTTTAAAAAAAATGAAATTATATTTTAAAAAAATTAAAAATTGTGTAATTTACTTGAATTATTAATTACATTTTATTATTATGATAATTAAATCTACAATTTTTTAAAAATATATGTTTGTGTCCTTTAAAGTAAGTTGACAGCAATATGAAAAGCATGGTAACCAAACACTCGAAACTGCTTTTCATTAAACCTCAAACTCAACCACAATTTTAACCAAACACTTCAATTTCAGTTTTGAACCATAGCTAAAAGCGTTTTTCATGAAACTATTTTTTTTCAACCACAACAGCAATAGTCATGCCAAACACACTCATAATGTAAGATTATCATTTCATTTCAATTAAGATTATCTACCTATTATCTGTTGAAATCATTTTAGCCCTAAATTATTTGGGAACATGAAAGAGATGAATATATGTAAGAAAATTAATATATTAGCAAATAAAAATCATACAAGAGCATAATAGAAAAATGTAAAGCCTTATTAAAAAAAATTGACTCGAAAAAAACATGAGGGAACTAACCAATAAACACTTAAATAAACACTAGTATAAGAGAAAAAAGCATCCAAACATGACCTCCCTTATTTAATAAGAGGGGGCATAAAAACATTGGGAAAGAGAAAGATGACCTTTCATATTCCCATGGCTAGCTGAAAATAACCTTATTAACCCTTCTCGTACAAGTTCTACATGTAAACCCCTAGTATAAATTTGACATGAAATTTGAAAAATATTTTAAATTGAATAAATGAAATAGAATGACATGAATGGGGGGGGGATTTGACAAATAATTTAAAATCATTTCTTGTAAGTGTTTGGTTAAGAAATATAAATCCAGTACAACATAGGGAGTTCCATAAAAAATCTTAAGAATATATATAAGGAAATTAAGCAAATAAAATAAAAAAAATTAGGGATTTTATACCTGTAGTAAAAGAATATATATGGACCTTTGAAATTCAAAAAGTACAGCTTATGAGTTCCATAAATTTTTTAAAGGAAATGTATAAGAAAATCAAGCAAACAAAATACAAAAATTAGAGATTTGAATGGATATGGATGGACCTTTGAAGTTAAAAAAAACGGTTAGTTAATAACTGTTTTATAGAATTGTGAAAAAATACCTAAAAAATATAAAGGGCCACAACATCTCTAACCTGGTAGAATGTTAAAGTTTGATTAAACTATTTATCTTCTATATTTTATTTAAAGTAAATTGATTAGGAAATTTAAATTCGGATCATGTACACGTTTAATAAGCATGGACATAACTCCATGAATTTTCTTCATTTCTTCCCTTTTTGGTCAAGATTGATGCTTGATTGCCTCGAAAAAACTGAATCGTAGGCAATTGTTTCGAGTCAGGAGGGTGATCATTTGTCTTTCTCACAAGCTGGGCACATACAAGATGCCATGCGTGCGTGCATGTGTCCAAAGAGTGCAAGATAGTTTGCTTGCAAAATTTAGTAACCAGTCCCTAATTCATGGGAAAATATTGTTTTTGCAAGACACATCGTCTGTCCGATTGGTTGGAAAGATGTAAGACGAAGGCGTATAATTTGTCTGTCTTTGCCCATAATCATTCAAGTCGACAAGGAATTGATTCAGTTGTAAGGGTCATGATAGAATCCATTTGGAAATAAACACAACACCAATATGGGGAATTGTATTGAAAGGAAATAAACCCCAACCGATTTCACAGGCTGGATGAATATTTTCAAAGCTCCCTATTTCCTTTGCATGACAGCCATATCCAACATGCTGTATAGCTGGTCTTAACAAGGTCTATCAATCAGGAATTGGCAGACGAAACTTCACTTTTCGGACCCAGCTGGGGCTCTCCTTCGGGAGCACTACCTGATTCATCCACTTCAAACATTGTCTTCTCCAGCTTTGGCATTATGGGAGGTCTTGTTCGTCGTGTGACTGTCATCCTCAACCCCTCAGTGGTGTGAATCGTCGCTCCCGTTGTCATTCCAACCTGGAGAAAGATTATTTCTTCAGATGTATCTAAAATACTGCATCTTGTTTTTCCTCTTTCCAATCTTTTAATATTCTGGTTGGATTTGAACACAAGTGTAATAATATGATGTTCTACAGACTGATGAGTACACAATTAAATGACAAATCGTTTCAAGTGCTCCATCAAAGGTTAGGCAAACCTCAAAGTTTCAAACCTAATGGGGTAATCTGAATTGGATTTGCAATCTAGTTTTTGTTTCATTTAGATCCAAAGTGCATCATTGGATTCTCATTTACATCTTTCCATAAATTTCAGTTAACATAACTATTGAGTAATCAAGCGAAACTCATATGACTTCTCTTTTCCTATATACATATAGAGCTCATGAGTTTCATAAAACATGCCTAGTTATGTGATAGAACATATTATATAAAAAGGCATTAAGGGAATTGTTTCTTTATATTATCTGGTCTATGTTCATTATACATTCTGGTCTAACGTGTAATTTCACATGATGCATAAGGGAGATTTAGGGATTTTAATGATTTTTATGTAAGGAATCATGTGAGTTTCAGTGAATACTCTTAATGGTTTTGCTCGCTGAAACTGACAGATCGACCTAATTCAGGGGGTGTTTGGGAGAGCTTTTCAAAAGCGTTTTTGAAAAAATTTGAAAATTTTTTATTTTTATTTTTAAGTTTAAATTAATAAAATTTGGTGTTTTAAGATCATTTTAATGTGCTGATGTCAAAAATGATTTTTAAAAAATAAAAATAAAAAACATAATTTTAATGTATTTTTAAACAAAAAGTACTTTTAAAAGCAACCACACCACACTCCCAAACAGGCACTCAGAATCCATTGACACATTGGGGCTTCAAATGAAATAAAAAATAGGATGGAGACCAAATAAAAAATACTTATATTGATTTGGGAATTTTTTTAAAGTGTGCCCAAAATTAATGAGTCACGCTTTTTTTGACGTGGAAACATACATGTAAAGCTACTTTTGACATGTTTTTAAATCAAAGTGATCAAAAGGCATATGAGTATTGTGGGTTATGTTTTGAATGGGAGAATATTAGCAAGATATACTTACCATAATACAGTTTTTTCTAGCCGCATGTTTTTTTTATCAAGATAAATAGGAAGACAAACTAGCCTCTAGGTCCTAACTTAAGGGACAATGGTTCAGCTATGTGCTTCGTGTAGTTAGCATCCAGTTGTTTATGATTTTTATAACTTCTTCTTTTTTGAATTTTTTTAAATTAAGAAAGGCTCATGGTGATTTTTGGCGCATTAATTTACTAATCTTTAGGATAATTAGTTTAATATTTGGATTGGATTTGAATTTCTTGGATATTTCCACAGGTTTGCATGAAAATATCTACTAGAATGATTGGAGAATGATCTTGGGAACAATTATACTTGACTAGAGACAGATAGACAAAGTCAAAACTTTACAGACAAGTTGAATTAATTTCCCCAATTTTTATACTCATCAAAGAATACCATCTTATCAGGGTTATGTTTGAACTAGTTATAAAGTATTCTCTAATTCACTGAAATTAATAGATTAGTTCTTTCTATGATAAGAAATAATTTGATAGTCCTACCAGCAAATAAATACCTAAACTCTTTTCATGTCTAGATAGTCTTTGTACTCTCCTCATTTTTCTCACTCTATACTCCATTGTCACCACTTTAGAAGAATAAGTCAACAAGACCAGTTAACCTAAAGATTTAAAAGATCAAAACTTCTGCAACAAACCTTCTATCTATAAAATCAATAGTTAGGCATGTAATCTATTTTAAATTCAAATCAGAAGATCTATACACTGTTGTTATTTTGTAATAGAATGAGTTCATTTGAACTCTATTTCAATCCCTTATAATTCACAAATGAAATCGAGCATGACATTCCATAACAAAGCACTATTTCCTCACGGTATAAGAGCTATTCAAAGGCCAACATCTTATCCTCTCTCTTTTTTGCCTTTGAAAATTTGATGCCCTCCTCTTCCTCATCTATCACAACAGCACCTTCTACTATTCCCTCTCTCAAATTTATCCATTCTAGCTATCCGCTATCTTGTTCAGAAAGCTCAGGCCCTACCATATTTTTACGGTCAAGTTGTCTTTGGCTACCTCGATGGAACTGTCCAGCCCTCTCTTAAAGAGATACATGGACCCTAATCTAATCCTCAATATAATCTGGCTTTGTCAGGATTCTTTTTACCTTGCCACCATCAATGCTTCTTCTACTGAGGATAATAGCCATGTCATATGCGACCTCTCATGATGTATGCTTTGCACTTTAGCAAAACTTTTCTTCTATTTCTCATGCTAAATTTGCTCAACTTCTCATTGAGCTTGCAAAAGTTCTCAAGGCAAGTTACTAATAATGAACATGAATCAACGTGTTATTTTAAGGTCATTAATATCACAATTGGAGAGCGACTATTAACAAGGAATTCAATGCCTTCATGACTAATGGTACTTGGGTTTTAGTTCCTTCTCAACCTCATGCTAATATTGTTCGGTTCAAATGGGTGAACCAAATTAAAAAAGAAAGTAGAAGGAAATATAGAAAGTTTCTAGGCTCAACTCATAGCTAAAAGCTTTTATCAACATGCGGGTTGATTATGCAAAAATCTTCAATCCTATTATGAAGCCTACAACAGTCCACACAGTTTTATCACTTGTACTCGTGATTGACATCTTCATCAAATAGATATACAAAAGGCTTTTTTGCATGAGGATGTTTATATGGGCATGACCCTTTGATTTTCTTCATCCTTAATACCAACAACATGTTTATAACTTCATAAATCTCTATATGGACTTTGTCAAGCACCACAAGCGTGATTCTCTCAATTAACCAACAAATTGCAAGCTATTGGCTTTTGAGGAAGTCAAGCAGATCACTCTTTTTATGTTGATACGCATGGTTCTATTTTTATTTATTTTATAATAAACGTCGATGACATAAGTGTTGATCTCATTTAAATTAACCATGTGATAAGCCTATTGTATATTGGTTTTCCAATAAAAAAACCTTGGTGAACTCAGCTTCTTTCTCGGCATAAAGGCTATTCAAAGTGATAAGGGTTGTTACTTGTCTCAACACTGCTATATACTTGATCTTCTTCTTTGAAGCCAAATGGACAAGTCCAAACCTTGTGTTACTCTTATGTCCACGTCCCAGATTTCAAACAAATCAAATGGTGCCTCTTTTCATGATCCATATTTATACAAAAGCATTGTGTGAGGACTTCAATATCTTTCTTTAACCAGGCCTGAACTTGCATTTGCTATCCACAAATTTCATAAATATATGCATGATCAAAAAGCACCTCATTGGGCAGCAGTCAAAAGAATCTTGTGATACTTGTAAAAGACTATCTCTTATGCCTTTCTCATTTAATCAGATCATCTTCAATTTCAAACTTTAAGTGATGCATATTGGGCATTAGATCAGGATGATAGGTATCAATTGGTGCTTATTATGTATATCTTGGCCAAAACTTAATATCATGGAGTTGCGAGCAGCAACTCACTATTGCTCTTAGCTCACTATAAAACGGAATATAAGGCCATAGCAAATGTAGCTACAAAAATTCAGTGGATCAAAACTTTACTTTCAAGTCTTCATATCTCGGCTTTAAACCCTCCAATCCTTTGATGTAACAACTTTCAAGCCACTTATCTCACTTGTAATCCACAATTCCATGCACATGCCAAACATATTGAAAAAAAATTTAATTATGTTTGTGATTAAGTTCTCAATGGTCAACTGAATGTTTGACTAATCTCCATAAAAGATCAAGATGCAAATGCTCTCACCAAGTCATTGGCTTCTCATTTTTAGCTTCTTGGTAACAATCTTAGGTTCCACTTCTTACCTTTTTTATGGCAAGGCTGTGTAAAAGAACAAGTCAACATGACTATTTCAACAAAAAATTAAAATAACTAGTTCAACTAAAGGTTCAAAAGATTAAGATTTCCACAACCTAACTCTTATCTACAAAATCTATAAGTTAGGCATGTAATTTATTTTTAAATCAAAATCAAAATGCATATATGTTGTTACTCTATAATAGAAGGAGTTCATCTAAACTTTATTTAAATCATTTGTATTTCACAAATGAAATCAGGTAAGAAATTACAGAACAAAGAACATATTTCCACAACCACCATATCGAATAAGTAGAAAAACCATAACAAAACCCTAAATCTTGTAATAGGATTTAACACAACTATTAAAAAATTGTACAAATCCACTAAAATTTACATAAACAAGGAAGAATTGATGATGCTATCTCAACATGTATAGCAAATTGAGTCTATCCTTAATGATGGTGGTTGTTGTGTTAGTAATGGAAAGCAAAGGAGGGGAGGGAGAAACAAGGTGGAAATGGAAATGAAGAGATGAACAGGTGAATAAAGGTAGGCAATGATTGCTAATGTACTGGCTAAGAAAAAGAAGACGTGAGTCATAAGTATAAAAATAATGGTTGACAATGAAAATATGAGTTTTGGACTACTGCGAGAATCATTGATAAGTGAAATCTGAAATCTAATTTTGTTGTATATATTTTAAAGGAACCTTTATTGTGTTTTTTATATTTTTCTTTTTGATTTTCTAAATTTGTAATGGAAATAGATAGGATTTTGAAATTTAAAGGAACTCAAAAGACATAAGCTTGGATTATAATTATTTAAAAAAAAATCCTTATCCTTTTTAATTTATTTATTTATTAATTGAAAAATAAAAGAGAAATGGGTGAGGTAGGAAAAATTATCAGAAGAAAGGGCATTAGAAAAAAATACTAAATCAATGACACATCACCTTAATTGTCAAGGAAGAATGACAGAGATACTAAGTAATTATGGATACAAAACCACAAGTTAAATTATTTTTCATAAAAGAGGGACTAATTAATTAAATTATAAGAACTAATTTATAGCTAACACTTTATAGTAAATGTTTAACTAAAGTCAATTCAAGCAATAAGATAAAATTATCCAACGTACCGGCGGTGCTCCAAGTGCCACTTGAAAGTTAAATCTCTGAACAAGCATGGATACAGCCACAATAGCCTACAAATCAATGTATGAAAAATTAGCTTTTACATTGCAAATCTCGAACAATTGAATGAGAAACATCACAGGTTCAAATGAAGGACAAAATATGACAGCAAATCATGTAATACTGAATCCATTGGAAACAAATTACCTCAAATGAAGCAAACATGTCACCTAAGCATTTTCGTGGTCCTCCACCAAACGGCAAATAACTAGACAATGTAAAATGATTTCATTGACTTGCAAAACGATGGGAATTAAATATTATGTTGTCACTAAAATAGCAATGTGAAAATAGTTGCTTTGGAAAAAAGCACAACAGTTTCTTAAAGAAATAACTAAAGTTCAAGTCTATAAGGCAAGCTAAATTATGGACACTTTTGAGGTTATGCTTACCTCTTGCTTCTTAGATGATGATGCCGTTTGAGAAGGCCTACGGTCACTGATATAAAAAAACATGTTTTTCCAAAAGAACAATTTACACTTTCAATTAATAAACACGTTTCTATAACTTTCTCTCTTGGAAAAAATTCTAGCAAACTGGAAAATATTCCACATAATTTTTTTTAGCTTTTTCACCACCTCTTGAGAACCAAGCTTCTTGGTACCAACACAATCTATAGCCGTTATACAAAGCTTCACGCAACATTGGAATCTAGTCCATCGCCTTTTCTTATTCTTCCTTAACCTCTCGAGAAATCATTACACTATGCAACATCAATCTCTCTCCAACCATAAAAGCTAATTCAATCTTCTTGCCATGCTTACTAAGTGACCTATACAATTCAGTTTCACCATCCTTACCAAGTGACCTATACAACTCATCAAAATCTCTTATACACTCCTCCGTTGGTCTATCCTTTTGTCACATATTTTGGTACCCTCTATAACAAATTCTACATGTAATTGACATATAAGAACATTTCCTCAATTAGTTAGATATGTTCGCACCATTGAATTCCCAGCGAGAACCATATTCCTCTAGCCCGTCCCACCAACCATCAAAAATACCACTTTAACAAGATGTATACAACCAAAGAAATTATCAATTGTAGCCAATTTAAAAGATGATTCGGAGCTTTTAACTAGCATAGACAGCAACATCCATCTTAATCCCCAATCTCAAATTATGCAGGGAATAATTCAAGGAACAACAAGGATGGTGCATATAGCTAACAAATGAGAGTTAAAAGGACCCTGCAAGTGATGACCGCTTTCATTTAAGAATAAAACCTCACAGACATAGTACAAAGGTTTCTGCACCGTTTCACAAGCTTAAGCAAAGAAATAGGTCCGCAACAAGATTATGAGGAGACACCAGTTATTCACTTATGTTCTTTAACCTGAATTTCAATAGGGTGAAAAGATACAATCTCTATTACTCTAGACATAGTTGTGACTGAAATGGAAAAAAAAGGTGAAGATGTCCAATGGAAAGAAAAATGAAAAATAGATGAAAGTTAATTTCAATTAAGTGTGTGATCACACTAGCATGGGTCATCGTCATCGACATGGTCAACAAAAATATTATTTGTTCATTAATCGTTTTACAAGGAGGCTTGAACTCGAGTCTTGTAGGAAATGAAGATGCAACATGACTACTGAATTACAACTCATTAGCAAGCTTATGAGTTGTTGATAACAATTGTGCTACAAGTTAGAAACACTAAAAAATAAAACTATAATAATACAAAATCATGTGACTTGGATGATAATTTTAACAAGACAGGGTGTATAGTAACTAACCATAAAAAATACAATGATTACTGAGAAAGTCATTGAGTCACAATGTTGGAATATAATTGATCAATGAGTTATACAATCTAAATATTAGCGAGTAGAACCACATAATGGTCGCAAGACAATTGTCATGATGACAAGTTAATTGGCGGATCAAAATCACTATACATCTCTATATGATATTGATTTGGTTAGATTAACCTCTACATGAAAACAAAAGGTATAATTGACCTTTGCTATATGAATATGACCATTTTTAGCTAAAAAACTATTTTTGGTGGCACTAGTACATGTGTTAAACATGTGTTAGCATTTAATCAGCTGACAATTGGTCAATTGACCTCATTTAATCTAAATGATCCAATTCATATGGTAAAGGGGTATAATTATAGCTTTTCTTGTTTATAGGATATCAATGTGGTACAAATATATATGGTTATTTAAATCCATTTTTCATAGAAACCTTGTCTTGAAAAGATCAATCACATTTTGCACTTTCATCATTGTAGCATGTTAATCCAACTCATTTTGTTGATACTCTTCAAAAGCAAATTTATCCTCTCCAAATTGCACTAGAGTTGGGTTTTCATTTTAATCAAGTTCCTGATTTGTTGTGTGCAAACTATTTACTAGAGAGGTATGCATCATTTACATGATTTTATTAGAAGCAATCATACTCATTAGAATAAATAAAATTGAATTATGCCACCTTTTCATTCTATTTGTAGACATGATGCTCATTAGAATAAATAAAATTGAAATATGCCACCTTTTCATTCTATTTGTACACATGATGGAATAAAGTCACAGATGAAGTAAAAAAATGGGTGAAATCCACTTAATTCATGTAATATGAGATAACATTTGGTAACATACCAGAAATTTTGGTTTGTTTCATTTGGATTGAGCCCATCTAAAGGCCATCTATCAGGAATGAACTTATCTGAATCATCCCAGAGGTTTGGACTACGGTGCAGATTCCAAATCGAAATAAATATGTCCTCACCCCTATCCACAAACAAGAAAATATCATTAACTTTTGCATCTATCAAAATTGTTCTTTGCTACTAACCTTAACATATTAATCAATGATTACGAGGCAGATATAGAAAATCATTGCGCAAGAATTCCATAGAAAAAAGATAGTATAAATGCAATTGAGTAAAAATAATCAAACATCATCTTCCTTAATAAACTTCATAGGTATAATTACTAGCAAAAATCTAATTCTAAAGCAACATAATAATATTTGTAATAATAAGAGATTTGGAATTTGGGAACAATGACCAAACTTGTTGATGAGATAGTGAATAGTTAATACCTATATAGGTTTGTAATGAACGTTGATTGTAGGGAGAGAATTTGGGAATGCAATTATGGGACTATACTCAATTTGTTACTAGATCCATGTGTTCCAAATAGAACACCACCTTACTAAAACCACTACTTCATTACATGTTAAAAACCTCTCTTATTTATATCAAAAAAATCAAAATATATTTGTAACATGTTCAAAGGATTTGTGATCAATGAAAGAACAAAAATTGGCAATAGCAAACTAGACATTCAGATAAACTTCTTTCGAAGTGGCTATGATTTCAATTAAGAGAGATAAGACTTGTTCACAGCTTCCATGTAATTTATATTAGGAGAAATTTTATCCAGTTAGTGACAGTTTGGCCACCTGGAAGGACAAATAACAGAAGTTTTATGCTATTCAAACCTAAATCATGGATTGGCATGACACCAAGCTTCATACCTAGGTTATAGTAGGATGAGAGATAGTTAAGTTTTTTGTTTGAGGACTAGTTTGTTTGATGGAAAGTTGTTTATTTTTTAAAACTGGTTTCTATGGAGAGTGAATTTCTGGAAATAAATTATTTTTTGATATTAGATAATTTTCTGGAAAAACAAAATACATAGCAATCAAAATATTGATGATCAAATTTAGTATAATTAACAAATAATAAGAGATTTTTTATTTTTTTTACAATTTCTAGAAAGTGTTTTCCGCTCAAAATATAAAGAACAAACTTTCTTGTAACCAAGCTCAATTTTTCTTTGACTAGAAAACATTTTCTATTAACAAACTTTTATAATAGTAAACAAACATAACAAACTTGTATTTAAAGTATAATGTTTTAAGCAAATATTATACTTCCATTTAATTTGACTGTTCAAAGACCAAAAACTCCTTTTAAAAAAGTAATATTTTAACATTTTTAATTAAAGCTTTATATAGATATTAATAAAAGTTTAATTTATTTTCATAAATAATTTCAAAAAAAATTGAAGTCTGAAAAGTGTTTTTTGTTATTTTGAGCAAGACAAGTTCAATAAAATATGAAAATGACAAACTGGAATTATTTCAAATATTTTTGAAATCTCTAATAAAGTAATTTACATAGATAATTTTTCATGACAATAAAAAACTTTTTTCTAAAATATCTTTCATTTGTAATCAAAATTTACAATCTCACCAAATATAAACAAAATTAAAGGCATTTAAAAAGGATAATATAAAAACTTCAAAACAAATTAACATTTAATTTTGATCAAGGACTAACTTATGCTTTCATAACCAAAGAGAATAAATTATAATTTATTTACTACTAAAAAAGTTAGTCGACAGAAAACACTTTCCACTAAAAAAAAGTGGTTTGGTTTCAATAAAAATATTTTCTTTTTATTTGGATTGAAAATACTTTTCAGGAGTTGGGGAAATTTTGGAAATGTCTTGTTATTTCTTGATTATATCAAATTCAGTCCTTGATCTTTTGATTGTTTTGAAAAAAAAATCAATTTAATCTCTTAAAATCTAATTTAATTTCTGTCAATACATATAAATAGTATGTGCATCTACACAAACAGGGCCTTAGTAGAAAGTCTTTACTCTATCCTCAAAATAATTTGATTTGAATCCAGCAAAACCAACAGCAACACTTTTAAAACTCTTGATACCAACTAATTTTGGGATTTATACGGCATATTAACATTTATGTTTCCCAATTAGATTCCACAATCTACTCTCTTTCGGTTGTTCCTGAATGTCAATGAAACATGTCATGTTGTAGATGAGAAAGTGACAGAAAAATGCATATCCACTAACTAGAAAAATTCTCATTAGTGGAATTACCTTTCTATGGGGTACTTTCCGAGCATGTCACCCTCAAGAGAGCGACGAATTAAGACTGGTGGTTGTGGATAGAGCCTCAATGACTGCAAAGAGATTGGGAAATAAGACTTCAAGCCATAATGTGATAGTAAGATTCACTAAGGAAAACAAACACGAAAAGAACAACAAAGTTATTCTTCTTACTTCATTAATTACTCGAGTTGTGTACTTCAGTTTCTTCATGTCTTCTATGGTTGGAAATCGATCCCCTAGAACACAATCAACCTACATATTACAAAGTGAAATAGTTAAGATAATAAACATAGAATTGTAAGATTCAAAGCACGATACATGAATCTCTACGATACCTCATTTTGGAGCTTGGACATGACTATTGGCTCCTGCAACAATCAAAAAGAATACAGTTACAATAATAACACTTACTGGTGTATGCATCTAATCCTAGTTTAATGAGTTAGTTTTTTTACACAATGTTAAAAATAAATTTTCCAAAAAAGAAAAATTGTTGAAAACTTGGAGGCTTTAAGAAGGTAATGAAGATATAGGCAATGTATTCATTCTTTTGCTCAATGTATCATTTTTTTCTCTAATAATGCATTATTATATTAGCAATGTGATATAAGAAAAAAATAACCTAAAGAAACAGGTGCCGAGCATAACATAGAATCATGAACAACAACCACCAAGCTTCAACGGAAACTTACAATCATGAACATAACATAGAAAATATTTGGTAAGAATCTCAAAGAAATTATAAACTTGAGAAATGAAAATGTAATATAGAAATTGAGCAACATGATGAAATCACATTTGTATGTTCATGAAACAGTGCCAAGAGAGGCCATCAAAGAAAGAAGAGTGTATATACAATAGAAAATTAAAGTGCATGCTCAGTTCCTACATCACTGAACCTTGAATTTGCATTACCTTTGATAACAGATAAAACGTCCATGTTAAAACTGCAGCAGATGTTTCATGGCCAGCTATAAGCATTGTCATCAAGTCATCACGGAGTTGCTTGCTAGAAACCTGTAAATAGCAATGAGAAAAATTGCATTCATTTGTGCTATCAGCAAGCACTTGATTAGCAAATTGCATACATCATCTCCTGATGCCAGCAGGAAGTGGAGAATACTGGGGTCTTGTTCATTCATGTATTCCACATGGAACTGTGGATCTTCTTCATCAACCATCCTCTGCAGATGAACACATAAGTATGTGAAGTAGAGATAAACAGTGCAGGGACTAATCAAGCTTAGGATTTGAATCAAATTTGTGCTACAACATTACTGATAAACTGCATGCTAAGATTAGACAAGATAGGTGAATTCAATTGGTGAGTCAGGAATTCCAATTGAAAGCTTGATCTAGGTGAGTCTACAAGAAAGATGTTAACACTATATGTCAAAGTAGACATGAATTTAGTACTATCAAGGCATATTTACAGTTTCCAGGAATGAGGAACCAACAATGCATTATCAATGTCACATACAGATCCATATGCACGTTCATAGAATTCATGTTTACATATTCACATCACAGATTCAAGTGAAGTGAGCAGGCAGTTATCACAAAACAAGCAGTCAATAACTAACTTCCGGACTAATTATTCTCAATGGATGTAGCCTCCGACTTTTAACATACTAACAAGTGCTCACTGAACAGCCTGTGCTTTTATTTTGCCCTGTTTACATTCCTCCAAAATAAGTATCTTGCACCATCAGAAATAAAATTAGATCAAGCAAAAGAGATTCTTAACTGCTATCATATCCAAGGATATATTGCATCACAGTTACATTCACAGAATAATACACACATCTACTTGTATACTAAAGCACAAAGCTACTCAGATAATTGTCATCTTTACCTTGCAAATAGCAATTAGACCATCAAGTGTATCATTGATCAGTTTGAGTGCTGCAGCAACTTTCTTTTGATGTGGTGAAATGTCTTTCCAAATTGGGATCTCCCATATTGGAATTGGTGCAACACTTCGATCTTCTGCTTCTCTCAAAACTGTGTAAACAGCCTGCAGAAGGCCAAATAGAGGAAACTAAATGAGTTAAGCAGTAACGTGCAACTTCATGGAATGAAATGCACATCAGTGAAAAACAAACAATGAGGTTTGAGAAATAAAGATAAAATAGAAAGCAAAGAAAGTACCTCAACTATTCCAGTATCATTTGTTAGTGAATCAAAGTCATAATTAAATACTGCCTTGCCAATGATATCCAGTGTCAAACGGGAGAAGAGGGACTCCATCTCTACATCTTGTCCATCAAAAGAAGCTGCATCTAGCTTTTTGCAAAGCCTATCTGTTGCTTCCCCAAATAAGCTAATCATGGCTGATACATACTATAAATGAAAGCATATGAGATCTTTGACTGTCTAGAAACCAAAGGAACTAATTTAAGACTGTCTAGAAAGAACTTTTGAGGTTCACCCAAGGTGAGGCAGCTCAATGGATCAAATAGTTTCTACATCTACATTTTGTCAGAGAACTAGCTAGTCATATGCCTTGGGAATAAAGGTATGGTGCCACAGGAATTTTATGGTTTTTTTAACTCTCTTTTTCTTCATTTAACTCTTCACTAAATAAAGCATAAGCATCATGTGAACAGCTTAATATTTGCATTGGCATTCTATGACAATAAATAGAGAAACTTTATACATTCAAAGTCTTATCATGTGAATATAGACCAACAAATATCAAAGCACCAACGAGTTAATCTTGAGCCTGTGAAGTAATTAGAATACCTTCTGATGCAATGAGGGCACTATAGCACGTCTTCGGACACGCCATAGCTCCCCATCTGCTGGGATGAGTCCTTTTCCCATGACAAATTCTAGAATTTCTGCTAAGATACCCTGCATAGCAAATAAAATGAATGCAATGAAAATGCTCGCACATCAACAAGGAAGGGGAAGGTAAATGAATAGGTGGAAAATTATTTACTTTAGAATATGCCTTTGGATTGTCCTTCAGTATATGTTTGGCAATGGAAGGATCGGAAACAATCAGAAAGGACTGCAAACAAATAAATGATGAACAAAAACCCATGACAATTCACGTATACGTAAATTTGTAGCTACAACTGATTTCATAAATTTGATATGAACAAGAAGAAAGAAACCTTGGGTCCAAAAGTCAGCCTAAAAATACCACCATAAGTGAGGTAAAGCTCATACAAGGGTATGAAGAAGGGCTCACTCCTGATAGCGCTTATCTTCCCTTTCGCTTCTGGAATCTTCGGATAATCTTTGTCCAAGTCAACAGCCCATTTGAATAGAAAGTCCAGAATCTCATTTGAAATTCCCAATTTTGACAAGCCATTCCTCAGTACAGAAGGAAAACTAGTTGGAATGAGACATCATAGAGGAACAATTCGTAGTCACTATTAACAACTTAACCCGCTAGCACTAAAAGAAAAACATGATAAAAGAAAATACCCAGATTGCTGCACTGTGAACTCTCCAGAAGCAATCCTGGCAGACAATTCAGCCCGTCGTTTCTGCTCCAGAATCTTCTCTGCTTTCTTCACGCCAGTGTCCACAGACTCCGGCTTTCGCCCATTTGAAGAAGCACAAGCTAGAACGCTACTAAATTTACATTTCCCTCCTATACAAAAACAGAGTTAGTGAAAAAGTTTGACGTATAAACATAGAAAAAGATTAGATGGTAATTTCGTATATCAAGGTGTCAGCAGTCAGTGGTAAGGTTAAAGAAGAGAAGAATTAGTAGTCAATTATATACTAGTGACTACCATTTTGTATGGCAGAAAATGAAGATGAGGTGATGAAGGGTGGGATTTGAAGCTTGTGAACACGGACGGATGATGAAGATGGGACGTTAAGGAGAGAGATATTGGCAGCCATTTACTTGCCCTCTGTATGTGACAGACACAGAGTTCCAATGAGACTGTTCATGTGAACATCATCGGATGGTGTAGGTGTTTATACGTTTTATCAACGCTGCCCAGAAAGGAGCACAAGACAACATCTATCCTTTCCTATCGTCTGGCTGGCGCTCCTCGATTTCTAAACGCAACAAAACAAACTATTCCCACTTATTTGGAGTCTTTCTACCAAATATTATTATTATTATTACTATTATCTATACAGCTAAATGATCTCGTGGTTTTACCGTTCAAACCAATCATTATTCATCTAGATTTGGAATAGTGAAATTCATTGATAATATAAGTATAATTTCTTATCTATATAGCTAAATGATCTCGCAGTTTTACTGTTCAAGTCAATCACTGTTCATTTAGACTCAGAAGAACTGTGGACTGGAATAGTGAAATTCATTGATAATATACATATAATTTCTATACTACAATAACAAAGTCGTTTGGCCGATTGGTTAAGGCGTTCGCCTAATATTTCCCCGCAACGAGAGTTCGAATCTCTCAGGCTACAACATGATTTTGGATTTTGCTTTTAAAAAACTTAAAAATATAAATATCATTTTTAAACTACAACAGCATAACGAAAGTCGTTTAGCTAATGGTTAAGGCGTGCGTCGTTTCCCTGCAACCAGAGTTCGAATCTCCCAAACCACAAACTGATTTTGGAACAGTAATGAATAGTGAACAATGTTTTAACTATTTATTACTATTTAAAAAAGGTGTTTTCCTTTTTTTTATTACCGGGCTTTCTTTTTTATTTTTTTATAACCGAGGTGTCCGAGTCAGCTTTCACACATCATGATTAATCTCTAGACCCATTTTTTTTAACATTTTCCCCTTGTTTTTTTTCCACTTATACTTTTTTTGGGTTTTTTTATAATCGACGTGTCCAGGTCAGCTTACGCGCATCACGATTTCTTTTCGCACTTATACATTTTTTTTATCTATGGACCCACTTTTTTTTTACATTTTTTTTCCTGTTTGTTTTAACCACGTATATATATTTTTTATAACAGGGGTATCCGGGGAAACTTACGCGCGCCATGAATAATCCCCAAACCCACTTTTTTTACATTTTTTCTGGGTTTTTTTCCCACTTATAATTTTTTTTATAACCGGGGTGTCTGAGCCAGCTTACAAACACCACAACTATTATTTTATAGAATAGCTAAAGGAGATCACAATTTCAAACAGTAATGAACAATGATTTTAGGTTTTCGTTGTCCATTACTATTTGGAAAGGTGAATTGAACTGTGGTTTTGGTAGGAGATGGCAGGAGTGTTTGGGAATGAGTTTAAAAAAATTGCTTTTAAAAAAAAATAATTTTTATTTTTTAATAGAAAATAATTTGGAATTTCTAGATAATTTTGATATGTTGATGTAAAAAAAAATTAAAAAAAAATAAAAAATATATCATTTTTATGCATTTATGAACGAAAAGCACTTTCAAAAGCAACCTCAACCACATTCTCAAATAGGCACACTCCCAAATAGGCACAACATGTGGTGGAGGTGGAAGGTAAAAGACGAATTAAACTGCTACCTAAATTTTGTCCTTTAAATGACATTTATTATATATGTATTTTTCATTTTGGTCCTTATACTTTTAATCTTGAATTTTATTTTAATTCCTTTATTTTTTATATATATTTCTTTAATGGTTCCTATTTTTGTCTATTTTATATGTACATGCTCTTAGTTTTTGTTTCTTATTTTTATTATTTCCACTATTATTAAGGTTTTTCTTATTTAATATTTAAATTTTAATTTGTGTTGGTGTTCATTTGAAAATTCAATATTTATTATTTTTTGTTTTTGTTTTTTATTTTTAATTATTCTTCAAGTCAAATAATTTTTTTAAAATCTAATAATATTTATTTTTGTTTTTTCATTTATTTAATTTTTTAATTTCTTTTTTGTTAATATTATTAGGTGTTGAAATTTCTAATTATTATAGATAAGACATTCAAAAAATGATTATTTGTAAGTTTTTTTTCTTATAAATATGTTAGACCAATTATATATTTTGATATTTATTTAAAATTAGTGCCTTAAATGACCTAGGTTTTTAAAAAAAATATCAGTATTCTAAAGTACTTTTGATATAATAATATGAGGAATAAATCTTATAAAAAAATTAATTTTTTTCCTAACAATAATTATGGTGGCATCAATAGTATGAACAATAATAATTAGAATATTAATTATTTATAATAATATTTACAATGACAACTACAATAATTGTGACAATTTAACAATCATGATAATAACAATGACAATAATAATCAAAATAATGCTTTAGTTGATATTATTTTTCTTAGAAGTTGCCTTTTGCGGGTTTTTTATGTATGATATTTCATATCTAATATTACATAAACAAAAAAATATACGAAGTGATACGTACATGAAGCAGGTGGAAAAATTAGGGCAATTTATCTACAATAAAAAATAATCCAAGCCAATTGCCCTCCACTTCGTCGTAGCCATAAACAAATTCTTTAACATGCAAAAAATGTTAATGGTCTTAGATTTGTTTTATAATGCTATATATCTGAACAAAGTAATCAGCCTACAAAACTTTTGGTTCTTACTATAACAAAATTATTTACAATGATAATAATAATGATTGTATATTAGGTTTTTATATATTTATTTTATCATGCAAAATGCGTTGAAAATAATGATGACGGTTATTTTTTAGAATTTTTTCTCTTAAAAATAATTATACATTTTGATATTTTTTTAATATTAACTCTTTACAATATATATATATATATATATATATATATATATATATTTATATATATATATATATATATTTATATATATATATATATTTATATATATATATATATATATATATATATAAATGAAGTAAGTTTTTTTAAAAAAAATCTCAAAGTAATTTAATCTTAGTATTCTAGAATACTTCAAATATAATAATATGAAGAATAAATCTTGAAAAATAAAAAAATGAGTTTCTTTTTATAATGATAATGATAGCGGCAAGGATAAAATTGGCCATAATGATTAGATCATATAAGTTTTTATGTTCCTAATATATATTTTAGTTTTGTCTCTTTTTTTTTGTTGTTTTTGTTTGATCTTTGTTAAAGTATTTTTTTATTTTTCAAGATAATTTTATGATTTTATTGTTTCCATAATAATAATAATTTTGGTAATTATTTTTTTTTCTTGCTTGCTTTTTTAGAAAAATTGTCTTGCTTTTTTTTCTTAATTCTACGAGGCAATTTAATGATTTTAACTATTTGAGAAGTAATGGTAATAATAATTTTAACTTTTATAGTTTTGATAATGATGATAATGTAGCTATGAATTTTCAGTGATATTTTCTTCTTTTTATAAGTAGAAAATCAATTATTTATTTTTGTTGTTTAGTTATTGTAGGTATTTTCACAATCTATATTTTGTTGTCGTGTTTATTTTAAATTAGTTTATAAAATGAACTAATTTTAATACAATGAATTCAATAATTCAGGCATCTGAATCTTCATGATTTTTTGAATGATGATAATATTTTTTTAAGTAAATAAGTTTATATCGTGCTCTACAAGAATTTATAAAATGAACTAATTCTTATATTTGATTAGAAACTCATGCTCCGCAGGAATTTTGCACAAATTTATAGTATAATAAAAAATCTCGCTCTCTTAAAATTATTTTGTGTTAAAATAAATATATTTCCGGCCATGAAGAAGTGCGAGTAAGTAGCTAGTGTGTATATATCTAGCCAATTTCCCCGCGCCTCGTCGCAGGCGCCACCATTTTTTTTTAATGCAAAAAATATTAATTGTGTGTCATTTTTTTTATTCTAATATAAATTTAGCCAAACTAATAAATTTGTGTAGAATTCCTGTCAAGTGCAATTTTTTTTATAAAATATATAAATTTTAAATCGATATAAATTTATTTATTTAGTAACTTTCAACGAAATAACCAACATAAAATTATTATCGTCATTAAAAAAGCAAGAAAATTCAGATTTCCGAATTATTCAATTCACTATATTAAGATTAGTTCATTTTATAATTCAATTTAAATCAAACAAAAACAAAATATAAATTATGAAAATACCTGCAATAATCAAATAAAAAAAATAAGCATTTAATTTTCTATCCACAAAAAGATGAAAACATAAAATGAATATTCATCCTAACATTACCGTTATTATCATTGCTATAACAGTTAAAATTATTGTTAAAACAATTAAAATCATTAAATTGACCTGAAAAATTATTAAAAAAAAAAAGCAAAACATTTTTACAAAACAATAATTACTAAAATATAATTATTATTTCACAAATAATAAAATCATAAAAATCATATGATCCAAAGAACAAATAAAAATAACAAAAAACACAAACAAAGGGAAAAAGGGACCAATATTAATTTTAAAATGATCTCCAATAGAAATTAAAATTTTAGGACTAAACCAAATAAAAATAAAATCCCAACAAAAATAAAATTAAAAAATTAAAAACCAAAAATAATAGCATGCGTGCATAAAAACATACAAAAAAATATTTTTATCTATCCAAGAAGGACCGAAAAAAACCAAATGAATTAACACTAAATAAAAAATTAAAAGAATAAGGACCAAAATGAAAAATAAAATACATACTTAAATCCTATTAAATGACAAAACTACAACAAAAACCTTAGCACCGAAAAAAACAAAGGAATTTAAAAAATATAGTGTAATTTTCAAAAAAAAAACATTAAAAAATAAAGACCAAAATGAAAAGCAGCAGATATGTCAAATTTCAATTGGAACACAAAATTGAAACAACTTAAAACTGTAGACCTAAAAAATTAAAGGAAGCAAAAACAAGCCAAAAATCAAAAGAACAAGGGTTGAAATGAAAACAACAACATATATGAACAATTTCAATTAGAGGGTATAATTGAAAACAATCAAAACTTCCATTGAAGAAATCTGAAAGAAAATGAAATTAAAAGATAAGGGACTAAAATCATACGCACACAAACATAGAGGACCAGAACTCACTTTGCCACTATAGGAGAGAGAAAAGGGGGGAAAGAAAAAAATTGACCATTGGTGAAACTTTGATCTCAACCCAACGACATGTGCACCATCATAAGAAAGAGGACACGACTGCGCACTCGGAGACATGGTGACCTCACATTTTAAACCACCTAAAGACGTCGCATGCGCCGCCCGTAAGGCATGTACGCTTGAAAACTGAAGGCGTGTCCAGAAGGTGCGCCTACATTAACCTCGATTAAAAATAATTAAAAAAAATCCAAAATGGCTTTATTTAATTATAGCCCAATGCTTATTTTGGTTTAATTAAGACTTTGTTTTCAGCTAGGATACAAGGTTTGTTTGGATTAAGTTATGGACTTTCCAACTTAGGGTTTTGGGTCAGTTTTGAGTGGACCTCTTTTTAATCCACATAAGAGGTCCATTAGGTTACTTTTTTCAAGAACTATTTAAACTCATGTTAGCAAAATTTTGGCAGCCATTGATTAATTTTAATTCTGAACTTTTTAGTTTATGTGTGAGAGTGAATATTGCATTCTTTAGTTCTTGAACGAATTGAATCCAACTTATCGAAAATTAACTGACTTCGTGGCCTTATTCTACTCATTCCAATAGTGTTGGTACCTTGGGGTAGGTTTCCATTGTGTCACACTCCTATCAGACCTATTTCGGTTTTTCCAGGATCAAGTCTCCTTCTTGGTTGTGGGTTGCGTGACCACGTGATCACGAGGTTCGCATTAGGTAAATAGGTAGTTTCATTGTACAAATAAAAATAAAAAAGACCAAGATACCCCTAAACAATCTGCAAATGCCACATATATCCTCTGGAAATGCCCAAAATACCCCTCACGTTGAGGGTTAAAAATTGCAAACCGAGGGGCAAAAAAGTAATATTACTATTGAAATCTACAATAATTTGTGTCTAGGGACCCAATGAAATATTAACGCGTTTTATATTATTTGTAATATTTAAATTGATATTTTCGTGCTAGTAATTATATAAAATAGCCAATTTTAAAAATTGCCAAAAATTCTTTTAAAAGATGAAAAAGTCTCAAAGAAATTTCCAAAATTGAACACTTTTCAATTTTCGATTTTTATAGCAATTTGATTTCATTTTACTCTTCTTTCAAAATTAACAAGGGCAACAATTAATGAGCCATTTTTTTATTCAAAATATTGATTCTTTCTTGATCTCTTTTATTCCAAATATCAATTATTCATGCTCATCATTTGATTTCCTATATGTTTTCTTCACAACGTGTTATATAGGGTATTTTCATTATTTTCTTATGCTTTTTAATATACTGAATAATTATTTTACTCTTTTCTTTTACATGTTTGAAACATTAGATCACATCAATGCATTTTATGTTTGAAATAAAATTGTTAAGTCATTAGAAAAAATTTTAAGTTGAAATAAGATTGATGTTCGATGATTCACAATAAACTTACGAGGATGAAATTAGCATTTTGATTGATTGAATTATTCAAGGCATAAGGATTTGGTCTAGGTGTGGTTTTTATTTGATTTATGTATGTTATGCTATTTTGATGTGATAATTGATTGATTGTTGTAGTATTTATTTTCAAAACCAAATTTGTTAAATCAAAATTGTTCTTTTATGTATTGCATAATTTTTGCAATGGTTTTGAAGCCTTGTTACGAATTGTGTTTTTATTTATTTATTTATAAAACACTTTTTTTTTCATAGTTGCTATCTTTTATGGATTTTACTTTCAATTTGAGTTTTAACTTTTATATTTATTTAAGCTTGGACCGATTTGTGATTTTGTGATTGTTTTGGGTTGTGATTGAAAAATCATGTTTCCTTGAATTTGTGATTTGTTTGTTTTGCAAATTCATTTTACTTTGATATGTTTGATATTTCTCACTCATCGAGGTGCATTTTGAAAATCTTCTCACTTGTTGCGAGTTAGTTTTAAAAAGTAATTGTAACTCATTATAGGTTTGTTTCCAAAAATGATTTTCAATTGTTACGAATGTGCTTTCATATATATATATATATATATATATATATATATATATATATATATATATATATATATATATATATATATATATATCGAGTTTATTTTTAAAATCAATTCTCACTCATTACAAGTATGTTTTCAAAATTAAGTCTTATCCAATGTTCTTAAATTGGTTCTCATCCATTATGGATATATTTTCAATAAAAATCTTTTACTCATTTCGAGTTTATCAATCCTCTCTTGTTTCAATAAAGTTTTTAAACAATTTCTTATTTGTTTTAAATCATTGTTTTGATATTTCTTTTGTTTATAGAATATTTCCATTTCATTTAAAAGTTTTATATGTACAAATATAATTATAACATACCTCAGAAAATTTTTGTTTTGATTGTGTGAATTGCATGCATGAATATTTTATATAGCTTAAATAAAGCTTTGATGAATGGTTGGTTGATGATGTACCATTTATATCCTATGTCAATCAGGTTGATTTTTCATTGCGCATTAAAAAAATAGTAACATGAAAGTGAAATTGATTCGTATGTTTAATTATTGGAAAATTATATGTTATTTTGCTTCCATGATTAGTTTTTCTTGTGTTTCCCAATAAGGTTTAAAGCCACATCTATCCTACTGTGGGTCTTTTCAAAATTGATCATAACCCATCAATTTTAACTTTTATAAGGCTTGTTTTCAAAATCGATTCTCACTCATTGTGAATGTGATTTTAAATTTGACGTTAACTTATTGCATGTTTCTTTTTAAAAAGAATTGATTCTCCCTCATTGTCAATTCATTTTTAAATCATTACTCATTCATTTTGAAAATGTTTTCAAGAAACCCTTACTTATTTCAAGTGTGTTTCCAAGATCAATCCTCTTTTATTTCAAGGTATTTTTCAAATGAATTCTCATTTATTTTAGATTTGTTTTCAATTATTTTTCTTTCTTATGATTTGATTTCAAATTTATTTTTCATTTACAACATGTTTTAATTTCATTCAAAAGTTATATTTATACAAAATATAACTTTAATAAATCCTTGAGGATTGGTTGGTCAATGATGATATTATGGGTATATCTAAGTCCTATGTTTTGATATGTGTTAGAGGGACAATAACTTGAAAATAAAACTAAAACCTGCATCTAAAAATTGCACACATAGTTTGCTTTCATGTGTTAATGTTTCTTGTGTGTGTTATCAAGTCTTAAGGTTGTCATTTTCTAAGAATGTTTTTTCCATAATTTATCTATTTATTTATTCAATCTTCATGGTTTATTCAATAATCATATCATAGATAATTAAAGAGAAAATTCCTTTTGCACACACATTTTTATTGTTGATGTTGCACGTGTATGCGCAATGTTGCAATGTTAAGATCTAGGAGTAACCATCTAGTTATTTGGTTTAAGGTCACAAGAAAACCCAAATGGACTAGTCTTATATGAAATTACAGGGTAAGAAGATTGGTTGTGGCTAGAAAAAAATATTAACACCCCCAATGCACCTTACGTGATATAAGTTGTTGGTGCGACCTAACCATTAAAGGATCCATTAGAGGTTCTAGTTGGTCTAATTACAAGGCTTAGGGCGAAAAAGTTCAAAGAAGTTTTTAATGAACTTCTTAAAGATACACGAGCTAAGGTGGACTTCAAGAGGATTTGCAATAATACAGAGCAAGCCTTGATTAATCTGATTCATTTTCAAGAGGAGCTTTGTTGGTGGAACCAAGACCATTACACAAGAATTGGGAGAAGAAGACTAGATTCAGACAGTTTGACCTTTTGTTACCTCCTTTGGTCATAATTGGAGCTACATATCGATTTTTGTTGTAATTCTAGTTGGGTTGGAACCTAGCCTTCCATATCTTTCCAACGATACATGGCTCACCTTCTAATTCATTAAGACAAGATAGAACCATCCATTTTAAGTTGGGCTTTGCTGATGTCAATCATACTACACAAACAATGAGCTTGTCTTATTTAGTTGGGCTATCAAACTTTATTTATTTGAGAAGAGACATTTTGTTTGGTTTTTAGCCTTGTTTATTTTAATTAGTTTGGGATAGTTTTAACTTGGGTTGATTATTATTTAAATTAGGTTTATGTGGGATCTGTTAGAGAACTAGAGTTTTGGATTGGAGTTTAAATACTATTTAGGAATTAATTTCGAGACACTTTTGGTGATAATTTCAGCAATGTAACTAGATTTTGGTTGCACAACCTTAGTTCTTGATTGAACTTTTCAAGTCTTCAAAGAATTGACCATCCTTTGTTATGATTTTATGCTTCTTTTGCTCGTCTTCAAGAGTAGGCGTTGTGATCGAGTTGGTTTATAGTCTTGTTGCCTTGGAGCAAGTCTTCCATTATGATAAGCTCATTCAAATCTCAACAAACTTAGGTTAGATTGATCTTAGGGTCATGAATTCCATTAAAATCCGCTTGGGTTCGCATTAGTTGTATTGTGTGGTCTACATGTGGTTTAAAGATGTTGGTGGGTTCCTAATTAATGGTTCATCTATGGCTCAAAACAAAGATTACACTTATGATTAAATCTGACATCTCAAATTTATTATGGGCTCGTATGTCTGGGTAAATTCTTATAAGAAGAATATATGAATGAGCCTTGATAGGGTTCACCTATCGTGGGAAGCAAAAGTGTTTTCCATAACTCGTATATTATGGTGGAAAGTACTCCCATTTAAAATTGATGAATATCTAAAATAATCCTAAGAACTTTCTAATCAACTCCTAGTACTTGAATATTAGCTTATTAGTAAGTTATGACTTTTTTTTAATTGAACACATTCTAAAAATATATACTACCAATAATTAATTATGTATTTCAAATACAAGTTAAGCATGAATTCTTAACATACAATTAGTCATTAACCATGTATAGATATAATTAAAGACATACACTATAACATGATTGCAATTTCCGCACATAAATATTTAAGTCTTCATACATTTTACATACATCATAAAATATTAAATTACATAAATTAATCCCAAAAGATTACATGATTAAGTTTATAATTTCATCCTCAAATACACAAATAAAATATAATAACTAGGACTAATCTCAATGTGTAAACTTCGGGTATACATTCACCATGAAAATCAAGAAAATAGGTTAAATTAAAGAAAATAAATTGATGTGAACTTTTTGAACATGCGATCAAACAACCTATATATAAGGACACCAATTTGCCAGAAAGCCAAAAAAATCATGTTTGATAGGAGTTTGACATAAAGATAGCTTGTATCTAGGCACCAACACTATCGGATTTATGGATTAGCCTAGAAACACTAGCAAGGACCCATTATATGTTTCAAATGATCCAATGACCCGATCTATGACAAAGGCATTGAATGCATTGGTTTTGAAGGTTTCAACAAAGTCAGAATTGCAAGGTCTATTGGAGTATCAAGAGGAGACCCTAATACATCTTATCCATGTGCAAGAGGGGTCTAATACAACCTTATTTGGGTCATGAAGTGAGGACAACAAAAGAAACAAAAGAATCCTACTATAACATGAGTGACTACCTCTTCCTTTTGTTTCTAGGATTATGGGGTTGCATAGAAGGCTATAAATAAGCCTTGAATAAGCTTTATAATATTTACTTCCTTCTCTTCTTATTGATGCTGACCAGCCAAGAAACACCAGCAAGGACCCATTACATGTTCCAAATGATCCAATGATGCGGCCTAAGACAAAGGCATTGAAAGAGACAATGAATGCATTGGTTTTGAAGGTTTCAACCAGGTCAGAATTGCAAGGACCATTTGAGTATCAAGAGGAAACCCTAGTACATCTTATCCATGTGTAGGAGGGGTCCAATACAACCTTATTTGGGCCATGAAGTGAGGAGCTAAAAGAATCCTACTACAACATGGGATTAATGGGCTTGATGGAAAAAAAGTCTTATAGGAGTTTATTTATTTTTGTTAGCTACAGCCCAAGGCTTGTTTGAGCTTAATTAAGACATTGTTTTCAGCTAGGATCCAAGGCTTGTTTGAATTAAGTCATGGACTTTCCAACTTAGGGTTTTGGGTCAGTTTTGAGTGGACCTCATTTAAGTCCACATAAGGGGTCCATTAGGGTTAGTTTTTAAAAGACTATTTAAACTCATGTTAGCAAAATTTCAGCAGCCATTGATTAATTTTAATTCTGAACTTTTTAGTTTATGTGTGAGAGTGAATCTTGCATTCTTTAGTTCTTGAACGAATTAAATCCAACTTATCGAAGATTAACTGGCTTCGTGGCGTTATTCTACTCATTCCAATAGTGTTGGTGCCTTCGGTAGGTTTCCATTGTGTCACACTCCTATTAGACCTATTTCGGCTTTTCCAGGATCAGATCTCCTTCTTGGTTGTAGGTTGCGTGATCACGAGGTTCGCATCAATTATCATGACAGAACATGGATTTAATATTATGGGCTTTGTTTTATTTTGTTAGCTACAACCTAGAGCTTATATGGGTTTAATTAATACTTTATTTTCAGCTAAGATCCAAGACTTGTTTGGATTAAGTTATGAGTTTTTCAGTTTAGGGTTTTGGGTTAGTTTTGAGTGGACGTCATGTAAGTCCACATAAGAGGTCTATTAGAGTTAATTTTTCAAGAACTATTTAAAACATGTAACCAAATTTCGGCAGCTTTTGATGAATATTAATTCTGAATTTTTCAGTTTTAACATGTGAGAGTGATTCTTGTATTATTCAATTCTTGAACGAACTGAATCTGACTTATCAAAGATTAGCTGGTTTCGTGGCGTCATTCTAGTCATTCCAATAGTATTGGTGCCTTGGAGTAGATTTCCATTGTATCACACTCCTATCGAACTTATTTTGGCTTTCCGGGATCAGATCTTAATCTTGATTGTGGGTTGCGTGACCACATGACTACGAGGTTCGCATCAGAACCCCCACCCAGCAAATAGTGATTCATGAATAAGAAGTATGGATTGACACCACAAAGTCCGTTGAACATTGATAAGTCTTGTTCAATCCTATAGAGAACCAAGAAAGAGAAAATCCCCACTCTCACAAGCACACATAGTTGCAGTTATAATTTGAATATCATTAAGCAAAAATATTATCTGAAAATTATGCTACATATATGTTTTTAACCTAAGTTAAACCATAGAATACCCAAAGATGTAGATTTGTATAAAATCTACTTATAATTAGACCCCAAATCCCTATGTAATCTAAGCCCAATTGATGTTTATTAACACTAAAATACAAAATATGAATTTAAAATAAAAACATTAAGTTGCAACCATATAAAAATAAGATAAAGAAGGCTCATTTGGTCTTTAAAGTTCCTAACTTTTAGATTTTATTCCTAGACTATAAGAATCATTAAATAATCCTTATAGCTTAGGAAACCAATTTGACAGCTCATGAGTTTCCTTTGTAGACTAGGAAATATTTTATTTTGAATACTAAAAATTCTCTCTTTTTAGAAAGTAGTCTAGAAGATTTTTTTTCTTTATTAGAAGATTAATATGCTGACATGGACTCCATTAAATATTAGGAAAAATAAGTCTAAACCAAAGTTGACATAGAGCCGAACACATCAATCTTTTTCAAAACTTGAATGGAACCCTTCTTGGACTTGAATGAGATAAATTAGAGGTTGCCCTTTAAGCTCTATAGTCATCATTTGTCCATTTAAGTCCATTTCACTCCATGTGCACGAAATTAGCTCATTAAATGCCCCTTTACTCTAGCTTTCGTAATAGGCCCACTTGACAGTTGACATTACCAATAGATAATTAACGTGATTATGTTTGATATTAGGTTGGTCCTCGTTATCATTAATGAATTTTTTTTGTTATTATCATTAAACCCAACCTAACATGACAAACTTGAAAATTCCCAACCTCACGTTGTGTTTTTTTAAGACCATCTTTTATTTAATAGTATAAAAACATAGACACTCATACAACTAAGAATGAACCTCATATAGAGAATATTAAGGTGTTTTGTAAATCACAAATATTGTTTTCAAAACAAAAATCCATTATGTTCTTAAAAGCAAATTTAAAATAAACACATTCAAACAAAGTCACAATACTTTGTATATGGTTGCATAAGAAAATCAATAAATATGATAACATTATATAAAAATATATTAAAAATATTAGAAAACATAAAGTTTATGTTAATAAACACCCATGACTTTTTTTTTATATGAGACATATAATAAATGTAAAAAAATAAGATAAAATTTCCATAAAAACCTATCATACTATTTGTGAAAGATTACAAAATTGAAAAATGATTTTTTATATTTTATTTAAATCTAAATTCATTAAAAAAAAATTAAAACAAAAAATTGCATGGGCTTGTACAAAAACTTAGGATTATAGGCCTCCCAACTCAAACCTGCTTGCTTAGGCTTTGTACTTTTTTCTGTATAACAAGTAAACAACCTTTCATTTCCCACTTATTTTTTTGACCTATCATCTATTTTCCAGAATCTGAGTACCATTAGCTGAGAAAATATGGAAAGATGGTTTTTGGTACACCAATTTTTCTTGACCCCAAAACACTCTAAAGATCTAAATAAATCCATTTATGACATTAAATAATCCAAAAATAGGTTGATAAAAAAATCAAATTGATAAAAAATCTCAAGCCTTAATCTACCCATTCTAGGCAAGATTAAAGCTGAAATACACCATAAAAAAATATCTCTCTTTTTGTAGAACATTTTGACACTAATCAATATTTTTCATAATTGAAATTAGTATCAACTTACTATCTCTATCATTATTGTTTTTATGTGAGTCTCTCTTTTCTCTTTAACCAAAGGAATTAGAAATGGAGAAAATAAAATTTTCAATCAAAATAAAAAATATTGGACTAAACATGTATTTTTTATATTTTATATTTTAGTTTATTATCTTTCAATTTTGTATTGTTACCATAATTTCAATCATATATTTCTTCTTCTTCTTAGGTTATAAAAGTGATAGAGCTTTAAATACTTGAGTTGACAATAATTTCATCAAGAAAAGATTACAAAGTTTACAGGATTAAATTAATTAATTTTAAAGTACATGGAGTCAATTATCCATTAATTACAAGGATGATGTGTGATTTTGTGCATATATGTGAGTGTTGTTGAGATTGTTTTTGAAAATGATTCGTTGTTCATATATACATTAAAATAATATATATTTTTATTTTTTTATATCAACACATGAAAAAATTTTAAAAACACAAAAAAAATTAATTTCATATATTTTCTTAAGTTTTTTTTTCAAAAATACTTTTAAAACATAATTATAGATGTATATAAAAGGCATCTGTATTTTACTATGCATTTTTTATTGTTCACACAGACTCAAATTACTGTGGATTGAGATAGTAAAATTACCATTTTACACAAGGCTGAAAATTTTAACCCTCAAGACTAAGGTTATCTTAGACATTTCCAAGGGACATGGATGACATTTCTGAATTCTTTGCATAGTAAAACTACAAAAATAGCCATCGAAAATGACAAAAAAATAACGCTTGGAATCGGGGGTATTGCAGTACTTTCACCCATGGTTTTTTTGTAGATATAGTTGGGTCTAAGGGTGTATACGTAATTGACCAATTTTTTATTATTTCTTTTCTTGGGACACCGTGGGGGCATAGTACGGACGCGTCAACAGTGTTTCACTCGCACGCATCTTTCAGGCGGTAGAAACTAGCCTTCCGCCGTGTTACTTGGTGCGTCGTCATTCCTCTACCTCCCGGAGCTGCGAGTGACATTTGAATGTGGTTGTGGAAACGCCGATGGAGGGTTTTATTACCCCTTTACTCTCTCCTATAGTCGGAAAGTACAGTGTGGTCCTTCATATTTGCGGGTGTTTTATTTCAGTCTCTAGTCTTTTGATTTTGTTTTTCTTATTGATTTCTTCAATGGAAATTTCAATTAGTTTTAACTATGTCCTTCAATTGAAGTTGATTATATATGGCATGTTTCATTTCATTCCGTACTCTTTTGATTTTTAGTTTGTTTTTGGTTCCTTTAATAATTTTTGATGCAAACCTCGTGATAACATGGTCACGCAACCCACAACCAAATGAGATCTGATCCTGGAAAGCCGAAATAGGTCTAATAGAAGTGTGACACAATGGAAACCTGCCCCAAGGCACCAGAACTATTGGAATGAGTAGAATGACGCCACGAAGCCAGCTAATCTTCGATAAGTCGGATTCAGTTCGTCAAGAACTAAAGAATGCGAGAATCACTCTCACACATAAACTGAAAAATTCAGAATTAAAATTAATCAATGGCTGGCGAAATTTTTTGGCTAACATGAGTTTAAATAGTCTTTTAAAAACCTAACCCTAATGGACCCCTTATGTGGACTTAAATGAGGTCCACTCAAAACTGACCCAAAATCCTAAATTGAAAAGCCCATGACTAAATCCAAGCAAGCCTTGGATCCTAGCTGAAAACAAAGTCTTAATTAAACCCAAACAAGCCTTGAGCTGTAGCTAACTAACTTAAATGAAGCCCATAAGGTTTATTTATTCTCTTCCATCCAGCCCATCAATCCCATGTTTCCAAGTTGTAGTAGGATTCTTTTGGCTCCTTTGTTGTCCTCACTTTATGGCTCAAATAAAGCCGGGCTGGACCCCTCCTACACATAGATACTTCAATGGTCCTTGCAATTATGACTTGGGTGAAACCTTCAAAACCACGAATCAAGCCCCTAAACATGTAACGGGTCTTTGCTGGTGTTTCTGGGCCGGTTCGCATCAATTTTTGTATGCAAGTTTTAATTTGTTTTAGTTTTGTCCTCCAATTGAAATTATTCATATATGCTACTTTTCATTTCAGTTCTTATTCTTTTATTTTTTTCAATAATTACACTGTATTGTTTTTTAAAAATCCCTTTATTGTTTTCCAGTCTAAAAGTTTTGATTTGTTTCATTTTTTTATCTTTCAATTGGAATTAATTATATATTTTGTTTTTTGGTCCTTTTTGAACAATGTTTATTTTTTATCCATATTTATATATTTATGTTTTTAGTTTTATTTTTTAATTTATGTTGGTTACACTGCATTTTGTTTTTAAAAATCTCTTTATTATTTTACGGTCTCAAGGTTTTGATTTCTTGTAGTTTTGTCCTTCAATTGGAATTAATTATATATTTTGTTTTTCATTTGACACTTATTCTTTTCAATTTTTATTTTGTATTCATTCTTTTCTTTTTTCGGTCCTTATTGGACAATGTTTGTTTTTTGTCTGTATTTATTCATTTATGCTTTTAGATTTTGTTTTGATTTTTTGTCATTTCATATTTTGTCGGGCTTTTATTTTTATTAGGTTCCGTTCTGAAATTTCAATTTATGTTGGTTATACTACATTTTATTTTTAAAAATCCATTTATTAATCTCGGTCCCAAGGTTTTGATTTGTTGGAGTTTTGTCATTCAATTAGAATTAATTATATATATTGTTTTTCATTTTGGAACTTATTATTTTAATTTTTTATTTAGTATTGATTCCTTTGGTTATTCTGGCCCTTCTGGACAATATTTATTTTTTGTTCGTATTTATTCATTTATACTTTTAGTTTTTAATTTTTATCATTTATTTTTGGTTGAGGTTTTATTTTTATTCAGTTTAGTTCTAAAATTTTAATTTATGCCGGTGATGATTTTAAAATTAATATTGCTCCCCTTTTCCCTTTGTTCTATTTTTTGTTATTTTTAATTGTTTTTTGGATGAGATGATTTTATGATTTTATTGTTTGCGCAATAATAATGATAATTTTAATGATTTTTTTATTGTTTTTTGTAAAAATGTTTTACTTTTTTTTAATTCTTCGAGTTAATTTAATGATTTTAACTGTTCGGCAGTAATATTGATAATAATTTTAACTGTTATAGTAATGGTAATGATGGTAATGTAGGGATGAATTGTCAATTTATGTTTCTTCTTTTTGAAGATAGAAAATTAACTATTTATTTTTGTTATTTGATTATTGTAGGTGTTTTCACAATTTATATTATCTTTGTTGTGTTTAATTTAAATTAAATTAGAAAATAAACTACTCTTAATATAGTGAATTCAATAATCTATATATTTGAATCTTCTTGCTTTTTTAGTGATAATAATAATTTTATACTGATTATTTCATTAAAACCTACTAAACAGATAAATTTATATCAATTTAAAATTTATATATTTTATAAAAAACTTACAATTCACAGGATTTCTGCACACATTTATTATTTTATTCAAATTTATATTATAATAAAAAATCTCATTCAACTAATATTTTTTATATTAAAAGAAATATGGCTCCGCCTCGACTAGCTGTTGGAAACATAGCATGCAGCCCTAAAAGGTTCCCATTTCCCATTTCCCATTTCCTCATTTTAAATTTAAAAGAAAAACAGGGGTCGTGTATGGGAGAAATTAATGACAAGAAGCAATCTCATACTCTCCGCCCTCCGGCGTTCTCGTCCTTTCTCTACTCTATCTCGTCTCCTCGCAAACCCTAACCCTCTCACTTTACAACCAGCAATACCTTCTCGTAACTCACTCGCCTCTTTTCATTTCCCCTCGTGTCAATTCTTCTCGACTCGTACAGATGACGACTCCGATTTTTTGGCTTTACCTACCGCGTCAGAACCTATCAATTTCGATCTCGATACTGTAATGGAGGGAGTAGTCAATGGTAGTAATGTTTTTGAAGAGTCGGTTCTTCCGGTTGGTGCAGTCATTTCGTTGCTTGAGTCGTGTCATGATATCACTGGCCTCCCTTGGTAACTCGGTTTATTTAACTCAGCTGAATTTTGGTTTCATATGATCTTTTAAAAAGGAAGAATCCGTGATTATTTTGCAGGTGGATAATCGTTGCTTCATCAACTTTGGCAATGAGAATGACGCTGTTTCCTTTACTCGTTTTGCAAATGCACAAGATAAAGCAAATCTCTGTGTGTTTTCCTAAATGTATGGGTTCTTGTTTTCTCTTTATATACGCCTAAGTAGTATTGTAGTATTAATTTTAGTATCAGAGGCTTGACCTGCAATATTCATTTCTCATAGTGCCTCCTCTATTGCCACCACCTCTATCAGGAAGGAGCTATATGGAACAAATCATATTTTTTAGAAGGGAAAGACGAGCGATTTGCTGCCCCTCGTTTTCATGGTCTCTTGCGTACCTTTCTGTACAGGTGAAACAACTTTATCTTTATGGGCTCAATACTGAGTGTGTGTAAGGAGAAAGGTGTACGAGTAATGTGCCGCTTTTGGATTTCTCAAGGATCAGTATATAGTCAATCTTAGGAAATGAGAATATTGATGAAATGCTTGAATAAATTGTCACGTGTTTTCTTTTGTTCATACTCCCCCCCCCCCCCCCCCCCCCCCCCCCCCTTTTTTCCTCTTAACTTTAAATTATGAAAGAGTTAATAATGTATAGTTAGGCGAATTGTTTTCTAGTTATTAATTTTTTGCCTTTTTGTCTCAATTTATCTGCAGTTCCCTTGCTTTCTCTTGTGGATGACCAGTATTCGAAGAATGTCTTTGAATAATCATCCTGGGTTTAATTGTGTAAGGGAATGATGTTCTTAGATAACTTATTATTTTACATGGATGTTGGTGAGCATTATTATTTATAGTAAGGTTATCAGATATTTGCTGGATTGTGGGTTGTTAATTCAATTTTGAAGTCAATGTTGGACTATTGGTTTTATATACTATAAATTCACTATCTTGTTTTGGTGTAATGTTACTTCAGAGAAAAAAAATGCATTTGGTGAAATCTCAAGGAACTCTTAACCTCAAAAAAAAGAGGATGAATTTTATGGTGCAATATCCATAGTTTGTCTAATAAGTTAGCCATAATGACAATATCAAAGTGGATTTATAATAGTTTGTTAGCAAAAGTTCATTGTTTAGTGAAATTGTTAAAAAAAAGTATGAGATATTCTGGTGGTGTATTACAAGTTACTTCATGCAAAGTGCTTCAGGAAGAGTTGTTTATGATTTCTCCTTCGAAGATCTTTCTCCTTATGATGTAAGCACATCATTCTGGCAATACTGAAATTAAAACTAAAAATGGAAAACTAAGCTTGAATTTTTATGATTTCTCCTTAAGTGAAAGTTTTTGCTCATTTCTTTATTTATGTTAGCTTTTTTTTTTCCCACATGGTTATAACATTAGCTGTCTCCTTTTGTTGTGGTGGGAGTGTGGGGCATATATTTATTTCTATACTTTCCCACATTTAAAATGTTCATTCCCTTTTTTTTCTTTTTTAACACTTGGTCGTTTCCTCATAGTGGTGAAGTAGCAATACATTTTTCAAATGGTCAATTTCCTACCAATTAATTATTGTTGGACTTTGTCCTGTTTTTTCCCCTGCACACGGAGTAAATTCATCTCTCATGGGCTCTCAAGATATTTTTCATCAAATTAAAGTTAGGATTTTCAATTAGTGGAGAAAGCTTGCTCTAAATTAGGTTTGAATTGTTTTCATACTTTAATTTGTTTTCATTTGATGTTTATTTGTTGTTTCTTGTTTTCTAGTATTAGTGTGATTTTATCTTATATTTGTGGTGCTTTAACGATCTATAATAATGGAATGTGCATCAAAGCTGGAACTGCATTGTAATTACTTTGTCCATTCACTAAATTTGTTGTGAAATTCTTTTGTTGTTATTTATAGGGTGGCACTCTATGGTTTCAGAATTTGACTGAATTTCCTCATGGTGGTTTAGCCTTCATCTTTCCACTCCTTATTGCCGGCTTGCATTATGTTAATGTTCAGGTATCTGCCATACAATTGCATATATGATTTGAACTTTTTGCTTATTATCAAAATTATGATTGAACTTCAAATAAGTGTATGATAAAATGCTAGTCGCCAGCTGTATAACATTCCAATAACTTGGGAATATAATTGGATGAACTATATATGATACCATTGTTGCTCTAATACTAGTTTTCTACATGGTGTAATAATGTAGAAACTATGATAAGCACTTTACTTAGCTACATGACTTAGTATTATGACCATTCTTTGAAGTCATTAATACTTTAAATATTGCTTTGGTCATATTGTTACCCAGTTTCGAACCTCACTAGATGCTATATCGAGATCAAAATATGTCTATTAAGTTAATACGGCATTAATGTGGGGCAACTCTTCTAAAACTTGCCAAAGATACACCACAAAATGCATCTCTTTTGTGACTTCCAAATAACAACCTTTTGTGTTGTATTGAGATGAATTAGTGCTAGCTAGAAATGGTTTAACGAGGCAAATGAAGTTACATTCCTTGTCGACATGGTTAAGAGGGAACAATAACTATAGTTCAGAAAACATTAGGCTTGAAGCAAGTGGAAAGGAGATGGAACTGGTATTGAAGCTTAAGGTTTACAATAAACATTTAGCTTCTGAATTTTAATTGTTGACTAAAATAAAACATAAAACATATATAACATAAATAATTAATTAACTCTTGCATGATTCTCATGGACTTGAAAAAAAACTCTGTTAATCCCCTCAGGTTATAAAAAACCTCTTCTTGCCTTGATCTCGTGGATGTCCAATCAAAACTTACCATCGCAATTATATGACAATATTATATTAGACTTAGTTCACCCATGATAATGAACTTTTCCTCATGATTTGTTCTTCTCTTGATATGTTGAATAGTAGATTGTATGATATAAAGTTGCCTCCTTTGGTTGTTCCCGCCGTATAATTTATGCTCAACTTTATCTTCAAGAAACTTCGTCATAGTCTAATCCCATTAATATTTGTTGCCAAGTTGCTTCATGTTCACCTTGCTTTAAACTTCTGAACTTATAGTGGCATGCTTATAGTTGTATTTATTTTGTCATCATCATGAATGCTATCAGCATGAACATCATAGAGTGATTTTAAAATGCTATGCCTTCTCAAGCCTTCACTTCTTCTTGGGTTGTGGCTGTCATAACTCAAATTAGCAAAGATTCCCTCATTGGATGCATATCTATTTCTTCCTTTTCTTCAAGAACATATCATAATCCGGTACTACACATCAAACCCTCATCCCTTTAACTTAGCCTAAGTTTGCCCTTTGCTTGAACATTAATTAGAACCATGGCTTCTTTCTCCACAAGTAAAATAACGAATATAAGCTATTGCCAATTTTAGAAACATTAGGAACAAAATGTTTGCTTCCCCAAATCTTACTAAAGCTCTTCCTTTTTGCTCCTCTCAATAGTGCTCTGTTTCCTCCACTAGTCTTGTTGAGTACAAAGGTCTCATGACTGTTCAGTGTCAATTTCATTTTGTTCAATATTCCGAGTAGCTTTAGTCCCCCTTTGTGCAACATTGATTCTTCCAGACAGAGGCCTCATACCATATATCACCACAATTGTCAGCCATTAAAATATGTCGGTGAGCATTTTCAAGATTAAATAATCAACCCCTAGAAACTTATTTTAAAAATATTGATTCAATCGTGCAAGATATGGAGATGTCATCTGATCATTAGTTTCATTCAACCCAACACGAATTTAAAGGTGGTTAATTCAACTCACCAATATATACTTTTTTTGACATACCTTTTTATATTAATGAAAAGGAACTTCACATACATCTCCATTACCAATCAGCTGGCAAAAATTGCTTCTGCATATTTTCTTTCATTTGTTCCCAAGCACCAATTTTCAGTTTTTCTTGTCATACATTTGCTCTTCAACTCTCTAACTTAAGGTTAACTGACAACTCTTTTGTGTTTTCCATCATGGGCTACTACTCAAAATAATTTTGCTCACCAACTTCCCAATCAAGGTTATGCACTTACCACTTTTCTGATCCACCTCGTATAGCACTAATCATGTGTACAACATCATAAAAGGGGTTTCCAACTTCTCCATGGTCAATTTCATTTATAGAACACCGCCCTGTAGGCAAGTTTAATGGCTTGTGGTCACCTTTTGGAATCTTTATTCGGCCTCTGTGGTGCAAAGTAAATGGTCCATGACAAAAATTCAAGCATAAGCTGCATCGTAGTCAAATCTTTTTGTTGACCTTGATTTGTAGATATAAGGCTGAAAACATGTAGAAAGAAGTTGTAATTGATATTGTAACTTTAAGAGTTTAGTTTTTCATTTTTTGTGTAAAATTTTTCTCAGGTAAAAGTTTTATAGACAACCACCTGCACCATTTTACCACCAACACCACCACCACCACCACCACCTTTGCAATGATCACCACCACCACCTTTGCAATGATCACCACCACCTTATAGCCCATCATCACTCCACCTCCACCAATGATCCAGCTACCACATTTTTAATGTCATTACTTGCCAAATATTGGAAATAAGTTCCATGCAAACCATTTTACTAGTAAAGGTGGAAATAAGTTCCATGTAAATCATCTTACTATAAAGGTTTTACATGTAAAATATTTTCATGTGAAACAAACACCCCCGCCTCTAATATTTGAAGTTTAATTGATGAAAAAATAAGACAGTAAATCTTATTTATAGCTTATTAAAACAATGGAAACTTTAATTTAGCCCTGAATTTAACTCATTGATATTCTAATCTAGCTTTTCAAATATTTAAGAAGTCACATGCTAGCTTGTCCTAGCTAAATTAAAACATAAGTAGAAGTAAAATAAATAATTAAAAGCTCTTGCTTCACTATCCCATTTGGCATTTGGTTAGCCTAAGTATAAGTGTGCTAAAGGTTGAACTTCCTTGTGTATGCATCCAAAAATAATTTGAAAGAGCAAGTGGTCTTTATGGCATAACCATGTACCAAACTGATGTGTTTTTGTTATTCTTCTTACACCTGTATAATCATTATGACTATTGATATTGAGGGCTATCATGTGTGAAGAATGTCAAGCCAATTTTTCTTCGATAAAACACAAGATGACCATATTATTGAAGGAATGAAAAAGAATGCTTAAATGAAGCTGCAAGAGTTAGTTTGCAATAGATTCACACACCATAGCTAGAACCATATGAATCAAAGAAAGTCCACTGAACATTAGTAATTGTTTGTTTGCTCCGTGGCTGTAAACAACAATAACATGATAAGGCTGAGGTATGCTTAGTAATAGGATAAGAGTGTTTAATTTTGGGCATATAAAACATTTATCATATATATATATGCCAACTTGTATACCTGGTGCCCTTGTTCATCTTTAATGAAGAACATCTGCTTCTCTAACATCGGATTTATATGGAGATTTTCTTTTCTTTGTTGCTTTGTCAATATGATGCTTTAGCAGTTTGATGATCACATAGTAGTGCGTAACATATTTTTGCCCATGGAAAATATTTTTATGCTTTTAATGGGAATGGTTTCAGTTTCTAAAAAAACTATGCTTTCTTTTGACATGATTTTTGTAGTAGAAAAGTTTTGATAAGTAATCCATGAAGAAAGTTTTGATCATTCATTGACTCGTTTGATATTGATTTTATTTTTTTCAGCTCTCGTTTGATAGATCCTCTATTGGAAACACGAGTGGCCAGTTGGGCTTATTATCAAAAGTGAGCGAGACAAGTTTATTGATTACTCGAGTCTTGTGTAATAATTAAATTTCTTCTCTTGATATGTGTGGTACTTTTTTGGTTTTTGCCAGTGATGGAAATGTCTTTGTTACTGCAGTGCTACAAATATTACTTGATATTTTTGACGTTGCCTATGTTTTTCATTGGTTACTGCATTCCACAGGTAACTTAATATTTGACTTCATGTTTCATGGAATTTTAAATTGTCATATTTGGTTAGATTGGTTTTATCTTAGCTTACCACCTTGAAAATGATATAGTTAGTTAAGATTTTCTGTGAAATTTACTTTGCTTTATTGTGCTATTAAAAGTGTTGTGATATTTTCCTTGTACTCATCGAGTTAAAATTTATTGTTTCTATGCTAAAGCATTGTTTCATAATAGCAACTCCTGACCACTTCATACATTTCTAGTCAAAGATCATATATAGATCAATTAACCTTCAATGTATAGAGAATATTTTAAATATAAAATTGGTCCATTATACTTGACCAAATTGGCGAGTCTATTTTTATATAAAGATAGTTAGTGTGTGTGTGTGTGTGTGTGGGTGTGTATGAACTCATAAAACATTTGATTTACTACTATATCCATGATATCCTCTCTGATAATTATAACTTATTTATAACTTTCTGTCAAAAATTTAGAAAAAAATGCATTTACTTTTGATTCTCTGATTCTCATACCTAAAAAACAAGATTATACTTATTGACTTATTCAATTCCACATTAACACTCCAACACCACCAGTAGCCTTATCATTTAGGTCAAGAAGAAAATAAAGATAATTGATGTTCTATTGAGAGTTTCAAATCTATAACATCTACTGAATGAAGGATTTAATTAGTTTTTATTTATACACCCTTATTTTGTTTCCTTGGATATATAGCATATTTGTAATCTTTTGGAAATCTAATAACATCAATGATAATTGTTATAAGACAAAGTAACCACATCAAGAATAATGTAACAAAAAGTATTTTATTTTCAAGATTATATGCCTCTTTAGTAAACCTTAAAATACGTGGTTGATGGAGTAGTTAAGTTTTACCTAAGAGGAAAATCTCCTTTTTCAAAGTTACAAAGCATGTGATATGTAGAATTTCTTATAGCATTTTTTTTCTCATGTTAGTTAGAAAATCTTGGCATCATTTCCATGATGAAAAAAAATTGTTTTTTGAGTGCTTCTCCGTTATTCATTTGTTTTTTTTAAGGAAAAGTTCAATGAAACTTTGACAACAAAAGCACATATAGCATTGTTAGAATATTAGCTCAAGATATTTTTTTTGATAAAAATACTATATGAACTTTGCTTCTTTTGTTGTCAGGACTTCAATTTTATTAAACTCAATCAATCACTTTGAGAATTTCTGAATAGAGTAAATCTTTTGACATGATGAGTTAAACTTTGTTCATTGCCCAGTTTTCTATGCCACATAAGTAATTCTACATGACATTTATAACATGTCATGAATAAAATTTGTGGGAAAGTTTATTAGGTTACTTCCCTTCTAATCACCAAACTTTGTCATGCTGTTTTTGAGTCTTGTAACCTACAATAACTTCCTTTCTGCCTTATTTCATGTTCAAATTCTTGTATTTCCATATGCATTCTTCTTTTTCATACTAGTAACTCCCTCGTGTAGAACCAAGTGAATAGTTAACTAAATACAATGAACTTATGAATAATTAACTAAATACAATGAACTTACAAAAGGCTCAATTTATTTTAATCAATCAATACTATTATTAACCTCCTTTTGAATGTAAATAACCAAGGTGCCTTCTTTCTATAGGCTACAAAGCCAACAAAATAGGAAAACCCAAACCTAACAAGAATGGACCTAAACCATAGGGAAATAGGCATGATAAAATTCACTTGATAATCTATTATAGAACTTGCATAATAATATGAAAATAACAATGATATCAATAGTAGAAGTCTTTTATTCTCATTTATTATCTCTCCCTTGCCCGCATATTCAACACCACCAAACTCCCTCATCCTTATTTTTATGTCAAAGAACCACTTAACCAAAATACTAAAGTTAGGGGAAGCCTTAAAATGGTTTGCTATGTTCTTTTTCACAATACATCACTTGCCTTTAGGCCTTTGCACATTCAGTGATTACCTTACACCCTTCAATCCATTCCTCGTGTCGCTGCATTAATGATATTACATGATATTAAAATTACTCATCCTCATGCAACATGGGTAGGACACTAAGGTAAGGTCGACCACCATGCACTTATAAAGTTGTTTCATCTGATTTTTGTAGCTAGTGTAGAAGGGGTTTATAAAGATATGGCAAAGTACTATTTACAATCCATTTCATTGGGAAAGTTAACTTCTTTATTTTGATGTTGAGCTTCTCCTTACACCTTACCAAGTGCAAAGTCACATCACTTTTTTTTTTCTTTTTTTACAGGGAAGTCTGGTCTATTGGGTTACCAATAGTTCATTTACAATAATCCAGGTTCGTTGTCACACTTTATGATTTCAAAATAAATTTTTTATTTTGCTCATATCTTGCTATTTTTTCTTGGTCAATCTTGTGATATTATCTTAGGGAAACCCCCCCCCTAATCTTTTATTCCACTATCAATGAACAATTTTATCAATTTTGCTCCAAATGAAATAATCATTGGACAATGTTACCCTTCTATCCATTAGCTGTTAGTGGTAATGAAGAGATATTTTAAGTAGCACGTGGTCTGCTCGTGCCTATTAAGTGTTTCAATCCAAGTTGCCAAAATAAGTCCTAATATTGTTTCAAATGACAATTTTAGCATGAAATCATAACAATTTCCAATCAAATTAGTTGAATGCCTCTTATTGATCTTTTCTCTTTAAATATTCTTGTATTAACATCATTACAACCTACTCCTAATCCATAATTACATTATCTTAAAGGCTAATGTACAACTAGTTGCTTATCAATCAATCTTGATCAAGCTTCCGAAATCACATAATTGTATATCAATCAATCTCCCTTAATCAAGATATTATTGTTTATACCCCCCTCAATTGATGTTGGTGGGTCACAAATCATCACTTTGTCGACCAAGATTTAATGTTGATGATGATATAGAGCCTTGGTAAACCCACAAGGTCTCTGGATCTTGGTGGGAATGTAAGGGTGAGTAATTGGTCAAGTGCTTCACTAATTGTCCTAGATTGTCGGTGGAATACCTTTGACGATTCTTGTAAGAGTAAAACCATCTTTGGCAAATAAAGTTCTGCATTCATGATGATCAAATTGATATTAATTTGAATAGCACTAATGTTATTAGCATTGATAGTAATAATAGGCTAAGGAATACCAAGTTCACCCAACAAACCTCGAAGCCAAACAATCTCGTGGATGACATTGTGCAGTTGAGGATTAAGAAACTTGATCCTACTTATTCTTCCAATAAATAAGAGTATCACTAAGAAACATGTTCCAATTAGTAATTGAACGATGAATATTAATATAATCAGCCCAATTCACATCACTAGAACCTATCAATGATATAGAAGTCCTAGTAGGAAAGAATAATTTGTGTCTCAAAGTACCCTTAAGATAACAAAGAATATGTCCTATAGTAGCTAAGTGAGAATGGTGAGGAGCTAGCATAAACTAACTGATTAGTACAAAAAAATTAAAATTAGGTTGAGTAATTGTCAAGTAATTCTAACTTTACCAATTACTTAGATGACGAGGGATCAAATGATAGGTTGTCATCATCTTGTTGGAGCTTCAAGCTGGCCTCTATTGGTGCAAGGGCCAAGTTACTACCAAGGTGAGAAGCTCTTGAGTATACTTGTGCTCATGCAAAAGTGTGTGAATTGAACAATGATGACCTTAAGACCAAGAAAATACTAAGGGTATTAAGATCTTTCATATGAAATGAAGTGTTAAGATGCGTATGTGTTTGTTCATTTAACTCAAAGTCAAATTATATAATAACAATATCATCCACATATACAAGTATAAAAAGCCCAGTAGTAGTTGTTTAGAGAAAGAGAGGAGTCAAACGAACTCTGAGCAAAATTGAAATCAAGAAGAATAGAACAAAACTTCTCAAACCAGGCACCTCGTGCTTGGTTCTATTCATACATGAGTGGAGGTAGTGAACATGCTAGGTGGAGTCATGTATTTCCTTTTTAGGTTTCAATGCAAATATGCATTCTTTATATCCATATATTAAAGTGACCACCCTTTCAAGATAGCAATAGCCATAACAAGGCAAACAATAGTCATATTGATCACAAGTAAACGTCTCATAATCTTGTTCATTTTCAAGAGCCATCAAATAATATGTATACCTTGCAATAGATTCATCAAGCTATGACTTAATTGTACAAACCATTTGCAGCTAAGAAGTTTGATGCCCTTAGGATAAGGAACAATATCCCAGGTATGATTATTCTAAAAAGCTTGAAGCTCATGCATTGATTGCTTCTTACATGCTTAAGTAGAAGATTGAGAGTAAGACTTAGATACATTAGTAGTATTAAGAGTGATATGAGATAATCCATACCTATTTGGAAGATGTGAAATATGACTGATTAGGTCCAACTAGGACATAATTGTACAAACCATGTGCATGACTATTATTAACAAAATTTGGATGTCCCAATTTCTTTTTCCATACATGAAAGAAACTAACCTAGGAATGAAAATCTGAGAGAAAAGAGATGTCTCGTTTTAGACCCTTTTGCTCTATCCCAATCATCATGGTCAAAATAGATTTTATAATTGCTATTTTCAATTGGCCAACATAAATTAATTGGCAGATAAATCTAGAGATAAAAAAACACATAACATATAAATTTGGGGAGAACCATTATTAAAGAAAGACCCAAAGCTCTAATCGCAATGATAGGTAGAGCACACTGTCATTTGCTATTTGAATATGTTGCTCACCCTCGTTCTTACAAACATCTTGTAAAGCATCCATGATGTCAATCATATGATTTGAAGTTGCAGAGTCAAACCAACCAAGAAGAAGTAGATTCCAATTACCTTGTATGTTGATGACAAAAAAGAACGAAATAATTTAGACCATCTCGGGTCAATATTAGAGGATGAACTAACAAAGTGATCCAAAGAAGTAACCAAAGAGAGTTGTGAAATTGGATAGCATTATGAAGGGCTAGAGCATGTCTATTTGAGGTCATAGTTGACAATTATTATTGATGCGCCTCTTTATTTGTGATAATTGCAAAATTTCTAGTTCTTGTGCTTTGTAATATGTCCAAACTCGCAATTGTATCCCTATGTTTATGACCTAGATCTTCCTTTGCTCGAAGCAGAATATGCCTTATCAACCATCTCAGGTGTCATGGTTTCTAAATTGAAGTCAAGCCGAGTGACCAGACATTGTACTTTACGTAATAATTCTCTTAAATAAACCTCAAAAGATAGAACACAATTTGGTTGATTAAAGTGGCCCATGCAGTCTTAAATTTTGGTCTTAGTTTCATCAAAAAATGATCTCTTTGGTTCTCGTAGTGCTTTAAGTCCTCCTTGGAAATGCTAGAAAGAAGCATCCTAAAATATTAATTCCATAATTTAAGAAATTCATAAAATAATTATTCAATAAATAGATTACCTTGCCTATCAATCAATCTGTCTTCCTAGATCAAGCTCCCAAAATCAAGTAATTACAACTAACAATTCCTTCTACCTCACTAGTTTATATAAAAGGGAATTGGTGGAAATTTACTAAGAGTTAATTCGTAAATCCTTTCATGGCATGTTAGGCTCACATTCAATGGAACAATTGAAGGCCATGTGCAAATTGGTTAATAATAGTCATATTATGAAATTTACTAAGAGTAATCTTTTTACTCTCTCTAGCATCAGAGGGATGGAGGGGTGAATTGTTTGATGCCTATTACTTTAAAGGAAAACTTGAGAAATCAAGAAGTTTGGGACTTGGTTGATGATAGGGTAATATGTTAGGGGCTAATTTGAGGTTTGCCATATTGTTTTCTAGCTTGTGTTTATTTGTCCAAGAAAATAGACTCAATTGTTGCTTCATTTCAAAAGGTAATGATGCGAACCCCAGCAGAATTTAATGGAATTCGCGACCCCAAGATCAATCTAACCCAAGTTTGTTGAGATTTGAATGAGCTTATCACAATGAAAGACTTGCTCTAAGGAAACATGATTATAAAACAACTTGATCACAACACCTACACTTGGAGACGAGCAAAAGAAGTATAAATTCATAACAAAGAATGATCAATTCTTTGAAGAGTTGAAAAGATCAATCAAGAACCAAGATTGAGCAACCAAAAGTCGGCTACAATACTGAAAAACATCAAAAAGTGTACTGAAATTAATTTCCTAAAGAGTATTCAAACCCCAAGCCAAATCCCTAGTTTTTCTAATGGATCCCACAAAACTCAATTTAAATAATAATTAACCCAAGCTAAAACGAACCCAAACTAATTAAAATAAACAAAATAAGCAAGGCTAAAACCTAAACAAAATGTTTCCTCTCAAATAAATAAAGTTTGATAACCCAATTAATTAAATAAGACAAGTTCGTTGTTTCTGTAGTCTGTCTGGCAGCAAAAAAGCCCAACTTAAAATGGATGGTTCTCTCTCGTCTTAATCAATTAGAAGGCGAGCCATATTCTGTTGGAAGGGTATGGAAGTTTAGTTTCCAACCCAACTATAATAACAACAAAATTTGATCTGTGGCTCCAGTTATAACAAAAAGAGTAACAAAAGGTCAAACTGTTCGAATCTGGTCTTCTTCTCCCAATTGTTTTTAATGGTCTTGGTTCCACCAACAAAGCCCCTCTTGAACATGAATCAAATTAATCATGTCTTGCTTTGTATTATTGTAAATCCTCTTAAAGTCTACCTTAGCTCATGTATCTTAAAGAAGTCCATTGAAAGCTTCTTTGAACTTCATAAACCTGAGCCTAGTAACTGGATCAACCGGAACCTCCAATGGATCCTTTGATGGTTGGATTGCATTAGGTGAGCTTTCTTAGGGAAACATCCCTGAACAACTAGAATGCACCTGGTATTTGTTTAGGGAAAGTGTCTCAATTGTTTGCTTTGTTTCAAAAGCTAGACTTCCTTGGGGAGTTTATTCTTGAACAACCAGAGTACAGTTGGTGACTGGTTCTTCTATGGAAACTTAACAAATGGTAGGAAAATACAAAATGCTTTAATTGTCGTCTCAAATATGGAAAAAGGAGTCATTATTAAATGTAATGCAGAATCATCTAATTGTGGTTGTCTACTTTCTCACCACTTAACTCTAATCCCATTGAGGAGCTAAATGAAGTGGAAGACAAAAGAAGTGACCTCCGAGGGCATGTCACGAGTCCTTTGACATGGTTTATTAGTATTCTAGTGTGATATCAATTATCTCTTCTGGCTGCACAAGATGTTAGAGGAAAGCATTGGCTTTCTGAGCGTCATATCTGACACAATGAACATCATTTGTTAATCACTCTTGTCCAAAGTACTCAACAATGATGCCTGGTATAAATACTTGGATTCATTATTTCTTGCAAACCTTTGTGGGTTCTGAGAAATGAGGAGAAAAGTCTGGTTACTGCATGCTCTAATTGTATAGAGATAGCTCAGTGGGAGTGTTCCCTCATGTTGTCATTTCCATTGTGTTAACCTGTGAATTGTCCCATCCATTGTACAAGGGGTGGTACCATCTTTTGACACCTTGATTTATACATTTTTTTCATTGTAGATAAAAATAATCCCAGCCTTTTTGCGTGTTTGCTTCATGATTGTTTAATTTCCCTTTTGGTTTCTTAGGATCTTCTTTATAATTCTATATTTTGTTCAGAATTTCTTTTTTTTGAAAATTTAAGTTGGTTTTAGCTCCGAAAAGGCTTTATAGGCCAAAGTTTTTCGGTCTCATGAGATACAATATATATTTTGCAGCAAGTGTCTCTCAAACATCCTGTTGTGGGTGCTAAATTAGGGTTACTCGACAAAGATTCTCCAAAAGCCCCTGTAATGTCTGAAGAAACGGTTACACCAGAATCAGTGTCTTTTGATTCACCAACTAAGTGGTGCAAGGTTTCGCCTGAAAATTTATCACCTGATGAACTAATAGTAGTGAGTGGTGATGAATTAGTGAATAAATTATTTGTATTTAGGAGATATTTTCTCTCATTTTCCTATTGTCACTGTTGACAGCTGTCAGTTCAATTGTTATCCAGTGGGCAGAGAGACAGAGCTATTTCTATATTGCAGTAATTTGATGTTTCCCTATTCCTTTTCAGTTCAGATGACCAGCTTATTCCTTGGTCTTTTTATTTAATTTATAAACCTGAAGCCAGCTTATTCCTAGTTGCATTGCATTATTGTCTTTTGGTTATAGAATGGCACTTAAGAAGGACCCTAACCACACAAGGGCTTTAACTGTTATGGGGCATACCCTACTGCAAGAAGGGCTGCATGCAGAGGCTACTGACCATTTGGAGCGTGCCATTTCCAAGGTAATTTTACCTCACTCACATTCGTTTCTACCTTTATCTTGCACCAGAGCTTCTTGCAATTTGAATGATCTCTGTTTATCACAATTTTTAAGATGGTCACTGTTCTGTCCAGTCACTACCTGCTATAAAAACCTCTTGTTATAGGCTGCAATCTTCTGGATGCATTTGCAGCTCATTACATTCTTTGGTTTGTGAACAGAAGCATCACCATTTGCAATCTTTTATAGTATTGTATAATGTCTGACACTAATTTTATCTTCTTTTGGACATTCCTTCAGCTCTTTCTTGCTGACCATGCTACAGCTGAAGATGCCAATCATCTAATCCTAATGTTGCAATGGGCAGGTGTGGCTTGTATAAGTCAGGTGAGAACCATTAATGCTTTGTGATTGTTCTTAAGTAAATTGCAGACGTAAACATCATGAATTTTGTTGAAAAGGGATGCTGGCACCATTCACTTTTCTTGTGTTTCTGGATGGATCTGTCTTCCTCCTTATCTGTCCTCTGTAATTCTACCCTTCTCATTCATCACACTCTGTAGTGATCAGTCTTAGATTTATTTTAAATTCTCTTGTAATATCCACCCTTGTCCCACGTACATGTGATAGAGGGAGCTGTATACTGGACATAGAGACCAGTAAGTAATTCCATGAATTTGAGTTCATTTGGCAGGCTAAAAATCTTGATGGTGAAGCTGTATCCCAAAAAATATGATGTTGCCTCACTTTGTTTTCATCTCTCTCACTCACTCTCCTTTTCTTTTTCGCACGAAGGGAAATAAGGCAGAAGGAATTGTGCACCTAGAAGGGGTGGCTAGTCTAGAAGAACCAGAAGACCCTAAAAGCAAAGCCCACTACTATGATGGTTTATTATTGCTTGCAAGGTATGAATTTGAGCTCTTTATAAAAAAGACAAGTAGGACATTCAGTTAGTGGCTGCGGTTGTACAAGTAGCAATTGGTTCCCTTTTAAAAGTTAAAGAAAAATAATTCCTGGTGTCTCTTTTATTGACCATTAAGCTCATTTTTTTTAACTCTTTCTGTAAAATCTCTTTTACACTTGCTGAAATACCTTCTTAAACATGAAATCATCAATTTACCCCTAAAGAACTCTGCTCCTTTTTTCTCTTCCTTTCTTTTCTTGGATGGCCTACATAATATGAACTCTTCATTACACCATGTTAATAATTTGGTAGTTGGTTTATAGGTGTTCTTGTCTATGTACTGACAAAATCTCTTGCCTATGTTTCATAATTGACAATGTTGTAAACTTCAACAAATAGATCATGGGGAATGCACACTCACTGGATTAATAAGGACACACCACAGAAATGTTACATGAAAACACGTTAAACCCTTTGTAGTTGAAAAGAAAAGAAGACAAAAAGAAACATCTGATCAAAGAACTTGACCCATCTTAAAAACTAACAAAAAGAATAGTTCTTGAACAACTGACTTCCATCTCCAACGAAAATCATTCTGTAGCGGTGATTTTGATTTTGATTTCTTTCATCAACTTTGTTCATGATTTTGACTTCCATTCTCTTGTTCCGATTCTTTCAAATTGTTTTCTTAACACTCTTTTGTTATTAGTCTCAAATTAGAATGTGGTATCAAAAGCAAATTGGTCGAGACTTGATAGCCAATGATTATTAGGAGTTCACTTAATTGAGGCAATGAATTTTCAATTTCTTGCGATCAGGTTTCCCTTCCCATAATCTCAAATGGACTACAGACTCCTACTCCCAATGGACAAAATTCACGTTCATCCAATCATCAACAACATACCTAATTCAGTCTTTTACTTGTGTATATTATCGACTAAATTCATGAAGAACACAGTTTATAGAAAATAACACTCTAAATAAGTATCAGTAAATTCCACCCAACAACCATGCCTTGTACTTGTATTCAAAGAATCTAACATAATTGCCCCAACAATGAATATAGCCTCTTCAAACCCCAATTGCACTAGTAATCTGGGGACAAATGTCTTCAATAAATACACAAATAAGAATAAGTTTTTTTTGCAGATTTGTTATTAAAAGATATTTTTCAAATTGAAGTAAATCTAGAAATTTTTTATTTACATTTTTGATGTGAATGTCAGTTTCAAATTTTAAATGTGAAATACTGAATAGCTGAGCAGCTGTGGTAGATGGGAGAGACTAAAGAAGATAATTTTCTTCACTTTTCTGTCTTTCAGATGGATAATAAATTTATTTTATTAACTGTTTACCAGTATCCTTTTCTTCAGAGACTAGCAGTGAGCAGCTGCCAATGCAACTATTACTAGCATTCCTCTTGATCATGCTGCATTGCTTTTCAATATTTACAAATCAATAGTCCAGTTCTTGCGCTAGAAAAAGAAATAATAAGGCAGTTAAGAGGTTGTGCAAACAATGCCTGCTGATGCTTTAGATAAACAGATGTAAATATGGGTACTGGTGTTTGTGAAATTCATATAACTAATTGTTAAGACCATTAAAAGAAGAATGAAATCTTTGTGTTTCTCTGCAGAGAAGATGATGTTTACAATTTCTTAAAGAAAATAAAACACTTACCATTCTTGGAGTATTGAAATGATGATTGTAATTGATTGGGTGGGTTGGCATGCTTATATTTAAGAGAGTTTTTTAAGAAATGTAACAGAGGCTGCACTGATTTTAGAGGGGGGGGGGGGGGGGGGGGGGGGGAGAAGAAAAAGATATCTGAAAGATGAACTTATTGGTGAACAAAAAATAATATGGGAACTTGTTGACCTTTTACTTATTAAAACTGAACTTGATGGTAAATTTCCAATGCCATTACCTCCCTCAGTTTATATTTCCAGTCTTAACTAGTATTTTGTTTGTCATATAAATATCGGGTTGGACATGATGTTTCAGTGCTCTAAGTAGGGAAGGTCGGAAAGCTGAGGCTGTCAAGTATCTGCGATTAGTTGTTGCTTATGATCCCTCCCGCAGGAACTTCTTGGAAGAGTGTGAAAACGACGAAGACAGTTTTGTTGGCGATCTTGTTAGCAGCAGGAGAAGAGATTACTGACCTAATGAAATTATACATGAGGTATGTTGTGAAATATTGTTACAGTAAAGCTCTACTCTCTTTTTTTTTGGGTTCGGAAGTGTTGATTTTTTCTTGTTTAGCTATCCTTCGCAAGGCAGGTCAGTATTGAGCTCCAGAGGTGGCAAAATGTCTTCCGGCTCTAAAGAACATAAAAAGTACTTTCTATAAAGACTACTGAGCTAAAGTGGTACATCGCTATTATTCCTCATATATATATAAATATATTGATGTATACTTTATAAAATAAGAGTATATTATCACATAATATATAATAATGTTAGGGCAAAGCATGTATTGTTAAAAATATTCTAATTTATGAAGTATTGTTTTTATATACAATATGTTATTTTATATGATAATCATACATATTAAATTATTAAAATAGATAACATAAAACAAAATCATCTTCAATGTAAGTTGAACATAGAAAAAATATTTTTCAACTAGCTTTTAAGTTATCGTTGAGGAATTGAATGTAGAACTTGGAATGAACACTTATTACAAGGGAGCTAATGTTGGTGTTGTTTAGGAAAAAGGGTAGCGGTAGGCGCTAATAGTACTGCAATCTAGTAACAAGTGATAGGTTTATTCGGCAGCTTGTTTTGATTGAAGGGCCAGCAAAAACACGTATACTATCTACTTAACAGTGCAGTGTCAAAACAAAACAATTGAGGGGGGCAAACTATAGCACAGTAAGAGAGGTTACGATACTAAGACCCTGTTTGTTTGCTGGAAAGTGGTTTTTTTTTATAGCAATTATAAAAATAAGGACCAAAATTAATATAAAAATTAAATTTTAAGAGATGGAATTGAAAAATAAATATTCAAAACAAATTATATATAGCAATCAAAAGTTTGAGGATCAAATTTGATATAATCAGCAAATAATGATATTTCTAAAATTTTCACAACTTTCGGAAAGTGTTTTCCGCCCAAATTTTCCCGAAAACACTTTCCTGAAAACCAAGTCAAATTTTTCTTTGACTGGAAAGTGTTTTCCGTTGACCAACTTTCCGGAAGGCAAACAAACACAGGAAAGTTTGGAAAGTGGTTTTCCGGAAATCACTTTCCTTGAAATAAACAAGGCCTAAATTTTTTTAAAGTAGCGCTACTAGCTTAATAATAAACTTTAAAGGGTTAAGCCACTACAATTAGCACCACTTATGTTTTGCTACTTCTAGTTTCGCAATTCATTAAAAATTCTTTTGGTCGTTTGTTCTAGTGAAAGTTGCGCAGCCAATTGAGTTGAGCTATTTCTAGTTGTGCAACTCTTGCTTTTATTTCTTTATTGGATTTTTTCATAACTTGATTTTTTATATCTTTTAAGTACCCCCCCCCCCCAAAAAAAAAAAAAAAAATAATAATAATAATAATAATAATAAAATAAAATAAATTATAATTTCAATAAAAAAGTGAAACACAGCGAAGGATAAAATTAAGAGTAGATATTAAAAAAATGGTAAAATTGGCTAAATAATTTAAAATTGAAAACTAAATTGGAAAACAAAGCAACATGCAACAAAGGAAAAAAAATACAATCATGGGAAATTGAGAAGAATTATTGTGAAAAGGTTAAAATTGGTTAAATAGTTGAAATTTGGAAAGTCAAGGACTAATTGGAAAAAAGGTCAAGAAATCAAGGATGAAATTGAAAAACATTTAGACAAAAGGTTTAAGTTTGTTGAAAATAAAAAATCCAAGGACTTAAGTAAAGAAGTCAAAGAAATTAGGGATTTCTTTGAAAACATGAATTTTCTACTTAAAAAAGTCAGAAATAAGTGATTTTCTTTGAAAACATGAATTTTTGGTTGGAGTCAAAACAATGCCTTTTCATTTTAAGTCAAATAGTGTTTCTTAAGTGAAATGATGGCAATTAAAATCCCATAAAAACAAAAACAAAACAACTTAAGCCCAAAACAATGTTGTTTTATGGATGAATACAAAATGGTACCCTTCTTTCTTGTGCGTTGCCTATAAATTTCTTCTATGTGCATTTGTTTTCTTGGTTTTAGCCATACTTTTAGCCTTTTTCTCTCATGCTTTTCTAGAAATGACAAACAACACACCATTCAATTCCACTACATGTGTTTTATATGCTAAAAACCTAAACCTTTGAGCCACTGTAAAAGTGGCATACAAGACTATAAAATTAGCTTTCACAAAAATACACAACCACGATAAAAGGGTTGAGATTAAACCAAGAGAACCAATGGACACAACCACATCACCAAGAAAGGATCCAAAAACTTCATCCTACACCACAAGACAAACATAATGATAACTCCTTTCTTTTTTGGAACAAGCCCCAATGTAAGTTGAACCTTCTACCATTTTTTCGTTACAAGTATTTTTGTAAAATTACTATTTATAATTGGAAATAATACACATGTTAGAATTGATGCATCATGATTATTATCCGTGCACCTTCATTTCATTTTATTTTTATTTACTTTATGTTGATGTTATTTATATTTGGTAAATTATATCTTCTTTTTATGTGTGTATATTCATGCAACAATGTATTTTCAAAACTTAATGAAAAACAACTTCAATGAGATTTTGTCAAATTATGATCCTTTTCTTTTATTAAGTTGGGGTTTAACACCTAGGTAGATGTGTTTCCTAGTTTTCAAGGACCAATATTGACCAACCATGATGTTTTTAACCTTAAATGGGTTCAATAATGAATTGACATATTTTCTTTGAGTTACTCATGTCTAGAACAAATTTAGATTTTAATGGTCAGGTTGATTTATTTCCTAGTTTTAAGGATCAGGTGACGCGAATCTCGTGATCACATGGTCACACCCACAATTAAGATTGAGATCTGATTTCGGAAAGCCGAAATATGTCTAATAAGAGTGTGACACAATGAAAACTTGTCCTTAAGGCACCATCACTATTGGAATGAGTAGAACTTGCCATGAATCCAGCTAATCTTTGATAAGTCAGATCCAGTTCGTTCAAGAATTAAGAATGCAAGAATTACTCTCACACATAAAACTGAAAAATTCAGAAGTAATATTCATCATTGGCTACCAAAATTCAGCTTACATGAGTTTTTTTTGAAAAACTAACCCTAAATTAGAAAGTCCATGACTTAATCGAAACAAACTGATGCGAACTGGCCCAGAAACACCAGCAAGGACCAATTACATGTTCAGGGGCTTTATTCGTGGTTCGAAGGTTTCAACCAAGTTAGAATTGCAAGGACCGTTGGAGTTTCAAGAGGAGACCCTAGTACATCTTATCCATGTGTAGGAGGGGTCCAATGCAACCTTATTTGGGTCACGAAGTGAGGACAACAAAGGAGACAAATGAATCCTACTACAACTTGGAAACAACATGGGTGACTACCTTTTCCTTTTGTTTTTAGGATTTAGGGGCTGGATGGAAGGGTATAAATAAGACTTATGGGCATTATTTAATTTTGTTAGCTACAGCCCAATACTTGTTTGGGTTTAATTAGTATTTTATTTTCAGCTAGGATTCAAGGCTTGTTTGGATTAAGTCATGGACTTTTCAATTTAGGATTTTGGGTCAGTTTTAAGTGGACCTCATTTAAGTCCACATAAGGGGTCCATTAGGGTTAGTTTTTCAAAGAATATTTAAACTCATGTTAGCTAAATTTCAGGAGCCATTGATGAATATTATTTTTGAACTTTTCAGTTTCATATGTGAGAGTGATTCTTGCATTCTTTAGTTCTTGAACGAACTGAATCTGATTTATCGAAGATTATCTAGCTTCATGGCGTCATTCTACTCATTCCAATAGTGATGGTGCCTTGAGGCATGTTTTCAATGTGTCACACTCCTATCAGACCTATTTTGGCTTTCTGGGATCAGATCTCATTCATGGTTGCGGGTTGCGTAACCACGTGATCACGAGGTTCGCATCACAAGCCTTGGATCCTAGCTGAAAACAAAATCTTAATTAAGTCTAAACAAGCCTTGAGCCTTATGCTTTTTTTGCTTCTTGAGCTGCAATCATTTTGTTACAGTAATCTACAGTCAAAGAATGACCTCAGTTTTTAGTAAATAAATGAGTGAATTTGACCGCGCGCTGCGCTGGACTTTTTTTTCCATTTAAGAAACTGATTAATTTTATACGTGTTATAATTTATTATTTTAATATTTAATTAATAAAATTGTAATTGATAGTGATTGAAGAAATATGTTTTTTTTTCTATTTAAGAAACGTGTTTTTTTTCCACTTAAAAGTGATTGAATGTTGCTACTGTTAAAATTGTTTTGATAATTATTTAATTGATAGAATGTACAACTGGAATCGAAAAAATCATGTGATTGTTGTGTATGTTTTATTCGTTTCATGAATTTTTTCATTAGCAAATAGTAAAATTACATTCGTTGAATTGTAGCACATATGAGTGATTTGTTTTATGCAACAAACAATTTGATTGATGATTTTGTTTTAACTACTTTGGTAATAATTTAATTGCTAGATAACAAAAACGCAATTGATCAAATTGACTAAAGATATATTATTTGTTACCTGCAACATACAAATTGTTTGTTGGGTTTGTTTTAACTATTTGCAAAATAATTTATTTGACAGATAGCAAAAATGTAACTACTAAAATTTATTAAAGATTATTTTTTCATTTTTTTTTTCTTCATATTATTATACTACAATTTTTTTTGAACACTTCAATCAAATTAATGTGAGATTTTTAAAGAAAAGTCAATTCAAAATTTAATATATATTTTAATATGTTACTATGAAAAAAAATATCATAATATATAATTAGTCTCTTCTATTTTTTAAGGAAAAACTCCCAAAAATAGTATATATATAAAAATTTAGGACCATTAACAATTTTGTTACATGTTAAAAAATTTGGTGCCGACTGTGGCGAAATGTAGGACAATTTTTTATTTTATTATTGTAGATAATTTGACACAATTTTTCTACCTATCTTATTTATGTGTGGTTTCGTATATTTTTTTTGTAATATGAGATCTGAAATATCATACATAAAAAAAGACGCAAAAGTTAATTTTCACAAAAATAATGATCAATTAATTTTTGTCACAATTATTATAGTTGTCATTATAAAATATTATTACACATAATTAATATTCTAACTATTATTGGTCATACTATCGATGACAACGTCATTGTTGTTGTAAAAAGTTTTTTTTGTTAAGATTTATTCCTCGTATTATTATATTAAAAATATTTTAGAATACTAATATTATCATTTCTTGAAAATAATAAATAGGTCATATATATATATATATATATATATATAGGGGTAAATTTGTATTTAGCTATTTAAAAAAGTATGTGCAATAACTTTAATGCCCCCTCCGGTTCCTGTGTATTTTTGTGTTATTCATGGGTATCATGGTTATTTTACTTTGCAAAAATACAAGGAAAATACAAAACTATCCCCAAATAATTTGGTAATGTCAACCGGTCCCGTGGAAAATTCAAAAATACCCCTGATCCCAAGGCAAGGGTTGAAGTGCACTGAGTGGCAAAATCATTAATACACTGTTATTATCCACAGTGTTTTGTGAGTGTGTGCACAATGTTTAAGAGATGTGTTTTAGCTTTTTATTCATCGAATTTGGAATTTAATTTTGAGAAATTTATTCATCGTGCATTTAAACTCGATGTAGTGGGGCGCACATATAACAACCTGGGGGGTGTGGATCTATTAGTGTAGTAGTAGTTAATTGCTCGCACTACATTGTTGAGATTGAAACAATTAATATATTTTACTAGTTCAAAATAAAATATAACATATATACATACAAGATTTGATATAATGAAACACATCAACACATCCTATTATAACAACAACAACATCGAAGGTTTAACATCTAAAAATATCATTACTATTATTGTTAAACAATAAAAAATATTAAATTATTTTGAAGAGAAAAAAACTCAAAAACATTAATAAAAGAGGAAGCAAGAAAGAAAACAAAAATTATTATTATTATTGCGTGAATAATGGGAAAATAAATTCCATAAAAGAATAAAAAGGCCTAAAAACTTTAACAAAAGACCAAACAACATAAAAATGAATAAAAATAAAAATTATTAGCTATAAAAAATCATTTGACGTGAAAATAAAAAAAAAAAAACAAAAGAAAAAACAAAGGAAAACAAATAAGAAATATCAATTTTCAAATGATCATAAACACAAACTAAAATTTAAGAACAAAATTTTTGAAAAAAAATGTTATCTCAACAAAAAAGAAAATAATAAAAATTAAAAATCAAAACTAAAGGCACATATATATAAACATAGACAAAAATAGGAACTATTTAAGAACTATAAAAAATTAAAAGACTTAAAATCAAAAATCAAAACTATAAGAACTGAAAACAAAACCAACTATATTATCAATTTCAAGCAAATGAAAATACATCCTATTATAACAACAGGAACATCGAAGCCTTACATCTAAAATAATAAAATCAAATAAAATATAGCATCTATACATGCAAGGTTTGATATAATGAAACACATCAACACATCCTATTATAACAACAGGAACATCGAAGCCTTACATCTAAAATAATAAAATTATTAAATTACCCTGACAAAAAAATTGAAAACATTAAAAAAAAAACAAGAAAAAAAACTAAAATTATGATTCTTACTTCGTTAATAATGGGAAAAAAAATTCAATCAAAGAAAAAAAGGTCAATAATTTTAACAAAAAAACAAACAAAAAATGAAAGAAAAAAATTATAAGCAAAAAATAATTTGACATCAAAATAAATAAATAAATAAATAAAAAATCAGAAGAAAGAAAAATGAAAAAAATGCATAACTAAAAAAAAAAAAAAAGCAAACAATAAAATTAAAATAAAATAAAATTATAAGCAAAAACAAATAATGCATAATTAGGCGCGCTGGGCAGGGTCGAACCCATGACCTCTTTTTGCACAGTAACTGACTATGATCTCTTTTAGTATATAGTATAATATAATAAACTAGTCATTTACCCATGCTTTGCCGCGGTCAAAACCATATTTTTTTTAATGAAGAAAAATTAAGAGTGCAAGATTTTTTTATTGTACTATAAAGTTTTGAAAAATAATAAATTCTATGGATCACAAATTTCTAATAAAATATATGAATTTAAATTGATATAAATTTATCTGTTTAACAGGTTTTAATGAAATCACCAACATTAAATTATCATTGTCCTTAAAAAACAAGAAGATTCGGATACCTAAATCATCAAATTCATGGGAAAACAATTTAATTGTTCTCAGAAAACATTTTGGATTGTTAAAGTGTTGTCAAATGATTTTTTTAAGCTAATAATATTTGTTTTGTTATTTATTTTATTTTTTTGTTTGATCTTTTGTGAAAGTTTTAGATTTTTTTATTCTTTCAGGTAATATTGTTATTTTCATTATTCACACAATAGTAATAATTTTAGTTCTATTTCTCGCTTGCTATTTTGTAAAATTTTTAAAATAATACCAATAATAATTAGGATTATTAATTATTGATACTAATGATAATAGTGGTAGTTGTAATAATAATGATAATTTTGCAATCATAGTAATAACAATGAACTTAATAATTGTAATAATTCATCATTTGATTTTATATTTGTTAGAAATTGAGTTTTACAACTTCTTAGTATATAATATTTTATTATTAAATATCCTGATTTTACGGTTTGAAAATGTTTTTTGGTTCAATATTATCTTTTATTTTTTATCTTACTTGTTTTTAAATTTTATTTCTTGACATTAATGTTTGAAAAAAAATCATCTAAATTTCGTTTAAACCCATTAGAGGGGGGGCAACCCCATCTTCGGGCATCGATGTAAACGGAAATGTTATTTGGTCATTTGAAATGACATTATGTACGAAGTGAAGCCTACCCTCATTAGGGAAAAACCTCATAAGTCTCGCAACAAAGTTGTGATAAGCATATATAAAACCTCCCTTTAAACCAATCAATCCTCCCGTCACCATTGATGGTTTATACCTGTTAGAAACAAACACAAAAACAAAAACCCAAATGCATATGAGTAATTTCGACATAAATATGCTAATAGAAGAGCTAAAGATGTGAAATTTATGTTTGAGAGGTAGCCAACAGTGATAGAGACACTAATCAAGGGTGATAAAACGACAATAATCAAGGGTGTTGAATGTCACGAACAGAAAATAGAAGAATCAAGAGAAAAAGGGAAAACTGGAACAATTAGAATTCAAATACATGGTAAACAAAACGCAGTCGTTTTGTGTAGATCTTTTTAATTCTAGAATAGTGCCACGTATGTAACGGCCATGAACAAAGGACACTGGGTTCCTTTAAATTGCCATTTGATGGGCACAGAACCAACAACAAGAAATATAACAACAAATTGAGAGATTCTCTCCCTGTCACCTTCTCCCTCACGCACTGAACGTGCATTCTTCTTTCTCCCCTCATCTTCTTCCCTCTTATCTTCTTCCGTATTCCCCAAATCTCCCTCTTACCCATCATCTTCTTCCCCAAATCCCTCTCTGCTCCCTGCAGAAATTCTAACCCGTAACATTGAAGTTGCCAACAACCTTAGTGAATGCTCCTAGGTTTCGATCTATTGCAGGGTACCGAACATAGTTTTAAAATAGGATGAAAAACCAAAGACACCCCCACCCAACAACATACAATACCAGGATTATTAAGGGTAAAAATGTCTGTACGCTGTTAAAGTTCATATTAAATTACCTCACATAAAATGTTTGCACCTTTTATATTTTAATTAAATTAAATAATTAATTAATGTATTTTTTTTTAATTTAAAATCAATATTTTTATAATTTTAAATTGTTTTACTGTATTATATTAAAAATATTTTAAAAAAATAATCATGACAGCACATCACTGTTGAACATTGTATGTCTGCACAGATAAAAGAACATTCTTTGCTTCTCGTCTCGTCTCTCTCTATGAACAAGGACTAGGGCTAAGCTACGATAAAAAAACCGGATTCAAATCGTTTAGCTCTTTCTTTGTAATGGTAATAAATAGTGTCATAGTCTAATCTAAGTGTTGTGATTTTGGTATCTGATTAGGATTCGGGTAAAGAATAATGACGACGACGAGTATTAAATGTCCGAGCAAGTCAATAATCTACAACACGAGCTGGTGCGCGTGTCCGACGGGGCAATTTCTGAACAGCACAACAAACAGCTGCTCGTATTTCTCGGGACGGTCTGCCATATACGCGGACACGGGTGTGGAGTTGGACAACAGCTTCGGCTTTTCGTTTCCAGAAACCATTTTCTCATTCGATTCCATCAAGAAATTTACGCAGTCTCAGGCTGTTTTCTTGGAGGCGACGCTTGTTATGGTTGCTTCTTGGCTTTTGTTTTGCTTCTTCTTGAGGTTTACTAAGCTTGATCATCATGGGACCCACAACATATGGTTCCGTTTTAGGTGGTGGATTAGTCGCTTGGACATTTGCTTTGCTACCCGGCATTGGCTGGTAAATCCTTCCCCTTTCATTATTTGTTTGATGATGCTAGTCAATCACTTGGGTTTATAAGTAGAGGGTGTTATTATTTATGCTTTGGATCATGCCCCTGTAAAGATAAAGATAAATCAGATAATACATTGAGCAAGCAAGCGCGCACATATATACATATTTATTAGTTTGTGCACTTAGGGTGGGGTAAATAACAGACCTCGTCTCAGTTTTCAACAAGCTCCTCTCAGAATTGGGTCTTAAGCATCATTCCCAATTCCTCTGTTCCCACATTTACCTGTTGCTGTTGGTATTTTTTATTGGTAGGATGATCGAAAGGTGGTTGTAAAGCGAAAAACCGAACTTGGTGGAGCCTTCTCGATAGCAAGTTGGATACTTTTCATCGGGCTGCTTGTTACGTGAGTATAGGACTCTAAACTAGTCTTTTATGTTTACAACTTCCTTCACTTCTGTTGGTTTTAGGAATAAACTACTGACTTGGCTTTTCAGTTTTTCCTCAGCCTGCTTTACCAGATCATATCAAAGAGAACAATTGAGGTGCATACTGTGAGAGCAACAAATGCACCTGATTTGGCCTCCTTCATTAATGACATGGAATTTAATATAACCACTGTATCCAGTATGAGCTGTTCAAACTTGCTGGGAATTGGTACTTTAGTCACCGGGAATCCTGGTTTTATTGATCACAGGGTTGCCCCTCTTACTGACTTTGTGAACTACACATGCCGAAACACAAGTATGGGTCCAACTCTCACTTTTAAGTGTAGCAAGTGCCACTTGAATAGAGATTATATGTATATTTCGTGGCAGTTTGTTGATCTTCCAAGTACTCCTGCAACAGCTGTTGGTTTTCAGTTCAACCTTAGTGCAAAAGATCATGCTGACAAGAAGCATGTGAGTTTTGTTAGTGGCTCGCTAAAGAGTGGAAGCACTTTTGATGATAGACCAGTTACATTCAGGGGAAAGGATTCAAACGTACTGAAATTTAACCTGTTTCCTCGAATATACCATAACTTACATGATCTAAGGCTCATCCAACCCTTGTTTCATGAGTTTCTTCCGGGTTCGTTCTTTGGGGAGACGAGTCAGCTCCAAGCTTCCCTTGAAACTTCTAGTGATGGACTAATCAACACTACTCTCTCAATTAACTACCTCTCTTCATATGTAGTTGAGATCGAAAGCCAAAACATAATTGGCATTGGTAAGTCATTTGTTCACTTTGTAGATATATAATACTATTTGGAATAGATTCATGTTTGCTCTCTTACTGCTCTAGGGGGACATTTATTTTGACTGTTTACTGGATTTTTGTGCTGTTACGGCGGAATTGCGTGCATGTGCTTTAATGAAAAATTGTTGTTTGATGCAGAGGTGAAGATAGTTTATCTTGCGCATAAACATGTTCTTGCAAATAGTCCTGACAAATTTAAATTCTTGTAGTCAATTAGGACTTCAAGGTTAGCAAAGAAACTAAAGTTGAATCCAGATATTACTTCTTGAATGACAAGTTCCCATTTTTCACATATTGGATGCACACTCACCAAAAATATGTCCATTTTCCTTGTATGTATAACCAGCACGAGAGAAAAAATGGACATTCAATTATGCCACATTTTTCTTGGGCACAAGTTATTTCTAAGCACACGGAAGTTGAAAAGTAGATAAGTCAAACTGTTAAAATTATTACAATCTATGGTTTTCCCTCTCCTTGCCAATGTGAAACGTAGATATGATGTTTTTGTGTTGTTATGGTGGAACTCTCTCTCTCTCTCCTTCTCCGGTGGCATAATTGAGGGTATATTGTTCCTTATCTCAGTCTTGAATAAACACTGGGTCCATACATACATGTCTTTATCTTTCAGATACTGTTGTTTCTTCTTTTGATTGTTAACAATCCACAAAAATTCAATCCATGATATGTGAATGTCACATCATCGATGCAGAGACATTTAATGACAGGGAAAATAAGGAGAGGCAACCTGTTGGAAGAAAGAGAAATAGACTTTTCTTATTGATTTGGCAAAGAAGCCTAAATTCTTTAATACTTTCAGGGATAAATGGTGTCCAAGTAAATTTGGCACAATGTAACCTGCCTTCGATTGGGCACACTTGCAAATCTCTCACTCCAGTCCCGCAATCCCTGAAAAACAATATTGTATAGAAAATGATGATACTGTTAACTATTTTCTGTAATTAAAAAAACACATTTTATATTTTGTATTTTTTCTTCTTTTTATGTGAATTGACATTTAATCTTGCTTTCCCTCGAGTTTCTTGCTGCTGTATCAGTGTGTGTGTCACTCCTATTAAGTTGGTAGAGACAGTTGTGCAAGTGATAAATTCAAGCCTCATATGAAGTGCTAAATTTGTTATGCTTTTTTGTATAATCTCTTTTTTGCATGTTTTACACTCAAACTGGTTTATTTTTTCTCTGGGATTTGTGCATTTTCTGATTCAAACTGACCTATTCAATTTCCAAACTTCCGTAAACCACTGAACCAGCTAGTGTCGAGAATGAAATGTGTATTTTGCTCGTAGCTGCTATCACTGGGCTGCTGTTGTTGCATTTAAGAAGTTAATTACATGTTAAAATTGTTTTAAATCCATATTCTCATACACTTTTCTCTATTCACTATGCAGTAAGCTTCTTAGCGGATCTTGGTGGCCTCTATTGCATTAGTATTGGCATGTTTTTCTACCTTTTGGTGCAAGTACGGTTCTTATTCCTTTTACAGCTGTCTCGTTCACTTACATTATTTCACTTGTTTCTTATAATTGTTTCTTAAGAAATTATTGAGGATAAATATTTTATTCGCATATTGTATACTTGAATTTATTCCTATTTAGCTTGTAAGCTGAGAAATCAGAGCATGCATCAGCAAGTATGGTGTTGAGGAATGACCAAGACTTGAGCTTCAAAGAATCAAGCAACAATTTTTCTTTCCATGTGTGAATATCTCTTAACACACAAGCATCCTACAATTCATATATTATCCTTCTGCCATTTGTGTAGCTCTATGATGTTTGTGGAAGTACCATGTGTGATGTTGAGAGTTGAAAATGTAGTAATGGTGAGGATAGGCGTGTGATAAGTTTGGTGACAATTTCATATGTGAAATTGGTGGGATGATTATGCAAAGAATGCTAAGAAATACTTCACTTTTGAAGAATGGAGAAAAGACACTAGCAAGTTGCTTTCTGAGATTTTATTGAATTAATTGAAAAGTACAAGCCTTCTAATGTTTTCTATTTTCCTTTTCCTGATTATGAAAGTAATGCAACACACTGGCCTAGTGTAATGGTGTAGGTTTAGAAGGGGTAGATGTGTTTGTAATGGAGTTGTTGTTGGTGCACTTTCTTGTGCATGATGAGTTGATGCTAATGCATAGGAATGAGCTCGCAGTATGGCTGTGACAGTCATTCTCCTAGTTTTGTCATAAATTTAGAGAACACCCAGTGATTCTATACTAATATTTTTATTGAAACATCTAAAAGAAAACAAAATAATGGGAAGGAGGATATGTTCTAAACATGACAGCATGTTTGTTTTATTTTATTTTATTTTAGTTTAGTTTATATACTTTTAACATGAATCTCATCAAACTTTCCAAAGAAAAATAATATATCCTGTATTTCATAATTTTCCTGGTTTGTAGTGTGAATACAGGGTAAAAAGACTTCGGAATGAAGATGTCACTATGCGACAGATAAGAAATCGTTTAAAAGCTCGAGAACATTGGGACAAGGAAAGTTGTTTTTCATCTACAAAAGCACCTTGTATTTCATTGTGCCGCCTTTATATTGTCATTCAGTTTTTATTTGTGGTCTTTGCTATCAAAATGAATGATACACATATTTGTGCTTCTCTTTTCCAGTTGAGGAAATATGTGATGTACACGTGGGGTTGCAAAACATTGGATAATGACTACAAAAGAACGAAACGAGGATCAAGTTGTACTGGCTTCATTATTCCCTCTATTAGTGGAAATGGGTCACTACATGGAAGTAAATCATTGAGGAAGAAATTGCAAAATAGAGAGGACAGTATCTCATTCAACAGGAAAGTCAGCATACCCAATGAAAAAGTAATGTTGTATTCTTTTTATCTTGCTTTCAAAGCTGTTTTAGATGTGCTGTCCCCAATTTATATCTGTTCCTCCTGAGCTTCTTTTCCAAAGTTTATTTTCCTCTTTTTTTGGCAGAATTCCATTGCAGAACATGCTTGTCCCCAATTTACTTGTTTATTTTTGTTATAGCATGCAGAACATGCTTGTCCCCAATCTACTTGTTTATTTTTGTTATAGCATGCAGAACATGCTTGTCCCCAATTTACTTGTTTATTTTTGTTATAGCATGACTCCTTGCTCCTTCTCTTCCTTAGTGTATTTCCAAGTAACTATCATTAAGTGATCCAACTTGAGTTAACCCCCCAGAATTTTATCTAGTTACTAAATGTTGTTGAAAGGTGTTGTAGGCCACTTGATGACTGGATTTTCCTTTTCTCATGTCTTTCACATTTTGGCTTATATTAAACTATCATAGCACAAGGATAAGCTTTGTTAGCTTAAATGACAACCAATATGTTCTATGATTTACTTGACACTGACCAGTCACAACTTCAGTAGCACATGAAGTTGATTTTAATGGTTCCATTCTCAAAATGATCATTTTTTTGGGAATTTGCTAAGAAGTGGGCTCCAAATGCTATCTGTTGTTCTAGCTGATAAATGTATTGTTTCCTTTCATAAAAAAGCACCTAGGCTCCTGTTTGGCATTGTTGTATTTCTTATATAAATCTGGTTATGGTCATTTTTTTAATTTTTTTTTGGGGGGCAATGTTGATGTTCATACCCTTTTTATCCTAATATTACCGAAGTTAAGACTCCATTGGTCTAAAGAATCTTTAACACAGCACATTCATTTTGCTTATTCCAGCCTCACAAAGAAGAAGTGCTTATCTCTTCAAATGATATGAAACAGCATTCAGTTGGTTTCTATGAGGGAGGTGCTTCTAAGCCTCAAGCATGTTGTGAAGATGATGATGCCATCCCCATTCCACCTCCTCTTGGTAACACTAATGTGATGGATAAAGCCTGTTTTTCTTTTCACTCTTTTTTCCCATTTTTGCATCTAAATGTGTCACATGTTGGGAGTTTAAACATGGAAAAATAAAATGCAAAGCAACACAAGCTTCCAAAGCACTTGAAAGGTTTGTGAAAAAGAACATCCAGTTCACCCTTGTTAATGTATCCAATAATCATGAGGGTTCAATAAATCATACCGGGTAGGGGGGATATAAGCTAGTGACTAGTCCTTAGCAATAAGTGATAGCTGAAATTTGGTTCTCTTGCTGAAAAAGAAGAGATGAAACAGAAGGAAAAAGGTCTGAACCATGTATCCTGTGCCAACTGTAATAACTTGAGGGAAACGAATGCAGTGGGCCATGTTAACTAGTCATGGATGTAAAATATGAGATCTGCTTGTCCTTTGTTTTTAAACTTGAACTTGGAGGCAATTACTTGAGGTACAGAAGAAGCCCAGATGTTAATTCATTCACCTATGGAGAGGGGTCATGGGAGAAGGATGTATGGGCGGGGTGGAAAAAATCAATCGAAGGTTGTGTTTGGGAGGGAGGGACAGCTTCTTGTTTCAGGGTTGATTTACCTGGGAGAATTTGTCCCAATTTCATTCCTGAATTACTGGTCATGTGATACCTTAGATTGTAAGACTTAAATTTTTCCATAAAAGAAGAAATAATGATAAAGCATAAGAATTTAGCTAGTCATGACACTTGAGTTCAACATGTGTTACCATTTGATATTGAAAAGACCAAATAAATTGCCATCACCAGCAGTACCTTACCTTATACAGAGAGTTTGTTCATCAAGCTGCCTATCTTTTTAGAAGATTCTGATGAAAACATATCTTAAACAAAGGAAAATAATTTACTACAAACAAGTCTTACTGAAAGTTGTAAATTGACGTGGCAAGTGATAAACTGTGATATAAGGGTCACAAGCATTGATGATTGATCAGGCATGAAACAACGAAACTGAGAAAATATTTGATCTTACATCTATGGTTTATTCCGTTTCATAGTTGATTCATTCATTTTAAGTTTGTTGTTTATTGCTGCAGAATTCAGTGCTGGATCTGAAGTAGAGATGACTGATATCCTGAAGAATCTCCATCGTTTGCATGACTACAATGTGATGCTGAGAGAAAAAATTATCGCCAACCAATCCTTACTACACGCTTTGGCATCCAAGTCAACTTCATTAACCAATAGCTGAACGTAGCCCTTATGAAGCAAGCACAAGGAATTATTCCACTCTATTAAGATAAACTATTGGAGTTGTTCTGCTCAGGGTAGTAATATCTCTGATTATTTGTTTGTAGGCAGAAAAAATTATAAACCAATCACCAGAGTATGAGTATCATGTCCTTCGTATTCCAAAGGTAGATAAATTTTTCAGGCAAAACCGGGACTCATTTTAAGGCTGCGGCTTCATGAACATTCATTTATCAATGGGATTAATTTAGTCTAGGATCATAACGATCATCATATCTGATGGTACATGAAAATGGCATATCTCATGCTATGCTTTGAGGATATTATGGCATTGTTTTTCTTATTGGGGACAAAAATGTTTCGTGGTTACAGTTTTTTTTCATCCTACTCGTGCAAAATCATCCTAGGGTTTCCTTATTTTTGCATGTGGCTGAGAATGCAGAGAGGGAAACATTAGGGGTGATAGTTGCCTACTGTCTAGGTTGCTTATGCTTGCTGTTTTCCAAAATTGTATCAAATCATTATATTCTTCTTATAGGAATGCTTAATATTTAAATCGCAATTATGCATCCACCTGGCACAGGCAGTGTCAAAGGTCCTTTTTTATCATGGAATATAGGAATTTCATTAAACATAACAAAGTGAAGAGAAAAAAACTATTGTTAAAAAAAATATTATGATGGGAACTCTAGTGGAATTTAATGGAATTTAGAGCCCAAGATCACTCTAACCCAAAACTATTAAGATTTAAATGAGCTTATCACAATGAAAGACTTGCTCTATGGTAACAAGAATATAAAACAACTCGATCACAACGTCTCCACACGAGTAAAGAAAATATAAATTCAATTTAAATAATAATCAACCCAAACTAAAAGTAGCCCAAACTAATTAAAATTAAAAAAAAAAACAAGGCTAAAACCCAAACAAGATGTCTCATCTCAAATAAATAAAGTTTGATAGCCCAACTAATTAAATAAGACAAGTTTGTCGTTTTTGCAGGCTGTCTAGCAACAACAAACTTAAAATGGAGGATTCTCTCTTGTCTTAATGAATTAGAAGGCGAGCCATATACCATTGGAAATATATGGAAGTTTAGTTTCCATCCCGATTGAAATAACAATTTTTTTTTTGTAGCTCCAGTCATGACTAAAAGACAAACAACAGGTCAAAATGTCTGAATCTAGTCTTCTTCTCCAAATCTTTGTGTAATGGTCCTGGTTCCACCAACAATCCCCTCTTGAACATGAATCAGATTAATCAAGGCTTGCTCTGTATTATTACAAATCCTCTTGAAATCCACCCTAGCCCATGTATCTTGAAGAATTACATTGAAGGCTTTTTTGAACTTCTTAGCACTAAGCCTCGTAACTAGACCACTAGAACCTCAAATGGATCTTTTGATGGTTGAATCACATCATCCCCTCTCTCTTCAAAAGGATTTGACCTTGAATCATCACCTACATCAAACAAAGAAAGATCAGAAACATTAAGTATATCACTAACACCATACTCACATGGTTGATCCACTTTAAAGGCATTATCATTAATCTTTTCTAAGATCTGGTAAGGACCATCTACTCGAGGCATCAACTTTAATCTTCTTTGTTCAGGAAACCTTTCCTTCATCATATGCACCTAGACCCAAACTCACCAATTCTCGCCCCAAACTCACCAATTCTCGCCCCCTATTCGCTTTGTTTGTATTGTTCATTCTTCTTTTCTATTTGTTGTCGAATCTTTAGCATAGAGATCTTTCACCACTATGCCTTTTGATTTCCATCACCATTAACCATTTCATCAACAAGCAAAGGAATTAAATCTAATAGTGGAGTTAAAATCATAAACAATATCAAATGGTGAATATTTAGTAGTAGAATGCACACTATGATTATATTTAGAATGCCGTGGATGGTTATAGGAGATTTTAATGAAATTTTGATGGCCTCAGAAAAGGTTGGGGGAGCTGGAGTCGATAATCAGAGAATATACCGTTTTGCGAAATGGGTTCAGGAGTGTCAATTGATAGATCTGGGTAGTAAAGGTCCAAAATTCACATGGAGAGGGGGAGTGAGAAATGGTTATGGTAGAGTCTATGAAAGGTTAGATAGATGTTTCAGTAATGATCAATGGAGACAAATGTATCAGGAGGCGAATGTTCTAGTCCTTCCAAGGGTTAGATCTGATCATCATCCTATACTTGTCGAGGTGGAAGAGACAAGAGGAAGGGTCCAGAGAGTAGAAAGACCTTTTCGATTTGAGGCAGCTTGGCTACAACATAAAGATTTTGGGGAGTTTCTAAGAAATAACTGGGAGGGAGAGGTAGGGGTGCCAAGGGCTTTGGAGAGTTTGTCATCTCAGTTGCAGAAATGGAATAAGGATGTTTATGGCAATATTTTCCAGCGAAAAAGAAAGGTTTTGGCTAGAATTGGAGGAATCCAAAAAATAATTGCATGGAGGGGAAATCCTTTTTTATACCAGTTAGAGGAGGAGCTAGCGACTGAGTATAGACAGGTTCTTCATCAGGAGGAAATTCACTGGTACCAGAAGTCTTGATGCCAATGGATTAAGTTTGGAGATAGGAACACTTCCTATTTTCACACAAAAACTATTATTAGGAGGCAAAGAAACAAAACAAAGGCTCTAAAGAATGAGCAGAATGTTTGGGTGTGGGAGGAGGATAGATTAAAAAATATGGCCAGGGAGTATTTTCAGAAATTATTTCAGATAGATAATGAGGATGTTCATGAAGATTATCTATTGGAGGGTCAGTTTCCCATTATTGACTCCAGGTATATGGATCAGCTAGTAACTCCAGTTCTTGATGAGGAAATTAGAGCTGCTATCTTCGAGATGAAACCTTATAAGGCTCCGGGTCCGGATGGTTATCAACCTATTTTCTACCAATCGCAGTGGCAGGTGGGTGGTCAGTCTGTTTGCAGATACATAAGGGAGGTGTTTACAGGAAATATGGATATATCTCCAATCAACCATTCTCATGTGGTTCTGATTCCTAAAATTCAAGTGCCGGAGTATATTCACCAGTTTAGACCAATTGGGTTATGCAATGTGATCTTTAAGGTGATTACTAAAGTGATAGTGGGAAGATTGAAAAGTTTGATGCCGAAGCTGATTAGTGAAGTGCAGAGTAGCTTTGTCCCGGGAAGACATATCACAGATAATATTATTGTTGCGCAGGAGATTATTCACTCAATGCGAAAAATGAAAGGCAAGATGGGTTATATGGCCATTAAAGTGGATCTTGAAAAGGCGTATGATCGGTTAAGCTGGAGATTTATTAAGGATACTCTGACTGCTGCTAGAATTCCTAGTGAGCTAGTAAGAATTATCATGCACTGTATTGAAACTCCGTCTCTTAGTGTCTTATGGAATGGTGGGGCCACCCAGAAATTTTTCCCCAGCAGAGGTATAAGGCAAGGAGACCCTTTATCTCTTTATATATTTGTGCTATGGTTGGAAAGATTGTCTCAACTGATAAATCGGAGAGTGGAGGAGAACAGTTGGAAACCCTTTAGGGTGCGCAGAAATGGGTTGAAGATCTCTCACTTGTGTTTTGCGGATGACATGCTTTTGTTTACAGAGGCAAGCGTGGAGCAAATAGAGAGAGTCACTCAATGTCTTGATATTTTTTGTTCAGCTTCGGGGCAGAAAGTTAGTGCTGCAAAGACAAGAATTTTCTTTTCCAAGAATGTGTCAGACTCATTGGCGAATTCTATTCATAGGAGAAGTGGGTTCCAAGTCACAAGAGACATGAGGAGATATCTTGGGGTACCTTTACTCCATCAAAGAGTTACTAAACAGACGTATAGCTACTTAATAGAGAAATTACAAAAGAGATTGGCAGGTTAGAAAGCAAACAATTTATCCTTGGCAGGAAAAATCACTCTTCGTAAAGCTGTTCTATCTACTATTCCGTTATACCCTATGCAAGCTGCTGTTATTCCAAAGCATACTTGCAAGGAGATAGAGAAAATTTGAAGAAGATTCATCTGGGGGCAGAATGAAGGAAAAGACAAAATTCATCTTGTAAATTGGAAAACGATGTGTCAGCCAAAGGAGGAAGGCGGGATGGGTTTAAGGAAAATGAAGCAGATGAATAAAGCTTTTATTATGAAATTGACGTGGGGTTTATTACAGGAAATGAGTCTTTGGGTGAAATTCTTAAAAGATAAGTATATGCACTCGAATAGGGGAGAAAATCATCCAGTGGCGACCGCAAGAGATTCAGTTCTTTGGAAGTCTATATGCCAGGAATGGAATGTAGTGAATCAGAATGTCAGATGGAGTTTGGGTAATGGAAGACGGATTTTGTTCTGGAAAGATAGTTGGCTGGAGAGTTATGGGCCCCTAATTAACCATGTTAATTTGGAGGACCAAATTGAAACTCTTAACTATACAGTGGCTGAGATGGTGGATAATAGAGGCAACTGGAAGTGGGAATTGTTTGCCCAATTCTTACCTATTCAGGTTGTGATGGGTATTGTCAGCTACATCCCTCCAATGCAGGATGTTGGTCCAGACTCTATGGTTTGGGATCAATCCACGGATGGAAAATTTACTGTTAGGAAAGGTTATATGGTGCAAGAAGAAGGGGTTGACTTAGACCGGGATCCTTTGCGGAAGATTATCTGGAAGTGGAAAGGCTTGGAGCGTATCAGAGTTTTTCTATGGACGGTAGGCCATAATGCTATCATGACAAATGAAAGGAGGTGGCAAAGAAGAATATCAGATAATAGATATTGCAGTCATTGTGTTAATGAAGTAGAGACCTTAACTCATGCTTTACGAGATTGCCCGAAAGCTCGAAAAATCTGGGAGATTTTCGTAAGATTTGAGGAAAGGAATTTGTTCTTTACCCAAAATTGGTATGTATGGTTAATTTCAAATTTAACTCCCAGAAATAGAAACTCGCATATTGGGGATTGGCATTTGGTTTTCGGAGTAACTATATGGTTTATATGGAAGGATAGATGTTGTAGAACATTTGATGGGGACTCGGGTAATTGGTATGGGACTGTTCTTGCTATAAAAAGAATGATTGAAGATATCGAGAAGGAGCAGAGAAGTGGAGGTGATAAGAAGAATGGCGAAACAGAGGTTGAGAACATAGGATGGAAATACCCAGCAGAAGATTGGATCAAGCTTAACGTGGATGGTTGCAGCAAAGGAAACCCAGGGATGGCAGGTGCAGGAGGAGTTATTAGAGACCATATGGGGTCGTGGCTAGGGGGGTTTGCGAGGAATATTGGATTGTGTTCTTCCATGACAGCGGAATTATGGGCTATTTATGGGGGGCTACAGCTAGCTTGGGATAAAGGGTTTAGAAAAGTGATTTTAGAATCAGACTCCAGGGTTGTAGTTGGGATTGTTAATGGGGATAGTGTGAGGGTAGATAGGAATTATAATATGATTATGAAGATTAGAGAGTTATTGGGCATGGATTGGGAAGTAAAAACTTTACATGTTTACAGGGAGGCCAATTGTGTGGCCGATTGGTTAGCTAATTTTGGGTTAACTAGAGATTTGATAGATAGGGGGTCGGATATTTTTACTGATCCCCCGACAGGGGTTTACACTTTGCTGTACTATGACCTAATTGAGTCTACTATTCCGCGTTTAATTTAGAAAGGCGTAAAGCCCCGATCTTTACCAAAAAAAACAAAAAAAACAAAAAAAAATTTAGCAATGACTATGATTACAACATCACAAGTCCGAATTCATTATTAGTCATGAGAATGTTTCGAACGTTCCTTGAGAGCAGAGAAAACTTGAGAACTTTTGTAAAAAATCTGAGCTCTTCTGTTGTAATCACAGGGGTCTATTCCCTCATCATCTCCCATGATTGCCTCTCTCTCCAAGCATTCTAACAGCTCCACCATTCCTTTCCTTCCTTCACATTTCTCTCTCAACTTCCGAAAGTCCACAATCCAATCATCTTCTGCTTCTAGCTTCATTTCAGCCTCCATATCCCTTTCCACCGGACCCCGATTAGCACACCTAGCCGCCGCCACATGATTCAATCTCTTGGCCAAACATAGACCTTGATTAGGCTTCTCTCTGAGTTTGAATCTTAAACTAGTGAATGGGTCAGCAAAACTTTGACGGGGTTTAGTTTTTGATGAATAAAAAAGTTGAGTTTTCGTGGGACAAATGAGTGTTTCCATGGTTGAGGCTCTGCTCTATGCAGCTTTTGATGCTTCGTTGGTTTATATAAAAGTTGGAAGCCGCCGATCCACGTGTCACTGAGTGGTAAGATCAGCACGTGACGCAAAGAGGAGGGGCACGTGTAAGTAAATGGTAAAGGATTCAGGACCTGTGGTACCTCGAGAATTGCGGGAAGGATGAGGCACAGGCTTCCATGAGTGAAGTCCACGTCCTTGGCATGCCCCCACATTATTATACCATATACTAGAAGGGCTAATTGTTTTACTATAGATTCTCAGTGTTTTCAATATGAATTGTAATAGTATTTTTGAGTCCCAGCAAAAGAACACAACGCAGGTTCTTTTGCTAATTGTAATAGTGTTTTCAATGCCCTAAAATAAGATAAAATAACAATTGCCGGATTGATATTTTCTGCCACCATAGCACACCACACGCGTCGCCCAAAGTGTGTGAGGTTGAATACTATCGGCGCGTGTGTCAAACGCACACATAGTATTCAAAGGAGAATAATAGTATAAAATAATAAATTACCAGAACACCCCTACAACCACCTCTTCAATTTTATCTTATCGGGAGGCAGATTAGTATTTAGATATTGTCAAAAAAAAATTGAAATATCTAAAATACCTCCGCAGGCAAACCATGATTTTTGTCTTATTGGAGGGTAAAAAGATTATTCTACTATGCAATGAAATGTGAAATTACCGTCGGTGTCCTCTTTCTCGTGGTGTGATGCGTGACCTCACAAGGTGGTCGGAGACGTGACGATAGTCGATTGAACTTTTTTTCCCTTTTCTCTCTTCTTCATGTTAAACTACCCACAACCCCCCAGTTTTATGGTTGTTTCATTTCAGACCCTCGTTTAATTGTGTTGTATGGTTCTTATTTTTGTTATGTAAGTTTTGATTTGTTTCAATTGTGTCCTTCGATTGAAATTGATTAGATATTACATTTTCATTTCAGTCCTTATTCTTTTAATTTGGGTTTTGTTTTAAATCTCTTAATATTTTTGGTACAAAAGATTTGATTTTTTTCAATTTTGTTCTTTGATTGAAATTGATAATATATTTGGTTTTCATTTCGGCTCTTATACTTTTAATTTTTTATTTAATTCCTTTAATTTTTTATATTTCTTAAATAGTCCCTATTTTTGTCCATGTTTATATATATGTGCTCTTAGTTTTGATTTTTAATTTTTATTATTTTCTCTTTTGTTGAGGTAGCATTTTTTGAAAAACAAATGTTCTTAAATTTTAGTTTTTGTTTATGATCATTTGAAAATTGATATTTTTTTCCTTTGTTCTTTCATTTGGTTTTTTTTTTTTTTTTATTTTTCTTTTCACGTCAAATGATTTTTTACTAATAATTTTTATTTTTATTATCATTTTTTGTTTTGTTTACTCTTTGTTAAAGTTTTTAGGTTTTTTTTTATTCTTTGATTGAATTATTTCCCCATTATTAACGAAATAATAATAATAATTTTAGTATTTTTTCTTGGTTCCCCTTTTGTTAATGTTTATGAGTATTTTTTCTCGGGGTAATTTAATATTTTTTATTGTTTTAATAGTAATAGTAATGATATTTTTAGATGTTAAGGCTTCGATGTTACTGTTGTTATAATAGAGTATATTGATGTGTTTTATTATATGAAATCTTGCATATATAGATGTTATATTTTATTTTTAAACTAGCAAAACCTATTAATTATTTCAATCCTAATAGTTATAAAAATTATTTACTCAGCGTGAAATATAGTGTAGACAATTTAACTAGTAAATGCTAAAAAGAGAAGACGTGCCATTTTGTACACGAAAGCCTTGCCGTGCCAAGTTTAATACAAGTGGTCTCATGAATGTGGACCGTTTGATATGGGCATTTCGCGAGTGCAAAATTCCATGCATCTTGTTGATTATCTTAGAGAGAGAGAGGGAGAGAGAGAGGGAGATGTATTTGCATGAAAATGAAGGTTTCTTCAAGCCATAAAACATTAACAATTCTGCTAAACAGTTTCCTCTTCGCATGGCACTTGATAACAGCAAGTGGTCAATTTTTTTCATGTCTTAACATTGACATGGATAATGCAAAACATAGCTAGCTAGCTAATTAATTTATATTTGAAATTTAGGTGTATCGTTTAAACAATATCATGATCCCTAAATATATAAAAAAATGATTAGTAATTTGACAAATTAATCGGTCATCATATAAAGGCGCGGTCTCCCCATTAATGTCATTTTCTCAAAGCACTCACGGTGCTCGGACAACTTTGAAAAGTTTCCTCACGCTCCTTATCCTTGATTATCTTGAGCATAACCTGATGGGTTTAGAAGGTTTGCATGCATGTGTGTCCACTTGAAGTAGGTTACTGGGATGTACTCTGAGCTACAAAGTTCATCTGTCGTTCAGACAAAAGCTTTCCTATGTATCACTTTAAAGACTCGTGTACGTGTCTCCTCTTAAAAAAAAAAAGAGGGATGGGTTCGATTAACCATTAGCTTTTGGCTGCAAATGCAATTTCTTAACCTTTCCAGGCGGATGCACAGAAGTTGTCTTGTATTTGCTATTATTACCTTCACAGTCAACATGCAGGGCATATTATCTATACAGCTAAAACACATCGCGGCCCAATGCGCTGTTCACCAAAAGACAAAACACTGTAGACGGTTACTGTTCTGCTCAATTTTTTGTTCGGTCGGTTTATTCGGTCCGTTTGATCTGCTGATTTTTTTTGGCAAAGTGAAATAACAAATTTGTCCCTAGAAAAAGACCAAAAAAAGGCCACTGGACTGAGGGGTTCCATGGTCATTGCACATTTTCGGTCCGGTCCGGTTCGTATACCCAGTTTATTAATTTTTTAATATTTATTTGCACAATGAAATAACCATTTTGTCCCTCAAAAAAGACAAAACCAAGGTATGGCAGGGAGGGGTGTCCCGATAATTTACCAGTTCTTTTAATTCTTTTTTTGTTGATTTACTGTAGGCTCGTCACCGGACGCGCTGGGCGACGTGCCGTCTGTTTCCGCGCTCACGCGTGTTTTAGACGGCGCATGCGGTGTTTTCCAATATCCAAAAATACCCAACCACCATCTAGAATGACTTTCAGACATGTTCTCTTCCCCCTGGTGTGGCATGTGTAAGTGTACGGTGTCCAGAGAAGTCATAATGGTCATTTGAATTCCCCCTTTTTTCTCTCTCCTGGCTGCACAATCTAACGTCAGCGCAACTGTTTTTTCCCATATTTCATTTTAGTTCCTGAACTTTCGATTGTTTGCTATGGTCCTTATTACTATTATATAGGTTTTGATTTTTTTCAATTTCGTCTTTCAATTGTAATTGATTATATATTGTAGTTTCATTTAGGTCCTTCCGACTTTGAATTTTCAAATTGGTCCGGAATCCTTAATATTTTTTATATGAAAGTTTTGATTTATTTCAATTTTATCCTTCCATGCAACTTTATTATAATTCCCTAATATTTTCGGTATCAAAGTTTGAGTTTTTTCAATTTTATCCTTCCATGCAATTTAATTATAGATTTTAGTTTCATTTTGGTCCTAATTCTTTTAATTTCCAGTTTTGTTTTAAATTATTTAATTTTATCGGTATCAATGTTTAGGTTTATTTTGATTTTTTCCTTCAAATTAAATTTATTATATTTTTTTTTTCATTTTATCCCTCATAATCTTGGATTTTATTTTAATTCCTTTATATTTTTATATTTATTTCTTACATAGTTTATATTTCTGTCCATGTTTATATGTACATGCTCTTAGTTTTTTTTTTTTTTTTTCCAATTTTTCTTTGTTCCCAATGTTATTAAGTTATTTTATTTAATGTTCAAATTTTAATATGTGCTGGTGATCATTTGAAAATTAATAATTATTATGATTTCTTTTTTTTCCTCCAAGTCAAGTAATTCTTAAAGTTTAATAATTTGTATTTTTATTTTGTCATTTATTTTGTTTTTTAATTGCTTTTTTTTTAATATTGTTAAGTCTTGGATTTTCTAATTATTATAGATAAGACATTCAAAATAATGATAATGATTATTTGTTAGTTTTGTTATCTTTTAAATATGTCAGACTAATTATATTTTTTGATATTTATTTAATATTAGCTCATTAATATATATATATATATATATATATATATATATTAATGAGCTAATATTAAATAAATATCAAAAAATATAATTAGTCTGAAATACTTTTAATATAATAATATGAATAATAAATCTTATAAAATAGAAACTTTATGCAATATTTTTTTCTAACAATAATACGATCTTACCAATTTTTATTATTTCCACTCTTATTAAGGTTTTTTTTTTTTTAATGTTACATTTTAACCTGTGTTGATGATCATTCTAAAATTGATATTTATTATTTTTTTCTCTTTTGTTGTTTTTAAAATTCTTTTTATTTATCTTTCAAGTCAAATATTGTTTTTGAAATCTACTTATATTTATTTTTCTTTTTTCATTTATTTAGTTTCTCTTTCTTATAAATATGTGAGACTAATTATATATTTTAATATTTATTTAATATTAGTGCATGAAAATATATATATAGACAGAAAAAAATGACCTAGGATCCTCTAAAGAAAAAAAAAAAATAATAATAGTGTTCTTAAATACTTTTAATATAATAATATGAGGAATAAATCTTATAAAATAAACAAAATGATTTTGGCTTTTAAGTCTAATTTTGTCCTCTTTTGTTTAATCTTATTTCTTAGAAAAATTTGATTCTTTAATTTTAGGTTGTTTTTGTAAAAATAAATAAATTATATATAATATTTCAGATCTCATATTAGTGGGGGAAAAAAGCAAGTTACAAACAAAATGGGTAGACAAATTTACCCAAGTTATCTACAATTAAAAAATATATGAACCACTTCCCCTGCATTTCGATTACACTGTTCCTTTTATTAAAATAAATAATTACAACACAAAAATCAATTAGTTCCTACATAGAAAAAAGTCCAGCGCAATGCGTGGGCAAATCACATCGTGCATACCTATTACCTAACAGTGCCCATGTGAGGACGTCATGAGGTGAGATTTCCTAACCTGAGGAGTGAGGAGTCTGAGCGATGAAGTGAGGATTGAGGAGTTGAGGAGTCTGAGGAGCTGACCTCAAACTGAGATTTGATGAGGTGAGGACTGAGGAAGAGAAGTGTTAGGATTTGATTTTATATTTTTAGTTAAATTGATTTGGGGAAAGGGGGGATTGCGAGGTGTTCACTTAATTCATTTTTTTTTAAAAAAATTCATGACCAAAACGGCGCATGCAGCGTGCTTTCGGCATGTTTCGGCTGGTATTTGACCGAAATATTCAGTACGGGTCAGAATTTAAATCGAGGCAAAAATAAAGTCGTTTTGTCTCTTTATTTGACCAGTACGAAACGTTGTGGCCAAAACAAAACGAGATTGATAACCCTGGTTATAGGCCCGGGCTACGCCTGAAATATTTTTTACTAGTAAGCTTCTAATATAGAAAAATATTTCAAAACTAACACTAATTTTATTCATGTAAAACATATTTATTACTAATAGATGTTTTTTTTATATATTTTTAATATTCATTTATGATTAATTAATAGATTTAATATTTAATCAATAAATCCAAGTATAAATAATATCTTTGAAACAAAATTCTTTACAAAGAAAATTATAAAATTACTATAATTATGAAGTTCTTATTGCATTAAAGCATTCTTTCTAACTGTTCTCAGTCAATGTTCTATTAAGATTGGATATTAATTAGATTTATTGAGACCTATATATATATATATATATATTTTGCAAAAGAAAGTAGTTGCTCTCATAAATTGAGACATAAAAGATCAAATTAATATCAATGTGGTGGTCAGATGACAAGTAAACTGAAATGACCCACAAGATAATTATATATCGAGAGATTATCTATGTTTTTGGAAATGTTCTCGTGATAGTTGTGTAAGTTATTATTTGACATAATATCACAAAGTTGTCTTATGTTTGATCCTAACACATGTTGTCCTAATCAAGAGTATCAAACATGCAAATATTGAATATAGCATATACTATATGAAAGTATTTGAGTAATCAAGAGAAAATTCATCATCCTAGGTGAAATAGAAAAAATATTTTATTTGTTGTCAAATAGTATTGATTGTGAAATCATTAGCCAAGGTGGGATGAGTTTTGAAAAAAAGTTTCAAAAATGTTATTTAAAGAATCAATTACTATAATATTGAGAACTAATATGATTTAACAAACTAGACTCATACTGCAATATCTAAATTAGAATATTCATGATGAAGAAATAATAATTACACCGAGAAACTAGTTAAGTTAAACCACTTATAGCTTTTATAATATTTAAGGGGTGATAATAGGTTGTTAGATATTATACTTGATCTTTCACTATAAATCAATCAATTATTGAATTGATAATAAATTAAATTATTTATTTTCTTGAATCCTATTTCATTTAGGATTATGATTTATATTTCTTCCTAATTATTAGTAAAATTTATGGATAACACACATAAGAACCATTTATTAGAAATTAAGACGAGATGATTAATAGAGTTTGACTTGATTATAAATAAATTTTAGAAATTAAGAGCTATAATATAATTAATATAGGGTATTACAATTCTAGACCTATACAATTAAGTAGGGATATGATTGAATAAATTTCTAAAATTATCCTAAAATCCTAAAATAATATATGTGATGTTATTTAAGGGTCTAATTGATATTTTATTATTTATTGTGTAACGTCCCCTTCTCTGGAACATTGTTCGACCAATGTTTAACTTAGGTTCTTCATCATTTTGGAAGATGAATCTAAAGAGAGAGGATGTTGTCCGGCTGAGATCCTTTGTTCCTTCTAAGACCTAAACCACCAAAGGCTAAAGTTAATGTCCCTACTAGTGCCAAAGGTAAATCTAAAAAACTCAACCTAAACATGATTGGTCTTATTGTGAAGGCATGACACCATTAGAGGATAGTGATGGGGATGAGTTAGCATTACCATTTGTGGAGTCCTTTGTTATAAGGCGCACACTTCAGGTTCAGGTCAAGGAAGATGAAACTAATCAACAAAGGAGAACATCTTCCATACGTGCTGTTAAGTAGAAAGCAAGGTGTATGGTTTAATTATAGATAATGGAAGTTGTGTTAATGTTTGTAATACCACTCGTGTTAGTAAACTGAATTTGAGTATTGTTAAGCATGCTAAACCATATAGATTGTAATAGTAGTGGTGAAGTGAAAGTGATTAAACAGATTGTGGTTCTATTTTCAACTAGGAAATATGTTGATGAAGTTTTGTTCGACGTGGTACCAATACAAGCATGTCACATCTTGTTAGGGATACCATGACAATATGATAGAAAAACAATTCATGATGGGGTTAAAAATAGATATACCATTGTAAAAATGGTAAAATCATCACTTTTGTACCACTTATACCCAAATAGGTGTATGATGATCAAATAAAGCTAAAAAGTGAGCATGAGGTGATGGGGAGAGAAAATCAAGGTGAGGATCAAGAGAGAAAAGATCATCATATTCAGCTAGAACCCAAGCCACTACAACCCACTCACCCACATATCCAAACACAAACAAATATTCGATCAACACTCCAAATAAATTAGACCATTCGATCACAACTCAAAAACACCCAAATCTAGCCGAGAGTGGAGATAAGACAAGAGGAGTGAAGAAAGTCAGGAAGAGTGGTGAGAATAGTGTGGAAAAACTAAACAAACAACCCAATTTTTATGCTAGAGAGGGTGAAGTCAGATTTGCATATTTCACTAACAAGTCAATGATTTTACTGATGCACAAAGAGGCTTACTTTAATACTAATGGTCTTGATCATATTGTGTCTAGTCTTGCTATTTCTTTGTTACAAGAGTTTGATGATGTGTTTCCTGACGATACTCTTAGCAGATTACCACCATTATATTTCTATTACATTAGAAAATTGTGTTTCTTGGCCATGTTATAACTGCACAGGGTATCGAGATGGGGTCCATTACAAGGTCAAAATTGCAAGGTCCATTGGAGTATCAAAAGGAGAATCTAGTACATCTTATCCATGTGCAAGAGGGGTCAATTACTACCTTATTTGGACCATGAAGTGAGGACAACAAAGGAAACAAAAGAATCCTACTAGAAATTGGAAACAACATGGGTTACTACCTTTTCCTTTTGTTTATGGGAATAAAGGGTTGATGGAAGGCAATAAATAAGCCTTGAATCAACTCTATGATATTTTACTTCTCTTCTCACGGCAGAACATGGATTTAATATTGGGGGTTTTATTAATTTTGTTAGCTACAACCCAAGGCTTCTTTGAGCTTAATTGATACTTTGTTTTCAGCTAGAATCCAAGGATTGTTTGGATTAAGTTAGGGCTAAAAATGGCAACCATTGAGGAATATTACCTTTGAATTTTTTAGTTTTAAATGTACGAGTGATTCTTGCATTCTTATTCTTGAACGAACTGAATTTGACTTATCAAATATTAGCTAGCTTCGTGGCATCATTCTACTCATTTCAATAATGTTGGTGTCTTGGGGAAGGTTTCCATTGTGTCACACTCCTATCAGACCTATTTCGACTTTCCAGGATCAGATCCAAATCTTAATTGTGGGTTGCGTGACTATGTGATCACGAGATTTGCATCACTAACTATATGTCAAATTTTATTTCTAAAATGCCAAAAGGTTTAATTAACTATTGATAGAATTTCTCATGTCTCTTGAATGTGTTATGTATAAATGTTGGATAAGATGATTATGTGATTAATGTATATTTTATGATTGATATGAGAAGAACAAATGGAATGAAAAGATAATTTAAAATCAAGATGAATTTTATGATATATTAGAATGTTTTCTTTAAGATTAACAACATGTATCCATCATAATTATTAAACCTGTTTTTTTTACAAGTTTAATATAATAGTTCCAATTTTTATAACAAACTTAGCAATAGGTTACTTGTAATAATAGTAGTGTTATGCTCTAATAGTCAAACTAAATAACCATAAGAAATAAGCATAGGAAAATATTCATATTCCTCATATAAACTAAAAAGAAAAGAAAGAATAGATCTCAAAGTGAAAATCTGAAGACTCCAAAATTAGTCTTACATGAAATTAATGAAATAGACTCCAAAATTAGGGAGGGAGGGAGGAAAGAAGAGAGAGGGATGAAAATCTTATATGTATCTCCCTTTTACATGTTTTCCTTTTTCCATTTTGAAACATACAAAATAGCATAAATGTTCTTCTAAAACAAGAAATATTATCCTTTTAAAAATCTAAATACTTAATGAAATTCCTAAATAATAAAACAGAATCCTAATATAACAAGTAGTGTCATCAGATGCAACTCATGCTCCAAGACTGGAAAAATTAAATCATATCATATGCCAAAAATGTTCTAATATAGGTATAACAAATTTAAACCCAATTTCTATCTTAATATAGTAAGTATCTCTCAAAACTAAAAACATAAAAGTTGTATACCTATCTCATGTTGTTCCATATCATTTTGAATGAGAGAGGTATGCCCAAATTACATAAACACGCCAAAATTGTCCAATTAGTTTTGTCTTGCCCTGAAGTCCAAATTACGTCTCCAAATTACTTTTCGAATCCAACATCCAAAAATACTTTCAAAATATAAAACAAAGAATATAAAGACATTTTATATATAAAACATGGGGAAATTGATCCCATGAGGAAGGTTCACAATAGATTTTCATGCAATTGGGGGGTTTGGTTAGTGATTATCTAAACTAAGACAGAATTAAAGAATATAACAAAATTAGGAAAAACAAAAATTTATCAAGAAAAGAAATCATGGCTGCAAGTAAACATCCACCTATGAAAATTAGAATTGATCCTTTAAATGAAACTTCAATTTATATTCTGATTCTTTTTATCGTTTTTAATGTTAGTTTGTTAGCATAACTAACTCTAACCAACAAAAATCACAATGTTCGCACTAATGATGTAGTTCAATGTACCCTTAATAACTAGATAAACTAATTAACCTACACAACATAATTGTCCGTAATTCATTTTGATTTGTTTGAGTGTTCTCCCTAAGATAAATAACATAGATCCATTATAATTATTAAGCTAAATTCCTTCACAAGTTTATATATCATAACTTCGGTTTTGATAGCAAACTTAGCAATAAATTGTTCACTATAACACCTTAGATATTGCTCTAGCAATTAAGATAAACTATCATAGGAAATATGTATAGGAAAACAAACATATTGATTCATCATATATATTGAAAATAAATGAAAGAATAATAGCTTTTGAAATCCGAAGGTTTTTACTTTAAACCCAAGAAAAATAGTTTAGTCTTGCATATTTATGGAAAAACTGCTACAAAAGATGGAAGAATGCTTGAATTTGGGATTTTAGGAGATAATATTAGTGTTTTTCTATTCTAACCGCCTCCCTCTCTTATTCTTTCCTTCCTTCCTTTCTTTTTATAGCCTAGAAAACTCTAATCACTACTTTACAAAATAGTCCCACCCTAAGTAGATAGTGTTACATTTAAATACTTGAATAATTATTTCCCTAAAAAAGAGAAATAGTCTTGCATTAAATCTTCAATCTTTGACTTAGAGGAGTGAAATTGCTATAATAAAGACTTGAATGTCAGTTTGGATGCTTTGAGATGTAATTTGGACTTGTTTATTTGCAAAACCTATCTGCTGGTAGTATTCATATGTCATCTTATAAAGATTATATCTCTCCTATGAGTTTTGTGATGAAATGTTGCCCGCTTATAGGTTTTTGAGTTAGGAATCTAAAACAATTGAGTTTGCATCAAATAGACTCTACAACGTAAGATATTCAAGACAAAATGTCTGAAGGTCAACACTGGTAGAACATAAGATTTGACTTTGAAGGCTGTGATTTCCATGCTATTTCTTTCTTTATTTTTATTTCCATAAATTTTGGATATTAGATTTTTAATTTCACTAGAATCACTCTATTTCAACCTTTATAGCTCAAGCTCTACATAAAGCATCAACTGATAGTCAAATCTGCCAATTTCCTTAATTTCTTTTTTTTGTCTTTCATCCAAAAATACCTTTAAAACATAAAATAAAGAATATCAAGGAAACAAATATGGCTAAAACTATCGAGTATTATGGTTGCATCAATGAATATCTTGTTTTCTTTGTTTTGACTAATACTCTAAAACCCGTCCAGAAATATCATTTGATGTCCTTCCTAGCCATATAAAGATTATGGCATCGACAAATCAAAGAGACTTACTTTGACACAAACACAATGGACCATGCTATTATATTTGTAACCGTGTTAATCAAACAACAATTAAAGATCCTGAATCCAAAGACATGAAATGATATTGTGGAATTTAGTATAATGGTCAAAAGATCAAAGCCTTTACACTATATGATCATGAAATTCTCAAGTCAAGTTATGCTAGCCTCACAAAAAATAACTATTTCTATCATTACTTTAGAGTTGAGTTATGTGAATCAATGGTTGAGGATGGAAGTTGTTGTATGCAATGAAGTTATCTAAAAAAGAGTTCTTTTATCATAGGACAAAAGTATCAGTGAATGAATCACTTTATTGACTTACTTAGAATATAAGCATATTTGCATTTGTTGTGAAAAGGGAGGTTTATTGATTGTTTTCACTTCCTCTACCAATCTACAAGAGCAATGATAATAAAGATATTGGACTTGTTGAATGCAATGAAAAGCTTGTCATGACTTGCATTAATAAAAAGAGTGATTTCATGAAAGTATGGATCATGAAAGACTACAATATAGGACAATGTAATAAAAATCATTCAACAAAAATGAGGGTTGTAACAAAGAAAGAATTCATTTAAGTTCTTCAACCTTCTTCAGTACTAATATTATGTTAATGTGAAGGTTAGAATCGTTGACATGTTGTGATTAGTAAAAGGTTTACTCTAAACCTTCTTCAATACTAATATTATGATAATGTGAAGGTTAGAATCATTGACATGTTGTGATTATTAAAAGGTTTACTCTATGGATGTTTACCATCTCGTTTCACCTTTATTGTAAAGGACAAAGAGAACACAACATTGGAATTGTTATACCCTTAAGAATAATTGCCCCAAGGCACCATTTTCTAAGTGATATATTGTATATGAGATGTAAATAGTTTCAAGAATCAAGTCTAGAAGTTGGTGAGCAAGAGGAAGATTAAGTTTGTGAAGGACAAAACTCCTCAAAACCTCTTAACTACATGAAATTACACATTGCAATTTATCTCAAGTATGATGCTTTAGAGGTGTTAATACACTCTCTAGTCACAACTAACCACTTGCTCTTGAATCTCTAATATAATAGCTTACCTCAAGTATGGTTCTCGAAGGATGTTAATACCTTCTCTACTCACAACTAGTCTTTTACCCTTTAATCCTTAATAAAACTAGTACACCTGGGTTTTTCTACTAACCGTAAACCAAAAACCAAGGTGGCGACTACATCGACCCCTCGATGTCATGTGAGACAATATTAACAATTATTTTTAGATTTATTAGTTCATATATTTCTCAAGTTATTATATAAATAATAAAAACCATTTCTTTCATTACTCAAATAAAAATAATCATGATAATGAAAACATATCCATAACTTAATTATTTCTTCTTCTTACATTTACAATTAGCTTAAAATCATGTTTGAAAATCGCTCTTTTTTTTAATTAACATTAAAAACTCTTTAATTTTTTATTGACAAATATATATTTTTTAAATTTATTTTATTAAATATAAATAGCATTTTTTTATTTTTCTTTCTAAAAAATCACAATACAATACAATGCATTTTTAACATTAACAAACTTCTCTTCTCTATTATAACTTATCTTGGAATCCTAATAGTGGCATAGCATTACAATAATCCCACTCATAATATATATATATATATATATATATATATATATATATATATATATATATATATGGCAAAAACTCTTTATTGCGCCCTTCCATTTGCTAACATAGAATAACTTGTTAAAATGATGATTGTAGCTACATCATCACCCTATCTTACAACTCTACATCACCACACTCTCTTGTGCACTTTAAGGTTGTCAATTTCATTTCATTCTATTTGAAATGCTGGTATATCTCTTTCGAGTTCAAAAAATGGAACAAGCCAAAACAAATTTTATCTCGCTTATAATCTTGGTTTATTCTAGAAATTCCACTTGAAACATTTCGTTTTTGTTTTACCCGTTCTATTCTGGATAAATAGTGTTTTTAAAATAATATATAGTTTTACAATATCAATTATATCTCTTAATCCGGTCGTTAGATTGAGATAAAATTTTGTGAGTCTTTTGACATATTTATATTAGGTTATAATTTCAGAGCAATTAGAGAATATAACAGTCTTGCAAGATAGAAGATGACATTCTCGTAATATTATCTAGGTTCAGAATTTTGTTCAGAAAAATCATTTTATTATCTTTTTTTATATTTTTTTGTTTCTCAATTTCATTATTCACAATGAGTTTATTAGGAATTGGATTTTATAATTTGTTTTGATTTGTTTTATTTAAGGTATCATGATTTTATAACTTAGATCATGCATTTGAAAGGTTAACCTAGGTTGACCTAGTTGATCCACAATAATGTTGTTTCAATAAAACCATGGTATCATCAAGTCGATTGACTCAATTTATATTTTTATAAATTTCCATATTATATTTGGACTCATCAAGTTCATCAAGTTATATCAGTTAAACTCCTATTTTTTTATTTATGTTTGAAATTTGAATTGCACAGTTGCACATAGTTTTATATTTGGATTTGACCTAAAATTTTGTTTATTGAATTATTAATCATACAACCCCGAAACGGAACATAGAAGCACTTCAAAACCAAAATATTCTATTTCAATTAAAAAAATAACACACTAACCAAAATGCAATTAACAACCATTTCATGACCTGTCCACCGACATCCTAATCCAATGGTTCATATCTTCATTTCTAAATTCTCTTGATTTTTAATCCCACAAAGAAACAAAATAAAGAGACAAGGGGAGAGAGCAAAAGAGAAAAAAAAAAAAGATTTAACTAGGGTTAGTTTTTAACCCGTGCATCTAGTTGGAGAACCTTCTTTGAAGCGCCGAAAGAGAGTGAGAGAGATTTTTTGTGGGGGTGGTGGGTTCTTTAGGTCTTGCAGTGTAGTAAGTGTTTAATGTCAATTTAGTTTTGAATTGGAATATAACGTTGTTGTTTCATCATTAGTTTTTTTTAAATATTATTTAATACTTCAAATTGAAATGAGAAAATATAAATTACATTCTTGTATTATTATATTTTTAATGTAATCTCGATTAATTATTTTTATATTTTTCATCCATTAATTTTAGCGGAATTAAATAATGTTATACTATTTTTTTCATCCATTATTATATTAATTTTATATAATATGTGAGTTAATAGGAATAGTGTTTTTATTTTTCATTTTTTATCCAGTTTATTGCGGTTTAATAGGAATAGCTTCCCTAATGTAGTTGCATTGAGTGAGACTATTTTTACTAGTCTTGGTTTAGAGGAAAAAACAATGAGCTGCACTATTTATATTTATATTTATATGAATCATATAAATAGTAAGGCTACTTCAGATGATTTCTTATGGTGCAAGAGTTTCAAAAATATCCACCTAGACTCTCATGGCAAACCAAAGTAATGTTTATCAACAAGGCTATTATGCTAAAACCTACAATCATATATTTATTACAAATTACAAAAATATTATAACGCACATATATAGGCCTTTATCATAGGCCTTTATCCCTTTTTTTCCATAGTTTTTGTATTTCTATCCTCAAACATTTCTGTTTTTCAATTGTAGCCTTATGCTATGATCAATTTAATAACTAATTTCTATAATTTCTTTGATAAATAAAAAAAGTCAACAAAGAAGAACCAAAGTATAAAATAAGTAGAAACTGTATAGCTAATCTCAAACTCGCTTTCTTAAAATTAAAACAGAAAGAAGGGTAAGCATGTAGACCTATCCTTACATGTGTTTGGCCCTTTGTTTGTTGGGTTGGGAATCCGACCCTAAACCCTTTTGTGTGTATGTGTGTGTGGAAGAGCATTATATTTATATATCTTTATGGGAATACCAATGTTTTTTTTAATTATTATGATTCTATTATGAAGAAACAAACATGAATATTTAATTAAAATTAAATATATATTTTTAAGATTTTAATACATCATTTTTTTTTTGTCTTCAATCATATAAAAAAATTGAGACTTTTTTTTTTTTAAATCATGATGGATTTTTATTTAGAAAATAGTGCTAGCAATTTTAATGCATGCTTTCATTAAAACAATCAAAGATGCATTAGTACAAAACATCAGGTTTAGATTTGTTAGAGAATAATATAAATCATAATCTGGGGCCTCACTGATAAGCTTAAGTTTTTAGGTGAGATGGTTCCTTAACATGATATCAGAGCCTTATTGACCCAGTGGTCACGAGTTCGAATCTCACCACCCCATTCTATTTCATAAAAATCAAGCAAGAGATAATGTGAGTTTATGCAAGTTTCAAGCCCAAAACGGCTTTCACTTGAGGGTGTGTGTTAGAGAATAATATAAATCATATTCTGGGGCCTCACTGATAAGCTTAAGTTTTTAGGTGAGATGGTTCCTTAACATGATATCAGAGCCTTGTTGACCCAGTGGTCACGAGTTCGAATCTCACCACCCCATTCTATTTCATAAAAATCAAGCAAGAGATAATGTGAGTTTGTGCAAGTTTCAAGCCCAAAACAGCTTTCACTTGAGGGTGTGTGTTAGAAAATAATATAAATCATATTCTGGGGCTTTACGTATAAGCTTAAGCTTTTAGGTGAGATGGTTCCTTAACAAGATTGAAGATGTGCATTTTTTTTCTTCTCATTTCAAATGATTGTATGTTTTTTAACTAGAGTATAAATTATTATTTTAGTTAAGAAAATATGGGCATCTAATTAAATGAAAAAAAGAAAGAAAGAGTAAACATCCCCACGTGGTGAAGATTAGATATGTTAATTTGCATATAATTATAAAAAACAATTTGTTAAATGCACTTTCAATTTCTTCAAATATTTTTTTGATAGATAAAGTTAACATGGCTTGAATGTTATAGATTAATTTTTAACCAAACCCATCAACGAGGTATCCAGATCTGGAAGCCACCCGCTTCTACAAGAAAAAAAACCAAGGTACGGTGATTATAATGGAAAGGAACTTGGTATGTGCTGCTCAGATGCCTTTAAGCTGGATTTGAGCATTAGCTGTCGCCCATATCACATATTTATTTATAGCTTAGTTTTAGTGCAAGAAACTATTATGAAGCATTGATGAACCACTGAAACCTCGACACTCTATACTCACACTTTCGATTGAGTTATGATATATACCATAGCCTATCCTGCTTCTGCTTATCATTTGATCCAAATGAGGTAATAACATTACTGTCAAAATCACGAGTTTAATATTTTAATATGCAAACTCCAAAATTATTATGATGTTAACCTTTTGAACATGCACTCAAGCAACCCACATGCCAAAACATCGACTCTAGAAAAACAAACTAAGTAAATCAAGTTTGATAATAGTATAACATAAAGTTAATTTATATCTAGGCACCAACACTATTGGATTTAAACTCTCACCCAACAAATAGCAATTTGAGATCAAGAAGTATGGATTGACTCCACAAAGTCAGTTGAACCTTGATAAGTCATTTTCAGTCCTTTAGAGAACCAAATAAAAGAATTATCACCCTTACAAGCACACAACGTTGCAACATATAATCTAAATAATATTAAGCAAAAATATAATTTAAAATTTGGGCTACATATACGTTTTTTAGCCTCAGCAAAACCCTAGAATACCCAAAGACATGGACTTGTATAAAACTCACTTACTGTTACACCTAAATCCCTAAATATAAAAACACATATAAAACTTTAAATTGCTTCGACATATAAATAAGATAAAAGAAGTTTGATTTAGTCTGTAATGTTGCTGACATTTAGGTTTCCTTCCTAGACTAGGAGAATCATAAATAATCCTCATGTTAGTTTTCTTTGTATACTAGAAAACTTCTTCTTTTAAATGCTAAAAATCCTCTCTTTTTTTAAATGTAATATTGAAGAATTTCATTGCTTCCTTAGAAAAATAACATGTTGACTTGGACTTCATGTAATGCAAGGAAATATAAGCCTAAATCAAGGTTGACTTTGGGCTTAACGCATCATCCCTCTTTAAAACTTAGATGAAATCCTTATTAGACTTGAATTAGAGGCTTCCCTTCAAGCTTCATACTCATCATTTGTTCCTCTAGGTTCATCTTATTCTATGTATACTAAACTAGCTCATTCAATCCCTCTTTAAGTCTATTTGCCCTAGCTCTTGTAATAAACCTACTTGGCATCATCAATGGGTCGTTACCGTGATTATGCTTGGTATTGGGTTGATCATCATCATCATCATCTATCTTTAAAAATATTTGACCTCGTATCATTGCCTACATCAAACAAAGTAAGATAAGAAATTAACTTTATAAATATTTTCATTGAATCTGAAATGGCCCATCTCCTTTTAGTTGAAGCTTTGATGTTTTTGAGGATTGAAATCTCTCCTTGCGCATATCCATCTAAACCTAGTCACCGTGTTGAAACACAACATTTTTGTGCCCTTTATTGGTCCTAGTTGTATATATATAATTCTTCTTTTTAATATATTATCTCACACTTTTATGGAGTGTCTTCACCACTTGTGCTTTATGATTACCATCCAAATTAACCCTTTCATCAACAAGAAAAAGAATCAAATCCATGGGAGTTGAAGGTTTAATCCATTTATGATGGTGAGATTTCAATAGTTGAATGCATATTACGATAATATGCTCTATGAATGACAAATAATCCTCCCAATTCTATAAGTTTTTTTGAATTACAATACACAAAAGTTGTGTTGAGGTTTTATTAACAACTCTATCATAAATAATACTCTGTTTGTGGGTGGCAATGAGTTGAAAACAACAATTAAGCACCAATTTTTGTCCATAATATCTTCCAGAAATAGTTAATGTAGTTAACATCTCTATCATAAATAATGCTCTTAGGGATTCCATGAAGTCGTATTATCTCCCTAAAGAATAAATTAGCAATGTTAATTTAATCATCGATTTTCTAACATGGAATAAAGTGTCATCTTTGAAAACTTATCAACAACTACAAAGATGGAATCTCTAACTTGTTTTGACCTAGGCAAATCTAAGAAGAATTCCATTGAAATGTTTTCTCATGGTTCTTTAAGTATAGGTAAAGAGGTATACAAGTCATATGGTTGAGACTTAGACTTTGTTTTCCTACAAGTTATGCATTATCACATATGCTTGCATTTGTTTTTCATTTTAGGCTAATAAAAATGCTCTTGCAACACATTCAAAGTCATAATAACTCCAAAATACCCCAATAACTCGTCACCATGTACTTCTCATATAAGAAATTTATGTATAGAACTTAATGGAGTACATAAACAATTCTCTTTGAACAAATATCCATCAAATCTATAAAACTTTTCAAAACCTGAAGTTTCACAAGCATTGTAAACATTAGTAAAAATCATTATCATCCTTATATAATTTTTTTAATTTTTCTAATCCTAGAAGTCTAACATCTAAATAGGATAAAAGAACATACTTGATCGCAAGTGCATCAACCACAATACTTTTTCCTTGCATATACTTGATCACATATGGAAAGGTTTTGATAAATTCAATCCATTTGACATGTCTCCTATTCAACTTACTTTGCCCCTTCAAGTGATTTAATAATTTCTAATCTGAATGTATCACAAACTCTTTGGGTCACAAGTAATGCTACCACATGTCTAAAATTTATACCAAGGCATAGAGCTCATTATCAAATGCAGGATAATTCAAGGTTTCCCTATTAAGTTTCTCATTAAAATACACAATGGGACTCTTATCCTGTATTAACACAGCTTTTATACCTATACCTAAGGTTCACATTGAACTTCAAAAGATTTTGTAAAGTTAGACAAAGCTAAAATCCTATTTAAATCAAACAGAGTTTTTCACAATTTTAGTTAAAGGCGTTGCAATAGTACTAAAATCTTTCACAAACCTTTTATAAAAGTTAATAAGTCTATGAAAACACATTCCCTCTTCTATAGACTTAGATGTAGGGCAATCCTAGATGGCCTTAACCTTCTCTTCATCCATCTCAATACCCTGTGCAATTACTACATATCCAAGAAACTTGCATGCAAAAGGTATATTTATTGAAATTAGCATATAGTTTCTCATCTCGCAATGCACTAAGTACACTACACAGATGATCAAGATGCTTACTCAAGTTCTTTATATAAATTAGAATGTCATCAAAGCACACAACCATAAACTTATAAATGAATGCAGGCAAAACATGATTCATCAATCTCATAAATATACGAGGTATATTTGTAAGCTTAAACAACATGACTAACCACTTATGCAACCATTTTTAGTCTTAAATGTTATTTTTTATTTATCAAGTTCTTTCATCTTAATCTAATGGTACCAATTTTTTTAAGTCAATTATAGAGAAAATACATGTTCCATACAACTCATACAACATATCATCAAGTCTAGGGATATAATGTTTATACTTTATCATTATTTCAGTGACAGCGTGATAGTCAACACATATCATTCTAAGCTCCATCCTTTTTAGGCACAAGTAGCACTAGCACAACATAAGAGCTCAAATTCTCATGAATGTCCTGTTCATCATTAACTCATTTACTTGCCTTTGAAGCTCTTTCGTCTACTTGAGATTGCTTCTATAGAGTTGATGTTCCAGGTACAAAGTCAATTTGATGTTCAATTCCCTTTAATAATGGTAATCCACTAGGGATGTCTTTAGGGAATACATAATAAAAACTCATGCAACAAGAAAAAGTCATACTAGGAATAGCGTAATAAATATTGTTAGTGTTTAAATAACCCTCCTTATACATAAATAAGATCATTGGCTTGTTTGTGAAAAAACACAAATTTGTTTTGAGCTTTTGTTGCATAAATTAGGATGTTTCTTTGGTTTTTCCATATTATTATCATCACACAAGCTTACTATCTTCCCTCCTTGGGTTTTAGCTCCACTCCAAATCAGTTTAATTACTGATTTAGATTTGAATGAATCTGATGGTCTTATTTCACCATTGTCCTCATGTGAGTTGTCACTCTTCCCATGCTTACAATCCCTTTTTAATCTCATTTGATCATCATACACTTTTTTAGAGATAAAAGTACAAGAGTAATGATTTCATCATCTCTTACAATAATGAAGTTTTTCCTAAACCCATCATAAATTATCATTATATTGAACTATCATAGACACCCTAAGAGTAAGTGACTAGATGCAATGAGACTACATCACACATAACCTCATCAAAATACTTTTCAAAAGAAAACGCAATTGACACTTGCTTAGTAACCTTCACTTCACCACATTCATTTAACCATTATAATCTATAAGGCCTAGGATGTTTAATGCAAATCAGATTTAATTTCTTCATAAGAATATCACTACTTATATTAGCATAACTACCATCATCCATTACCATGCTACATACATTGCTTTGTACATGACATTGAGTGTGAAATATGTTTTCTCATTGTTGGTTTAAATCATCTTCTTTGATTTGCATATTTAGCAAACGCCTTATAACCAAGGTGTTCCTGTCAATAGGATATGCAATCTCTTCATCAATACTATCCTCCAAAGCTGGTATCTATTCACTTTTAGATATGTTCCTTTTAGATTCAACCTTCTTTTTATCTCTTGTAAGAATAACTCTTTGGTTAGGATACTAAAATCCAATATGTCTGACTCTTCTCTAAACACTTAAAATATTTAACATCTTTATCACGAGTAGGTTAAGATTTAGATTTACCTTTCCATCCATATAAGGCTTTCATTGAGCAACCCCCTTTGTCTTCAAATTTTGCCTCAATGCTAAGGAAGATGAAGCTAACTTGGTTGAAAATGTTATAATTCTATAACATTGATAATGTCAATATTCAACCGATTAAGAAATCTAGTCATACTAGTTTTCCTATCCTCAATCATATTGTCTTGAATCAATGCAATTTTCTTTTCCTTCAAATACTCATTGATAGAGGTACAACTTAAACCCTGTAATTTCAAATACAAATCTCTACAATAGTGGTTACGCATAAATCATCTTCTTTTCAACACATTTATCTCCTTCCACGATGCTACCAGCTTCTTGAACAATCTAAATAGGTGTATGACTTAAAAACTAATAAAAACACAAATTATCAAAACAAAATTATGATGATAGTCTCACGAGTGGCAAGTGAGAATCTATTCGAAATATGGACAAAACTAAAGACTAAAAAAAATAACAAAAACAAAGTATGGAAAATGATTAAATGACATCGAATATTTACATATGTTAGATATGCTGTAAATATGCTATAAGAAATGAGAATAATATAAACAAAATAAATTTCAAAAGCTGGCAAAAAAACAAAAACAAAACAGACTCATTTACGACAAGTTAAGTCTGAATTTGGAACCTAAGGTAAATGATATCTAATTAAGCTAACATTTAAAATGAAGTGCGGTTTCAACCCAAATAGATAGAATACTAAATTTTAGCAATTTATGATAAAGTTTGATATCCTAACACAAAAACATTATGAATTAGACCTTAGTAGACTCAAAATTGAAAACCTAAGCAAACGATATGCAATTGACCCTAACATTTATAATTAGATTTTCAAATTTGAGCTATAGAATTGATTTGACCCAATTTTCCTTTGTTAAGTGATTTGCATTAAAAACCAATAAACATCATTTAATGACTTTTTTTTCTATTCTTCTTTTATGCTACTGATATATTTTGGATAGTAACAAAATGAAGTAACACCTTTTTTATATGCCAGAAATTCAAGGAGAAAAAGAAATTGGACACATGGAAATTTTTACAGAATCAACAAGATATAAAAATTTCAAAATGACATAACATGATTAATAAAGACAAACTCCAATACCAAATAATGTAGATGTCTTGAATACGCAGTCAAGCAACCAACATGCAAAGACATCAATTCTCGGAAAGCTAAGTAAATCAAGTTTAGTGAGTGTGACATAAAGATAACTTGTAACTAGACAAAGGCACTATTGAATTTGTACCCTCACCCAATGAATAACAATTCGCCTATGAGAAGTTTGGATTGATGCCACGAAGTAGTTGAACCTCAATAACTCATTTTCAGTCCTTTAGAAAACTAGGAAAGAGAGAATTCTCACCCTCACAAGCACACAAAATTGCAACATGTAATTTGAATACCATTAAGTAAAAATATAATCTAAAACTTAGGTCACATATGTGTTTTTTAACCTAAGATGAACCCTAGAATATCAAAAGACATGGACTTGTATAAAGCCACTTATAATCAGACTCAAATCCCTAAGTATTTAAGCTCAATTGATGTTTATTAACCTTAAAACACAAAATAAAAATTTAAAATAAACACTTTAAGTTGCTACCAAATATAAATAAGATAAAAGAAGTCAAATTTGGTCTTCAATATTGCTGACTTTTATGTGTCCTTCCGAGACTAGGAGAATTATTAAATAATCCCCATAACTTAGAAAGCAAATCTAATAGCTCATTAGTTTTCTTTATAGAATTGGAAACTTATTTTTCTAAATACAAAAAATCATTCATTCTTTAGAAAATAATCTAAAAGAATAATATATTAACTTTGACTCCATATAATACTAGAAAAAAATAAGCTTAAATCAGGACTTATTTGGAGTCAAACACATCAACACTCTTTAGAACTGGGTTGACTTTCTGCTTTACGTGGAGTTAGTGCCGCTGCTGTATTTAGAGAAAATTCACTTGGTTTACGTGGCTCTCATTAAATGCGTTCTAAGACTAGGTGTGTTTCAATAATTTGACTATTGCTCTTTTGTTTTCTTCCTATCTTTGCCTTTTTCTTTGTTTTTTATCAGCACAAATAAGAAAAGCTAAACAGACTTTCTCAATAAAATTGTTTATTTCAATAGTTAATGTCGGCTTCGATTATACTTCACCCTGTTTTTTTCAACTGCTCTCGCTCGGGAGACGTCTCTTGCGTGATTTCTTAATGTTTTTCTTGCGAAGTGGCTCATGTCTTCTTATCTATCTCTTACTTTTCTAATTTTTTCATGTAACATCACAGTTTTTATTTTATCTTTTGTATTTGTAGCAATTGATCCAGAGGTACACCGTGGGTGCTTTTCCAATTCTTCTCCTTTTTTTTTATTCCTGTTCTGCGTTCAATTTTATTTCAATTTATATATTTATTAATTATTGATAAAACTAGCTCTCTCTTTTCTCCACATATTTCTCTTTGTTTTTAATTGTATCAGAAAGAAACATAAACCCTCAATACAGTTTAATTTGTTTCTTATATAATTAAAAAGATTCAAGAACCTGTTTTATTTAAGCTTCATGGGTTTGAATTTTGTGAATTGCAGGACAAGTATTAAAAAAATGTTAACAATCTAATGGGAGCTGGGTTAATGTCCCCTAATGTAGAAATTAGTATTATCACTACTATTCATAATATTGAAATTGGTATTAATAATCCTCTAGATGATAATATTCTTAATGAATATTTTAGGAATAACAAAGAAAAGAAATATAAGGAGGCTAGCTTTAGTTTATATGAGTCACTTGCATATTATTTGTTTTAGATTGGTTAATTTTTAGTTAATTAATAAAATTCTATGGATATAATTATATTTTTAAGCTAAACTATGTATAAGTTTTTATTTGAATTATGTTTTTTAACGTGCTTAAATTTTATATTTTTATTTTAATTGTGTTGACGAGGATCAACCCAGCACCACTTCTAGATATATTATTGACTCATCGGTAGTGTCAAGTGAGTCATTACAAAAATTAAGACAAAGATACTCAAAAGGCATTGAATAAGCTAGTTCAACACACATAGAGTAATATGGATCTAGAGGGACAAAGTATGCTGTAAAACTTAAAAGACAGGCTTTAATTTATCCAGTCCAAGTCCAAGAAGGGTCTTATCCAAGTTTTGAAGGGGGTTGATATGTTCAGTCCTAAGTCACCATTGATTTTGACTTATTTTTCCTAGTATTACATGGAGTCTGAGTTAGTATATTATTCTTCAAAAGAAAAGAAGGAAATTAGGCCATATTACTTTCTAAAGAAATGATGATTTTTAACATTCATGAAAAGAAGTTTCATAGTTTATAAAGAAAACTAATGAGTTGTCATATTTATTTTCTAAGTTATGAAGATTATTTAAAGATTTTGTATTATTTTTTATTTAATGATATTCAGATAATATATTGCAACTTTGCGTGCTTGTGAAGTTAAGAATTCTTCTTCTAATTTGATTCTTTACAAAAATGAAATGACTTATCAAGATTCAATTGATTTCATAACGTCAATCTACACTTCTTACTCGCGAATTGTTATTTGTTAGGTGATAGTTGGAATCAAATAGTATTGATATTTAGATACAAGTTATCTTTATAACATGTTTCTATCAAACCTAATTTACTTCAACTTTTTGAAAGTTAGATCATTTAGATGTAGGCTACAGACCTAATTTATTTAACTTTTTGGAGGTTAAACTGTTTAGATGTAGGCTACTTGACCGTGTGATTAAGGAATATGCATCATATGTTATATTATTATTTATTACTTTGTTGTAATTATCAATATATAATTAGTTAAAAAAATACTTATAAATTTATAATCTGATTTTACAATCGGAATTCACATTGTATTCTTCTTCGTATCCCGTAAAAAAACCTTTTTTACAAAGTTGCCATAACCATGACCTCATCCTTCAATGCCGGCTCAAGAAAGGTAGAAGACGGCTTCAAGGATGGGGGGGTTGTATGAACATACTTCAAAAAATAATGTTAAAATAACCAGGCACGTTCACATAAAATAATGTCAAGCACATTTGCAGGTTGGTACATTGATGAATGCATATATAATCAAACGAACATATCATGTACAGCAGTTACAATATGGTGGTTGAGTGTCTTGTGCAGTTCATCTTTGTAGAAAAAGGGCAACTCCAACCAATCCCATCCACAAAGCCAGAGCCACCCAAAAAGCTCGATTTTTCTGCAGTCCAGTTGGAGGTCGCCAGGTGAGAAAGTCTCCTATGAAATCTCTAGATGATGGCAATTGATTGGATGTTGTCCAACTGCTCTCTTGATCCTTATCCTTGTACTTGTCACTCCATGATGCTGCATAGCTGCATTGAACACACCCACCTTGTCACTTCTCAAAGCGCTACCAATCAACTGAGTAGTAATGATAATTTTCCAAGGCACGAGGAAACAATTTATCAACCAAACGGAGACTAATCCACAACAAAGCTCCAAATTGTTGGTAAAACATAATGTAAACACTGTACATTATTATTAAGACATGACGGATGAGTTGAGTGATTTATCATGGATATACATTTCAAACAACTTCAAGACAGCTACATCACCCATTATTTAATATAAATTACAATTACAATTCTTTCTACCGATTTTCACACTCTAGAAAAGCCTAACGCTTATTAATCTCTATAAAACCAAGACCTAAAATGATATCACCAATTACCAAACATCACTAAAGCAAGGCAAATGGGTGATAACCCTGCAAAGATACCCAGCTAGCATCCATCAAGTCCATGTCTGGACCATCTAGGCTAAGACACACCACAGTATGGCCAAGTTTGATGGGGAGATTCCAGGAAAGCAGTCTACCCCATTGTTAAGGACTAAGAAGGAATTAAAAGTAAACCATATGATGAATTGATTGCAAGACTAAATTTTCAGAAACAAGTAGAGATCAACAAAGGGTCATAAATTGATCTTCAAATTAAACAACTTGAGATCAAAATCAGACATGAGAATAACTAATTCAGTTCAGAGTCCAAAGGATTTCAAAGTTTTTGACATTTGAGGCTGAAAGGATCCTCAATATTGGTACTGCTCTGGGAAAAAACACTTAGTGATTGAGAAATCCTTGCTCATTCCTTGTGAAAGATATCCATGAGAGCATATCAGATACTATAATGTCTTAGCAAGCTCACTTGTAATGGTTTCTAGAGTAAGGCAAGACAGGAAAAGGAGGAAAAGATTTCTAGGTGTCTAGAAGTTCATTTAAATGAAGATAAGGAGATTAGTGCTTGATAGTAACCTTACGGTCCTCTTTTCCTTTTGTAGTTATACGAACATAGGATTGTCTATTATTTGAATCTGCTAATTCAATCTAAAGTTTCAGCTTCTAAGGAGTTCCATGACTAGCATGGCCTCCTAGGTCTATGATCTAGTCCATCTTTTCATCCTGCTATGTTTGGTTTATTCCCCTAATCTTCAAGAGGACTTGGATTTTGAAATATATCTCCTAATAAGCAGTAAACAAAAAACAAAGCTTGGGATTTGTTAGATGGAAAAGTCCAAAGATACCTTGGGGTTCTCTTATGATACCTAACACAACCTTATTTCCTGGCAGGCTATTCTTAATAGCTTTTGCTAAAGATAGACAGGTTGAATGGGGGTCATATTGATCCTAAGTTACTCTTTTGTAATGCCAGTATGACCGACTATAGACCACATTATCTTCTAATGTTCTATACTAAATAGCTATGGGTGAAAGCTCAGTCAAATTCAGGTGCATTCAGAATTTCGAAGGCATTCAGAATTTCGAAGGGATTAAAGAGTTACAAGAGAATAATTTTACCCTTCCAGTAGGTTTGGATGTGGTAGGAATCAGAGACAGCACATTTCCACCTCAAAAATATGACGAGCATTGTCCTCATTAGTTTATTTATAAAAATGAGGATGAATGCAGTGTATCTTCAATTTAAGGCTTAAATAGAGAGAGAGAGAGAGAGCAATTATTAGATCAATAAATGGTGTTTTATTTGTAGATTAGATCAGTCTGCTCTTTGCTAGTAGGTGTTCAGTTTGCATGCCTTTATTGTAATCAGTTTCAGGTTGTATATTTTGCTGTCATTTTTTTTAGTTTTGTTAGCCTCTAGTTGGCATTATCTGTGTTGCAACAAAGTTTAGCTTTTATCTGTACATTAGATCAGTCTGCTCTTTGCTTGCAGCTGTTCAATTATCAGTCTGTTCTTTGCTAGCAGTTGTTCAGTTTGCATGCCTTCATTGTAATCAGTTTTAGGTTGTATTTCTGTTGTCATTTGTTATTCGGTTTGGTTAACCTCTAGTTGGCATTCTATGTGTTGCCACAAAGTTTAGCTGATATTAAGTCCGTTCATTGATCTAAAAGAGTACATATGAATCTCCCCACCCACAAAAGGCAAAGAAAAAGAAAAAGAAAAAAAGAAGATAACTGCAAAAGTATTTGTACCCGTGTTTATTGCATGTACATAAACAAGAGAGCAGTTAATCTAGGAAAGTACTCATGCAGCAGCAATCATTCAACTAAAAGGCATAAATGGATTCCAGCAGTTTGTCTAAACAAAAAGGATTCTATAACTAACTTCAAAAGAATTACCAAATTTACTACATGGTTTTGAGTAGAACAACATGAAATGAAGACAAAAGGAGTTGAAAATATTATTTGGAATGTGCAAACTAAATGAACAGATATCATCAAACTGACTGATTTTATAATTATTGATTTAGCCAATATATCTCATATAGTAAAAACTTATATCACAACATTAAAAATATTGAAAACAAGAATTAATTTGAACAGTTAGATGAAAAAAACTCACAACCTGTCATACGTTGAACCAATTAGTGGAATGGTAACCATCTCTTCCTGGGATATCTTAAGCTTAGGTGCTTGCAATATATATCGAAGATTTGCAGCTTGCCGTCGAATGCTAATACTAGGGTGCTTCATTTCCAATTGCTTGTAAAGAGCGATGCAGTCAGCATGTCGATTATTAGCCTCATAAGCCATAGCCAACCATATTTGTATCTAAACAACAAATTTATAACCTATTATTTCTCACTCCATGATCAAAATGTTAAGGTGAAAGAAAGCAACTACTATTTCTCACTCCATGATCAAAATGTTAAGTTGAAAGAAAGCAAAGGAACAACTGAAATTAAACTATATTACCAACCTCACCACCAAATAGTGTCGACCTTGGAATGATCGTTAGTGAGGCTTCAAGAAACTCAATAGCCCTTCCGTACATGCCTTTTCCATAAGCTTTTTGCCCTAATTCAAACATCAATTCAGCTGTTGCTCTTCTCTCTGCCTGCTCCATGGCCACCTGCTTGAAAACAAAAAAGTTACAGTAAAAACTAGGAAACAAATACAAAAGAGTAATTAGAAGAGAAAAAAATTAGCGTAACCTTTTCGAGCTCTTTTCTCACTCTCTCCTTCTTCTCTTCCTCACTCCCTTGTTTTTCTTCTTGGCTATTATCATCCATTATTCTGCTCTGCAGCTCCTCAGCTTTCTTCTCCAACTCTCTCCTCTCTTCAATCTCCTTCACTCTCTTCCTCATCACCTTTTCCCAATCAAAAGGTTCCTGGTCTCCTCCCCCTCCTCCTCCATTCCCATTCTCTTCATCACTGTCAAAATCCACACCATTCCTTTCTGAATTCGCTTTTCCTCGGGCAACCACCACTCTCTGGTGGTTCCAAGATTGAGCTTCCCCATCCAATTTGAAGTATTTGTAATTACCCTTAATAACTAGTTCAGAAACTTTCTGCAAATTTAGTAAGCTTCAGTCTATACTAAACTTTCTACATTGTTTTTTTATTCATAATATTTTTCTTGTCCAGAATAATTCTAATCCTTTGGCTTCTCAAAACAAAAGTTTACTTTTCCCCCCAGCGATAAATAGTTACAACTAAACATCTATCCTGGCCACGCACTATCATTTGACAAACACTACCTGTGGCTTACAGGTATAGCAATAGAAAAAACCTAACAATCTGCAAACCCGGTGATAGCTGACAAAAAGGTGGGCGTTTAAATGGTTTGTTCTTTTTTTATCGCTGTATTTAGAGATCATCAATGGGTCTGGCTTGATGCACAGTGTACCAAAATCACAACTTAACTGCCAAGAAAACAGTAATCTAAAATAGTAATCAAGATTGCACTACATTTATCTGCATAATGTTCAAACTTAAATCGTCAGATGTTTTGGCTGAAGAAAGATCAGCTTACCAAATCAAGAAAAAGTGCATTCATCTGCCTCTCATCAACAACTGCATTGGCAGATACAGCAGTAGCATTTGTAGTTGTATCCCTGGCAGTTGCAACAATCAATTCAGTATCCAAATCCTGCATTAGAGTAGTAAATTGTGTTTTAAAGTAGCATTCCAATAGATTTCAAAAAATCAATACAAAATATTACAAAGTCTTTAAAGAAAGTATATAGAGTATGGATGCTCGCCTGTATTGATGAAAATATCTTTTCTAGGTCTTTGGCAAAGGCCATAACATCCACATCCTTGTTTGTTGCAAAATGAGGCTTTAATAAAGCATGTTTTAAAGTAGCATTCCAATGTATTTCAAATAATCAATACAGAATATTACAAAAAAATTGAACAGAGTATGTAGTGTATTGATGCTTGCCTGTATTGATGAAAATATCTTGTCCAAGTCTTTGGCAAAAGCAATAACATCCACATCCTTGTTTGTTGCAAAAAGAGGCTTGCATCAGAACTTAAACTAATAGTGATGTCATCCATAGGGATCTAGAGAGAGAAAACTAGGGAAAAGGGAATATATATATATATATATATATATATATATATATATATATAAGCGACAAATAGAGCAAAGATTAACATCCTCGGGTCTCTTCAAAGAACTGATCTATATGAATGAGACCCTTTTTAGATAAATGTCCATCTAAATCACACTCATAAGAACTAATAGTCACATCATTTGAGATGTCTTATAAACCCTCTGTCATAGCACATTACTAATCCTTAATTTTTAACCCTGGTTAAAAATGAGCATTAACTTAAGGAACAATCTAATGGAGTTTGCAAATGAATTTAGTACAAACATCAATATAGAGCGGGTTCAAGTACTTACACAAGTTTAATGCACTAGCAACCATTGACAATAAAATATTCACCTTTGGATTCTAAATATATATGTAATTCAAGATTTACAATTATTCTCTGTAGTGGAAAAACAAATAAGGGTCGAAGTTATACCCTAAGAGAGTAGAAAACAAACTAGCATCAGTATCTCAAAGAGGCCCACCTAAAATCTTAAGTAAGAAGGAGTCTTTCACGGTAGAACTTGTGAGAATAGGCTAGGAAAATAAAGTGCCACTGCCCTCATCATATGAGAGAGGCCACGGCCACTATACAATTATTCTGGGAATAGTATTATTTTTGAAAAAAAAAATCAACATTCATTCTTCATCATATTGTTGCTTTAAATGATGTGATTCCAGAAGGAACTGAAGTCGGGATAATTCCACGGCCACTATGCTTCAAAGCTATGCTATGTTAAAACAGAATTCCTAAGTCTGAATTACTCTGTGGAATTAAAATACATATCTATATATATATATATATTTCTTGATCCCATTCAACTAAAGGAACCAACCTTCAACCACTCAGTCCTGGTGACAGGAATCATTGAAGAATTTGGTTGAAGTATGTTGGAAGGCATACATGGGATTTACAAGATAAATATGCAATAAAAGGAAACAAAAATTAACACTAGTTCAAGAAGACTGGATATGAAACACTTTCAAAAACATTGTCAATTTTGCACAATCTCATAGGCTTAACCATTTCTCACAATTGGGTAGGAAGACTATTGAAGCGTGAACTACCTTTGATACATCTGCCAGCCATTCGCCACCACCTCCAAGAAATGCTTGAACGCCCTGAGCTAGCCTTAGGGCTCCACGTGGACCAGTGTTGATAGATGTCTGAGCAATGTCCTCCATAAATTTGGGAATGTTTTCAATACTATCTGATAGTATCAACATATAAGTTTTCAATAAAGAAGTATAATACCAGCTAAATGGAGTAGAAGTAACAGGAAGTTTATTAGATCTTTCTACATTAATGGAATTTCCAAAGTTCATTATGTTTGATAAGCACATATACCTTGGAGGCGAGAAGAGAAAAGATCCTGTTGTGTTTGAGCATATCGGGCAAAGGGGGTGAAACCCCTTGGGCGACAATTGAGTTTACTTGATCTCCTGCTCGCAATTGGCAACTTTTGAAACAAACAGCAGTTTATCAAAACAAGACAACAAGGACTAATCATATAAGACACGGATGAATCAATAAACTGGACATTAAAAGAACAAAATATAAGAAAAGGAATCATCACCTGAGGAAGAGGGTTAGTATTAAAGCAAGAGAATCGAGCCCCTCTTGGTGCTGAAACAGCAATTATCGCCATTTCTTACTGTCTTTGTCTTGCAGAAATATCAGAAAAGTGAGAAGAGTAAAGGTATCGGCAGCTGATATATATATAGAGAGAGAGGGGGAGAGAGAGAGCGCACAGAGCAGTAGTTGAAGATAAAAAAACATGAAAGGTAAGAGGCCACGTGGCAAGCAGAAGCACTGCCACAATACTAGTACTAGTAACACTACACGGGGGCTAGGTTTAGGCTTTGAAGTTTTGTTTTTTCCCACTTAATTATGTTGTTAAAAGTTGTTATGCTTCGTCCATTCCAGCGTAGCATTGTTTGGATATCTTAAGTAGGAAAAAAATACTTGGATTTTAAGATGTTTAAGTTGCAATTAGTGTCATCATTAATATTATGGTTTGTTTGGAGCATTGTTCGTTTTGTTTCGGAAATTTCAGCCAAAACATTTTGGTCATATCTCTTAATCCGACCATTAAATTGAGATGAGTTTTTTGATATATTTATATATATTAAGTTAAAATTTTAGAGCAATTAGAAAATATAATGACCTTATAAGATTGATGATGACATTCTCGTAATATTATACATGTTCATAATTTTGTTCAAAATAATCATTTGATTGTGTCTATTTTTAGATTAAATTGCACAATTCTAAATAATTTTTTCTTGGATTTGAACTTCTTTTTTTTTTTAATTAATATATTTAATTATATATATATATATATATAAACACTACAACCTTGAAACGGCACGCCGAAACGCTCTGAAATTGAAACATTTCATTCCAATTGAAAAAATAAAGCACCAACCGAAACGGAATTGACAACCTAGGTTGGGACTTCTAAATTAATATAACATGTCATTAACTTATTCCACATCAACATCTTCTATCAAATTAAAAAAAAAATCCATGCAACTTTCTAGAAACTGTAACATAATAAATTAAAAAATAAATACATTATTTATCCACTTCCATCATTACTTTCATGGATTTTTTTCTCCTGATAATGATTGATTTTTTTTTTCAAGTGTTTTTTACCTAAAAATATATTATTTTAATATATTTTTATTTAAAAAAAATATTTTTAATATTAGCACATCTAAATGATCCAACAAAACTAAACAAATTAACTTAATGCAAACAAATTCAAATTTTGACAAAAAAACAAGTCCAACTTCAATTTCAAACACCCTATTAGTTTTGTTAGAATAAATTGTGGTTCAACAACAGGAATGACCATAACATATCGTATAGAAAAGAAACATAATTCCTTTTTTTCCACGAGGATATTGAGAAAAACAAATGATGGATTAGCATGTTTCTATATAATGATTTTGTATAAAACCAATGTTTAAAAAGGGATCAAGTGCAAGGTGATGACACAAACTTAATGGGCTTTGCTACACGTTAAGCTCAAGTACATATAGGTTTGGTGAGTTGCTAGACCCAACATTCATGGATTTAGCTACGTGATGAGCTTACATATATGTGGGTTTAACAAGTTATCAGACACAACATCCATGGGCACCATTACATGCTAAGCCTACATCCAAATAGATCTTGCGAGCCATTAGACTCAACATTCACAAGCTCTGCTATGTGCATGTGGGCTCGGTGAGTTGCCAGAATCAACATCTTTGAGCTCAGACCACGTGTTAAGCCTAGATACTTGCAAGTCTCGCAGGTTACTATACCTAGAATCTTTAAGCTAAGTATCTTGTTGAGCCCAGATAAATGTAAAACTGAAGGTTTTTCTAGGCCCACAAGGACCAGCCCAAATTCACATTTAGACACGTCATTGACACATTGGTGGTGTCAATTGGGTTTATTACAAAAGCTAGATGAGGCACTGAATGAGGAGTAAATGGACCTCTAAAGTAACAAAGATTGCTATGAAGCTTAAGGGGAAGCCTCTAATCAATCTAATTCAAGTTCAAGAAGGGTCTCATCCAAGTTCTAAACAGGGTTGATATATTAGGCCCCAAATCAACCTTAATTTGGGCTTGTTTTTTCTAATATTTACATGGAGTCCAAGTCAGCATATTATTCTCCTAATGAAGTAAGAAAATTCTTCTAGATTACTTTCTAAAGAAGCACACATGGAGTAAATAGACCTCTAAAGGACATCTAATCCAAGTCCATGAAAGGTTTCATCCAAGTTCTAAACAGGGTTGATATATTAGGCCCTAAATCAACCTTGATTTGGGCTTGTTTTTTTTTTTTTTAATATTACATGGAGTCCAAGTCAGGATATTATTCTCCTAACGAAGCAGGAAATTATTCTAGATTACTTTCTAAAGATTGAAGGATTTTTAACATTGAAAAAAGAAGTTTCTTAGTCTATAAAGGAAACTGATGAATTGTCAGATTTGTTTCCTAAAGTAGGGGGTTATTTAATGATTCTTCTAGTCCAAGAAGAAAACCTAAAAGTCAACAACATTGAACACCAAATCAGACTTCTTTTATCTTATTTATATGTTGCAGCAACTTAAGGTTTTTATTTTAAATTTGTATTTTGTATTTTAGGGTTAATAAACATCAATTGATCTTAGATACTTATGGATTTGGGTATGATTATAGATGAGCTTTATACAAGTTCATATATTTGGGGTTTACATAGGTTAAAAAAACATGTAACCTAAGTTTCATATTATTTTTTGCTTAATAATATACAAATTACATATTCCAACTTTGTGTGCCTATGAATATGAGAATCCTCTTTTTCTTGGTTCTCTAAAAGAATGAAACAACTTATCGAGATTAACTGACTTTGTAGCATCAATTCATACTTCTCATTTGTGAATTGTTATTCATTTGGTGGGGGTTTAAATCCAATAGTATTGGTGTCTAAATACAATTTATCTTTGTGACACACTTCTATCACACTTGATTTACTTTGATTTCTAGGGATTGGGGTCTTTGTGTGTGGGTTGCTTGATCGCGTGAGGTTTGCATCATTTGGTATCAGAGCTTGGCTTTATTATTTAGGTTATATCATTATGAGATTTTTGTATTTTGTTCATTCTTCAAAAATTCCTTAGTGTCTAATTTCTTGTTCTTCTTGAATTTGTGATATATATAAGGTGTTCTTCCTTTTTGTTACTATCCAAAATATATCATAAGCATAAAAAAATATAGAAAAAGTCATTTAAAGATGTTTATGGGCTTCTGCTGAAGAATACTCAACAAGGAAAAATTGGATCACATCAATTCAGAATTAGCTCAAATTTGAAATTCTAATTAATTGTGCCCTAATTGCACCAACTATTAATTATGGGGCCAATTGGATATCATTTTCTTAGGTTTTCAATTCGGGTTTAATCAAGTCTCATTCATAATATATTTTGTCAGTATATCAAACATTATCATAAATTTTTCAAATTAATATTATGTATATTTGGGTTGAAATCGCATTTCATAATATTTTTTAGCTCAATTAGACATCATTTACCTTAGGTTCCAGATTAAGACTTGTCGTAAACAGGTTTGTTTTTATGTTTTCTCATCAGCTTTGAAATTCAATTTATTTATGTTGTTTTTATTTCTTGTAATATATTTACAACATATCTAACATATTTGAGTTTCGTATCATCATATTGCATACTTTATTTCTTTTTTTTAGTTTTTGGTTTCATCCATATTTTAGTTGTTCGCCAACAGAGTGGTGACTCGTGATGGGTTATGATGTGAACCTCTTGAACACGCGGTTACGCAAACCATATGTAAAGACATAAGTTTCTAGAAAACCAAGTAAATTAGTCATCAATAGTGAATCCTGTCATGATGCTTGGATTGTCTTAGAGACTCTTTATGGAAGTCACACTCGAGACCATATACAACAAATGAAGGGAGAGTTGCAGACTCTCAACAAAGGTTCTTATTCCTTCGAAGACTATTTACACAGGTCCAAATCTCTGGCCTTGTCACTTCGTGGTGCAGGCAAACCAATGGATGAAGATGATCTCATTGTTTGCATTCTATGTGGCTTAGGATCTGAGTTTGATCCCATTGTTGCAGCACTCAATGCTCGTGATATGTTTTCTTCTCTTGAAGATGTGATTAGCAAACTAAGTGATTTTGAAATCAAGCTTTAAAATGCCAAAACTACTTCGTCCAATGTTTCCTTTTACACAAACAAGAACCTTTTCTCATACAAAACCTCAAGGAACCTCTAATATGTGTGATCAACCTGGTGGCTATTCCAAAATCCAATTTTAGGGGCGTAATAGACATGCCTACAACATACGATCTGGTGATAATTCCTTTAGAACAAAATTGTCTTCCTTCACCCGTACAAGTAGCAGCTCTAGTCAGGGATGAGGTATCAACTGTTTTCGATGTGGTGGTACAAATCTTAAAGCAGATGGTTGTTTTGCTTCAGATGATGAAGCTGCATAGTATATAGCCTTTGTTGCCATTCAAGTAAGGGACAATGCAGAGGATAACTGGTATCTTGATACCGGTGCCAACCAACACATGACATCAAATCCCAGTGAGGTGCAAGGTATTGATTCCTACTCTAGTACTAATACTATTATGGTCGGGAATGGTAATGGCCTCGCTATAGTAGGTATAAGACACACTAATCTACTCTTAAGCTCAATAATGTGTTGGTTGTTCCTAATATCAAAAAGAAATTAGTATTTGTATCTCAATTTACATGAGATAATAAATGTTACTTTCTTTTTTATCCATGGGGATTCCTTCTCAAGGACATGAAGACAAAGAAGTGATACTTAAAGGTTCCATGGTAGATGGTTTATATCCCATCAATTTGCAACAACTTCCACATCATTCCTTCAGTTTCATAGCAAATAAAGTTCCAAGCAGCCATGGCATGCACGCCTTGTCCATTCTCAAGTTATTAGCAGATTATCACTATATGGGAAAATAGATTTTTGTGAGAGCTATATGTTGGGCAAGTCTGCAAAACTGCCATTTCATTTTTGACAATCTTATTCCACTTCTTTTTTACTTACATTACATACTGATGTTTGGGGGCCTACATTTGTCCCCTCCTTTGATGGTTTTTGATTTTATTTGATTATTGTTGATGAATATTATCATTACATATGGTTGTTTCCTATGGCTTGCAAATCTGACTTTGCAACTATATTTCCTACATTCATTACACAAATGGCAAATTGATTCAGTACATTAGTAAAAAATGTTCAAAGTGATGGTGGTGGTGAATTCATTAGCACAATTTTGCAGAATCACTTTGCAGCTTATTGTATAATCCATCGACTCTCATGCTCTGGGACACCAAAACAAAATGGTCCAGCTGAACGACGACATCGTCATGTTATTGACACAAGTTTCATTGTATTGGCCCATGTATCTGCTCCAACCAAATACTAGATAACAACATTTCAAATTATTGTGTTTCTTATCAATCACCTTCCATCTTGAGCTATTAAGCATAAGTCTCCTCATGAGATTGTATTCGGGTCTTCACCAAGTCTTGAATTCCTACGGGTTTTTGGTTGCTCTTGCTACCCTTTAGTGTCCCTTTTTGGTCGATCCAAGCTGGACTAGAAATCAATCAGCTGTGTTTTTATTGCTTACTCAGCCAAGCACAAGGGATATTGTTGTCTTGAACAACACTTTGGTCGTCTCTTTATCAGCAGGCATGTCAAATTCAATGAGTTGCACTATCTTTTCAAGACTTTTGCAGCTTCAAAGATAACTAATCCTCAATTATTTCAGCTACAAACTCTTCCTAAGTCTTTTGAAAATCATGCACTGCCTCGACCACCAATGTAATATCCTACATCGGCGGGTGAGGGAGTGGTAGATGGCCTTATTAAGAGTGCTGGTTGCTAACTTGTCATTTGCATTTTGGGGCGTTAGGCTCAGAAGTGGGCTCGCGTCACCAGGAACAAAACCGTGAGGGCGGTAAGGCCCAAAGCGGACAATATATGGCAGGTTGGGCCGGGCTGTTACATTTGGTATCAGAGCCGACCTCACTGGCTGTCCAGTTGTGCCGACGGGGTCGTCGGGCTCCTTAAGGGGGGTGGATTGTAATATCCCACATCAGCGGGTGAGGGAGTGGTAGATGGCCTTATTAAGAGTGCTGGTTGCTAACTTGTCATACGCGTTTTGGGGCGTTAGGCTCAGAAGTGGGCTCGCGTCACCAGGAACAAAACCGTGAGGGCGGTAAGGCCCAAAGCGGACAATATATGGCAGGTTGGGCCGGGCTGTTACAACCAACCAGTTTGTCAACCAATGAAGTGTCTGCTACAGCACCTACAGTCCCAGTTCACATACAATCAGTTGTGCCCTCTTCCCCAAACGAGTCATCAACTTCCATTTTATCATCATGTATTTATCCCATGGTTACACGTTCTCAAACAAGCAACCTTAAACCAAAAACATTCTTCATAACTAGACATCCAAATACCTGTATGTTATCTTACTGATCTTACAACACATCCTTCAAAGCCTACTTTATACCGTTGAGCTCTTCGACTTCCTCATTGGAAGAATGCTATGCAAGATGAAATGGATGGTCTGCATGCCAATCACACGTGGACCTTGATGCCCAAGACATCAAATATGAATCTGGTTAGCAGTAAGTGGATATTTAAAGTTCAAACATAATCTGATGGCACCATTGTAGGTATAAAGCCAGACTTGTGGCTAATGGTTTACTCAACTTCTTGGATTGGATTATGATGAAACCTTTAGTCTTGTTGTCAAACCAGGAACTATTCGGTTAATTCTTAGCATTGGTCTCTCTCACGGGTGGCTCATTCGGTAGTTAGATGTCAGCAATGCATTTCTTCATGGTGATTTACATGAATGTGTATATTTGGCTCAACCACCAAGCTTTGAGGATCCTTCTCATCCATATCATGTTTGTCTTCTGCATAAGGCTCTCTATGGTTTAAACCAAGCACCATGTGCTAGGTATCTAAAATTCAGCAACTACATACAGCAGATGGGCTTCTTGTGTTCTTATGTTGTGCTATATAAATTCAGCAACTATACAAATTTTGGCGTCGTTGCCGGGGAAGTGATTTTAGTTGATTCTTGTGTTCTTGTGTTGTGCTGTGATTTATTCTACTTGCTGTGATTTTTACTCATTATAAGAAAATGAAGAAAAAAAAAGAGAAGAAAAAGAAAAAAAATGTGTTTGCGGCGGTACTGTTCAAAACAGACTTTTTGGTGGAATTAGGTATTGGTCTTCCGTTTCCTGAATGAAAACGACGTTCTGAGAAGAACGAGTGACCATAGGTCACTAGCCCCGCCTTATCAAGGCCAAAGTTTATCGTTTTCTAAGGTTTCTAGAAATGTTTATTTTTCTAGCGTAGGATCCTATTGCCTATTGTGTTGTTTTCAATTTCTTGTGTGCTAGGTTTTTTTTTAGTTTTCTTTGCAATTTATGCCTGTAACCCGTTATGCTAATCAAAGTCATCAAGTGCAGGTTGATCAAGAAATAGAAAACACTTTACGCAGGTTACGAAAGGAAGCTCTAGTCAACATCATGGCTGTTGCACAACAACAAACACTCAAGGAGCTTGCTGCTTCTAACGTGGAAAACCAACCATTGTGCATAAACATAGATAATAATGTGAACTTTGAACTCAAATCTAGTTTTATACATTTGCTGCCAACGTTCAATGGTCTTGCAGGAGAAGATCCTCACATTCATCTCAAGGAGTTCCACATGGTTTGTGTTGGCATGAAACCAAATGGAGCTGAAGAGGAACAAGTTAAGTTGAAAGCTTTTCCTTTCTCTTTAAAAGGGGCAGCGAAGGCAGGGCTTTTTTCTATTCTCCTAGGTTCCATTGACACTTGGAATGACATGAAGAAGATCTTCGTTGAAAAATATTTCCCAGCATCTCGAGTTGCCAACAAAAGAAAAGAAATATGCGGGATTCAGCAATCTCATGGAGAAACACTAGCAGAGTATTGGGAAAGATTTGAGCTATTGTGCATTCAATGCCCTCATCATCAAATACCTGATCAACTACTCATTCAATACTTCTATGAAGGATTGATACCTACTGACCGTAGTATCATTGATGTTGCAAGTGGAGGGGCATTGGTAGATAAGACACCCGAGGTTGCACGCCAATTGATCTCAAACATGGCAACCAACTCAAAATAGTTTGGCACCCGTGGAGACTTCTCAAACAAACGAGTGAATGAGGTAAGTATTTTTAACCTTGAGAATAAAGTTAATGATCTTACTTCTCCTGTGCGTTCTTTGGCTTGTGGAAATGTACAGCAGGTAAAAGTTTATAGCATATGCTCACTACAAGGACATGCTACGGATATGTGCCCAACAATGCAAGAAGATTACATTGAGCAAGCAAATGCGGTTGATGGAACATTCAATGGACAAGCCCAACATAAGTATGATACCTTTTCTAACACGTACAATCTTGGATGGAGAGATCACCCCAACTTTCGCTATGGGAACCCACCTCAACAAGGCAATCATGGGAGACAGTTCCATTCCCATGGATTTCAACAATAACCCCAACACAGTTATCAAGCAAGACAGCCCCCTCCGTTCACCAACTCCAATGTTATGGGGTCATCATCTAGTGATGATCTTCGTGAGATGATGAAAACTTTGCCTTTTAACACTGTGACCTTGCAACAAAATGTCATGTCTTTTCAACAGGAAACAAGGTCAAGTATTCACAACTTGGAGAAGCAAATGGGGCAAATAGCTTCAAGTGTGGGCAAACTAGAAACACAAATGAATGTAAAATTGCCCTCCCAAGCATTGAATCCAAAAGAGAATGTTAGTGCAATCATGTTGTGAAGTGGGAAAGAACTTGGAGAAAACAAGTCAAAACAAGTTGAGATGGAGGAAGAAGAAGAGATAGAAACTAAATTGAGTAGCAAGAAGAAACCTACTCCTCCTTCACAAAATGAGACAACGACGACCACTCCAAAGGTAACTCCTCACTCAATGAATTCCAATTTTAAAACAATTCCACCCTTTCCTGTGAGTTCTTCTAGGTCTAAGAAAGAAGACAAAGAAAAAAAGATCTTAGAGGTTTTCAACAAAGTGGAACTTAACATTCCTTTGATTGATACTATCAAGCAAATTCCCAAGTATGCTAAATTTTGGAAGGAGTTGTGCACTACCAAAAGAGCTTTCAAACTAAAAGGTCATGAAATGGTAAGTATGGGAGAAGTCATATTTGCTATTGTTCTAAAGAATATGCCTTTGAAGCAGAAAGATCCAGGTGCGTTTACTATCCCATGATTTATTGGCAATGCTAGTTTTAAAAGGGCTCTATGCGATTTAGGTGCATCTATTAGTGTTATGCCTAAACATGTTTATGATTCTCTTAGTTTAGAGCCTTTGAATGAAACTAGCATTGTAATACAACTTGCGGATCGTAGTTTTGTTTACCCACTTGGTGTGATAGAAGATGTCCTAGTCAAGATTGATAGCTTGCTAATTCCATGTGAATTTTATATTCTTGATATGGAGCATAATTCTTGTGATTCCAGTACTCCTATATTGTTTGGGAGACCGTTCTTGAAAACTGCCAATACAAAAATTGATTGTGGTAAGGATACTTTGTCTATGGAGGTCGAAGATGAAAATATTGAATTTAATTTTCATGATGCAATGAAATATCCTTATAGCAATGTTTATTTATCACATGTTGTGACAAAGTTGATACGTATGCCAAAGAAATGCTTGCCATTGTTCAAGCTATTCGATTGTGGCGTCCTTACTTGTTGGGCAGGAAATTTTTTATACACACTGACCATTGCAGCCTCAAGTATTGGATGGAGCAACACATTGTCACACCAGAACAGCAGAAATGGGTGTCTAATTTAGTAGGGTATGACTACGAGATTACTTACAAACCGGGAAAGGAGAATTCTGCAGCTGATGCCTTGTCCAGAGTAATTGGCAGCCCTAGCCTTAATGCCCTTTTTGTTCCTCAAGCATCCTTGTGGCAGACACTCAAGAATGAAGCCGCCCAACATCCTTACATGATTCGTATTGGCAAACTTGCTACTGCCAATCCGAGGGCTCTATATAAATGGCTGAATGGTTTGGTATGTTACAACACCCGTGTAGTCATTCCCCCTAACTCAACTCTTGTCCAGCAGCTATTATAGGAATTCCATAATTCACCATCTGGAGGCCATTCTGGGGTGTTATGCACATACAAGCGACTGGCGCAACAATTTTATTGGCCATCCATGCATAAAGTGGTTCAACAATACGTAGCTTCTTGCACGGTTTGCCAAAAGAATAAAGTTGATACTTTATCTCCATTAGGGCTTCTTCAGTCGTTGCCCATTCCTTGTCAAGTTTGGGACGACATCACTATGGATTTTATTGAAGGGTTACCACCATCTAACGGTAAAAGCACCATTTTTGTGGTCGTGGACAGTTTAAGTAAATCTGCTCATTTTTTGGCTTTATCACATCCTTATACGGCCAAAATGTTTGCTAAAAAATTTGTGGAGGGGATTATCAAACTTCATGGCATGCCAAAGTCAATTATTAGTAACAGAGATCCTATTTTCATAAGTCACTTCTGGTGTGAATTCTTCAAGATGTCCGGAACAAAGCTACACATGAGCTCCGCCTATCATCCCCAAAGCGACGGTCAATCGGAGGTGGTTAACAGGTGTGTTGAGCAATATCTTCGATGTTTTGTTTCGCAACAACCCCGAAAATGGCATTTTTTTCTTGCATAGGCTGAATTTTGGTACAACACTACATTCCATTCCTCTATCAGGATGACTCCTTTTCAAGCTATTTATGGAAGACCACCATCGAGCATTCTGAATTATCAGGTTGGGGCTTCTTTAGTACACGAGGTGGATCAAACTATGGTTTCTTGTAATTCTATTTTACGTCAGCTCAAAATTAATTTGCATGCCGCAATTAATAGAATGAAGCAGGGGGCTGATTCCAAAAGATGGGAAGTGGACTTTCAAGTGGGGGATTTAGTCTTCCTCAAACTCCATCCTTATCACCAATGGTTTGTGTTTCGAAGACCATCTCAGAAGTTGGCCAATCGTTTTTATGGTCCCTTACAAGATTGAAGAAAAGGTGGGAAAGGTTGCGTACAAGCTCCAACTTCTTGCAGATGCTCAAATAGACCCTGTTTTTCATGTTTCGCTTCTCAAAAAGCAAGTCGGGGAGTCCAAGACCTCCAGCACTGAGCTACCACCCATTACTGATGATGGTGAGTTCATCTTAGAACCTGATGCTATTTTAGAAACTCGATGGGTGCGGAAAGGTTCTAGTTTTGTTGAAGAACTCCTTGTCCAATGGAAACACCAGGCAAAAGAAGATGCCACGTGGGAAAATGCACAAGAGCTACATGCCAAGTATCTTTCCTTGAACCTTGAGAACAAGGTTCTGCTTCAAAACGGGGGCAATGATAAGCTACAAAGATCTAATAAGGTGCCTATCAGGAATCCAAGATATGGGGGCTAAGCTGGGATCAGTACAGGGGGGCATCATGACTCAGAATTTGCAGTTACTGTTATTGTTTTACTTTGCTTTTTATTTTGCCTAGGAATCGGTCAATAAGTTAGAGAGAATAATTCCTTAGGGGAGGATATTTTTCTGTCAACTAGACGTTCCACTTCCTTCTAATTAGGCAAGTAGTTGAATCTTTATTTGTATTTAAATCGTGGTTTCCAGCAAGGGGAATAAGAAGAAAAGAATTACAAGGTTTATTCTCACCTTAAGCAGAGTATTTTCGCATATTTTTTAAAAGCTTTGACTGGGACCTATTACAAGAACACTAGCATTTTTTTATAGACATTGTGGTGTTAATGAACCATCTCACCGAAAAGGTTAAACTGTTAGATGACACTTTAGAATATGATTTTGTTAACTTTCAGTAATGTATTTTTGATCTCAATTAAATCTAATTCAAGATTACAGTTCAGTATTTATAGCAATAAATACACTAAAGAATAAAAAACACACAAAACTCATCTAACACTAAATTACAAAATCTGTTATGCTAATTTACAAACTTTAACAGTTATATTCTAACTGTAATATTTAACACTCCCCCTCAAGTTGGAGCGTAGATGTTTATCAAGCCCAACTTGTTAATTGCTCCATGAAATGTCTTTCCTGAAACCGCTTTTGTGAGTATATCTACCAATTGATCTTCCTACCTTACAAACGGAAATTGTATATTTTTCCGATCAAGGTTTTCTTTAACAAAGTGTCAATCGACTTCGACGTGTTTGGTACGATCATGTTGTACAGGATTGTGTGCAATCTCGATAGCTACCTTATTATCTCAATATAAGCTCATGGATGACCCATAATCAACCCCCAATTCCTGTAACACATGTTTTATCCATAATAGTTCGCACACACCGTGAGCCATACCTCGGTATTCTGCCTCCGCACTCGATCTAGCGACCACTTTCTGTTTCTTACTTCTCCAAGTTACTAGGTTACCTTCTACAAAAGTAAAGTAACCTGATGTCGATCTTCTATCTGTCTGATCTCCTGCCCAGTCTGAGTCTGTGTATCTTGTAATTTCACGAACTTCATTCTTTGAGAATAGTAGTCCTCTTTCCGGTGCACTTTTTAAATATCTTAAGATCTGATATACTGCTTTCATATGCTCCTCTCCTGGTGAATGCATGAACTGACTTACCACACTGACTGCATAGGCTATGTCTGGCCGTGTATGTGATAAATATATCAGTTTTCCGACTAATCGTTGGTAACGTCCTTTGTCAGCTGGCGTCTGATCTTCTGCTCATCCCAGTTTGTGATTCATTTCCATCGGTGTATCTACTGGTTTGCATGCAAGCATTCCAGTTTCTGCCAACAAATCCAACACATATTTTCGTTGTGAAAGACATATCCCAGTTTTTGACCTCGAGACCTCAATCCCTAAGAAGTACTTCAGTTGTCCGAGATCTTTCATTTTGAATTTCGATGCCAGAAACTGTTGTAGAGCCTTTCTTTCTTCTGGATCATCTCCTGTTAAGACCATATCATCCACATATACTATTAGAGCTGTTACCTTCCCTCCTTATAAACAAAGCACAAGCTTTATAAACAAAGTATGATCTGAATTACTTTGATTATAGCCAAATTCTTTCATCGTGGATGAGAATCTTCCGAACCATGCCCGGGGTGACTATTTTAACCCATATAAAGCCTTCTTTAATTTGTACACTTTCATTTCTCGTGAGCACCTAGTTTTCACTCCGGGTGGCAATTCCATATAAACTTCTTCTTCAAGATCTCCATTTCAGGAAGGCATTCTTGACATCAAATTGTTGTAAGGCCCAGTCTCGATCCACTGCTATCGATATGAGAATCTGGATTGTGTTTATTTTTGCAACCGGGGCAAAAGTTTCTTGGTAGTCAACCCCATACCTCTGCATATATCCCTTTGCTACCAACCTTGCTTTGTATCTATCAATGCTCCCATCTGCTTTCAACTTCACTGTGAACACCCATTTACACCCAACTTTCTTCTTTCCTTTTGGTAGTTGACATAACTCCCACGTGTTATTCCTCATTCATCGCCTTGATCCACCTTGGGTCTGCTAATGCATCCTGTACATTACTAGGAATAGACACATTGGATAATTGATTAATAGTAAATGGATATGATTCCGATAATCTATGGGTAGAAATATAGTTGCTGATGGGGTATTTAGTTTTGTGTTTTGGATCAGGTTCATACTGTTTCTTTGGGACTCCCCGGTTTAGTCTTTGTGGGTATCTATGGGTCTCATTATTTTCTAAGACAGGAATTTCATTTATCTCAATTGGGATAGGATTTAGGGTTACCTGAGGTGACTGAGGAGAGACATTCTCGGTTGATTCTTCGGTTAATGGTGTAGGCGTTGGTAATTCAAGAGACATAGGGGGTCGTTACTGAGATCATTCTGGTCTGTGCAACCTTCCTGGTTATCATCCCAGCTTGGTCTCCTTTCCTCTAATTCAAATATATCTTCATTCTCTTCATTGTTACTCTCCCCCTGAAGAGAAGAACCAGGAACTCCCCCTGAATAATAGGTTCAGATTCGCGAAATGATGCATCCAAGGTCACATGTAGCTTTCGATGATGAGGATAGTAGCACTGATATCCTTTTTGAAATGCCGAGTAACCTACAAACACACACCATTTTGCACACGGATCGAGTTTGCTTCGCAAAACCTTAGGGATGTGGACATATACCGTACAACCAAATACTCGAGGCTCTAAATTTGGAAGGTGAGGAACCGAGAGAAGAGATTCCATTTTCTGTTAAGGAGACTGAAATTCAATTGCACTGGATGGTGTTCGATTTATTAAATACGCAGCGGATTTGACTGCCTCACCCCAATAGTATTTTGGCAGATTCATGCCAAATAGCGAGGCCCGAACTATTTCCATAATTTGCCTGTTCTTTCTTTCGGCTAATCCATTCTGTTGTGGAGTATATGTGCAGGATGTCTGATGTCAAATTCCATGACGTTGTAAGAAGTTACCTAGCACTTGATCCATAAATTCCGTACCATTATCTGACTGAAGTGTACGAATCTGTCGTTGGTATTGGGTCAGCACCATTTTCTGAAATTCCTGAAATGTTGTACTTACTTCACTTTTATTTCGGAGGAGAGATATTCAGGTCATCCGAGTACACTCATCAATAAAGGTAACAAAGTACCGTGCATTAGAAAAAAGATGAGACCTTTGCAGGGCCCCAAACATCAAAGTGAATAACTACAAATGGTTCTACACTTTTATTCAAACTTGGCAAATAGGAAATACGGTGACTTTTCGCCAATTCACAGATGTCACACTTAAAATCCAAAATACTTAACCTTGAAAATAGATGCGGTTGTAGCTTCTTAAGGTACCCAAATGAAAGATGTCCGAGTCGTCGATGCCATAACCAAACAAGAGACTGAGCTTGATCCGTACTTCTAGTCTGATGTGCATGACCTAGCTTTAACCCCCCTTGTTTCGTTAATTCCAAGTAATACAGGTTGCCCCGTCTAACACCATAACCAAGAATCTTCCGGGTTAGAATGTCCTGAAAAACACATAATAGAGGCCAAAACGTGACCGTGCACTCAAGGGTAGTCGTGATTTGACTAACCGAGAGGAGATTAGACGCAAGAGATGGAACAATAAGAACAATATCTAGTGTAATAATATCAGTTAAAAAAGAGATCCTTCCCCCGTAATAGGGGAGGTACTACCATTAGCAGTGTATATATCTGTCCAGAAAGAGGGTTTATGACATATTAAATTATTGGAATCTTTAGTCATATGATGAGATGCACCTGTATCAATAATCCAAGTACTATTCTTTGTAATAACAGAGTGTGCAAATTCATTTTCGATGATACCTGGATGGGACACATTCGTTGTGGGCTGTGCCAGATCTGCTTCCGTTAGATGACCAGAGGTTTTCGAAAAAAATTCCAAGGTTTTTTCATAAAGTCCCACCAGTCCAGGTAGCCAGTAATTTCATAACACCTTTGTTTTGAGTGCCCTATTTCTCCGCAGTGAGAACACATCAACCCACCCACATTTTTGTATTTTCGGTCAGCCCCACTTCGGTCAATTCCAATGTTTCGATCAACCTCACTATTTCGTTCAGCCCCACTTTTTCAGGCAGCACTATTTCAGGCAGCCCTATAAAAGGCTTGCCCTAATTCATTTTCTTTCCTTTCTCTTCCCCAAGTCGTCGCCCCCTGTCCCTTTCCTGTCCCTTGCTCCCCCGATCGATGGTGCCCTGCCATCATCACTGTATATTCAGGGACCATCGGAGGACCTCCGCCGTGACTGCCTGCCATCACTTGTTTTTGGGAGTACACGTGACGGACGGCGGCGTATGCATCTTCGAGAGTCAGTTTAGGATTTTTTCTTAAAATCTCCCCTCGGATCTGTTCGAAGGATGAGTCATATTGATGAACCACCACTGGTGGTGACGGGTTGGAAGTAAGTGTTGGAGTAATTTCATTCTGAGTTTGTATTGTGTGGGATGGATTTGTTGATTGAGTGTTTAATGTCTGTGGTTGTTGGTTTTTCAGAGATGAAGAAGTTCAAATGGTTTGTTGGGGTTTTTTCTGGGTTTGTGGGTCTCAAGTTTCTGATAATTTTAGTTTGAATTTGTGGTTGTTCGTGGTTGGTGGGTTCGTGTTTGAATCTGGGAATTTCTGGGTTTCTGGGGAAAATTGTGGGTGTTTGGTTGCTGGGAAAATCTGGGTTTCTGGGGAAAATATGGGTGTTTGGTTTCTAAGAAAAAAACTGGTTTCTGGGGAAAATTCTGGGGAATAAAAAAAACTTCAGGTTTTTTTGGATAATTCGAAAGAAAAATTACGAATTCGGATTTGGTGATGGATTGGAGATGGATTTCTGGGTTGTTTTTTTCTTTTCGATGAATACGCAGTGAGCTTCAATTTGAACAGTAGTGGTTCGTGTGTGTTGGAATTTCTGATTTGAACAGTATGTGTTCAATGAACAGTAATACGGCCTTCGAAAAAAAAATTCGATTTGAAAACAAACTTTAGATTTGCTCGATACCATGTTAACTTTCAGTAATGTATTTTCGATCTCAATTAAATCTAATTCAAGATTACAGTGCAGTATTTATAGCAATAAATACACTAAAGAATAAAAAACACACAAAACTCACCTAACACTAAATTACAAAATCTGTTATGCTAATTTACAAACTTTAACAGTTATATTCTAACTGTAATATTTAACAGATTTATATTATTCTGTAACATATCTCTTCAAGTGAAAGCCCTTTGGGCTTGAAACTTTCACAAACTCATATTATCTTGTGCTTGATTTTTATCCAATAGAATGGGGGTGGTGAGATTCGAACTCGTGACCGCTAGCTCAACAAGACTCTGATACCATATTAATGAACCATTTCACCTAAAAGTTTAACTTAAACTGTTCGATGAAGCTCCAGAATATGATTTATATTATTCTCTAACATGTGGTGACCAGCATTTAAGAGGGAGGTTAGGGAGCTTGATCCACAATCACCGGAACTGTGGCCATTTCTAAAGAGGAGAGAAATCAAAGCACTCCGTCATTGGTCTTAGGATTAGGGGTCTGTCATGTACTACCAGATAAGGTCCACTATAAGCTTGTTATCTTCATGCTTAACCGGTATACCAACCAGCCTGAGTCATGGATATTCAAAGTTGCTTTCCAATGCTAAAAGGGCATAATAATGTTATTTAGAGCTTTAAGACCAGGAAATTTGCCAGAAACATATCCTACCAAGCATGATTTCCGGATGTTACATTCATGGCATAGATCGTCATCCACCAAACAACATTTTTTATCAGCAGTAATCGAAGAGAGATGCATGAGGTTAGGGAAGTCTTCAAGACTTTGGTTTGAAACAAACAGGTTTCTCCACTTGCCTAATAAGGGTTCCAAGATCTTAGGGTTACCTGGGATCTTAGCTTCCTTCATGTTTGGAGGTTTCTTCAGGATTTATGAGTTAGATGGCTAGAAATGGCGCTTTTAAATTCCTTTGGCATTGTGAGAGGGAGGAGATTACTCAATCATGTTTTGTTGATGATTTGATGACATTTTGTAAAGCTGAGGTGGGTTTGGTTAGAAAAAGGCTTAATCAGGTTTGGGTTGTCTCGGGGCTATCTCCTAATCTTAATAAGAGCAACATGTTTATGTACGGTATTAAAGTGCAACTTCTTCTTGATGATCTTAAGTATAAAGGAGGGATGCGGAGTAAAGTAGTGTTTTACTGTTAGAGGACTTTAGACTTATCTCCTGTTGAGATACTATCTACAAATGCATTGCGGAGATCATTGCTGACAGTAAGAAACCTAGATTTGATTGAGCCATTTCAATTGGCTTTTGTGGGAGGAAGGAGCATTGGTGATGATATCTCTCTCTTCTCTTTAAGAGCTTCTTCATAATTATCACCTCACAGGAAGGTGAATCTAATAAAAGCTTATTATGATTCTATAAGGTGGGATTTCTTGTTGGCCATCATCCTCTAGACAGTTGGTTTTTCGTCTTCGTCTTGTATGGTTCAGTGGATTGATGAATTTATCTCCGGAAGTATGCTTGCAGTCTTTAATAGAGGAGAACTTGATGGTTTCTCTGCCAGTTTTAGGAGGTTACGATAGAGTGATCCCATCCCATGTCTGCCTGCTCTTGTGATGGAAGGGAGGGCATTACTCATTAGGACCAGCAAGGGGTGTCTTTTTAAATTTATTTGCCGTAACTCTTGTGATTATTCCACCTGGCACTTGTAATAAATTATTTAGCGTGATGTTAGTTAGTCGTCAGCAATATCCGAGATGACTGCATCCCTATCCATATGGCAGGAGTTCAAATCAGCCTGACTCAAGACAAGTTTGATACTTGCAAGCAAGAGCGGAGTGAGAAGATGAGAATCGGAGCACACAAATAGGAATCCCAGAAAATAAGGTGTAATAAAATGACAGAATTTGGAAGTGAAGCTTCTCTGCCTACTACAGACGCCGTGCTTGACCATCATGCCATGCCGCAACCTCGTAACCACCTCTTGGGATGAGCAGCGACCCCTCTTCCCAGTTTTTGGCTTGATTACGCACTTTCAAAATCTTCTTCCGTGTCCAGCCACACCTGCTGTAAATAGAAAATAGAAAATAGAAAATAGAAAATAGAAACAGAAATCCAACCTCCATGATGAAGTTCTTTCCAGGGTACGTGCATGTGTGCTCGCGAGCGTCAATGAGGTGGATTTGAAAATTGACAAATTAGATCTCCTTAATGACAAGGAATACAGCTTTTGTACAATGTCCTGCACATTTTCTTCATCTGCTTCTCCAATTTCCATTAAACTTTTCAATCAGAAACTATGCTGTTTTACAAGGGATTATTAAATCCAATCATGAATTTGTTTTTTACAAATAAAAAGAGGGATTGTAACTTTAAGTTAACAGTTATCTTGGTAGTAGTGTTACATGCTCATTGCTCTTGATGAAACCTCTGATTCGGCGTCCTGCAACTCCCCATCAGCTGCCTCAACAGTGTCCTATAACATGTATAAGAAATGCTCAATTAGCAGTCATTTACAAAACAAAAACACATGTCAGCCAGAATAATCCCAAATAATATAAATTAAAACCGAGCAATTATTTGTCTGATAAATCCATTGTTCAAGAGGCAAAATACTGCTCAAAAGAAAACCAAGGAAGTCAGTGGTGATTAAATGTCAGAAGGGCGTTTACAAGTGACTTTCAACCACCAGATTCTACTCAGCCAGTCCATATCACAATAATGATTATTAAATAACACAAAATAGTTCAGATAAAAGCACACCAATGGTCACAGACTAATCAATAAATTGAAACCATACCACTAAATTCTTTAACTTATATTCTGCTACGAAATGCTCCAATGCACCGTCTCCACGCAGAATTTTCCCACCACTTCCAGGAGCATGCACTGCACCTACAGACTCCTCATCAATTACAACAGCATCTACTCTATCACTTCCTGTTTTAATGTCTGGGATCTGAAGCATAGAAGCAACAAAACCTTTTAATGTCAATATCCATAATCAAATGCTTTATAGAGATGGTGAATAATATCTGCTTATAAGCCTTGGGGAATCACATACCTCATACATGGCTTCAGTTAGAATGCTTTCAAGTATGGCTCTTAAGCCCCTGGCACCAGTATTCTTAGCCATTGCCTTTTTCGCAATTAGTCTTAGTGCCCTTTCAGTAAAATGTAGTTTCACCTGAAATTATGCAAGTGGTAAATAACCATCACACAAAAGTAATAAAACGAATGTAACTACTAAATGGTCAGAGAGAGAGTCATACATTATTCATGCTAAACAATTTATTGTACTGTTTACCGAGGGCATTTCTAGGTTCCATGAGGACCTGTAGAGAGAAGCCCAGAAATTTACGTTAGCAAGAAAATGTTTTCTAATGAAAACTATAATTTCAAATCTGGACTGCTCATTCTGGGAGAAAGAATATAAAGTGCATTAAGCAAAATACATGATAAGCACATATCGAGGTGTGCATTTGGAAGGGAAGGGGTGTTCTAATGTTTCCATTTAATCGAAACCAAAATGGGCGGTGAAATTTTACAAGCCAAAGAAAAATTCCCAAATATTTATATCAAGTCAGTAATTTCCTAGCTACAGAAATATATACTGCTCTCTAAGTAAAGATACTCCTGAACTCCTTGGAGGGATGATGAAAACCAAAGTAAAAAAAAAAAAATGAGGCTTACTAGCACAAACTAACTAAATTAGCAAACTTGAGAGTGCTGAAAGAAATTGCTTTTCTTTTCAGTAAACTTGTGGTAAATAATTGGAGTTTGATAATTATTCCTACAAAGAGTTGTTAATTATTCTCTCACATCCTGAATGGTTCCCATTGATTCACAAACAACCAGAAATGGGATGATAACAAATATGGACTGGAACAGGGCGTATTAAGAAAAAAAACACAAAAATACCAGTATAACAGATATTACCCTAACAAGTTGATCCTCAGTTAGAGCTGCCAAACTAACTAGTATTGGAAAGCGTCCAATAAACTCCGGTATAAGGCCATACGCAATAAGATCAGCACTCTCAACCTGACAATGCAAAATTTACTTTTCATGTTCAAGGAAAGATTTCACTAGTAACTTCTTCCTTCCTTGCTTAACAACTAAAATCATTAATTATGTTGAAAACTTGAAATAATACATAGAAAGGTAGAAACTCCATAAATATTAAACTCCCATTTCACTAACATAGGAAGGTCTTCATTCTTACGGATTCTAGCAAAGATGAAGTGATTGCAGCATTGCTTACTCCACCTGCTCTCATATTAGCACGAACAGGTGCTCCAAATCCAATTGATGAATCTTGTCGTCTGATAAAATGTAATGATATATTTTCAGATTAGATACCCTGAAACACACAAACATTATATTTTGAAGATAATTATGCAGAACTTTTTGAAGCCATTACCTCTCTGAAATGGTCTTTTCAAGATCAACAAAGGCTCCACCACATATAAAGAGGATATTTTTTGTATCTATCTGCAGAACATTTATAAGAATTTAAGATTAGATTTGTAAAGCAGCTGCAAGACAAAAATGGTGTCAATTCTCTGGTTATGATTGATGGTGATTTATCCTCGCAAGGCAACATCATTCCTGGTTATTATTAGTTTTCTGAAATATGAATTATTAGGATGCTGCAAATACATAGAGGTCCTAACCAAAATTCTTAGCAAGCATTTAATATCTTTTCAATTTGGGGGGAAAGAATATAGAGGAATTCCAAATGAGCTCAATGAAAGGAATGCATAAATAAAATGATGCTATGTTAGAAATCTGAAGTATGATAAGGCTTAATCTAGTTCCATCAAAATAAAAGTTATCAGCAATACAAAAATAAGCAGATTTTAGGATGAACGTTTCTCAATAAATAAAATCTACCTCACAATGAACACATTGCATATGACAAAAATTCAAGGACAGAAAGGAAAAGGAAAACTATTTTGAGACTTTATACCTGTATGTTATCACCCCGAGGATGCTTCCTTGCCCCCTTCTCAGGAACATTTACTATCTGGAAACAGGAAGATCTGCTTTAGCAATTTTATAACTAATTTCACATTCTTTATCTCTGGGGAAAAAAATCCAAATATTTAAGATTTCCATGTAAACCGCTGGAAAACTGTTCACAAAGTGCTGCAGCAACAGCACTACAGAAACAGTAGCTAACATTTCAAAACAACAAAAATATGGTACAGGAAAATAATGAAAAAAATGCAACACACGAAGCCGACAACCTGTGTTCCACAAAAATCCATCACTAACCTCACACCGGCACCTGCAGTTTGCAGATAACCACTATAAGGAAAACACTGTTAAATGTGGAAACTGAATCCTTGTCTTTTGTCACCTAAATTAAGTTTTATGGGCAAGACTTATATAATGTAAAATGCAGATGAAAATTCTTCTTAGTCAGCTAAGAAAAGTTGCAACCATAGGACTTTCCATGTGCCACGAATACTATAGAATTGCATAATGTCAGTAGCATAGCAACCTGTAAATGCCTGAATACCTGTGATTTCAACATATTAGAATTCATTTCTTTTTCAGGGGTACCAACTTGTCAATTTAATGCAATCGGAGGGTTGCCAAGTGTAAAAAAGTTAGTTTGTAGAGAGAAAAATCGTCCAATGCTGTTTGTTTTTTTCCTTGTCCAGAATAATAAATCATCTTTCTTAGTTTCATAACAAGGTGGATTACGATAAGCATGAATTTATCACAAAACTGATTTCAAAAAAATAATAATTTAAACTGTAAGCCAATGAAAGCATTAAGTTGTTGACACAACAATTATATATAATACAGTACTTGGTTCAGCTAACTTGTTCCCTTTAGGGCACATGATAGAGTATTGAATTTGAATTTTTCGAATATAAATGGATACCTAAGAACACATTTTACTTTTCCTTGTTATCATTGAGTCTAAAAATATAAGTTCAAGGGAAAACATAATTCCCAGTTACCTACTAACTTTGACCATCATTCTAATTTTAGTCTGGTAATTCTACGTAGTTCTATATATGTAGGATGTCTTTCCTTTTTCAGTTAGTCAAGTAAGAACTACTGTTAATATAATTTAAAACATGGATTACAAAAGACCCCACTTTGTTCTGATGCATGGGACCTTTATAGCAAAACTTCAAAAAATGAGCACACATCACACATTACCCTGTCATGTCTTTCATTTTTCAATTATTAAGGAAGCTGATAATTGGCACAAAGAGAAATGGTGAGTAATATAGTTTAACCCCATGGATTTTCTATGATAAAAAAAATGAAGGATATGGGTTTTTTACAGTTTTTGGAAAGGATAGAATAAAAAATAAGAAGAAATTATTGCATTCTAGCTAGTTACAGTAATTAAAATAGATTATATTCTGATTAGTTAGTCAGGTATGATTTACGATGCAGTTGAGGAGGTTAAACTTGCAAAGAACTTTTCCGTTCTAAAAACCAGTAATCCATAAGCTTCAACAAAGAAAAATGAAAAAAGTAATAGAGGCTTTTTGACCATTGTTGGAAAAAAACTATCTCTTGAATTTGAAGTATCATGGATAAGTTATTACACTAATTTAGTACCAATACAATGAGATTTGTTGAGTGGCCATAACAGATTCCGTCACTTCAGTTAAAGTTAAGATCGAAACTCGAATATAAGAACCACATATTCATGAAAAAATGTTTGACCAGTGGGAGTATCATTCATACTTAGAATAGGAAAGGCCTAAGAAACCTATTTACCTGTAGAACTTATAAAATACTAATAGAAATAAACCTCACCTCGAATATTCCAAGAAATCTGAATTACTGAATTACCCTTGTCGACAAAAATCACATAGAAATACAGTAATTCTGCTTCTATTGTCTGCATCAACATCATTATTTGGATAGAATCTCATCTAGAACTTGTCTCAATAAGATTTTTAGTTAACTAGTAGTGTAGGATTTGGGGGTTTAAATAGGGCAGTTTGTGATTTTCATTTTTATGGAGGTAATTTTGTCATTTTGTAAAATTTGACTAGTCGGCTATTTCGCCACTTCACTATTAAGTAGTTAAATGGCCAGCTAACACTAGCTATACTGCACCTCCTCAAACACCTCCATAAGTCACCTCCTTATTGGCCCATATATAGAACCCATAATCCCAATTTTAAGGGAAGGAATATAGAAATTTCAGCAAACTACATGTGATGCCTAAGAATACCTGGGAGAGATTTCTAGGATCCCTGGTGTGATTCTAGGTTTCTTTTCCTTTTACATATCGAGTTCTCCTGAAGATCTTTAGTTCTTGATTTGTTTAATTCCTGAAAAACATAAACTTATCCTTAAAAAAACTCCCTAAACTACAAAACATCTCTTTAGTTACACCCAAAACCAGCTAAAACTTCTGTAAACCTCAGTGTTTAGGTTCAAGAATATTAAGGTCCTGCATCATCTTGATATCAGAAGAGCAGAACTTCCTCTTAATTAAACAATGTAGCACAGTTCCATCTAATAACCACAAAAAAGTTCATACCCAAATTCAAATTTTGAAGTTACAGCTCAGCAGTGGTTTCCAAGCATACAGGGTTACTAAACCAACTTCCAAAGTTCAATCCCTTATTGTCAGAAAGTTAACAACAATTCAACTTCAAGTTCTCCCTGAAGCTTTCTGAAAGATCATAAATTATCAACCAACTTTTTGTTTGACCCCTTTCTGTCCAAAAAGTGAATAAATTAGCTAAACCTGCAGTTCAAGCATTCTTAAAATAAAAAATGGAATCTATCTCTATAATTAAAAAATGTCTTCCCATTTAATGTCCACCTATGGACTCCATCAAAGGTCTCCTTTATTTTACATTTTCTCCAATTCACACTTTCAAATTAAATCAGTTGTTAAAGGTATCTGCAAAGAGTACTCCTGTTCGCCAGTCTACTAGTCTCTATAAAGAGGTTACCTTTGACTCTTTCAAAACTTTATAACATTTAATTTAAGACTCATTACATTGCAATATGTCACCTCTGACATATATGATAGATAGCATGACATATTTAATTATAATCAGCATAATTGCTAAGGAATCCAAATATCTTTATAAAAACAGCAACTAAATGAAGCCAGAATAAACAAAGAATATCATATGGGACAAGTACAATTTCACACAAATTACTCAGTAAAATTTCTGCAATCATCCTCAATGAAGTGAAACAGTAGCAATATATCTAGTTAACTAATGATAAGCAGTATAGTTCCATGTACTCACAGTTCCTTCCAGCATTTTTAGTAATGCCTGTTGGACACCCTCACCAGAAACATCTCTGCTTATGTTTAAGCTCTCAGCCTGCAATTTTGTCACAGCATTTTAAGTCTTGAGAAGACATTGTGTACATCGAATGTTACATAAACTAAATAGTAAGATGGAAAATTAACAGAACCTTCTTTGTTATCTTATCAACTTCATCAATGTAGACCATTCCTTGTTGAGCTGCTTGCACATTAAATTCAGCTGCCTAAAGCCAAAAAGGAACTCTATGTAAGTTCTGTAATATGTGAAAAGTCAAGGGGTTTTCCATTCTTATTAAATTCAGCTAATAAGCTGTGAGAGCATGTGTTTGGGAATGAGCTACATCAAAATAAAAACATCATGATGTGAAGTGAGCATGAACAGAAGCTATACTGATCAAACTTTTATATAAAAAAATATAAAACACCTGCTTAACAGAGAATAGTTTGCTACAACAAGACACTTCAGCATAATTATAATGTTAGTTCCAGGCAAACCCCTTCTTGGGATAAACATCCATCAGATATATAGTCAGTACACAATTCAAATGCCTGATAATGTGTTGCAGTCAACATTCCAGTAAAAAGAATTCCATCCCATAAAGATGGTTAAAGGTTGAATATTTACAAATAAAAGTAGTGTTCATCAATAGAGGAAAGTATTTTAGGTTTCTTTGGATCAATGCACATTAGAATTCTTTGAATTCATGCACAAAAGCTAGAGTTTGGGATGGAGATGAATGAACAACATGAATACCCAAAATATTATTAGAGACAATTGAACTGAAGCACATGAACTACATGCACTTAAAAGGAACAGATCATAGCTCTGATTGCATTTTATACAAACCTAATTTGAGGGGGGGAAATCTCTACTTCAGTAGATTTCAATACTTTCATAAAAAGTTCAATTTCTGGAAGACAGAATATTGAAACAAAATATAAGCAAAAGTCAAAACTTGAATGACTTTTATGTGCATGTGCATAAACAATAGTTAAAACTTTTATCAAAGGTAATAATCGATCAAACTGGAAGTGTGATTCATTCAGGAAGAGCTGCAAAATTCTGGAACATGATTACTAGATGGAAACCAGTCAATGCCCATCAAAAACAATTCTGGAACAGGATTATGCTAGTGTTAGCGGAACAAGTCTACCCAAAGCCATCCAGAATGAGTTTTTGAGCATTAAATGCAACCCCAGCTTACAGTATGAAAAATGAAGTGAAAACACAATTTCAACACACATTAATTGAGTTAAAATTTCTCAGACAACTAAAAAATTCAAGAATGTTTAACAACAAAATTAGTTCAATATTTTCTCCCATTATGCCCTTCAGTAGAAACATAAATGGTCCTGTATGAATCAGTGATTCAGTATTGCAATTACTATTTCCTCTCTTTATTTATCAGAATATTTCAAGTATTCAAGGCCCCAGCAATTAAGACAATCAAACCCAAGAAATTCAATTACTACCACAAAAAATATCCAATTTGTCTTAAGAACCTGCTGAAACTGCCTTGATGACTCTCATCATAGTTTTATTGTTTAAAAAAATAGAGAGAGAGAAAACTAGCATTTTTTTCATGGGCCAGGATAACCTTGGTTAGAACCTAGTGTTAATTCCTACAACTCTAATGCACTTCCATGGCCATTTAACAACAAAATCCATAATTACCAAATATTCTATTTCTAGCTAGCAAGTTCTTTGATGAATTCCACTGCTGCTTCCTGTGTGAGATAATTTCTTTTGCCTCATAAAGGCATTTATTTTGAGGAACAGTAATTATTGTTGGCAACCTCCTTACTCCGTCAAGAAAATACACATATCTTATAATCAATAGCAAAGGAGCAATTAGACACAAATTCAATAAAATCAAGACTGGTGAAACTACTTGCTGAACCTTTACAAAAGACACCAAGTGCATAGACAGTGCAACTCCAAGGCTAAGAAACAACAACAACAGTTTATATAAGTTCAAAAGACAAAAGGTGAGTTATACCGTCAGTAATTTATACAGTATTGATTCAACATCTTCACCAACATAACCAGCCTGCAAAAAATAAGTCGCCTCAGTCAGTTAAACAGTAATGAGTCAGCAAATAGGTACAGAGAGAGAAAGATCAAGAATCAAGCAACCATGGAAAAGTACATAGCAAGACAAAAGAATCTAAAATCTGACCCAGCAGTTTTACTTTGAGCAGTTGGATACAAGTATACATTACTACTCTAGAACTTCCTTCCCTTTTGTGGATAAAATAAGATGAAGAAACAAGTGATCCATCAATGAGGGTACCAACTTCCCCTTTCAATAGAACATGATTAGATTTACTTATAGACATCAAATATGCAGGCATGTTGAAAACAAAGAAATCATACAATTATTCAAGATTGACTAAATGTGAAAGTTCAAGTTTTTACATGAATGTCCAATACTAACTGTGAAATAAAAACAACCATGAGGTATTTCTAGTCTTTGTAGTAAGATATCAATACAAAGCAGGCTTGCCTGAGTTAGTGTTGTCGCATCAGCAATCACGAATGGCACATTCACAAAGCGTGCTAGTGTTTTCGCCAACAATGTCTTCCCTATTTCACATATAAGTTAGAACAGAAGTCCAGAATTCAAAATTTGAAGCTTGAAAGCAGGACTAACAAAATAACAATGTGGTAAGCATTGATTTTCACAGCAAGTCATGGGGACTTGAAATAATAGAGAAAATGTAGAGTCATTACCTGAGCCAGTTGGGCCCATCAAGAGTACATTGCTTTTTTCCAGTTCCACGTTGTCTTCATCATCTATAGCCTCCGAGGTTCCTGATTCTGCTCCTGGCCTAGTATTAGAATACATCACTTCAGCATTCTTTCACATATATTAGAGATAATCTGAGACCACTTTTTTAAACCACTTAAAAATATACTAAACATTGCTATTCAAGGTAATGAAATAAAGCACCAGTCATTATAAAATTTATGGTTCAATTATTTCAATAGCAGCATTATGAGAAGACAAGAATGTAACTGGAAACTAACCCCTTCCGCAAGGAGGAATGGTAAATCCTCTTATAATGGTTGTAGACAGCCACAGAAAGCACCTACAACATATACATGAATCACTTGTTGAGTGCTCTCAAAAGACAAGCTGCTCAAGGCTGTCATTGAATGAATCCACAAACAATCTTTCAGGAAACTGACAGTGTAGTCTGTTAAATAAATGATGTTTTATCACTCAGTTCCCCAAACCAGAAACATTGAGATCTTCAACATGCAATCCAGAAACATTGATATCTTCAACACGCTATATTCAATTTACCAGAGCACTTCACTTATGTTGATTCAAACAAATGATACAGCAAGCATCTTAACAAAACCTTGTCGAAAATGTCCCAGAGAACAAACAGCTTTGACACATTCATCAAATACAATCCAATATGAAAAGAAAGGGTAAAGGGGTGATGATTGACTTGATAAGACAATTTGAATAAGGTTTCACTATACAATGTAACAAAAACTCTTAACAGGACAGCTTTCATAAGTACCCAGATACCAGTGTGAAAACTTTGACACACAACGATAAACCACGATCAACAAACATCTGCTAATAATTAAAAAAAAAAACTTATAAGCATCAAAACTCAGAAACTGATTGCAACCGAATACCAACTAGCGAGATCGAAAATCCAAACAAACTTATCAAGTGATTCATGCAGTTAAAAAAGAAAAAGCAAACCTTTTTTGCCCTGTCTTGTCCAATAACAAACTTATCAAGACCTTTGCAAATCTCTTTTGGCGTCGGGAATTCCTTCCCCAAATTTGATCCACCCCATCCAGCACCATTCTTCTCACCACCTCCAATCTTTTCTCCACCTGGCCCAGCAGCCCTAACCACGCTAACCCCCGGAGCAAACGGCGGACCAGGAGGCGTATGCACAGCCAGCCCATTCCCACCCGGGGGTGGCAGTGGAGGAATCCCCTGAGGCCAATTATCCGGCCGATCCCCTCCATACGACCTCAACGTGTCCCAAAACGACACCCTTAACCTGTTATTAATAGTATTAGTAACATTGGCATAATCCGTCCCCTCTACACCACCATTACTCCCTTCATTACCTCCCTTATTCCCATTTCTCCCATTCCCCTTATTACTAATCCTACCAATCTCAACAAAACTGCCTTGTAACGGCGCAGTCTTATCCGGTCTAAAATAATATGCTGTCTTACAATTCGGACAGAAATTCACAGCCTGATAATTATTATTCTGCCTATTTCCATTACAAGCGCCAGTATCAGCAGTAGTGGTGCTATTAGTATTATTATTAGCAGTATCAATATTGCGACTCAAATGATGATGATGATGATCAAGATTAGAATTATTACTAAATACGAAACTCCGATTGGAGAAAAACACATCCATGTGTTTAGAGCACTTCGGACAATTCGCTTCTGCCCTAATTTTCCGAACATTGTTGTCGTCCTTAGAATTCCCCCACTTGTAGCGCTCTTGGATTCCGATCAATGATTCCTTTCGACGGTTACACCCGATGTTCAAGTAGTTCAAGTGCGTGGAGATTCGTCGTGAGAAACGGATCGGGGTTTCGAAACGGGAAGAGAGTAACAGAGGATTCGTTGCGCCCCTGAGCTTCCTGCATCTCCACAACATTCTAGTTCAACAAAAAAAAAGTGGTTTTCGGAGGAGAAGATGAAAGGGAGACGGTGGGGGATTGTTCAATGATAATATTTATTTATTATTTATTTTATAAGCTGTACAAACACGAAGAGAAAGCAGAGGGAATTGCGGAGAGTGCAAGAGAAGAGAAAAGACAAAGCAGGGAGAGTATGTAGGAGGAATTATGGAAAGAAAATGGTCTTCTTATCCTTTGCTACCCATACCCACTTATGAGATTCGGAGGTATAATTTCTTCCATTTTATTAAAATAAAAAATAAAAAAAAACAGTATGACTCTTTCTTCTTCTTGACGTACGTCCTCAATCTTTGCTTTGTAGTTTGTACTTTGTAGTGCGTGGAAATGCATTTTTTATTTTTATTTTTTATTTTATTTTAAATTAATGTTTTTTAATATATTTATATTATTTTGATATATTAATATTAAAAATCATTTTTAAAAAATAAAAAAATAATTATTTTCATATATTTTCAAATAAAAAATCTTTTCAATCACACTTTTAAATAATCTCTTTCATTTTGGGTTTTGGATGCATGATGCTACGATCCAATGTCACTCCTTTGTATTGTATTAATTAATGTTAATTTATTAATTTATTCTTGAGAAATGAATTATAGAAAATACGTTTTTTTTATCTACATTATGAATATAGATAGTGTTAAAGTATGTCAGTAAGTAGTATTGAGTATGTATAAATAAGAGGTATTGTAAACATATAGATGGCATGTTAATAAATTCAGTTGAGAATAGTAACAGTATTTTGACTTCTCTCTCTCTATCATTCTCTCAAATACATAAACTTTAGTATTCTTCAATCCTCTTTCTCTTCATTCATCTATTGATCTACATAGACTCTCAATGGTATTAGAGTCAGTCAAGTGCTCATGTAAGTAAGTTGATCCAAACTACTTGTTTCCAAAATTTGCATCTTCAAATCATTATTGATCTTCTTTAATTTTTATGTTCCTCGATATCTTTTCTTTCGACCTTGATATCGTTCATTCTTGAGCTTCTTGAGAGTTTTCCTGTAATTATCTTTCTTTTCAACATTTTTGTGTTTAATTCACATTCCTAGTATCAATGAACTACTTGTTTCTGAATTTGCATCTTCAAATCACTGTTCATCTTCTTCAAGTTTTCTATTCCTCGATATCTTTTCCTTTTGACCTTGATATCGTTCATTCTTGAGCTTCTTGAAGAGTTTTTCTACAATTACTCTTTCTTTTCAACACTTTTATGGTTAATTCAAATTCTCAGTATCAGTGAATTGTTTGCTACACGACAATGTTGAATGTAGCTCAACTTCAAATTCTACAATCTCCTATTACAACTCTTATTTCGACGATTTCAACTTCTGTCAATGTAAAGTTAGATGATTTAAACTATTTGAATTGGCATTTTTAAATGCAATTATTACCAAAGAGCAATGGTATTTTTGTCTTTGTTGATGGCTTTCGGTCATGTCCACTGCCCCTCTCAGCTGGTGAATATGGTACACATTTTTCTAACTCTTTGATGCGAACCGGCCCAGAAACACCAGCAAGGACCCATTACATGTTTAGGGGATTGATTCGTGGTTTTGAAGGTTTCACCCAAGTCCTAATTGCAAGGACCATTAAAGTATCTATGTGTAGGAGGGGTCTAGCCCGACTTTATTTTGGCCATGAAGTGAGGACAGCAAAGGAGCCAAAAGAATCCTACTACAACTTGGAAACATGGGATTGATGGGCTGGATGGAAAAGAATAAATAAACCTTATGGGTTTCATTTAAGTTAGTTAGCTACAGCCCAAGGCTTGTTTGGGCTTAATTAAGACTTTGTTTTGAGCTAGGATCCAAGGCTTGCTTGGATTAAGTCATGGGCTTTTCAATTTAGGATTTTGGGCCAGTTTTGAGTGGACCTCTTTTAATTCCACATAAGAGGTCCATTAGGGTTACTTTTTAAGAACTATTTAAACACATGTAACCCTAATTTCGGCAGCCATTGATAAAACCTAATTCTGAACTTTTCAGTTTATGTGTGAGAGTGATTCTTGCCTTCTTTAGTTCTTGAACGAACTGAATCCGACTTATCGAAGATTAACTGGCTTCGTGGCGTCATTCTACTCATTCCAATAGTGCTGGTGCCTTGGGGCAGGTTTCCATTGTGTCACACTCCTATCAGACCTTATTTCGGCTTTCCGGGATCTTATCTCATTCTTGGTTGTTGGTTGCGTGATCACGAGGTTCGCATCAGGTGGTATCAGAGCTAGGCTCCGAAACGAGGTCATATCATTCTGTTATTTTCGTGCTTTTTTTTTAGTGTTCCTTGAAGTTTTCCAGTCTTTGTGTTCATCTCCTTGTTCTTCGTGTCAGCGTCTTCTAAAAAAAAAAGTTATATTTCATCGTTTTCTGTCTCTTCATTTCAGTATACTAAAAAAAAAAAAAAAAAAAAAAAGAAAGGAAAGAGAGAAACATTTAAATATTGCCGTAGAAAACACTACTTTGGGGAAACATAAGCAAACTACATCGAAATCAGTTGAAATTTCATATTCCATCTATTGGGGTTAAGATAGTATCATATGTCAAATCTGGGCTTATTCTGATATTGATTTCTTGAGGGGTTATTTCGATATTCATTTCTGCCGCAGAAACTCTACCTTAGTGAACCCATATAAAACCACTTTAGAATCAATTGAAACTTTACATTCTGCGTCTTGGGGTTGATATCGCATGATATATTAAATTTGGGCTTATTTCGATATCGTATACTAGAGGTTTCAATTGGAGGTTCATTTCTGTCGCAAATTGATCACAGAAGGGTTTGTGTACCTAGAAGTACGAGAACGACCTAGAAATTGAGTGTTGTTTTTTGTTTAGTACTAAAATACTAAATGTTGATTTTGAGCTCATTTCGACGTCGTTTGGTCTGGGTTTCAATTCTGTTACGTAAAAATTGTGTAAGAGTTAGATTCTGCTCAAGTGTCAAAACTTGATCCTTACTGTTTAGTTTTGTCCAATTCTCTGTTTTTGTTCTATTATCAGTTATCTAGGAGTCAAGTAATTGTTTTCGCTAGTATTTGCTTCTGTTTTATTTCGTGTCTTCGTATCGTCCATAATTCGCACGAATTTGCATTGCTACTCGCGAAATCGTAATCGTAGTTTTGTTTTGCTTTGTTTTCAGTATTTTTATTGCTTCTTGAGTCTGAAAATCATAATTAGAGAGCGCTGCAAAGGCTACTGACTTTGATTTGTTGATTTTAGTTCCTAAAGAACCACAAGAACGCAAGTGTAGGTAAAAGGCGTTGTGAGCATATTAGAGTGAAAAACCTTGATTGTTTTTTTTGTGTGATACACGAGAGGTGTGAGGATATATTTTTTGCGACTAACTGAATTTTGCAGATTCAAAGGATGTTTGAAAATAACGAATCAGCGACACAAAATGCTGAGGTTGCTTTCCAATTGCGAGCCTTATGTCAGCAACTCGAGTTGTTGTCTAGGATGAACATGGATCTGACAGATGATGTGAAATGGATAAAGAAACAGAATATTGGGGCTGATCGCAGAGGAAATACGATCCGCAAGACCGTACCGAATACCAAATCTGATTTTGACGTATTTGTTGATGAAAACGCGGATGTGGGTGAAGAGGACTATGATGGTGATATGGAATCTAGAAGTGACAAATCTTATTGTGAAGGCAAGCCACCATTGAAGGATAGTGAGAGGGATGAGTTAGCATTACCGGTTGCGGTGTCCTTGGTTATGAGGTCTACACTCCAGGTTCAGGTCAAGGAAGATGAATCTAATCAACAAAAAGATAATATCTTCCAGACGCGTTGTTACGTACACAGCAAGGTGTGTGGTTTAATTATTGATAGCGAAAGCTGTGTTAATATATGCAGTACAACCCTTGTTAGTAAACTGAAATTGAGTACTGTTAAGCATGCGAAACCATATAGATTGCAATGGCTGAATGGTGGTGGTGAAGTGAAAGTGACTAAGCAGGTTATGGTCCCATTTTCAATTGGGAAATATGTTGATGAAGTTCTGTGCGATGTAGTACCGATGCAAGCAAGTCACATCTTGTTGGGGAGTTCATGGCAATATGATAGGAAGGCAGTTCATGACGGGGTTAGAAATCATTATAGCATTGTAAGAGATGGTAAAACCATCACTCTTGTACCTCTTACACCCAAACAGGTGCATGATGATCAAATAAAGCTAAAACGTGAGTATGATGAGGCAATGGGGAGAGAAAATCAAGGTGAGGATCAAGGGGAGAGAATACCATCAGAAGCGGCCACAACCCAAACCACTACAGCCCATTCAGACAGTCATCCAAACGCAAACAAATCAGACCATTCAACCCCAACTCAAAAATACCCAAACCTGGTCGAGAGTGGAGGTAAGACAAGAGGAGAGAAGAAAGTCAGGAAGTGTGATGAGAATTGTGTGGAAAAACTAGAGAAAAAACCTAATTTTTATGCTAGAGAGGGTGAGGTCAGATCTGCATATTTCGCTAACAAGCCAATGATTTTACTTGTGTACAAGGAGGCTTACTTTAATACTAATGATCTTGATCATATTGTGCCTAGTGTTGCTATTTCTTTGTTGCAGGAGTTTGATGATGTGTTCCACGACGATAATCCAAGCGGATTACCACTATTGCGAGGGATAGAGCATCAGATTGATTTCGTACCTGGAGCTTCAATTCCTATCCGGCCAGCATATAGAAGCAATCCCGAGGAGACGAAAGAGCTTCAAAGGTAACTTCATGAGCTGATGGAAAAGGTCTACATTCGAGAGAGTATGAGCCCATGTGCCGTACCCGTGCTACCTGTGCCTAAAAAGGATGGAACATGGAGGATGTGTGTTGTTTGTCGAGCCATCAACAACATAACGATTTTGATTCGAGGTCGAATCCTTTCGAGGAGAGAGGGGATGATGCGAACCGACCCAGAAACACCAGCAAGGACCCATTACATGTTTAGGGGATTGATTCGTGGTTTTGAAGGTTTCACCCAAGTCCTAATTGCAAGGACCATTAAAGTATCTATGTGTAGGAGGGGTCTAGCCCGACTTTATTTCGGCCATGAAGTGAGGACAGCAAAGGAGCCAAAAGAATCCTACTACAACTTGAAAACATGGGATTGATGGGCTGGATGGAAAAGAATAAATAAACCTTATGGGTTTCATTTAAGTTAGTTAGCTACAGCCCAAGGCTTGTTTGGGCTTAATTAAGACTTTGTTTTGAGCTAGGATCCAAGGCTTGCTTGGATTAAGTCATGGGCTTTTCAATTTAGGATTTTGGGCCAGTTTTGAGTGGACCTCTTTTAATTCCACATAAGAGGTCCATTAAGGTTACTTTTTAAGAACTATTTAAACACATGTAACCCTAATTTTGGCAGCCATTGATAAAACCTAATTCTGAACTTTTCAGTTTATGTGTGAGAGTGATTCTTGCCTTCTTTAGTTCTTGAACGAACTGAATCCGACTTATCGAAGATTAACTGGCTTCGTGGCGTCATTCTACTCATTCCAATAGTGTTGGTGCCTTGGAGCAGGTTTCCATTGTGTCACACTCCTATCAGACCTTATTTCGGCTTTCCGGGATCTTATCTCATTCTTGGTTGTGGGTTGCGTGACCACGTGATCACGAGGTTCGCATCACTCTTCCTCTACTATGGAATGTGATGATGTGTTGGTATGGAAAATGCATGATAGGATAATTATGCAATTCATTATTGCAACATTGTATCCCGTTGTTATGTCATGTGCAATTAGTAGTATTAGTTTTAAGGATCTTTGGGTCTGGTTGAAGGAGTAATTCTCAATTGTTTCTAAAACAAGCATATTTCAACTGAAATCTAATCTACAGAACATTAAGGAATAGACACAATTAATCAATATCTTCTTAAAATAAAAGAGGCTAGGGATTATTTGACTACAATAGTAGTGTATTTTATTGATGAAGACATTGTTATTCTTACTTTGAATGGATTACCTCCTGAATACAATACTCTTTGATTTGTAGTTCGGGGTAGAGAGAGTGTCATTAGCTTGAATGATTTTAAATTTCAATTGCTGGCTAAGGAGAAAACTGTAGAGAATTCCATTGCTAACACATCCCCTTATCTGTTTGCTATGCACACGAATTATAGACCTACTGTCTCCTTAAATTCTTTCTCTCAATCATCTCGTGACACACATGGCCATAATGGATATGATCATATGATCATGGGGGGTATAAAACTTTCAATAGAAGTAGGGAGAGAGGTAGATTCGCTCACAAAACCTTTCCTCAGAAATCACATGCCTATGGCAAATCAAATGCCCTTCCACCCAACAATCCAAGAGTCATTGGTTCATATCCCCCTTCTACATATCACCTTCCTTCTATATCCAGTGCTCAAATTTGTTAGTGTGCAACACTGAGGGTCATACTGCACCTTTTTATGGAATCAAAAGACATGAAAGGTTTGGGTGTCATATATGTGGGAAATTCAATCATACTATATGGAATTATTTCTACAATGATACTGGATGTAATTTTATTAGTACTGCAAGTAATTCTCCAGTTCATACTTCTCATAATCACTCACATTCCATCCAAGCAATGAACACTACTTTGCATATATCTCAACCCTTGGTATCTCAACACTCCTCTCCTGTATGGATCACTGATTCTAGTGCTACAAATCACATGACTGTTTATTTCTCCAGCCTGTTTTTAAGAACTCCTTCTCCGACATCTGATATTCTTCGTACAGCTAACGGTGAAGGTTTGTCTATATCACATATTGGTCATTCCATTATTGCTACAAGTACTAAACCTATTAAGTTGAATTCAGTTTTGTATGTTCCAAAACTAGCTCAGAATCTGTTATTAGTACATAAATTGTGCTTGGATAATAATTGTTGATTAATCTTTGATTCCTTTTTTTTTGGATTCAAGATATTCAAGAGACACTTGGCTATTTCCTCTCATCTTATGTTCTGTCTTTACTATATTTTATAAATCAATTTTCTAATCATATTCTTCAAAGTGATTGGGGGGGGGGGGGGGTTATGTTAGAAAACAATTTCAATCCTTTCTTGCTAATAAAGGTAATTTGCATCACAAATCCTTCCCATACACCCCTGAACAAAATGGGTTTGCTAAACGTAAACATAAACATCTTATTGAAACTATTATCATGTTATTGCAACATGCTCACATACCTTCCTCTTTTTGGACATATGTTGTCCATACTGCCTTCTATTTGATTAACAGAATGCCTTCAGAAGTCTTAAATAACAAATCTCCTTTTGAAACTCTGTTTGAAGATATTCCACCCTTTTCCCACTTACGTGTGTTTGGATGTGCATGTTTTCCCTTGTTACGTCCTTATTTAGCCAACAAACTTCAATCCAAAACTACAATGTGTGTTTCTTGGGTATGCTACTCAATTTAAAGGTTATGTTTGTTATCATGTCTCTCAGAAAAGAATATATATTTCCAGACATGTAGTCTTCAATGAATTTCTTTTTCCCTACAAGGAACTAGTCTCACACACTTTTATACCCATGTCTTATTCTTTTATTACTTCTGGGTCTTCTTTGCCTATTGTCAGCACCAATAATACAGTTGTATCTCATGTGTCCCTAAGTTCTTCCCAAGCTTCTTTGTCTACATCCTCATCATTGTCCGTTGCTTCTACCTCTCCACTATTTTCCTCCATCCCTGTGGCACCTGAGTCCATTTCTCAAGGTATGTCCTCTGATTTTGTGACATCAGTTGAGTCCTTTCAACCTGAGGCTATCTCAGTGGTTCTTAACATTCCTCCTATGAATTTGCATCCTATGCAAACTCATCGCAAGAATGGCATTGTAAAAAAAAAGCTTTGTCTTACATCTATCAAAGTTACTCCTCTTGTTGACCTATTTGTGGTTAAGCTTGCTTCTTACAAAAGTGCATTGAAAGAGCCAGTTTGGTTATTGGCTATGCAAGAGGAACTGGCTACCCTGCATTCATAGAATACATGGAGTTTGGTCCCTCTACCTTCTCATAAAAACTTGGTAGGATGTAAATGGATATTCAAAATGTTGATGGCACTATTGCTCGAAATAAGGCCAGATTAGTTGCTCAGGGGTTCAGCCAAGAACCAGGACAAGACTTTGGCAAAACTTTTAGTCCTATAATGAAACCTACTAATGTGAGGATTGTCTTAGCTCTTGCTGCTAATTTTGGCTGGCTGATGTGGCAGCTTAATGTGAAAAATGCCTTCTTACATGATGGGATGATGACTGAAATTCATATTTCTATCATTTTAAAATGGTGTTCTTGTTAAGAATGGTTATTATTAATGCTTTGTATTTTTGTAATATAAATCAAGGTTGTCAATACCGTTCTGGTTGTCGTTCTGGTTTTTCTATTGGTACTGAACGTTTCGGTTTCGGAGCATTTCGGCGTGCCGTTTCGGGGTTGTAGTGTTCATATATAATTAATTAATTATATATATATATATCTATGAAAAAATTAAAATATTAATTTAACAAGCATAATTAAAATTCAAGATAAATTAACTTTAAACTATACAATATAAACACAAAATCAAACAAATATAATCTCAAAATTAGAAACACAATCATAAGTTAATCAAAATAAGGAGGATTTTAAGGCCGAAACGGCACACTCGGAATGGTACCGAGACGTTCCAGCCAGAATTTGGCCGGTATTTCTGGAATTGATCGGAATTAAAACCGAGACGAAAACGATATTGTTTTGTCTCGGTTTTTTTAATGGCACGGAACATTCCAGCCGTTCCGGCCAAAACGAAACGGTATTGACAACCCTGATATAAATATTATGTTGTTGTTATAGTTGTCTTATGAATTTACTTGACATATTTATATTCTTGTATTATTTTTAATGGTTAATAGTGGGATTACATTTTATGTAAACCTCGTGATCACGTGGTCACGCAACCCATAACCAAGAATGAGATCTGATCTCGGAAAACCGAAATAGGTCTGATAGGAGTGTGACACAATGAAAGGAAAAGGTAGTCACCAATGTTATTTCCAAGTTGTAGTAGGATTCTTTTGTTTCTTTTATTTCTCTCACTTCATGACCCAAATAAGGTTGTATTGGAGTCATCTTGCACATGGATAAGATGTACTAGGGTATCCTATTGATATTCCAATGGACCTTGCAATTCTGACTTGGTTGAAACCTTCAAAACCAATGCATTTAATGCCTCTTTCAATGTCTTTGTCTTAGACCGAGTCATTGTACCATTTGAAACATGTAATGAGTCCTTGTTGGTGTTTCTAGGCTGGCCCATCAAACTTTGATTTTATTTTATTTATTAAACATGAACAAGATAATAGTTACAAACAATAACATTACAAACACTAAGTTAGTTATCAACAAAAAAAATTGCTTTTGTTCGAAAATACCTTGATTAAAAGGGTCAAAATTGGGTAGCAAAAAATACAAAGAGGCAAATTGTCCAGTCTCGTCGATAATTTCATTAACAATATAATGTATATCATGGTAATACACTGTATTGTTGCTAAAAAAAACCTTCTAAAATTAGTTCATCCAATTTCATTTGCTTATTAATATCAATACTCTTCTTTCATATTACTTCAATGGTCCATATGCTTAACAAAGAGTCACCATTTCTCTTGCAAAATTACTTGTTATTTTAACCCTATTTTATGTCACAAACATCAATTTAATTCAATCTTTGATTTTCTCCAAAATTCATCATGATCTCTAATCCCTAATTCGATGAAAATAATTGAAACTTAACAATTATTGTAAGAACTTGCTAAATGCATGTTATGATACCTTACCTAAGAGAAAGATAATCTTAAAGTACTAACAAATCAAGAAATCGCTCTTCTCCTTGTTTGTTGTTGTCACCTCCACCATCACTAATCCCCAAAGTGTATCTCATGAACACCTTAAATCTAAGGGATGTTGTTGTCTAATCCTTTAGTAAAAATAGACTTTTCCCTTTGATCTTCCTCTCTTACCCATTATTGGCCACAACAAGCATTTTATATAGTCAATAATTTGTCAAATTCCCACTACGTCCATTCCATAATTTTTTTTATTGGATATTATTTTCTCTATTTGAGTGTATTTTCCATACTGATTTTCAGCAAGCATATCAAATCTTAATAATTTATACTCCAATGCATTTCTTTCCTCATAATTCACCTCCATCAAGATTTAGTTCATATTTTGAACCTTTTTTACTTTTTGGGCATTTTCAACACTTCTATTTCTTTTCTTATTTATTTATTTTATTGAATTTTGAAACTCTATATCCCTTCCCTTGTTATATGTATCAAATCCTATTTTTTTTGTATTTATTTACCTAAATTTGTTTATATAACTTCTTTAGAATTTTATGACACTTATGAGGTGTACCAATTTTATGAATTCTTAACCAAACATTTATAAGCATTGGTTTATATATATGTCTCATTTATCAAAATTCATATATCATTCACCTAATTTTTTGTGCAAAGATTACCCTTGAGGTTTACACTAATTCTTAATTTATTCAAAGTTTAAATATGTTGCTAACTTAAATCATCCTAAAACTCCCTTAAAATTTCACCCAAAACCATTTTCATAACCCATTTTTGGGTTTTTCCCCCAAATTTACCAAAAATCAAAAAAATAAAATAAATAAAATAAAAAGGGAAAGCGTCAATAGAAAAACAAGGTGGAAAATATAAAAGTTTTTGAGTAACCAATCGTACCTCTTTTGTGCCAAAAAAATGAGAATATATACATTCAAGGTTAAACTAATTTATTATTGGATAAATATGCATAAACATTAAGCCGAAAAGCATAATTATATTTTTTATAAGCCAATTTGATTTAATTATGGGCCAATTTAGAGTATCGTTATGTTTTAAAATTAATTTAGGGTCTGATTCAAGGATTTAATTAAGTGCAATGACTTAATTATACTTTAAATTGGTGAAATTAATTTTATTAAGGGCTTAATCAATAAAAAATCAAGTTCTTGAGATTAATTCAGGTTCAATTAAGAAGATTAGAATTTTAGGAGACTGAATTGAATTTTCCAAGCCAATTGTGCGAAGTCAAAGGTCAAACTGAAGACAATTGAGAGTTTAATTGAGGGTCAAATCATAGAAATCTGAAACCAAGTACCAAAATAAAAAAGTCGTGCAAAGCTATGGTTGTTGTTGAAATTATGACAGGGATACAATTGCAAAAAAATAAAATTTTAAAGCCAATTAGGGGTGAAACTAGAACAATTACCAATTGAGGGATCAAAGTGTATTTGCACCTTCTCCCAAATCCTCCAAATCCTGCAAACGTAACTACACTGTTCAATCACCTAAATAGTGCAAGCACACTGTTGCAGGTGACTAGGAGGCAACCCATCGCTGCACGCAATGGGAAGCCAAAGGGTTGCCTCCTTCACCTGTCAATAGCATGCTCAGAGGACAGCACGAGGGGCAGGTAAAGTTTACAAAACACGGAGGGGAGAAATTTCTACAGTTGCGAGGGGAGCAAATTTATACAATACAATACAGAGACAAGGAAGGACTGTGTAAAAAAAGCACTTAAAGAATCAGCAACTTCCACCTTTCCATGTCCCTCGGCTACAAAAAGACACGCAACGACATCTCTCTTTTTCTCTGTCTCAATCGATAGTGGTCTCTCTCTCTCTCTCTACAGTCAGTGACACCTCCTTCTCTCCTCCAGCTGTAGCAGTCCTGGCGAGCGCCACCATCATCCCCCTCAACACCGGAAGCTTCTTATCCATGCCAGCAACTCCATGACAGGCCCAACTCTTCTTCCCCAACTCTGACGCAGCGATAGCTTGTTGCAACACAAACTAGCAAGCTTATGGCACTCCGCCTGACCATCACAGGCTACCATTTTCGACGTCACCACCATAAGAAGAATGACCTCGACCTGGCAGTAGTGGAAGGTGAGCCTCTCATCACACTCAGTCGATCATCTATTATTGTTTACATAATACGTGAATAGTGCAGTAGTTTAGTTTTTTTCTTCTTTGATTGTGTCTTGGGCCGGGCTGTTCTCGACCTAGCCTAGTTGCCTAGGTTGGGTCCAACGCAAGCCTAGTAGAGTTAGGCCTTTGTTTATATTTATGTTTATAAGCATATAAAAAGACTTGAATGTTTAATAAATGATGTTGCATTCACTTCATTTGTTGAGATTTTTGTTTTTATGTTAGTATTTTGAATTTCTTTTATTTTTTTATGTTTATAACTATTATTATATACAAAATAACTTGTTTAGATTCACTTATCCTATGGTAACAAGATTCACATATAATTTTTTCTTGATAAGGTTTTTGTGTTCTAGTCTCGAATATCCAAGAAGTAACCACTATAAGTTGATCTACTTGGAGGTAGAATCTAGTGACAAAAATGCTTTAGATTTACTAAAGGAAATTAATACCCTCGATTGACACTTAGAAGATGTCATCACTGGATATTAAACTTAAATACTTGAAATTTTATAGGAAGATATATTTTGAAAACAAGAGAGTCGAGGTCGTTCTCTTTATTAATATTTAAGATAATAGCTTGTTAGAAGTCTATTTATCATAAACATTTTGAGTGAATAAAAAAAAGTGTTTTTTAATTGTTTTTTTCAAAAAAAAAAAGATTTTGGGATGTCAACCTATAAAGGCATTTTTAATGTGGGTTGAACCCTTGATGGATTTTAAAAAACCAAATATAAATGTATGTAATAGTGTGAATATTATCCTTTTATATAAAAACAAATTCATTCATAAATAAAACAAAGAAATAATCAAAAACATCAACCATGAGCAAGATGAAAACTCTAAAATATTCAGTCTAGATTTGCATAAACAAAAAAAAAATACTTGGAAACATGTTGAATACATTCACAATGCATATTCATCCATAAAATTCACCATATTAGAAAAAAATATAAACAAATTCAAGTATCCACTTATAAATGAAATCAATTTCAAAGTTTGTTCAAACCCAACAAAATCATCACAAACACATATCCAAATCAACCATAAATCAAAAAAAAATATCTTTTATAAATATTTAGGGTTTAAAATGAATCCTCTAGAATGGATGAGGTGGACAAGAAGAGACTTAAATGTCATTGCAAATATCAAAACAGTGTTGGAAATATTGGTAGAGGCTTTTGGATTACATGATGTTATTTTGATCAACCTTAGGAGGGACAAGTGGCTATGTTAAAAAAAAAAGATTAGTGGATGAAAAGGTTTGGCCTTTTTAGGTTATGATACGTTGGTGAGCTTATTGGAGGGGAGATGAAAAGGTGTGGATATGTTAACACGCTACACCATTTCCTTTCTTTCTCCTAGTGGTGAATGTGTTGGTCATCCTTGGCTTGTGAGGGAGATTCAGCACCATAAAGTTTTGGTTGGTTGTTATTTGTTTCTCTAGCAATTATCTTGATTTTTTATCAGAACTTTTTTTAGTAAAACAAAGTTATGAAAGTTGGCATAAGTGAGAGGTTAGTATTATTGTATGGTGGATGGCATGGTGGGGATTGGTCAAAATCTAATGTGGTAGGTTTAAATGGGGTTAGAATTATTGTTAGTATTATTGTTATGGTTTTTGGTTTTGTTTTGGGTTTTGTTGGGGGAGGAGTTAAGGTTTCAGATCTCAATTTCCACCTATTTCCTCTATTTTTCTTTTCCTGGGATGGGTAGGGTTTTTTTTATGAAAACAATGAGGTTAGGTTAAGGTTTTTCTGTGTTGTAGCTCCCTTTCTTTGTCTTCACTATTCATTTTTATTTATAACCCCCTACATAGAAGTATTCTTATTTTTTATCCATTATCATAAGTATGTCCTACAAATACCCCTATTGTATTTTTTTTGGTCCTTCATTCTTCTTGTTTTGCACTCTAGCCCTTTATACATTTTTCTTTTTCTTTTAAATATCCTTATTTTTATGCATTTTGATGTTTTCAAAAGAGCAACATCAATATAAATTTGATAAAAAAAATATAATCATGAATTATAAAATTAAGCATTAATGACTTGAATACATCAAAAACATATTATTTTCATTTTGATTTTTTTGAAAAAGACATTGAGAATTATAAAATAGGTGTAAATACATCGAAAACATATTTTTACAAAAAATATTTTTTCTATTTTTGGGAAATAATAAAAAAAAGTTCAAAATTAGGTTATGATAATAATTATGAGATTCTTATTGCATTAAATAGTATTCCTAATTGGTACCTTTAGTGGATGCTTCGTATTGGTTGGTTGATCTGTATCATCCCTACTCTTTTTAAAAGGATTTGACTTTGTTCATTCAATTTTTATTTTTGATGAACCAAAAACCCCTCTTTGCATATATGCACTCAAACTTAATCACAAGAAGGATGCATAGACATCATTTATTTTCCTTACATGTATAAACATGATTTTTCTTATTTATCTATTGGCATACACTCGCATTAAATGTTTTTCACCGCTTGTACTTTATGATTGTCATCGAAACTAATCGTTTCATAATAAGCAAATGAATCAAATGTATGAGAGTTAAAGGATTAAAGTAATAACATTTGAAATGGTAAAGAATCAATAGTAAAATGCATATTATGATTATAAGCAAACATAATAAATTGGCAAGTAATGCTCTCAACTTTTAAGGGTTTTTTAATGATAAAATGTAAAAGTGTAGTTAAAGTTCTATTTACTAATATTTGATAATTTGTTTGTGGATAACATGTAGTTGAAAACATAAGCTTAGTTCCTGATTTTCACCATAAAGCCTTGCATAAATAGTTAAAAAAAACTTTATGTCATGGTTTAAGACTATGCTCCTAATAACCCTACAAAGTTGTACTATCTCTTTAAAAACAAGTTTGTTATATTAATTGCATCATCAATTTTATGATTTGCTATGAAATGTATCTTTGAAAATCTATCAATAACTAAAAATATAGAATTTCTGCCACCTTTTGACATAGGCAACACTAATACAAATTCCATAGAAATATCTACCTAAGGTTCCTCAAGTACAAGCAAAAGAGTATACAAACCATGTGGTTGGACTTTAGGCTTTGCTTTCCAATATCTAATGCATTTATCACATTTATGTTTCATATTTGTTTTTCATTTTAGATAAATAAAAATATATGTGTAATATATAGCAACACCAAAATGCCTTATTAAACCAACTTTATATGCTTTATGGACAAACAACTTATGTATAGAAATTAATGTATGCACAAATGATTGTTTTTGAACAAATATCCATCAAGTCTATAAAGATTGTGACAATTTGAATTCTCACATGCATTAAAACATTGGCAAAATTATCATCATTCATATAGAATTCCTTAACATATTCAAATCCTAGAATCCTAACATTTAAAGTATATAAAAGAACAAACCTTCATGATAACGTGTCAACCTTAATATTTTTCTTACCTTGCTTGTATTTGATCACTTATGAGAAGGTTTCAATGAACTTCACTCATATGAAATGACACCAATTCAACTTACCTTGTCCTTGTAAGTGTTTCAAGGATTCATAATCAAAATGAACAATGAGTTTCTTAAGCCAAAGGTAATATTTTCATGTCTCTAACGTCCTCACCACTATATAAACTCTTTCATATTTGAGGTACTTGAAGGTTTTCCTATTGAGCATTCCATCAAGATAAGCAATGAGCCTTTCATATTATATTAAAATGGTCTTGATACTTGTACCTATTGCATCACAATTAATCTTAAATTTTTTTGTAAAGTCGGGTAAAACTAAAATAGGTGCAAAACATAATTTTTCTTTTAACAATTTAAAAACATTTTATTGTTCGTTATCCCAATTAAAATCAAAAGACTTTACTATTTTAGTTAGTGGTGTGACTATCGTGTTAAGGTCCTTAAGAAAACATCTATAAAAGCTACCCAAGTTATGAAAGCTCTATACCTCAATTATAAATTTAAGTGTTGGCCAATTTGAGATGCCTTGACTCTCTTTTTATTCATCTCAATCCTATACAGTCACAACATATCTAAGAAACATGATTGTCTCCAAATAAAAGATACACTTCTAAAGATTAACATATTATTGTTCTTTACACAACATAGCAAGTACATTACACAAATTATCAATATACTAATTCGAGTTCTTGATATAAATCAGGATATCATCAAAACACATAACTATGAATTTACCTATGAACACATTGAACACATTAATCATCAGTCGTATAAAATATTACATGCATTTGTAAGTCCAAAAGGCATGAGTAAGCATTCATACAAATAATACTTGGTTTTTAATATAGTTTTCCAATTATTTTCTTTCATCCTAATATGATGATATCGTTTTTCAAATTTATTTAGATAAAATACAATATCCATGCAACTCATATAACATGATTACTATTATGTTGTTGATGACATGATAGTCAACACACATCCTTTAAGTTTCATTCTTCTTAGGTACAATTAAAAAAACTAGTTAAACACATGGATTTATGTCATTGCAAATATGCCTCTTGGTCATCAACTCTTCCATTTGCCTTTAAAGACCTTTGTCTTCTCTAAATTACTTTATTAGGATGGTTTGTTGGGAATTTCAACTCTGGGTATAATATCTATTTGATATTTTATTACCCTCAATGGTGGTAATCTGCTAGGAATATTTTTTGAGAAACACATCATCAAATTCATGCAATGAAAAAATATATACTAGGAAAAATTGAATCAAGATACTTAACATTAAAATAAGCCTCTTCACACATAAATATAATCATTGGATTATTACCATAAAACATATTTTATTCACCCACTCTCGCATAAAAAAACCAGTCATGTCATTAATTTTTCCACATAGTCTATGGTGACCTCACTATCTTTCACTATATTAGCTTGAATCATTATTGTCTCTATCTTTTTATAGTTATCCTTCATAGACTTAGAATTTTAACTCAAACCTTATAGCTTCTAATAAAGATTATTATAATAATGAATAAGAACAAGCTCATCAAAACAAAAAACCATCCCTATGACCTATGGTTTTGTGCTCAAAATCATCAACTCCTACAATGTCATCCTTATCCTCAAAATCATCCAATTTATGGTTTACATATCATTCGAATCTTATATCATGGTTACCCTTTTGATTAGTTGTAGTCCTTTGCCTATCATTATTGTTATCTTTTCTATCTACCCTATACAACGCATTACCAACATCTCTTGTTTCACATAAATAATAGAGTTTTCAATATAATATGCACATTATGCTTTTTTCCTCTTCTATCACCTTCTTTTTTAGATTTTACAAAACTAAAAGCAACACAACCAAATAGAACAATTTAGTAGTATAGTTTAAATAAGTCTAATTTACTCAAGAAACAAGAAATGTATGAAAACAAGCAAAGTAAAAAAAAAAACTAAAGCTACATTTTTACGAGTAGCGTGCAAATTCATATGGTATCTTAAAGACACAAAAAAATGAGAAGAGAATGTTATAAAAATGACTTATTGACACACAACTACCCTAAACAAAACTTTATTATACTACCCAAATCAATTTCAATAGCAGCATAACAAGTTTCAATAGTTTATGCAAAATTAAACTTGTTTTATGCAAATAAAACCTAAATATGGAACCTAAACCAATAAATGTCCAAATTACCTCAAATTGGATATATAGTGCAATTAGAATATAAAAAATCAAAATATCGATTTCCAGGTAATTCTTATGTGGTTTGATTTAATTTCACCTTGTTTTAGTTTCAACGATAGAATCTATTAACGTCTTTATTTGAACAAATTTCTTCTATTTATTTTTTTTAACCTTTTATGTAGTGATAGTAATAAAACAAAATAATACTTTCTTATTTTATGAGTAGTTGTTGCAATTCAACAGGAATAGATAAAGATTGAAAATAATAAGTTTCAACATATGAAACAAAAAAATAAAAACTATATAAGCCAGGATTTAATGGCAATTTATATGAATCTAAAGGTTATGTGGTCATGTAACCCACAAACTAGAAAGATAAATCCTAAAAAATCAAAGAAATGTTTTTGGTATGATTATAACATAGAGATTATCTAAATCAATGCATCAATACAATTGAAATGAACCCCCACTCAAATAATATCAATTTGCAAATGAAAAATATATGGAAGACTCCATGAAGTAGATGTTCTTCAATAACTCAAACAATTTCCTTAGAGAACCAATAAAGGAGAGTATTCTTACCCAAACAAGCAATATTATTCTAAAATAAAAGTTTGAGAAAAACTAAATACAAGCTAAATAAATTTATTTATAATAGGTAAGGAAAATTCCTCAATAATCTTGGAAAAAAATCATCCTAAACCAACGTTAAGCATGAAATCTTTGTAATATCTCAATCCCTTTAGCTTCCTTTTAAAATATGAAAACTCCTAAAATATTCTATCAAAATATCATTGTAACGTTAGGATTAATTGCTCAAACAAGGTTGTCATCATGTTGCCCAACCCAAAGCCCATGTTGTTGTGGAAGAATCATACTCTTTTTACACTTGAATTAGGTTGATTATGGGTTGACCCATATGTATTGTAGACTCCTTGAATATAGCCTTTGGAAAAAATATGCTAAACAAACTCATTTAGTGTTACTTTAAACTTTTTAGCCCTTGACCATTTAATTGGCTCAACTGACATGTCAAGTTAATCGTTTTTGTTGGTAGGTTGGTCTATATCACGATGTTGTAATTAAAGGTAACAAACAAGTAGATTTTGAATATAATATGAACTATATAAAAGTATTTTAGTGATTAAGAAGGGATTCAAAACCCTACATGCATTAGAAAAAATATTTTATATGTTCATAAATAGTATTGATTGTGAAACTTGTGCATAAGGTGAAATGAAATTTAGAAAGTTTCAATTGTTTTTAAAATATCAATGACTAAAATATTGAGAAAAAACATGATTTGACAAAACAAATGTATTTTATGTTGTAATATCTAAATCAAAATATTCTTAATTAATGTGACTTATAAGTTGACGTTTTTACTTTCAAGCCACCTAAGATTGCTCAATTTCAACTAGTAGATGATGTGTCTTAAACCCATTTAATAAAAAAAAAAAAAAGGGAAGTCCTCATGCATAAGCTTAGACTAGCAGACCTCATGCATGGTCTTTTATTATATGGTCCAAGCATTCTAGGGCACCCAACTTTGTTTTTTGAAAGAAAAAAATATTTTATTAAAAAATAATCAATTTAAAATATTATATATATATATATATATATATATATATTATTTTTTAAATAATTATTCCTTTTCTTTAATGCAGTCGTCTATTTTTATTGTGAAGTACTTTAACAAAAAAAAAATATTTTAAAAACTAGGTTTATTAATCCACTCTACTTCTATGACTTAGGTGACAAATTTGATGGGTTTGCCTAAAATTATCCAGTATATCACCATCTTATTATTTAAATTAATATTATAAATCAAATTATATTCTTACCGATTATCTAAATTGCTTTTAAACTTGCTAAATTGATAGCGCCACATTAGATCAACTCAAATATGATTTAATTTGAAAAGTAGACAATGATTTCAAGATTGACCAACAAAACTAGATTTTAAATTAATCAATAAAATCTTAGTTGCCACGAAAAACCTGTTAGAAATATCCAAATATTTATTTAAAATTTAAAAAAAGCTTTGGTTGGATGCACGCAGTCGTGCAAGATAATTATCAAGTAAACATCTAAGCAATTACGTGCAATTGCAATAATTATACAAATAAAATTGTAAGAATAGCAATTTTTAAAACTTTCTAGTGCTTATAGCAATGAAAACATTGAATTATGTTTTTTACAGTAGGAAATTTGCAAGCTTTTTTCAAATATTACTATGACAATATTATACAAGATAATTATTTTTGCAATAATAAAAGCTTTTTATCTTGTTTTTTGCATTTATTAACACAAAAGTTACAATGTGTTTGATTTAATGCACACAAGTTTTCCAGACTAGGATTTTCTTAGTAAGAAAACATATTAAAAAAATCTATACATTCTTTCTTTTAAAAAAAATACTTGACCCGCACGGGTCAAATAACAAACGCTATACTTAGCAGTCATAAGCACTGGACATTCGATTTAGACGCTTCAATTTGCAATGGCGAGACCCATACAAGAATAACAAACTGAATTGCATGAGCGAAACAAGAGCTTGAAATGCATGATTGCAAAGCACAAAAATGTTTCTATTGTCCAAGACAGGAACAAGTTCAAAGGACCTTGCTGCACAAAGATCCAGGAAGAGCTTGAAATGCATGATTGCAAAGCACAAAAATGTTTCTATTGTCCAAGACAGGAACAAGTTCAAAGGACCTTGCTGCACAAAGATCCAGGAAGAGCAATGGTAAATAGATATCCCACCTAGTGCAGGGCAGAGATAGATTAATCTTCTTAAATTATTGTTAAATCATATTCCTCAGTTTTAGTTAATGCATGCGCAGGGACGGATCCTCAAGACATGCCACAATTTAGAATTTCAGATAAAAACCCTTTCAGAAACTATTATCCACTTGAAAAAACTTTCTTACCACCATAAATTAAAATGTTTCTATTGTCCAAGACAGGAACAAGTTCAAAGGACCTTGCTGCACAAAGATCCAGGAAGAGCTTGAAATGCATGATTGCAAAGCACAAAAATGTTTCTATTGTCCAAGACAGGAACAAGTTCAAAGGACCTTGCTGCACAAAGATCCAGGAAGAGCAATGGTAAATAGATATCCCACCTAGTGCAGGGCAGAGATAGATTAATCTTCTTAAATTATTGTTAAATCATATTCCTCAGTTTTAGTTAATGCATGCGCAGGGACAGATCCTCAAGACATGCCACAATTTAGAATTTCAGATAAAAACCCTTTCAGAAACTATTATCCACTTGAAAAAACTTTCTTACCACCATAAATTAAAATGTTGACGACATTTTTTTACCCTGTAAAGTAAACATATGAAAAATATAACACACCGTATCTCTTGGATCTCAACTCCAAGATAATCATTAGAATCACGGAATTGATGGTCCAATAACAAATGGTATGCAACGGTTGCCTGGAAAACATTGTAAGGTAATACTAATAAGCAAACTTGGATTATTGTAAGCAAAGTTTTTTTTAAAACACTCAATTAAAAGTTTAAAATTGTCCAAACCTCATTTTGCATTCTGCATTTAATGGATTCGGTTAGTTGTTTACCATCAAATCCCAGCTTGATCACTTCCTGAAAAATCTCTTCATCAATCTGCAGGAATGACAGTTAGTAGTTATATAAATTTGGATAAATGATTTGGAAGGGAGGGGATTGACTTCTTGAAGGAAAGACTATTAAACAAGCTTATAGGGCTCATTTAACTCCCTTTTCTTCAAAACCTTTTTCTCCGAACATTGAGTAGGGTATTAATCATCATCTAACTATCACATACAATAGTTGAAGGTACAATATCAGTAACTACACGCTTATTAACAAAGAAATAAATGGACAATTACTCAGCAAGCATATGTTAGTGTGAGCTGTATAGATTAGGAATTAATGATTGCATGAGCTGTAGATTCAGATATTAAGAATTAATTTCTGTATCCTGTGATTTTATACATCCCGAGAGTTATGGGACTAGATCTACTTACCTATCATAGTTATCTTAGGAAGGGTTTCTTGTATATATAAAAAACTACTCTGTAAAGCAGTAAAAGCAGAGCAGAATACAGAATAATTTCTCTTTGATTTATCAGCATAGATAATAGACTGATCACTAAATTCATGGTCTGAAAGCTACTCCTTGATCGTGAAGCAAGTATAAAATTGAAGGAAATAACAAATTTAAGGATAAAAACAACAAAAGCCTGAATAAACTATCATATCCTATTGGTTTTAAAGCTTCCAAGACAAGTTTTGTAGTACAGAAGATTGTTGGGAAATAAAGAGGTAATGTTATATATCTTGAATGCAGTGGAAAATGGAATAGCTGAATACAGAAGAATCGACTATAACAATCAAATGAGACAGGAATAGGTAGTAAGACACAGATGGTTGTTTCAAGGCAAAAAAAAAAAAACAGAGAAACCCAAAATGACTCAAGTCTAGCAAAGATGTGAAGGGAAGTTAAACATAGTCTACAAACACCACAAAAGGTTTTCGACAACAGAATAAAAGAGCAGACCCGAAGCAGTCAGCAGAAAGCAAGGTTTCTAATGAAGCATACATAACTGATTCTTGAAGCTAGACTAGAAAATAAAATGGCCAGCCCAAGAGTTATATTACTGAGTTGAACTATTTACTGAAGACTTCAAGCTGATTACACAATCCACAGATAAAAAAGAAACTGTAAAGTACCTTTATTTTTCTGAGGAGATTGGGAATGCTTTCATCATCAAATGGTAGTGAACCGCAAAGAAGAGCATATAATATAACACCACAGCTCCATATATCTACTTCAGGCCCAGCATGCAATTTCCTAGCTAGGACCTTTTAAAAGAACAGATAACATTGCCTAGAATAAAAATCACTACATGAGCCAAATGTAGCTTAGACCAAACGAGTCAATGAAGCCTCCACCTGATCCGTACCTCTGGGGCAGCATAGTTGTAACTCCACAATTTGTCTTTAGAAAATGACCATCTTGCATTATATTGCTCAAAACAAAATCAGCAATCTTCACATTGTGTTTGGAATCCAACAGCAAATTCTCAGGCTTAAGGTCTCTATGGACAACAATAATTCCAGTGGCAATATTCCAGACCAGAAATTGTCTGCATGCAGAGAGAGGTTTGGCTCACTGAATTGAATTGGGAAAATGAAGAGACGATGTGGAAGAAATCTAATGCATATTATCAGTCAATCCTGCCTGCTGGAAAAACCTGTGCGCCTCATCTTCTTGTAACCTACCCTTCTCCAAAATATATTCAAAGAGTTCCCCACACTTGGCATACTCCATTACAACAATATATCAGAAGATGTTTCAATAAACTCATAAAGTCATATAATATAAGGATGCATTAGCATTTTCAAGATTTTGATTTCTCTTCTCGCTGCAAAAGAAGAAGAAAAAACATAAGACAACTGAGGTAAATCCGAATAAACTCTGAACTGAAAAAATAATCTAGAACAAAATCTTCCTTGAGTCCTCCCATAGGAATATAATAAAACCCGAAACTTAGATCTCTAACGTCTTGGTATAAAACTTTCATATTTCAAGTAATGGATGACTTTCATTCACATAGAATTATCCAATAACATTGATTCCTTTTGATAGTAAAAGGCTGTTCATGGTCTATACGTTTTTCTTCCATCCCCTTTTTTTTCATCTCATGGCGATTAAGTATTTTGATGGCAACATGAAGACCTGTCAATTTATGCTCAGCAAGCTTCACCTCACCAAAGGAGCCATATCCGAGAGTTTTACCAAGCTTATAATTTGGTGAAAGCATCTCCACACGGCTGTGTTTTTTATGAGATGATCCTTCCATTTTCTTGTTCCAAACCATGAAAAAAAAATCAGACCGACATGAAAGCAATTATACAAACATGACAACGACTCCTATACTTACACAATGATGTTGCTGTGGGCATAGAAATGGGATATATATTGTCAATTTTGATAGCTGTTTGGCCTACTTTATGACATATCTTTCTTTCAAATAAGTTCTCTTCAATACATTTTTGTAATAATAATGAATCAAAGTTTAAAATTTAGGTTCCAGCTAAATAAGTTGAAAAGGTTTACTTATGGTTCTTATGAGACATAGATGTAAGAACAAAATCCTATTCAAACCTCAAATGGAAATGATTAAATGTGGGAGAAAATTATCCTTATGGTGTAATCCAACCATTAATGATAATCATCTAAAATTTGAGGTCCAAGTAGATGCCCTCTAATCAACTGCTTCTTCTATATAGCCTGAGGCCCAGGAGAAGGTGCAACAAATAATGAACGACACATTCAAAAGCAGGCATGTTTGGACACCATCCAATACAAAATAAAAATAAAAAAATCACTTTTTTTTTGGGGTGTGTGTGTAGTTAGAATGTTTAAGCAGATAAGCAGTGATGATTATTATGAACAGCAAACGTGATTTCATTAAAACATTAAAAGTGGAGTGTTTGATGGCTTATAGATATCAAATGACTATACAAACCACTCCTACATGACTATTGTAAAGAAAGTAGAGGAAATCATCAATTTAGATAATCCCCCTCCATGCATGAGATCAAATTTTAAAACCACATATTTATAAATTAGCCTTAGCTTTAAGCATTTGATCAGTTGTTCATATAAAATCAGAACATCAAAGAAGAACCCAGCATCTATACAAGTCAAAATAATAAACTGAAATGCTAAAATCAAACAAACATTTAGAACTTACCTACCGAATCACTGTTACTATGAACTGGAAAATATGGCATCAGACAAAATGGAGCTCAAAAGAGAAGTTATATACAGATACATAAATCAGAAATTAAAAATTTCAAAGAGATTTTTTTATCATGATTATTGGAAGTACCTTCATTTCTTTTTGTCAAAACCCAAGAGCGTAAAGGGTTAATGATAATAAAAATAGGGGATTGTCTCTCACCCCTGAAAACAAAAGGAGAACGAAAGGTAAATTAGTGACAAACTAGAGACTGATGCTGACAAGAGAAAAGGTACATATAAATACTGCCATGAAAGGGAATAAAACAATAATGGGCTCTTACATACTAAGTCTTTATTGAAAGTACAACTTTGAAATGATTTTTTTTTTCTATTCTGGATGTATTGACAATTTGTAAGCTAGTAACAAAAAGACTTGAACAGTAGTAGTACAAAGGACAGAAAATATGACCTTTAAGTCCAAGGAAGAAAGAAGATTCTCAAGAAAGTGAAAAGAAATTGCAGCCATTGATCAGGTTGCCAGCTTTTGAGTCCAAGAAGCCCTGGAACTCGAATGGAACTGTTCTACTGTTGGGATCCAAAACTTGGTGTGCCTTGCCCCGCCCTCAAATGGTTTAGCATCTGTGGTAGTAATGGTTTGGTAGAGTGCGCTCTATAAATGTGATTCTGACACTCAAATAAAAGCAATCCCACTATTTGATGCATAAATTGAAAATGTTCAATAAAGGCAACAGCAGATCAATCATGAAAAAATCAGAATAAGAATCCTTTCTTTCCAAATAAGCTTCCTTAGCTTATAAACTAGATTGGTTTTAAATTTCAGCTTCCGACAAGTGTTTGTGCTTATTTTCACTGGCTGAAAGGTTTAGAGTTAAAAATATTCTAGTAAGTTAGCAAGATTTACCATGTATTATACTATTAACATTCTTATTTTACATTTCTTGATTGAATTTAAATTACAGCTTCCGATACCATGTAAGCAAGCATTTACTCTCACTAGCTGAAAGATTGAAGGTTAAAAATATTAGTGAAGTAGCAAAATTAACATGTATTATACTATTAACATCCCTATCTTATCTGACATGACTTATAGCAGGAGGTATTCAAAGGGTTCTAGCAAATAGTAATATCTGAAAAAATTGAACGGAAAAGTAAGGGATGGAGGTTGGTTACTGCAGGGTTTTGGGAAGCTGTCTGAAGAAATTGAGTGGATAACACTGAAAGAATTTCTCCAGGCCTGCCGGTACGGTCTTCTGTTCCTTAAACTTCATACATGGTAAGCAGATGATTACAAGAAAAAATCTAGTTTTCTTGTCAAAATATTTTGTAGAGAAATGTTCTCAACAGCTCAGCAACGAGAGAGAAGCTTTGCTAATTCTTGACAGCTGATCATTGAAAGCACTAACATATTACCTGCCAAAGCAAGCAACTTCCTTGACATCACCTGCAACGTCAGCAAACACAACTAAATTTTCATGGCATAGTTCCTCAACAAATTCTATTTAGTTGTATCAATTGTGGATTCCCTAATTTCAGGAGTTATAAAGGATATAACCACAAAATGGACACCAATCTTTGGCTATCAAACTGGCCAGCACATTGTGGAGCCATAGTACCAAGGATCAACATAGAAAACTAAAAATGAAAACTGGAATATTGTTGTTCCATAATTTGATGAAGTGAGGGAATGAATTGCGCAACTGATCTGTTCAGTCAAATGATAAAAGTACGGGCTTTTTCTTTTTATTTAATTTCAAACTGTATGTAAAAATTACAGAGACAAAAAAAAATGAATTTTAAGTGGACGTTACAGAACAAGTATAAGGTAGACTTACAGAATGGATGTTGCATGACAAACTAGAAAACACAGCCTCTTGTAACGTATTATGACTTACAAGTAACTGTAACAAGCACTAAGCTTACATACTCCTCTATTTCATAGATCACGAATATGATATGATGAATGATCTGTCTTCTGAAGCCACAAACCATGTCTTTGTGGCACGTGGAAACCAGCAATGAAGAAGAATTTAGCTGTGGTATCAATGATCCCCAAGTTTCAGAAAGTGCTATGGGGGAAAAAGAATATGACTAAGCTAACTTCCGCTCAAAATTGTTCTTGTAATGAAATTATATTGCATGATCATCATTCATCAGGACAAAGTGCGTCATCTCATACTTCCTCAACCTGCAACCAAAATATTAGCTTTAACAAATAACAATTCAAGGTCATTATTTAATTACTAAAACTGAGAGCCAAAGTAGACAAGAGAAAGCAACTTGGATGAGCCATAAGAAACTTCATTGAACTGAATAGAGATTTTGAATGACCTGAGGGAGACTCATCAACTCAAGAACAGCTTTTTTTGGAGTCAATTCATTATCTATGATCCGAGCCACTGCTGTTAATACTGGCATCTTAACATTATATTTCTGGGCCAATGCAATCACTGCTCCAGCTGTTGACACACCTTCTGCCACCTGTACAACATGGCCATCTATTAGTAAAACTTCAATTATCAACAGATAATAAGTAAATGAAAGTATTTACAAGCACCTGATTCATAGAACTCAGTATATCATCAAGCTTCTCCCCAGATCCAAGCCGTACTCCAACTGTTCTGTTTCTTGAGAGATTGACAAAGCATGTAAGCATAATGTCTCCAGTTCCTGACAGACCAGTAATTGTAGCAGGTTTGGCACCCATCTTCAAGATTAAAAGTGGAGAGGAAATTGTGAGATAGAGAACAGGGGATACAACCCATATCTGCACCAACATATAATAGATCTAAAATAATATGCATAAAATTTTGAATGGTATGAAAGTACTAACATTTAAAAGAAATTAGTTTCTTAAGCAAGGAAAAAGCAAGAATCCAGAATGTACATTAACACTGTAGGCTAAGCAGGAATCCAGAATGTTTAAGAAATGTTATTATCTAATTTATTACTGCAAAATCTGTTTCGGGATCGTTAAGGTAAACATAACTTTTCCAGGATAGATTGTTGTCCAGAATACAGAGCTAAAGAGTGAGCAAACATGAAAATAATAGTTTGTGCACATTAACTTCAAGTGATATCTAAGATTTCAGATATAACCTGTGACTTTACAAAATGTCTTCCTAAGCAACCATTATTTTCCTTTCCTTTCTCTCTTTGGTTTTTTGCCTGTAGAAGCCTATGTTGCCTATTTATTGCCATAACACCTTACCAATAACAGATAATGATAAAATCAGCAAATTTTTTATTGCTCCATGAAAGCATTATACAAAAAACATAAAAGTTAATGGAGATGTCAAATTTCCCAAGAAATCTTGAAAACAAGATATAGGATAAAAAGAAAACAACTTACTATTCTACCCAGAAAAAAAAGGAGCAAGAAACAGACTATATTAGAATCTGAGCAAGAAAAGGCTCTTCAGATGTCATAGAATAAGTGAAACACCTTTGTAGCAAGCCATCGGATCTCTGTACAACCTTGTGCAACAAGAGCTGCCATAGAGTTATTGCCAAGATTCATTCCTTCAACAATTCCAGCGGCTATGGCAAGTACATTTTTTAGTGCCCCTGCAATCTCTACCCCTGTAACATCCCTGGATTCATCAGAGATTACAAACGGAACACGAGCTCCTGAGTACATACATTCTCTCAAATTTCAGAAATATAAACCAGTACAAGTTTCACCACAAATAGATGTGAGGCTTTGTTTAGACAATGAATAGCTAATGTGATGGTAGGAATCACATAAAAATATTATGCATATCATTGCTAGAAATAGACCAATTTTATGGATGGAGTCAACTAAAACAATAATGGGGGAAATGAGAAATTAACATTATTAACCAATCTATGATATTTATCCAAGTTCTATTCCATGCCTTGTCTCATCCTGCAGTTTATTCAATCAAGTTTTTCCATGGGCCAGATGCTATTGAGTAGTTAAATGCTCAATTGAAGTGGGATTCAGGAGAAAGAGAAGCTTATATATAAGTTTAAGCGTATAAAATTTGATTCCCTTTAATTTAATAAAATTAGTATACCTTGAAGTGCTGATTCTCAAGAGAGATGAAGCTAATAGCTGCTGAGTAGCATGTGCCAATTTCTTGTCCTTTGATGCCACCACCATTGCTGCAAATCCAAAAGGAAATAAAAGACCAAAATATTAAAAAAATCAATACCCTCTAAACATGATTAAAAGTAGAACACATGGTATCTGCAAAGGTATCATTTAAAACACTCAGGTCACCTGTGGGTAACTTGTTCATCAATTCCAGAGCAAAAGAGGGCCCGGATAACGAAACAAAAGGTTGGTAAGGATTCCCCAATGCTTGGGGAATTATCTGAGACATCATCCTCAATGTATTGAGCTCTAAGCCTTTACTGAGGGATATGAAAGGCAAGCCAGGATCAACATATTCTGCAATGCCCTCAAGAAATGATGAACTAAACTGCATTAAGAGAGCAAAAAGTTATGAAGAATAAAATGCAATTTTAAGTCTAATATCAAAGCATCAAGAAAACACAGAGCGGTGCAATCAAAGAACCTGCACAGGCACAGCATGAAAGCAATAGTCTGCACCAAGCAAAGCAGCTTTTGCATTGGTGGTAGCAATTACATTATCGGGCAGTTTATGTTCCGGGAAGTACTTGCTAAGAGCAGGAAGAGGCGAAAAAAATACATTTCAATAAAAACTTTAAAAAGCACATTACTTTCTAGAAATGAATGTAAAAATGGAAGCGTACAGGACCTAGCCCTACCAATTACAGTGATTTTCATTTATAGACTGACAGAGTAAAGGGTCACGCAGAAGAATTTGAACTTCCAGATTAGACTTTCTGTAAGCAACATGGGCAGCCATTGCTGTGCCAAAAGATCCTCCACCAAGCACTACCACCTATAAAAACACGATCAACATTAGCATAGAGCCAAAAAAAAAATCTGAAATGGGGCAATTACCCAAGTAATCTTGATTCTTGAAGCTAGCTAGTAGGAGTACAAACTTTGCTACAATGTGAAGCAAAAGCAAACACGCAATGACATAGGAGTACCACTCTAAGTCATTTTTCAGGGAATGTTGATAAATTTTAAATAAACATCCTCTATGAATTAGAAACAGAACTAACAACACAACAGAAAGAAGGAGAGAACCTTATTAGTGCGTTCAAGATGGTCAGTCTTGTTGTTCTTGGAGCGCCAGGAGCGAGACCACCGGACGAGTTTCTCCCAAGCAATTTGAACTACTTTGCGGCGATCCTGCTGGGGCCTCTCATCAGGAGCATTGGTACTTGCTACAGCAATGGAGTGGGGTTCTTCTTCTTCTTCTTCTTCTTCTTCTTCTTCTTCTGGGATTGATGAGGAAGTAACTGTTGGAAGAAAGCAATAGGTGGTAGCGGGAGTGAATGTCAGTGGCGGTGGTGTTTTGGAAGGGAAATAATGAAGTGTTGTCTTGGAAGAGGAGAGAAATCGGTGGTGGTTACAGTTAAAGAATGGAGGAGGAGGAAGTTCAAGAAGAAGCGCAGCCATTAGTTACAAAATTTAAGTTGTATAGAAGAATTAGAGAGAGCGACTGAGACTGGCTCCGACCTCCTGTCCTGTGTTTGTGTTTTACTATGATTTTATCCCTTCTGTCTTTTTCTCTCGCTCCAGATATTTGCAAATTGCTAATTGCTAGTTGCAAAGCGAGCGTGCTCATTGCCTCATTCCAATTTAGATTTTTAAAAAAAGAAAAATCAGCACCCTAAATTAAAACTATTTACAATTCAAAACTAAAAAACTTATCAAAATTAAAAAAACATGAATGTTATGGAAAAAAAACTTATCAAAATTAAAAAAAAAAAAAAACATGAATGTTATGATTTAATTATGAATTGTGATCTTTAAAAATATTGGTAGAATAGCAAATTGGTAATTAGTTACAATTTTCAAGAATAGCACCTATTGCTTTCTTCCAACTGTTTCTTACTAGATCAATAGAGGGTACGAAAAGTGTATAGCTCGATTAAACCTAGCCTTTTAGTTAAGATTATATTATTAAAAAATATTAGCACGACGGTATATTAGATCGATTCAAGTACACACTTGCTAAATTAAGCATGAGCTAATTATTAGGATGTTTGTTTGCGACTATAATAACCTCATGAAAAGCAAATCAAAATGAACTATAAAGACTAATTCAAAATCTTTCAAATTTATTGAAGCATGGAGTTGGAGAAAAAAACCACTAAAAAGACTCGATACAAACTCAATGTTAAATGATGAAACTAGAAAAAAGATGAAAGGAAGAAGAAGAGATGGGGAGAGCGAAAGAAAGGAGGGAGTGGAGCTATTTTAGTGTTTATATGAATATGAATAGTGAAGCAATCTTGAATGTGAGAAAAAAATATTTAGGTCATAAAAAACAAACAAAAATATAATCTAAAACTTAGGTTATATAAGTGTTTTTATCCTAGGTTAAACCATACAACACCCAAAGATATTAGCTTGTATATAGCCCATTTATAATTAGACTTAAATCTCTAAGTATTTAAGCCCATATTACGATGTCATAGTTGCACAAATTAATTATCCTAACTTAAACACACAAGATAGTATAAATCAAGTAAGGGATCGATCCTGTCATAACTCATAACTCATTTCTAGGTTATTCCCCTAAATTCACTCGAAAAAAATAAAAATAACAAAAATAAAATAAAAAATGGCTAACGTTGGTAGAAAAAACAAGTTGAAAATTTTGAGCGGATTCGAGAGCCAATCGTACCTCTACTGTGTCCAAAGATAAAGGAAAATACATATTCAAGGCTAAAATGATCTATTATTGAATAAATTTGTGTAAAAATTAAATCAAAAGACATAATTATATTTGTTTTAGGCCAATTTGATTTAATCGTGGGTCAATTTAAAGCATAATTATGTTTAGAAATTAATTTACGGTTCAATTGAATGATTTAATTAAGTTCAATAATCTAATTATATTTTAAATTGGTCAGATTAATTTTATTAAGGGCTTAATTGATGAAAAATCAAGTTCGGGAGCTTAGTTTGTGTTTAATTGAGAGGATTGAAATTTTTGGAGACCAAATTCAATTTTTACTAGGTCAATTGGATGAAATCAGGGGCGAAATCAAAGACAATTAAAAGTTTAATGAATAATTGAGGGTCAAATTATATAAATCCGAGACCAAGAACCAAAGTAAACAATGCACGTAAATGTAATACTGTTATTGAAATTTCAATGAACAGTTGATCTTTATTTTTTTATCCTTTTCTTATTATTTTTTCAATTTAGTCCCCCTATATTTTTTTAATAATTATTTTTATCTAATATTGGTCCTCAATGTTTTAATTGTTCTTTTTTAAAAAAAAATCCCTTAATATTGTTTTTCATTTATTTATTTTATCCAAATTCAGCTATTATTCTTTTAATTCCTCTTTTTTTTATTATTTTTTTTATTTAGGTCATCCAGGTTACAGGTTAATCAAGTTAACTTGGAGGAACTTGGATAATTTAGAGGGGTTATTCAAGTTAATATCAAGATGGGGTTATTTGCCCGCTGAGCTTTTTTAATTTAGAAAATTAATTGATTTTTTATATGTTGTAATTGGTTATCTTAATATTTAATTAGTAAAATTATAATAGATTAAATTTGTTAGAAAAAAAAAATTCCACCTATAATGAATAACTAGAAACCAAAATTAAGAGCATATATATATATATATAAACATGGAAAAAAATTGAGAATATTTAGAGATATATCAAAAGAATAAAAGAATTAAAAGTATATGGGCCAAAATGAAAACAAAATATGTAAATAATTTAAATGGAAGGATTAAATTAAGAAAAATTAAAAGTGTTGTAATGAAAAGAAAAAATAAATATTTTATTTTTTGATTTAGTTTTGATCCCTTTTTTCAGTAATTTTGGTATAAATTTAAATAATTTGTTTGTATTTATGTATCTATATTCTTATTTTTGACTTTTAATTTTTATTAGAATTTATCTTTATATTGAATGTAGTTTTGGTTAAAAAAATAGAGTCAGTTCATCTTTGGTGGTGTGAAATAAGAGTAAAACTCGCTCTTATGCATGTATAGTTAATCTTCAGTTGTTAGTTATTTTTTATATTTTTTAAGGTGTTAATATTAAACAAATATTAAAATAAATTAATTTTTTAAGAGAAAAAACCTTTAAAATATTTTTTTCTCATTATTTTAAATGCATTATTTATAATAAAATAAATATATTAAAAATAAATAATTGAAAGTCTTGTAGATTGATTGTTTTGCTCTAATGTATAACATTATTAAAAAATGCAATAACCATTAACGTTTTTTTACAAATTATAAAATTTGGTTTTGTCTGCGGTGAAGTGCGAGCAAATGACTCATATATTTTGTATTTGTAGATAATTTGACTAAAACAATTCACCAGTTTTTTCTATATGCAACTTCTTATATTTTTTATTCATGTAATATTAGATCTGAAATATCATACATAAAGAAGTTCCAGTAGTCAGGTTTTCACAAAAATAACATCGATTAATGCATTATCTTGATTATTATTTTTATTATTATTATTATTATTATGATTGTTAAATTGTCACAATTATTGTTGTTATTGTAACAATTATTATAAATAATTAATATTCCAGAATACTAAGATTGAATACTTTATTTATATATATATATATATATATATATATATATATATATTAAGATGTTAATTATTATTATTGTAAATAATTTTGTTATAGTAAGAACCAAAAATTTTGTAGGCTGATTATTTTGCTCAGATATATAGCATTATAAAAAAAAATCTAAGACCATTAACATTTTTTTGCATGTTAAAAAATTTGTTTATGGCTACGCTGAAGTGGAGGGCAATTGGCTCTTATAAGTTTCATTGTAGATAAATTGCTCTAATTTTTCAACCTATTTTATCTACGTGTCACTTCGTATATTTTTTGTTTATATGATATTAGATATGAAATATCATACATAAAAAAACCGCAAAAGTCAACCTCTAAAAAAAACAATATCCACTAATGAGTTATTTCGATTATTATTATCATTATTATTGTCATGATTGTTAAATTATCACAATTATTATAGCTATCATTATAAATATTTTCTACATAGTAAAAATTATTATAATTTTCTACATTGAAAAAATATAAAAGCTACTTGCCCTACGCTTCGACGCAACAAAAATCAATTTTTTAACATGTAGAAAAAATATTAATGGTTCTAGATTTTTTTGATGATGATATACATTTTAGCGAAATAATCAATCTACCAAACTTTCGATTATTTAGTTTTTTATTTCATTTTATTATGGATAAGAGGATTAAAATAAAAATAATGATTATTTAAAAGGTTTCTTTTCTTAAAAATATAAGAGGCTAATTATATATTTTGATATTTAATTAATATTAACGACTACAAATATATCTAAAAATGAAATAAGTTTTTTTAAACCTCAAATTAATTTAATCTAAGTGTTCTGAAATACTTTTAATCTAATAATATAAAGAATAAATATTAAAAATTAGAAAAAAAGTAATTTTTTTATAATAATAATGATGGTGGCGGTGACAGTATTGCCAATAATAATTAGAATATTAATTATTTATAATAATGGTTATAATCAAAGCTATAATAATTATGACAATTTAACAATCATAATAATAATAATGAGAATAATAATCGAAATAATTCATTAGTCGATATTATTTTTGTTAAAAATTGACTTTTGTGGCTTTGTATGTATGATATTTCAAATATAATATAACTTAAACAAAAAATATATGAAGTTACACGTAGACAAAACAAGTGAAAAAATTAGTCCAAATTATCTAAAATGATAAAATATACGAGTCACTTACCTTGTGCTTCACCATATCCAGAACAAAAAAAATTCACGTTTAAAAAAAAAATAATGGTCGTTGATTTTTTTATGATGCTATACATTTGAGCAAAATATCAACCTATATAATTTTTGATTATTTTTTATATTTTTATTTAAAAAAAATATTTTAAACTAAAAATATATCAAGCCACATATAGACAAAATAGATGAAAAAAACACAAATATAATAAATCACTAACAACAAAAAATTTACTATACATGCATAAGAGTGAGTTTCACTATCATTTGTCACTATCAAAGCTAAACTTATTGTTTTTTTTTAACGCAAATTGCATTTAATACAAAGATAAATAACAATAAAAATTAAAAATCAAAACTAAGAGTATATACATAAATACAAATAAAAAATTAAAAACTATCCCAAAAAGACTGAAAAATAAAAGGATAGAAACTAAAACAAAAAATAAAAAAATAAGAACCAGAATATAAAATAAAATAACATTTATTAAAATGAGACAGAAAAAAATTCTAGCTGCGGCGAAACGCAGTTGAATGGCTCGGGTTTTGAATTTCATAGTAGTTGCTTCTATTCATTATTATCAAACATCAACATAGTTGTCTAATCTAACCTCCTATAACTTTTGACTTCTGACCATTTTGTTTGATTAAGGCTTTGTTTGAAAATACTTTTTAAAGTGTATTTGAGTCAAAATAGTTATAACTAGTTAATTGCCTGCACTACATTGCCGGCCGAGCAAATATTTTTTATAATTATTGAAAATGGAATAATTAATAGATTTTGATAGTTCAAAAATAAAATATAATATCTATACATACAAGATTTGATATAATGAAACACATCAACACATCGTATTATAACAACAACAACATCGAAGGCTTAACATCTAAAAATATAATTACTATTATTGCTAAAACAATAAAAATTCTTAAATTATTCTGAGAAAAAAAACTCAAAAACATTAATAAAAGAGGAGGAAGAAGAAAAAACTAAAAATATAATAATTATTACTATTGCGTGAATAATGGGAAAATAAATTCAATAAAAGAATAAAAAAGTCCAAAAACTTTAACAAAAGAGCAAACAAAATAAAAATAAAAATTATTAGCTAAAAAAACATTTGACATGAAAAAAAAAACTAATAAAAAAACCAAAAGAAAAAAACATAGGAAAGTAAATAAGTAATATTAATTTTCAAATTATCATAAACACAAACTAAAAATTTAAGAACAAATTTTTTGAAAAAAATGTTATCTCAACAAAAGAGAAAATAATAAAAATTAAAAACCAAAACTAACGTACATATATATAAACATAGACAAAAATAGAAACTATTTAAGAATTATAAAAAATTAAAGGGATTAAAATTAAAAATCAAAAGTATAAGGGCCGAAAACAAAACCAAATATATTATCAATTTCAATCAAATGAAAAAATTGAAAAAATCAAATAAAGTATAACATCTATACATGCAAGGTTTGATCTAATGAAACACATCAATACACCATATTATAATAATAGGAACATTGAAGCTTTAACATCTAAAAATATCATAACTATTACTGCTAAAACAATAAAAATTATTAAATTACCACATCGAAAAAAATTGAAAATATTAAAAAAAGAGGAAGCAAGAAAAAAAAAACTAAAATTATTATTCTCATTGCGTTAATAATAGGGGGAAAATTCAATCAAAGAAAAAAAGTCAATAACTTTAACAAAAAAAATAAACAAACAAATGAAAAAAAAATTATAAGCAAAAGAGAAAATTTTCTAACGTCAAAATAAGTAAATAAAAATAATCAAAAGATAGAAAAAAAAATGTATAAGTGAAAAAAATAAATCAAAAAGCAAACAGAAAATGAAAAAAAAAATTATAGGTAAAAAAAAATAGAGCATAAAAGGCGCGCTGGTAGGGGTTCGACCTCTGCCCTCTTGTTTAGAAAACAGACTCTCTTCCACTAAGCTATAGGTGATTCATCTTTTTTTATTTCGCAAAAATAAGTAAATATCAGAAAACAAGTGAACCGAACGACCCGAACCAAAACTGAGCAACACTATTGTAATCCACACTCCACAGTGATTTGTCTCACATATTACAGTAACTGAACCATGACCTCTTTTAGTATATAATATAATAATTTTCTTTTTTAAAATGATTTTCATATATTAATATTAAAATAATTTAAACGTATTTTTACAAAAAAAAAAAAATACATTACGTTGCCAAACGCACAAGGATGATTTCAATAAATATAATATGATGACATCTGACTTATGCTTTGATTATAAATCAAAAGAGAGACGAGGTAAATGTGGGGAGCCGATGGATTGGAGTTGAACCCAAAGAAACGGAATGACTTTGGAATGCTAATATTCGTGACTTGTAATTTTCTAGATTTTTCACGTGAGATGAGAGATTTGCACCGTTTAATTCTTCTATGACTTTCAATAATAATAATAATAATAAATCATTATTTTTAAAGTCATTTACATCCTATTAAAGTCATTTACATATGATTGGTTGATAATGCTTTTGGAAATGTTTTTTGTTTAGAAATATATCAAAATAATGTTTTTTTATTCTTTACAAATTATTTTTAATATCTACACATGAAAATGATCTAAAAACACCAAAAAAAATTAATTTAAAATAAAAAAAAATTATTTTTTTATTTTTTTCAATAATACTTTTGAAACGCATTGTCAAACAGGGTCAAAGATGATAAGGATTTAATAATGTTATTCCTATGAAAAATGAAATACAAGAAACAAACTTCTTAATTTTCTTCTATCAATTTTCTAAATCAATATTCATGTTTAAAAATAAATAAAATGAAATAACTATGCATCATATTCGATTTTTTCAATCTCTAAATATAACATTGTAGTTTTTACTATTAAAATCCTAACCGTTGTTTCTATGCTCTCATCTTCCGCCTTCTTATTGAATTTTAATTAGATGATAAAAAAATAACCAATAACAATAAATTCATTAAATAATCAAATAATTATGATAACATGAGAAAATTAAAAAAAAAAAAACAATAAGAAGAAAAACAATGTAGCTCAATTCTTAGTTAATTAAATAAGAAAATATGAAATTATATAAAAAAAAATCCAAGTCAATTCTAGTTAGATTGACACATTTGTAGCCCTAGTAATAGAATTGAGTTGATCTAGTTTAACCCATCAAAATTGCAATTTTAATTTTAGATTGGGATCGCTTGATAGGAAGAAAAAAAAAAACCCAAGAAAACCACAAAACTAATTAAAAAAAATGAAATGATGATATCAAACAATAAAATAAATAAAAATAAAAATAATGACAACGTACATTAACTTTTTAAAAATTCAAGAATGAAATCATTAGATTATAAGCACCTATCTAGAAAAATCATGAAGCTCAATTTTCTACCAATTAAATATTGAAATATAAATTTAGAAAACAAAATTTATACAAAAGGATCCAAAACAACAAGTAGAAATTCAAAAGACTGAGCGTTAGGATTGAAATAAAAAATAAATTAGAGGAAAACTACACATATGTTATTGAAGAGTGGAATTAAAAAGAAAAATTAATTTAACAAAATAATAAAAAGAATGAGGACTGATTTGAAAAAAAAAAAACACATCACAAAATGGGATTGAATGACATAATTGAAAACATATCATTTTTTCATAAAAGAGAATAAAAATTATAAATCAAAAGACTAAAATAAAAGTTTAAATCTCAACAAATAAAATAACAACTTGGAAATTTAGAATGGTTAATGCAAATTTTGAGAGAATGAGAGATAAAAGTGGGGGGAAAAACATCATAAACGACAAACCTTCTCATCGTTGTCGTCCCACAAGAGAAAAAAGATGCGAGGACAATTCTAACATCATCGCAAAAGGGAATTTTTTACCATGGGGATATGGGCACTTCCCATAAGTTAGCACACATGTTGCACACATCAAGCACTATATTTTTTGAATATTATTCTAGATTTATTAAAAAAATCAAATTGTTGTTATTTAACTTGATAATAACAAAAACAAATGAAAAGCCCTATGGTTTTCTATAAAAATAATTTAGTTATTTTATTGTGCATTAAAACTAAAAAAGATGAAAAATATGAAAAAGATTTTGATGTTAATTGTTTTTGCTTTAAAAGATATTTTAGTAATTTCATTATACTTAAAAAATGAAAAAGATTCATATGCCCCATATCAATATGATATTGACCCATAAGTCTTACAAAAAGATTGAATTACCTATAAAAAGAAGGCCGTTAATTTTTTAGAAGGGCAAAATAGTAATTGCATTATTGTGGTGGATATTGATAAGTGTTTATGGGCACAATTAATCTCTCTTTCATTTTAGCTTTTTTGTTACGATACATTTACTTTATTTATGTTAATCACAAATAATTAGGCTTGTGGTTAAAGATATTTATTCATTTTCTACTTAGTGTTTATGTCCTAATTGTTTTAGGTTCATATGAATATACATCCTTAAATATTGTTTTCTAAGAAAATAGCGAATTTCAAGGAAAAAATGTACAATAAAAAATATATCTTAAAATTAATAGAGTTTGATAAAAGAGTAAATGTGAATTGTGACTTTTTAAAATGTTATAATTAGAAAGCACACATTTGAAAAATAAAATGGTTAGAACAAATTGGCATGCATTCCAATAAAGAAAGGGGAAAAAAAAGAAAAAGAAAAAGAATGAGACTTAACGGCACAACAAAACTTCAATTAGAACATCCCTGATATCATAAAAAAAATCTATATAAGATGAATTTAACTTTGATTGGTTTCTAATGTTATTTTTATTGAACTTGTGAAAGGTTTGTATTTTTAAATAGTGATTGGTAATGGAATTTTGTTGGCTTATATTCATATGATAACCTTGTTTATGAAGAGAGGTTTAATCACATCCAAGGATTTTAAGTGAGTGTTATTGATTTTGGAATAAAAACATTAAGATTTTGACTTTTTTCCTTGTGTTTGATTTAGAGAGGAAGGTCCAGATTCTAGAGTTTCCTTAACTAATAATTGATGTAAACAATATAGGTGTTGTCAATTTATTTCACATGCTAAATATTATTTCTTTTATGACAATATTGAATGGTTTGTTTATTTATTGGTGAAGTAAAATAGAAGATTTTAGATATATATAAAGGAAGTTTTTGTAATACTATAAATTATTATATTATAAATGTTGCACTGTTGATTTTAAATGAAAAAAGAGCCTAAAAATAATAAAACAATTATGGAAAGATTGTTGAATGTGTCATGAATACTAATACTATGAGATGTATCAAATGAAGATAATAGCTAAATAATATAATATTGGTTTGGATTGATACGCATTGATTTATTTCTCATCATTTCTTTAGGTGTATGCATATATTTTTTGTTATTTTTAATTTCTAATATAATCAGAAGAATTAATTTTCAAAAGTGTCACTAAATAATTAGAAGAATTGTTAACATAATTTAAAAGTAATAAACAACATGTAGTTGATTAATCATTTGATTATTCCTCTCAAAATTAATTTGAATAATAATAAAAATATCTATGATTCTTTATTTTAGATAGCATGTATATTATCATATTTTAAAGATTCAACTAAAATGACTTTTTTGTTATTTTAGTTATAAAATAAAAGGTAGGGATGTGGATATTATCATTTCTAATATAATAGTAATCCTGTAATATAATAGTTATCATTCCTAATATAATTTGTATCATATTTTGAAATTTTTTTCTAGCACTAATTTCTAAAGATGTAAAGTGATACAACTTCAAAATTTCAAGTTGCAAAATGCTATTTGAAAACTTGTTGTAAAGTGAAAAAAATAACCAAACTATCGAATACAATCATTTTTATTAAAAACATGTTTGAGAATATGATATAAATTATTTTTTAAAATATTTTTAACTTCAAAATTATAAAAATATTTTTTTTTGATTTTTTAAAAGTTATTTTTAATATGATTACATCAAAAAAATTTAAAAATATATTTTCTCAATTTCAAATTTAATCAAACACAAAAGGCGTCGATGATTCATTGTGTCCCTATACACAAATTATTGTGGATTTTAATAATGAAATTACCTTTTTGCCCCTTGGGCCGCAAAATTAAACTCTCGATCCCTGTGGTATTTTGGACTTTTCCAGGAACTTATGTTGCATTTGCGTGTGTGTGTGTGTGGGGCGGGGTGTTCTGGTCTTTTTCGTTTTTATTCGCACAATGAAACTATATATTTACCCCTAGGTGTTGGCAAGAAGACAAGGGTTGGTTGGGTTGAACAATGAAATATTGACTTTGCCCTCAAGTGGGACACAAATAGGGCATTAGAGGCGAGGATAGTTTAGGTTTTTTTATGTGTTTATGCATAGTGAAATTACTTAAATACCCTTAAAAATAACAAAAACGAAGGCTTGATGCCGGGACATGAAGGTATTTTCATCCTTGTTTTTTTCGTGATTATTGCTAGGTACAAGGGTGTTTAGTTAATTCTGCATTTTTAAATATTTTTTCTCAATTTTACTACAAGCATGTCTTCCAGAAACGCTGTTAGTTTTTTGTCGAGTATGCCTTTCAGGCGGTGCATGCAGTGTTGAGTGACAGTGGAAAATATTTGCCATCGTGTCTCTGTGTATGCCACCATGTCCTCTTTCTCATGGTGGTGCACATGTCGTATTTAGCGGGCGAAGTATCATCGATGGTCGGTTTTTCTTCCCTTCCTTTTCTCTCTCCTACAACGACAAAATGCATGCAGGTTCTCTATGTTTATGGGTGTTTCATTTCAGTCCCTAGTTTTGATCTTCCTGATTTCTTCAATATAAGTTTTGATTTTTTAAATTGCACCCTTTAATTGAAATTGTTCATATATGTTATTTTTCATTTCAGCCTTTATTCTTTTGATTTTTAGTTCGTTTAATTTTTTTGGTCCTCCAATTAAAATTGATCATAAATATGTTACTTTTCATTTCAGTCCTTAATCTTTTTTTTAAATCCCTTTAATTTTTTGGTTTCGAGGTTTTGATTTGTTGCAACTGTGTCCCTCAATTGGAATTCATTATATGTTTTGTTTTTTATTTGGACCCTTATTTATTTAATTTTTTATTTAGTATGAATTCCTTTGGTTTTTTCGATCCTTCTTGTATAATGCTTATTTTTTTATCCGTATCCGTGTGTGTTTGTATATATATGCATTTAGTTTTGGTTTTTAGTTTTTGTCTTTTTTTTTGGGTTTTATTTTTATTTGGTCCAATCCTGAAATTTTAATTTATATTGGTGTTGGTATTAAAATTGATATTTCTTCCTTTTTCCTTTGTATTTTTAGTGTTTTTTGTTATTTTTATTTCTTCTTCGGATCAAATGATTTTTTTGCTCATAATATATATTTTGGTTGTCCTTTTTATTTTTTTGTTTGCTCTTTTGTTAAAGTTTTTTTTATTATTCAAGATAATTTTATGATTTTCATTATCTATGCAATAATAATGATAATTTTAGTGATTGTGTTTTTTTGTTTTCTTGCTTGCTTTTTTGTAAAGTGTTTTACTTTTTTTTATTATTCAGGGTAATTTAATGATTTTCATTGTTTGGGCAGTAACGATGATGATAATTTTAACTGTTATAGTCATGATAATGATGGTAACGTAGCAATGGATTTTCAATGATATTTTCTTATTCTGTTTAATTTAAATTAGATTATAAAATGAACTAATCCTAACAAATTGAATTCGATCATTCAGGTATCCGAATGTTTTTGTTTTCTTAATGACGATGATAATTTTATGCCAGTGATTTTGTCGAAACTTGTTAAGCAAATAAATTTATATCGATCTAAAATTCATATATTTTATTAGAAGCTCGGGCTTCATAAGAATTCTAGATAAATTTATTATTTTTTCCAAATCTATAATATTTTTTTGTTGAAAAAAATATAATTTCTACCGCGGTGAAACGCGCTAAAATAGCCAATATATATATATATATATATATATATATATATATATATATATATATATATATATATATATATATATAGCCAATGCCCCCGCGTCTCGTCGCGGGCAACACCATATTTTTTTCAATGCAGAAAATATTAATTATGTGAGATTTTTTTAATTATAATATAAATTTGAGAAAATAATAAAAAATCTGTGCAGAAATCTTGTGAAGTGCAAGTTTTCTATAAAAATATTTGAATTTTAAATGGATATAAAATTATTTGCTTAGTAGGTTTGAAGGAAATAACCAGTGTGAAATTATTATTATCATTAAAAAAGCAAGAAGATTTGGATATCTGAATTATTGAATTTATTGTATTAAAATTATTTCATTTTATAATTCAATTTAAATTAAACACAATAAACAAAATATAAACTATGAAAACACCTGCAATAATCAAATAACAAAAATAAAAAGTTATTTTTTATATTTTTTTATAAAAAATATCAATGAATAAATACAGACAAAAAATAAACATTGTTAAGAAGGACCGAAAAAAAAGGAATCAATACTAAATAAAAAAAAAAAAAAGAATAATCGCCAAAATGAAAAACAATATATATAAGTAATTCCAATTGAATGACAAAATGCATCAAATCAAAGTGTAAGACCGAAAAACTATAAAGAGATTTTTTAAAATAAAATGTAGTGTGACCAATATAAATTAAAATTTCATAACGGCACTGAATAAAACTAAAACCCTAACAAAAAATAAAATGACTAAAATTAAAAACAAAAACTAAAAACATAAATACATAAATATGGATGAAAGATAAACCTGTCCAAGAACGAGAAAAAACCAAATGAATTAATATCAAATAAAAAATTAAAAGAATAAGTGCCAAAAAAAATATATATAGTTAATTCGAATTGAAGGACAAAAATAAAACAAATCAAAACTTTGGGACCGAAAATAATAAAGGGATTTAAAAAAATAATTGTTGAAACAATTAAAAGAATAAGGACTGAAATGAAAAGTAACATATATGACCAATTTCAATTGGAGTACCCAATTAGAGCAGATTAAACTTGTATACCACAATTAATAAAGGAACCAAAAAAACAAAAAAAACAAAAGAGTAAAGACTGAAATGAAACATCCCATATATAATCAATTTCAATTAAAGACCATAATTGAAAATAATTGAAATTTCCATTGAAAAATGAATAAGCAAAATGAAATCAAAAGATAAGGGACTGAAATGAAACTTATACAAATATCAAGGACTGACGGGCAACCAGTTTCCACGACAAGAAGATGCTGCACGCTCCTCTAGAAGGACGCGTGCGGGTGGAACACGGCAGACGCGTCCGTACGCCGTGCTTGAAGTGTTCCGGGAAAAGTAATATTAAAAAATTGGTCAATTGCCCATATAACCTTGTACACATCGATATCTATGAAAAAACCGGGGTGAAAGTACTTCAATACCCCTCGTTCCAGGTGTTCATTTTTGTCATTTTCTAGGGCTATTTGTGTTATTTTATTGTGCAACAAATCCGGAAATACCATCCATGTCTTATGGAAAAGTTGAAAATACCCCCAGTCCCGGGGGCAAAATGGTAATTTCACTTTAGCAATCGACAATGAACCATGTCTAGGTGAATAATAAAAATTGAAACAGTGAAACAGGCATGTCGATTATATTTTAGTTAATAACTAGTTAATTGCCCGCACTACGCTGCGGATCGAACAAATATTGTTTATAATTGTTGGGATTGAAATAATTAATAGATTCTGCTAGTTCAAAAATAAAATATAACATTTATACATGCAAGGTATGATATAATGAAACACATCAACACACCCTATTATAACAACAGGAACATTGAAGCCTTAACATCTAAAAATATTATTACTATCACTGCTAAAACAATAAAAATAAAATAAAATTATTAGCTAAAAAAATCATTTGACATGAAAATAAAAATAAAAATAAAAACAAAAACTGAGCAACATTATTTTAATCTACAGTAATTTGTCTCATAAGCTATAATAACTGAACCTTGATTTCTTTTAGTATATAATATAAAAAATATAATAATAATAATAATAGAGACCTGCATCATATTCCAAGATACCGTCACGGCATTAAAAAATAATAATTCTAATCTAACCATGGTACCCTGAATGTTCTTGCAATTTTTCTTAGACCACCTTCTCCCTCGTTTTTTCCAAAAGCCAACAGTGTTCTCTCATTTGTTTTATCCACCCCCTTTTCTCTCCCTTTTGTCTTTAAAATAATAATAATAAAAAAACCCCCTTCATTTTGTGTCCCCATCCTGTCCGTCCGTTTTCCTCTCTTCCCCCGAGTATCAAGAAGATATAGAGCCGGCCAGGCCAGGACTTACCTAACATCGGCCGGCGATCCACATCACAAACTCCCCTCTTTGCAAGCTGCTTGGGTTGCCAAGAACCTTCTTCCTTTTCTTTTTCTACATCAAATAACTAAGAATAATATTAGAAAAACCCTATCACCCGCTAACATCACACTGGCACAGCTGTCATAAAAGAAAGGAAGAAAAAAAAGACATACGTTGTCTCAGTCATGCTCTGTCAGTTCTTCACAACTCGGTCTTTCTCTCTTTCTTTCAACACACCCATCACCCCTCTCTCTATGAATTTCTTTATCTCTCTTGCTTTCTCTCTCTGAAAAATACGCGGAGAGTTGACGGTTAAAGCTGGTGGCTCTCTTTGACGCATTCCTTTTTTTGGTTTTAAAGATTTGTTCAAGTTTTCTTGTCCTCCTTTCCCCCCAGCCGTTTACCATTTCCAAAGCTTTCAACGAAGGGATCTGTTCATCTATTATATATACACACAGACACGCACAAACACAAGGTAAGCCCTTTTTTAGTTATGACGACCACTAGTTCGTTCTAACAGCTACATGATCTGCAGTGTTGTGCTTGGTTTTAAGACTGATGTATGGCGTGATTATTCATTGCTCGAAAGGTAAAATGTTTTACGGTGAAAAAGGGTTTCTGGGTTTTCTTTTTCGTCGCTTAAAGCAGATGGCATTTTGGATCTTGGGTTGTTTCTGCTACTAGGCTTTTGGGTTCATTTTAAAGTGTGTAAATTGTGATCATGTTTGTGGAAATATGAGTTTTTTTTTTAATTTATCTTTGGTGTTTTGCCTTTTGTATTATATAAGTAAACTAGAAGTCAAAGGGTTTTTGTTACTTAAGCCTTGATGCTGCTGTACTGCTAATTCTCTCTTCTTTATGCTTCACTTTCTTGGTAATCAAACCGGATTTAGTTAGATTTGTGGATTTTCTGTAATGATCCGAGCACTTTGTCATTTTACGTGAAGAACTTTTGACTTAATTTGAATCCTTTTGAATTTTTTTTTGTTTTCTTTTTTCGGCATAGCAAACCTTATTTTTTCTGTCTGGTGATCAAAAGTAGAGAGTAAAATAACATGAAAATTACGAGAGCTAGATTTTCATGATCTGTTGTTCCATGTATAGTTTCTTGCCCCCTAAGCAGAGGATCTGAATTATATATTGAAATTTTGGTTTTGATTGTGATATGTTAGGATCTAGTTGGAATTATGAAAAATATGCTGATGGGAAATTTCCGTGCAATAATGTAATTGCAGGATCTGAAGAGAAGTCTCTTATACTGTTAAAATATGGCCTCAAAATCATTCAAGGGCTCTCGATCAAACCTATCAATTAGCTCAGATGCTGCGGAATCTCACAAACCACCCTTTCCTCCGACAGTGACATTCGGCCGTAGGACTTCTTCTGGTCGCTATATCAGCTATTCAAGGGATGATCTAGATAGTGAACTTGGGAGTAATGATTTCATGAACTACACAGTGCACATACCGCCGACCCCTGACAACCAACCCATGGATCCATCAATCTCACAAAAGGTTGAAGAGCAGTATGTGTCAAATTCGCTCTTTACAGGTGGTTTTAATAGTGTGACTCGTGCTCATCTCATGGACAAGGTGATTGAATCTGAAGCCAGCCATCCCCAAATGGCTGGTGCTAAGGGATCCTCTTGTGCAATTCCAGGGTGTGATGCAAAGGTGATGAGTGACGAGCGAGGTGTTGATATTCTCCCTTGCGAATGTGATTTCAAAATATGCCGGGATTGCTATATTGATGCAGTGAAAAGTGGGGGTGGAATTTGCCCTGGTTGTAAGGAGCCTTATAAGAACACCGAATTAGATGAAGTGGCTGTGGACAGTGGAAGGCCTCTTCCACTTCCTCCACCAGGTACAATGTCCAAAATGGAGAGGAGGTTGTCGTTGATGAAGTCAACCAAATCAGTGCTGATGAGGAGCCAGACTGGTGACTTTGATCACAATAGGTGGCTCTTTGAAACAAGGGGAACTTATGGATATGGGAATGCTATCTGGCCAAATGATGGGGGTTTCGGCAATGGGAATGATGAAGAAGGTGGTGAGCCCAAAGAATTGATGAACAAGCCATGGAGGCCACTTACTCGAAAACTAAAGATACCAGCTGCTATTATCAGTCCATATCGGTACATTCTCCTTGTCCATCATGGTTCTCCTCTCTTACTACTGATAGTATAACGATGGATAAAATCCATTCAGTGATGGTTGGATAAAATCCTAGGCTACATCAATACCCTTCCATGTTAGGGGGTAAAAGAATTGTTGCTAGAGAATAATAAAATCAAACAATTTATATATTTACTTTTTATACACCTTTAGTGGACCTGCCTTAGTGTCTCTTAAATCCTCTAATCTGATATTTATGGCTGCCATGCTAATAGCTCACAACTGTCAATGTAAATTTCAAGCATTGAATTTGAGCTGTAGCCCTTATTCCAAAGATCTTATAGAAGAAAATTAGCTATATGTATCTAGTGAATTTTCCAGGGTCATAAAACAATTCTAAACTGGTTGCCTTTGTTACCTTGTATTGGATAATTAATTCTGAAATCATCCCTGTTATTTTTGTTGTTTCATTAATGATTATTGTGCTCACATGAAAATTGTCAATATGTTAAAACTGCAATCCTAAATGTAATTTTTACTTGAAATCACACAAACTTGTTACCATGGATTTTGATGTGCTCATTTGAAATGTTTACATTTCAGTTCCATGAGAGATCCATCCAATTCTATCTAAACCTTTTATTTTTCACTTCCGAAGAGCCTCTATTTGGAGATGGGAATAGACCCTGGCACTTTTGTTAACTCTCTGAAGAAGTTTTGAGCCGGCATTTTAACCTTGCCTGCCTGTTTTCTTCTATTGGCATTTCCTTCCATGTCATTCACCAATATTTATACATATGGTGTTTGGATATGTGTTTTTTAATTCTACTCATTGAAATTTATGTTGACTAATGTGCTGCATCTCTTCTTATAGGCTTCTCATTTTTATTCGGATTGTGATACTCGCATTGTTTTTGGAATGGAGGGTCAGACACAAAAACAACGATGCAATTTGGCTTTGGGGGATGTCAGTGGTTTGCGAGATCTGGTTTGCTTTTTCTTGGCTTCTTGACCAACTTCCAAAGTTATGCCCAATCAATCGTGCTACAGATCTTAATGTCTTGAAAGATAAATTTGAAGCACCCAGCCCTAGCAACCCCACTGGTAAATCTGATCTTCCAGGCATAGATGTTTTTGTCTCCACTGCAGATCCAGAGAAAGAACCACCTCTTGTCACTGCAAACACCATCTTATCAATTCTAGCAGCTGATTATCCAGTTGAAAAGCTTTCTTGTTATGTTTCTGATGATGGAGGTGCACTTCTAACCTTTGAGGCCATGGCTGAAGCAGCAAGTTTTGCTAATTCATGGGTTCCTTTTTGCCGTAAACATGTTATTGAACCCAGGAATCCAGAATCATACTTCAATTTGAAGCGGGATCCTTACAAGAACAAAGTGAAGCCAGATTTTGTCAAGGATCGCAGAAGAGTAAAGCGTGAGTATGATGAGTTCAAGGTCCGAATAAATAGCTTGCCTGATTCTATTCGCCGCCGATCTGATGCCTATCATGCTCGAGAGGAAATCAAGGCCATGAAGCTTCAGAAACAGCATAAGGACGATGAACCTGTGGAGAGTGTAAAGATTCCAAAAGCTACATGGATGGCAGATGGTACCCATTGGCCAGGGACTTGGCTGAATTCTGCACCTGAGCACTCTAAGGGTGACCATGCTGGTATCATACAGGTATTAGTTTGGCTACAAACTGTTAATATTATTGTTCAAGCCATGTGAATGATTACACTAATTTTTAAACCATGTGTTGGCAGATCTGGAAATTGTGTTAGATTTTCTTATTGTTATTGCTGACTGAACAATTCAATTCAACCTAGCATAAACTAGTTGGGATTAGCCACATGAATTCACTTTCTTCATCTCTTTTGATATGTACTAGAGTTTAAAAAGCTGTTGTGTCATTCAACCTTCCAAAAGAGGATTATTTTTACTTGATGCAGGTGATGCTGAAACCTCCCAGTGATGAGCCGCTACTTGGAACTGCTGATGATACTAAGATAATAGACTTCACTGATGTTGATATTCGTCTCCCATTGCTTGTCTATGTTTCTCGTGAGAAGCGTCCAGGCTATGATCACAACAAGAAGGCAGGGGCCATGAATGCACTTGTTCGAGCCTCAGCTATTATGTCTAATGGCCCTTTCATTCTTAACCTTGACTGTGATCACTATATTTACAACTCCCAGGCAATGAGGGAAGGCATGTGTTTCATGATGGATAGAGGAGGTGACCGCCTATGTTATATTCAGTTTCCCCAGAGGTTTGAGGGCATTGACCCTTCTGATCGATATGCTAATCACAACACTGTTTTCTTTGATGTGAACATGCGTGCCCTTGATGGTCTTATGGGTCCAGTCTATGTTGGAACTGGCTGCCTCTTTAGAAGGATTGCCCTTTATGGCTTTGACCCCCCACGAGCGAAAGAAAACCACCCAGGTTGCAGCAGCTGCTGCTTTACCCGGCGCAAGAAGCATTCCTCGATTGCAAACACCTCAGAAGAGAACAGGGCTCTAAGAATGGGTGATTCTGATGATGAAGAGATGAACCTCTCCTTGCTCCCTAAAAAGTTTGGTAACTCAACATTTCTCATTGACTCAATCCCAGTGGCAGAGTTTCAAGGTCGTCCTCTTGCAGATCACCCAGCTGTTAAGAATGGACGCCCACCTGGTGCTCTCACTATTCCCCGTGAGCTTCTTGATGCATCAACTGTTGCAGAGGCAATAAGTGTCATATCTTGCTGGTATGAGGACAAGACTGAGTGGGGAAATCGTGTTGGTTGGATTTATGGTTCTGTTACTGAAGATGTTGTCACTGGGTATAGGATGCACAACAGGGGATGGAAATCAGTTTATTGTGTGACCAAGCGTGATGCCTTCCGTGGCACTGCTCCAATTAATCTCACAGATAGGCTCCATCAAGTTCTCAGGTGGGCTACTGGTTCTGTTGAGATTTTCTTTTCCCGCAACAATGCCCTCCTAGCTAGCCCTAGAATGAAATTTCTTCAGAGGATAGCATATCTGAATGTTGGCATCTATCCCTTCACTTCAATCTTCCTGATTGTGTACTGCTTCCTCCCTGCACTTTCCCTCTTCTCTGGCCAGTTCATTGTTCAGACCCTTAATGTCACTTTCCTAGCATATCTCCTAAGCATCACACTGACTCTGTGTTTACTTGCGGTGCTGGAAATCAAGTGGTCTGGAATTGAGCTAGAGGAGTGGTGGAGGAATGAGCAGTTTTGGTTGATTGGAGGAACTAGTGCCCATCTTGCTGCTGTGATTCAGGGGTTGTTGAAAGTCATTGCAGGGATTGAAATTTCTTTCACCTTGACTTCAAAATCAGCTGGTGATGATGTCGATGACGAGTTTGCTGATCTCTACGTTGTCAAATGGACATCGCTGATGATACCTCCTATCACCATCATGATGGTCAACTTAATTGCAATAGCAGTTGGATTTAGCCGAACAATTTACAGTGTAATCCCACAGTGGAGTCGATTACTGGGCGGGGTTTTCTTCAGTTTCTGGGTCTTGGCTCATCTCTACCCCTTTGCTAAAGGGTTGATGGGAAGAAGAGGAAGGACACCGACCATTGTTTTTGTGTGGTCAGGTCTTATTGCAATCACCATCTCTCTCCTCTGGGTGGCAATCAATCCCCCGTCTGGCACCAACCAAATCGGTGGCTCCTTCCAGTTTCCTTGATAGGTCTTTTTTCTCTTTCGAGTTTAATTTATACAAAGACATTCGACTCTACTAAATTCTTAGTTCAAAACACCAATTCTGCTGGAGAACAGACTAGTTATGTTCCTTGCACCCATTTTGTGGAGTGGCAACTTTCAGAACAGCTCTACTGAAGATGCAGATCAGGACCTAGAAGATGGGTGACCCGTTTTCTTGGCTTTGTTGTTTGACAATGCATTACATGAAATACTAAAATCAGCGATCCATTTTTTGGTAGATAACTAGAATTGCCTTCTCTTGTAATTTAGAAAAGCGAGCGTCAATTTTTCGATGGAAATTTCCGTGTTTTTTATTCAATGCTTCTTCATTAGCTGATTCCCTTTGCTTCATGGCAAGGGTCCCAAGTGGTTATGTACTTCGGACATGACAACAATTAATCCTCGTCTTGTCGAAAGTTGTCTCGAATGGAAACTTCTTGAGCTGTCATTGAGGTGTAGCAAGCATATTCAATAAGTTTATTTTGAAAATCTGAAGGTCAGATATAGAAATCAAGGAAGGAGAGCGAAGAAAGAAAGGAAAATTAAGAAAGGTTTGTTGATACAAAACTTAAAGTTTATTTACCACATGCGCTGTCTAGGATGGAGGAGTTGTGTTGTCTGAATAGCACAAAAACAGCCCACGAGTTGACAGGTACAATGGATTACATCAAATAATATTCTGTTATTATTAAATTACTAAATTTCTTCTCAATCAACTTGATTATAACAAATAAACCAGGATAAAAAAAAAATACAAAAAAAGCTCCTTGTACGGTTTGTTTTTGTTGATTTTAAAGATAATTTAGTCATTTTACTTTTATTAAAGAAGTGAAGTAATAAAAATAAGCTACACCTTAGTTAAATGATTTTTGTTTTTAAAGATAATCTAATTGATCATTGATCAATCTACTAATAACTAATGGATCATGAAAAAAAAATCATATTGCCCTCCATAGATAATATAATGTTTTTCTTTAAAAAATAGTTATTACATATTTCTAATCCATAATGTTTTCTGTCTTGGTCTACAATGAATAACTAAGCTTCTTTGGATTTTTGTTAATAAATGACGCCTCATCATTATTGTCATGATAATATACATGGTGTTGAATGATAGATTTATCTCCTGGAATTAAAAAGGTTTGAGGTTTAATTATAAAGTTATAATTAAGATCTAAAAGTCATTACCTGGTATTATGGTAACTATAAAACCTAATGATCTGCAAAAGTTTAAGTAAATGAATTAGTTATGCAAGAAAAAAATACATCATCCCTAGTGCATCTTATCCATGATAAGTTGCATAATTAATTGATTGTTAATCTAAAACATGTTTCTATTTATTGATCTTATCTAAGGTTCTAATTAGATCTCTCTTCGTGAAGAAGACTTTACCTTACTAAGTTAAATCCTAACTATTCTAAGACTCAAATTTTAGCCTCATATTTATTTTTTTATTTTTTATATCTTTAATACTTGAAAATTTATTTTACTGTTTAATTTTATACCATCAAATATTAGTCAACGACTAACTTTGAATATTAATTAAAGCATATTAATTGTTGTGGGATTTTTGAAATTTTGGTTAGGTTCTAATATATGATCATAAGTTGGTTATGATATTCATTTTATATTCTTAAATGCATATTTTTGGGAAATATGTAGAAGGTGCTAGCATAAGAATGAAGAAGAAAGGCAACCATGTAGGAACTGAGCTTTTAGTTTAGTGAGAGGGGACAAACGAAGAAGATGCAATTGGGTAGATGTGGACGAGCTTCATAAACAATGTCCAAAACTCATGGGCAAGTTCTTTTGAAGAGAGAGGCAGTTGTTACGAGCCTAATGGTGGACGCATGGAATATAGATGACGCGGGATGACAGACGCGTGACAATGCACCGGAAATGGAACAACACGGGATGACAGACGCGTGGCGGCCACTGGGAAATAGGTTAGCAGCTTGATGGTTGACATGTGGCAACCATAGTTACTTTGTTATTAACCATAGTTACTTTGTTAATCAACCATAGTTTGTGTATTTTAATTTAGTATTCAATTATGTATTTCAATACGTTATTTATGTTCGTTTTATTTGAATCAATACTAGTGATGGGTAGTTAAGAGGGGGATTATGACCATGACCCAGAGAGCAATTACTTTCTAAATGTATATTTAAATTATCATCTGGTTGAATGAAATGATCATCTTGGAAGTAATCCTAAATATTGTCGTGTGCAAAAGGAGGTCACTGGATCCTTCAAATTCCAGAGTTTATTTCTGTTCGTTAACCTTCGTCCCCAAATCATAACCAGAAAACTAACAAAATAACACAAAAACAACTCAAAACACAACAAAAAACTTATTTGTCCTCGTTAAAAGTTAGGAAAAAAAGTAAAGCAATAAGGATAAGGATAACAGAAGTTGTAAATTGCAATTAGTAAAAAAATGATAAATTTTAGAAAGAAATTGAAATATAGGGCTAGTGTTTGTTTCTAGATGATAGATGACTATAAATACTAGTCATATACAGACTGTGAATGAGAAATAAAGATTTTAATTACAACTTGAATTCTAAAACAACTTCTACTTCTTATTCGCATACCTTCTTATGGTAATTGTACACGGTAGAATTCTAAATATAGTGATGTACTATAACATTAACAAACATGAATGCTAAAGATTGAATAGAACTTGGTTGTTGTGTCAATTATCTTCATTGGTTTGTTAAGAAAAACCAAGTAAACAACTATTGTTCTTGATCAAATCACACATGGTTATTTATTTTTAGTTTTAGTATAAACAATGCCCTTATATTTCTTTATTTAGAAAAAAAAAAAGAAAGAATATCAACTATTCCTTTAAAATACCAACCATGTTTCACTTTGAAACATGTTAGCTAGCTAAACAATTTCAAAACCAAGTGTTAATTGGCTTTGATACAATATTTAGGGCTATAAGAACTGTCATGCTAAATCTCTATCCATCATACTCATCTTTTTTAAAAACAAAAAAAAATCCCTAATCCAAAAACCGACTACTAGAAACCGAAGTTTTCTTCAAAATGACATCTTATAGCGGCTTTTCTCAAGATAAACCCTCCCCTGCTCGTGTCTAGAACCTGACTGACTGCGTCCCCAATATTAATTAGTTAATTATAAGCAATTCCCCAAAGGGTATGATTGGGAATGTCATCCAGGACCTTATCTTCTCTTCTCTTTAGACATCGAACGAGAAAGACTTCAGCTTCAAGATAACCATGTTGTTGACCTCATGTATAATTCAGGCAAATAGGCTACATGTTCTTTGATTTTTCATTTCAACGAGGAGATACTAAAATCAAAAACCGAATCCCAAGAAGATGTAGTTTATAGCCTCCTAAATCAAATGAAATGTAGGTTCCTACTTGGATTCACTAGACTAGAGAAAAGAATTCAAATTTAGGCGTGTATATATATATGTATATATATATATATATATATATGAGAAAGTGATAATGCATCTATAGTAAAATTTGTAAGCAAAAGTATGATCATCATCATCTGTAGTAATTGGATAACCATTTTATATTGCTACAGAGATTAAATTCTACATGAACTGTAATTGTAATTTCCAGTCCTGCACAATCTATTTACAACAAATAATAATAAGTTTACAAGATGAGTACTCAAACTTTGAACTTCTATCCATACACCTTTTTGATAATCATATAAACCCTAACTGAACTATATATGATACTTGCTAGTTTAATCAGTGAACTTCTGATCAATCATGTCAAATCTCTCTAATACCTTCTAGCTCTCCTGATTGATCATGAGTTGTAGATGTCTTGGTCAATCTAACAATGTCCTTTATTTTTAGAACAATTGAATTCACCTTTGTTTTTTAAATGCTGAAAACAAATAGATCATAAATGACTTGTGATTAAACACTATTAGAGATTTCTAGAAACAAAGAAATCTAGAACCAGAACCCTAAACTTCTTCACCTTCCACATAAAATCACCATTTCTTCTTTCAAAAAATGCTGCTAAGTTATTTAGTTAACAGATTTCTTGCGAATGTAGTTACACATTGCTTACTAAGGTATCATCACCCTGATAACCCAAACAATCAGAGATCCAGAAATTATTGGAATGTTTTTCCAAATTGCGGAAAACCATGAAAAAGTACACAGAAACATAATGTTATTAGCACTCGGCTTTGTCACCTGCAACACAATAGGCTTTAAACAAGACGATAAAGAGTTGCATGGATTACCCAAACACAGTCATTGCCCATGTGATATGGTTGCAAATGATTAACAATGCAGAAAAAAGACAAACTTTAACTTCTAATGATGATGAGCTTGCACATATCGTAAACCACAATACTTGCACACAGCTGGCTCCTTCAAGTCAAGGCATATGAACTCAATTGGATGCCCAAGTGCAGGCTCAGTGTCTACAGCAAGAAGTAGCAAATCATCAATTTAGCATCAATTGGTTTTGGTTATTTACTGATTTCAGAGTTTGAAGTGCAGCGAGGAAGCGTTTGTAATCTTTCTTTCTGTTTTTACAGATTGAACTTTTAAAAATCTACCTCGATCACGAAATGTACAGACAAGAAATAAGCACAAACTAACCTCCTTCACAGGCGACAATCCTGCCTTCAACCTTGATTGGAGGAATTTCATTGATCAACTCCATTGGAGATTTCTTGCTAGTATCCTACAAATAAAGGAACAATCTTGCTTATTTTTGCTGTCAACTCTTAAAAAGATTTCAAATTGGACTTAAAACTATGCTTTAGGTCTCATAATTGATTTGCAGATTCAAAGCAACAAGAAGAGTAACTATAATAGAACCATGACTAGCTGGTCAAGGAATTAAATGATAACTGCCAAAGCAAAAAGGGACAATAGGCACGAATCACAAAACACAAACAAACCTCTCAATTCACCTACTGGTAACAAAGAATAAATTAGGAGTATTCTCTAAATCTAAAGTTATCATCATCCAAAGAGGCTCAGAAAGCAATAGGTTCATAGTCATTAATACAGTTGCGCTCAAACTACACTCTAAAATTTGAAAAGTGTTCATTCTCCTAGTCGAAAGCACCACAGGCTTTATGCAGCTTTCACTAGGATAGAGAACAAATTGAATGTGAAAATACTCGAGTCTTAAAGGTGAGCAACTTCACAGTTACAAAACCAAATCAACAAAAGCCTTTTGTTCATATAAATAAAGGCCCTTTCTCTTTGCTATCATTGTCTACTTTTATGACATATAATACACAATACACTCAAGGGAATTCGTGGAGGATAAAAGGAAACAATGGGAATCATATTCACTTAATTATTCTAGATTTTGTTATTTAGAAATATTAGTAATTATTTAGTAGTCAGATTAGGATTCTAGTCTCCTTATTCAATCAGGACTTTTACATTTTCATGTTTCGTTTGAATTGATGTATATTAATTACCACCTAGACATTAGGCATTGGATTGTTGAATAAAATAACTTGTGCTTTCGTCAAGATGGAGTGTGTCTCTTGTATTGCTTTACTCAAAATTGAGTGTCTCTTTTGATTTGTTCATGTTAAGATTGAGTAGTTGATCAATCAATGTATTTTTTATCAATATGGTCCATGTTATTCATTTCTTAGAAACTACACATAAGAACTTAGGAACTTAATCCTTAAAGGAGGCAGGTAACAACCAACAAATCCAATGAAGAGTGGTATTTTTAACTTGGTTTAGCAGCTTAAGAAATGAAGGTGTGTAATGTCAACGAATCACAAACTAAATAAAAATAAAGTAAAGCAATAAATATAAAAGAAAGTTGTAAATTGTTATAATTAAAAGAAAGTGATATATTGCAAAAAGTTATTAATAAATTGTATATATATGAGGTTGGCCATTGTTTTCATAGATCGAGATTCACATAAACTATAAATCCTCGTCCTATATAAGGATTTTACAACCCAAATCCATGTATAATTTGTCCTTTCTATTCTCCTACTTCCTCCACTTCCTCTTGACAATTGTAAGTGTTAGAACTCTAATTATACGACAACATTCACAACGTAAACTGCTAAAGACTCATGCTTTGAATACGACTTTATCACTCATTAATAACTTGAATCCTCATCCCGTTGTTTAAAAGTTGATAAAAAGACAAAGTGAAACTATTGCTTTTGATCAAACAACATTTTATTTTTTATTTTTGAATAAACACAAATCTCTCTAGTTGTTGAATTTCAGGATATCTTTGAAATTAGTTCTTTGGTTCTTCACCAATTTGGTTCCCATAACAAAATTGTCATGTTTATCCTCAATTCTGCTCCTCGGATTTTGTGATTTAAACGTAAAATCCATCTAGTTTTTTTGTTCTTCATAAGAAAAAGAAGAAAAAGAGAGTACCCCATCTATTGGATCCAAAAAGAAAAGAAAGGAAAAGAAAAGGGAAGAGGTATAAACTTTTAGAAAAAGGTAACAATTTTAGAGTTTCACGATACAATATTGTAATAACATGTGATACCATATTTTAAATAAAACAAAAAGAAAAGGAAGTGAGGAAGAACATTACTGCCAGGTTACACCATCCATGATTCTCCCACCTTCAAGATTGTTCATGGCAGATTTTTGCAAGGGTTGTGGATATCATGTATGGAGCAGAGATTTCTTGTTGCCATCATTTATTCTAGATCACGACTCCATTTGTATTGTATCATTTTTAGGGTAATTACAAAACTTGTCTTGTGTGTTTGTTACTTGTTTGGTTAAAGGTAGAAAAAAAAAAGGATCTATGCAATTCTTGCTCATGGTCAATCTTATAAGAATCACAAAATATATTTATAATTGGAGAGGTATAGTTCTTCAAGAGCTGAGAAATGCCAAGTCTTGTTAGTTACAATATCACATATTCTTTATCCTATTGACATGGATGTAATGCATAAAATATTTATCACTATGGTTATTTGAAGAATATATTTTAGGAGCTAGCTTTCATTCAATTTCAATATGAAGCATGTTATTTCAACCTTTTGTTTTGGACTAAATGACACTTGTGTTTATGAAAATTGTGGTAAGATGAATATTTGTATGTGGGTAAGTTATGAATGACTATGATAATGTGAGCCTTATTGATACTATTTATCTGTGAGCCTTATTGATACTATCTAACCTCCAAAACAAACGGTCCAACCATCGTAACAAGCTATTAATCAAACTCCATCTAAGGTTTTTTGAATTACCAAGCCCTTACATCTTTCAAAAACCCAAACTCTACAAGCTAAACTTGAGGAAATAGGCCCATTCAATGCTACATTGGTTCAATTCAAAATAGAAGTTGAATGCCATAAAGCAAGCAACCAATGTATAACAAGATGATGAATGCATTGAATATGAATGACATTGAAGAAACTTGTTAGCAATATGGCGATCATGCAAGCACAAGATGAGAATGAATTTGAGGATGAAATTAAAGTAAATAATTTTGTACAAGAAGATTTCACAAATTGAAGAATTTAAAGTGAGGCTATATTAATTTTGTAACCTTCTGAATTCAATCTTCTAGATGAGAAGCCTATCTTATTCATCTTCGAAGAAGAATAAAAAGTATCTTGTGCATAATTTTTTCTTTGAACTATGGAGTTTATGCAAATTTGTGAGGTTTTTGCTACTTCTGACTTGAACTCAAGGTTAAGTTTGTTTTTCAACTAGGATAGAACGATGAAGGATGAAGGGCAACAATGAGAATTGTTATTTATTTATTTAAGAATTTTAATATTGTATGATTATTTTAGATTTTATTATTTATGAATGTTAGTGTTTATTATTTAGTTAAATAAGGATTTTAGTTTCCTTGTTGGAACTTATTGGGTTTTCCAATTTTGTTTAGTTTGAAGCATATAAATTATCACCTAGCATTATGTGTTGGATCTTCAAATTGTTGAATAAAATAGAGGATTAAGTATTTTTCTCTTGTATTGCTTTCCCAAGGCTGAGAGTCTCTTGTTTTATTTATGTCAAGATCAAGGATGTCACTCTGCAATTTCAAGATCGAGTATGTTTCTCTTGTTTGATGAATCTTGATTTCTATCTTAAATTAGCTTTCTCATTGCCATCTTGTTCTTTGGTTCTACATAGAGAATCCTTAACAAAAGAAAAGACAAACCATATCCTCCACCGATTGAGCATAACAAAGTGGAATATAAGATATATGCACTAAATAAGATGTATAGGAAAGCATGCATGAACCTGGGTATCCCATATGTTACTACAACAATCTAATATATGACACGAGAGAGAGAGAGAGAGAGAGAGAGAAAACAGATCATTCATTGTTTTTAAATGCTTCCACAAGATGAAGGTTGCTATAAGTTGCAAGGGACCTCTGGTATTAAGAGCTTGGCATGAATAAAAAAAGGTCTTAGCAAAAACAGTAGTATTTGTCTCTACTACTGAAAGACTTATTTTGTTTTATCTTTAAAAAACATTTGCTGCAGCAGAGTACGCTTTGCGACAGAAATATGTGATTATTAAAAAAAGGTTAGGCAATTACTTCAAATATATTGTAAGACACAAATAATCAAACAAAACAGCTGCTAGTTTAAACCGAAGGGAGATGGAAATTGCAGCTGACTTATTATCATCATAGTTAGTCCATCATAATGAATCTTAGCATCCGAGAATAACTTAACTTCTCTAATGGTTCAAAATTAAAACCCACCATTCTTCCAGTGCATTAAATCAATAACCAAGAAGTTGCCCAAATTAAAGAATCAATCTTATCCAATGACTCCTAAATTTACCATAGATAGAGTAATCAGTGAGTCCAATAAAACGAATAATTAAAAAAACCTTAACAATTTGGATTCTCATATATATAAAAACAAAGGGAAGAATTTGAAGAATCGGACATGAAAAACCTATATTATAAAATTCAATCTCGAATCTCCTTTCTCCAAAAACATCAATTTGAAGAATTGGGCATGTAATCCAAATAAAAATACCAAATTAATGAGGAAGAAAGTACCTGCATCCATTTGGCAGTGTGATTACTGATTTGATTGCTAACCAAATTATAATTTCTTGTGCCCAAAGCAGCACCGACATTCGAAGATCTGCTCCTGCTTCTATTTACAAGGCTTCTTAGCAAGCTCGATGACATCGTCGCTCTTTTCTCTCTATTACCCAGGCCCGTAAATATATAAAAACAAAATGAGAGAAATAGTGGGATTTTTTTTCTTATATATAGAAATAATAGGACGGAGTTGTTTTCTTTTGTTAGCAAGTTGTGTGGACCTTTAAAGTTTGCTAGGGCCCATTAGGAGCCTATACACCTGGCTTAGTTAATGTTAGGTTTACAATTATTAAAATATAAGAAGTTGAGTCGGATACAATTATAAGTCTATCTCTAATCCAATTATATACATGAACACTTAATATTCTCGTTAATGTGAGGAAAAAAATTCAATAAAAAGGTTAAAATTATAAACAAAATTGCCATTATATTCCATGATTAATGAGTCATATTATTAAATATTACAAATTTGCCATTAAATCCAAAAATTATCAAAAGATAAACCCAAGTAGTAAATGTTATAACTAACTATTTACCTAATACTTTGGATTATATCTTCAAATATTACATGTAAAAAGAGATAAAAGGAGTATTCTCATTAGGGTGAATATAAAACTTGTTTTTATCTTAGTTATAATAGAGTTACATCGGTAAACACAATTTTGAGCACATGAAAATTAAGTAAGCATACACAGATAAAAATTTCAAGGACTAAACTTAATGATTAAAATTCATATGATTAAAATTTATCAAATCAATGTGATAGAATCAAAGTTTGATGTCTAATTTGAAGAAATTGTATATTTTTAGGGACCAAATTAGAAATTATAAAATATACCCTTATTATAGTACCAACAACTTTTATCAGTTCGTAAACTTTTTTTTAGCTAAAAATAACTATTGCAGGATCTTTTTTCAAAGGTTTTGTCATTTTGAATCTATTGATACAATGCGATCACAATTTTATTTAACAACTAATGAGCTATGGTCCTTCTCTCTTTCTTTTTTTGGGAATTGTGCACTCCATCCTTTATGTGACTTCTTTCCTTTACTCACCACTTGAGAGAACAAAGGAAATAAGGGCATAATCGACTTTGTATTATAGAATAGAATTTTAGTTGTTGAATTAGATAAAAATACATAATAAGCTCTCCTTATCAGGATGGAATCACAAACTCTATCAGCTCTATATTATGTTATGGTAAAATTCACACTGCTTTTTTGTTCATTATATATAGTAGACAATGCATATCAACTCTAATATTATAATCCATAATTAGCAAAATACAATATCTTGATGGTATACTCACCTTGTAGGTAGAAATCTCTCTCATATTTTATCTATTATTACCAACCTCTCTCTTAGTCTATCTTTTTTATTCTAGAGATATAATTCATGGAAGAGGAGAAGTTTTAAGATACTTTATAAGAAATCATATTCAATCGCAATATAAGACTATTTTCATCTTATATTAAAAATGTTAGGTTTTCTCGAACACAAACACGAAGTAAAAATAATAAAATTAATTTTTTTTCAAGTGTCCCAATGATCTAACTAGACAAATCTATGGTTGTTTAGGATTTATATAAATATTATCTGAAGATCAAATATTTTTTTAGCTTTAGATAATTGTTTCAAGATTGGGTTGTTACAAATGACACGTCATTCAAATGTCTGACTCTAACGATAATCCATATGAACCATCAATAATAAATCTCTTAAACCCTTTTAAAAGAGATGAATTAATATGCCTTTGATTGCTAGCTCTTTTATATTTATATTTTTCATGTGTTCTATAACGTATATAGGTTTTGTACTATTTACTAAGCAAAGAATAAAAGGCATAAAGAATGACTTGAGATTTTAAGCGAGATGATTTTATTTCACTTAATTCTATTTTTTTAAATTGTTTGAGGTTTACTAGTTATTTTGATTTAAATGAAATGGAATAAACAACTTGGATGTTTTGGAGGTGTGTTTAGATGAAATTGACTTGAAAAATAGAATAATGGCTAAAATCTAGGTTGGTTGTAAGCAAGTGACACTTACTTACATATTTTTTCTTGGAAGAAGGGTAAACAAAAAGTCATCCACTCGCTTAGAACTCAAATGTAGTCAGGCCTTAAGCCCGCGCATCTAGGCAAGCTTTTTTTAAAGGCCAACATTCTTGGGTTACTTGTGCCTGCAAACCAGACCTTTTTTTTAGCTCTTCGTATATTATTATCTTTTTTACAATTTTATCCTTTAATGTCATATTTTTATTATTTTTAATTCTAATTTTATCCTTTAATATTTAATTGGGTTTACAATATTTTTATATTTTTCATCATATGATAAAGTTCTAGTAAAAATAACTAAATCCTAGTGAAGTTTTTAATCTAGATCACGGGATTGATAGAGTAACCGGGATTCACATGAGCTTTTTCTTCTCTTTGTCCTTTGAACTTACTAATAATGTCAAGACAACTATCACATGATGTAATTTGAAACATAGGCTAGAAAAAAACACTAGATCAAGAGTTTTTGTACTTGACTTGCTATAATAAATTTAATAAGAATGGTACAAAGTTTTCGTGGACTAGATATTTTTATTTATATTGTTGTTTAAAAATTCCAGAAGAGGTCTATAAGCCAAACATTTATTTATTTTTCTTAAAAAAGAAAAAAATTATATATATATGTCTTGTTGGTCATGGTTATTTTCTATCTCATCCTCTTAATAAAGTTAGCAATGTCTTTGTCATGGTGAACATTAATCAATTCTCGGTAATAAAGATTATTTGCTGGCCTGTTGACCACCCATTAATCCTGTTTAGTAAACCCAATAAATAATAAAATATCAATTACTCTCTTAAATAACATTGTATACATTTTTGTCTTCAATTTCTAAAATTTATTTACAATCAAATCACGCTTGATTAATCATTCTATTTTAATTTATGGTTAATGGTTCTTATGTGTGTGACCCATTAGGTTCCTTAATAAGTTGACCAAAAGATAAACACAAAAGTAGAAAGTGATCCCTAACTAAGAGGCAAACGAAATTATACTTGGTCTACCGAAACAATCTCATCCATAAACTCAGCATAGAAGTTAAAAGTGATCTTCAACTAACAACAATGGATGAAGCAACCAACCCATTGTGTCCTCACTTAGCAGCATAGGATGCACAAAAAAATCGAGAACCATCATTTAAACGCAAAAAAAAAACCAAAAAAAGAGAAACAACACAAAACTATTATATCCACAAACTCAGCAATCAACAACATAAAAGTTAAAAGTGATCCTGAACTAATAGCAATGGATGAAAAAGCAAAATCAATGGAAAAAAGCAGCAAATATGGCCTCAATAGCAGTGTAGGATGCACAACAAAACAAAGAAACATCCTTTAAATGCATTTAAAAAAAGATAGCAACAACACATAAAATTTCATCCACAAACTCAACCATTAACATAAAAATAAAAAAGTAATCCCCAACTAAGAGGCAAACGAAATTGAACTTGGTCTACTAAAGCAATTTAAACCACAAACTCATCAACAATCAATATAAAAGTTAAAAGTGATCCCCAACTAACAACAATGGATGAAAAAAGCAACCAATAAAAAAAAAGCAAATGTGACCTCACTTACCAACTTATGACGCGCAACAAAACATAGAAACATCCTTTAAATACAACGAGAAAAAAAAAAGCAACTCATAGGAATCCCATCCTATAAAAATTTCATTCACACACTCACAACCATTAACATAAAAATTAAAAAGTTATCCCCAACTAAGAGATGAACGAATTTGAACTTGGTATAAAAACACAATTTAATCCACAAACTCATCAATAATCAACATCAAAGAAAAAAGTGATCCCCAACTAACAGCAATTGATGAAAAAAGCAACCCTATAAAAAAAGCAGCAGAGAAAAGGACATCCATATCAAAGTTTTTAATAGGGTTGTTTTGCAAACATACCTTCTTGAGATGTGCAGCGGTTGGGTCAAGTGAAGTAAAGGGCTGAAAAATGTCATTGTTGTTTTTTTGATATTGCTCATTTCAAGTCAACCACGTGGATCACATATAAGGTTGACACAACAAATGTAGAAAGTCAGAAAGAGGCGGTGGGAGGTTCAACAACTTACAAAGTGAAAACCAGATAGGCATTCCAAGTACAGTAAAAACTTCATTTAAAAACAACAAAATAAAATATGAAAACATGAGAATATATGATTTCATAATTGCCATAGAAAATACCAACACAAGATGTGAAAATTACCAACCTTTCTTCACAATAACAATACCTTAGAGTTTGTAGATGCAGGTATGTACACCTAAAGACTAGAACTGCATATTACAAAAATAAATAAAAAAAGGAGACACGTAGTGCAACCAAAAGATAATTGAATTAAAAGATTTGTGGATGGTATGACTTTGACTTACTTTGACAGGGGCAACACAAGATGTGCAGTTCCTGGAAAATCATAGCTCCTAATAGATTGACGCTCCATCTAGAAGTAGTTGTTAACAGCAAAGTTGCATTGATCTTTTACAGTGCTAGGCTGGTAACAAGCACCTAGCTAGTAACAATGACCATTTGAAGGATTTGGCTACAATCGACTCCGACTTCACAAGCATAATCTAAGCTCTTAAATTCTGTTATTAACAAGGACCATTAAAAATAAAGGCACTCCTAATAGTGCGTAACTTACAGTTTCAGCCTCAGCTTGCATCACCTTAAATTCTACAACCAATCTTGCTTGTCTCGTTGATTCTTGCATCTTTGTTGTATCAAAGACTTGCATAAAAACAAGCACCACTATTACTCCATCTATTAACTAAAGAAACTATTCAAATGTAAAATGAATTTACGAGAGTGTAAAAATTAAAGACAAGGATAATGGACAGTCACGTACCATTGTAATTTTCATTATATGACCCATAAGGTCAAAAAACGAAACCCATCAAGCTGACAAAATGGCATAAATCTAACTAAAAACTTCTAATAAAAGGCATCAATTGAAATTTTATCAGAAAAATGTCTCAAATTCATATGCTCTACTTTAAGCCAACAACAACTAAAACTTGAACCAGGATTTTGAAAATAAACAAATATACAATACCTTAGAGTTGTAGATGCAGGATATGTACACCTAAAGACTAGAACTGCATATTACAAAAATAAATAAAAAAAGGAGACACGTAGTGCAACCAAAAGATAATTGAAATAAAAGATTTGTGGATGGTATGACTTTGACTTACTTTGACAGGGGCAACACAAGATGTGCAGTTCCTGGAAAATCATAGCTCCTAATAGATTGACGCTCCATCTAGAAGTAGTTGTTAACAGCAAAGTTGCATTGATCTTTTACAGTGCTAGGCTGGTAAGAAGCACCTAGCTAGTAACAATGACCATTTGAAGGATTTGGCTACAATCGACTCCGACTTCACAAGCATAATATAAGCTCTTAAATTCTGTTATTAACAAGGACCATTAAAAATAAAGGCGCTCCTAATAGTGCGTAACTTACAGCTTCAGCCTCAGCTTGCATCACCTTAAATTCTGCAACCAATCTTGCTTGTCTCGTTGATTCTTGCATCTTTGTTGTATCAAAGACTTGTATAAAAACAAGCACCACTATTACTCCATCTATTAACTAAAGAAACTATTCAAATGTAAAATGAATTTACGAGAGTGTAAAAATTAAAGACAAGGATAATGGACAGTCACGTACCATTGTAATTTTCATTATATGACCCATAAGGTCAAAAAACGAAACCCATCAAGCTGACAAAATGGCATAAATCTAACTAAAAACTTCTAATAAAAGGCATCAATTGAAATTTTATCAGAAAAATGTCTCAAATTCATATGCTCTACTTTAAGCCAGCAACAACTAAAACTTGAACCAGGATTTTGAAAATAAACAAATATACAATACCTTAGAGTTGTAGATGCAGGATATGTACACCTACAGACTACAACTGCATATTACAAAAATAAATAAAAAAAGAAGACACGTAGTGCAACCAAAATATAATTGAATTAAAAGATTTGTGGATGGTATGACTTTGACTTACTTTGACAGGGGCAACACAAGTTGTGCAGTTCCTGGAAAATCATAGCTCCTAATAGATTGACGCTCCATCTAGAAGTAGTTGTTAACAACAAAGTTGCATTGATCTTTTACAGTGCTAGGCTGGTAACAAGCACCTAGCTAGTAACAATGACCATTTGAAGGATTTGGCTACAATCGACTCCGACTTCACAAGCATAATCTAAGCTCTTAAATTCTGTTATTAACAAGGACCATTAAAAATAAAGGCGCTCCTAATAGTGCGTCACTTACAGTTTCAGCCTCAGCTTGCATCACCTTAAATTCTGCAACCAATCTTGCTTGTCTCGTTGATTCTTGCATCTTTGTTGTATCAAAGACTTGCATAAAAACAAGCACCACTATTACTCCATCTATTAACTAAAGAAACTATTCAAATGTAAAATGAATTTATGAGAGTGTAAAAATTAAAGACAAGGATAATGGACAGTCACGTACCATTGTAATTTTCATTATATGACCCATAAGGTCAAAAAACGAAACCCATCAAGCTGACAAAATGGCATAAATCTAACTAAAAACTTCTAATAAAAGGCATCAATTGAAATTTTATCAGAAAAATGTCTCAAATTCATATGCTCTACTTTAAGCCAACAACAACTAAAACTTGAACCAGGATTTTGAAAATAAACAAATATACAATACCTTAGAGTTGTAGATGCAGGATATGTACACCTAAAGACTAGAACTGCATATTACAAAAATAAATAAATAAAGGAGACACGTAGTGCAACCAAAAGATAATTGAATTAAAAGATTTGTGGATGGTATGACTTTGACTTCCTTTGACAGGGGCAACACAAGATGTGCAGTTCCTGGAAAATCATAGCTCCTAATAGATTGACGCTCCATCTAGAAGTAGTTGTTAACAGCAAAGTTGCATTGATCTTTTACAGTGCTAGGATGGTAAGAAGCACCTAGCTAGTAACAATGACCATTTGAAGGATTTGGCTACAATCGACTCCGACTTCACAAGCATAATATAAGCTCTTAAATTCTGTTATTAACAAGGACCATTAAAAATAAAGGCGCTCCTAATAGTGCGTAATTTACAGTTTCAGCCTCAGCTTGCATCACCTTAAATTCTGCAACCAATCTTGCTTGTCTCGTTGATTCTTGCATCTTTGTTGTATCAAAGACTTGTATAAAAACAAGCACCACTATTACTCCATCTATTAACTAAAGAAACTATTCAAATGTAAAATGAATTTACGAGACTGTAAAAATTAAAGACAAGGATAATGGACAGTCACGTACCATTGTAATTTTCATTATATGACCCATAAGGTCAAAAAACGAAACCCATCAAGCTGACAAAATGGCATAAATCTAACTAAAAACTTCTAATAAAAGGCATCAATTGAAATTTTATCAGAAAAATGTCTCAAATTCATATGCTCTACTTTAAGCCAGCAACAACTAAAACTTGAACCAGGATTTTGAAAATAAACAAATATACAATACCTTAGAGTTGTAGATGCAGGATATGTACACCTACAGACTACAACTGCATATTACAAAAATAAATAAAAAAAGAAGACACGTAGTGCAACCAAAATATAATTGAATTAAAAGATTTGTGGATGGTATGACTTTGACTTACTTTGACAGGGGCAACACAAGTTGTGCAGTTCCTGGAAAATCATAGCTCCTAATAGATTGACGCTCCATCTAGAAGTAGTTGTTAACACCAAAGTTGCATTGATCTTTTACAGTGCTAGGCTGGTAACAAGCACCTAGCTAGTAACAATGACCATTTGAAGGATTTGGCTACAATCGACTCCGACTTCACAAGCATAATCTAAGCTCTTAAATTCTGTTATTAACAAGGACCATTAAAAATAAAGGCGCTCCTAATAGTGCGTAACTTACAGTTTCAGCCTCAGCTTGCATCACCTTAAATTCTGCAACCAATCTTGCTTGTCTCGTTGATTCTTGCATCTTTGTTGTATCAAAGACTTGCATAAAAACAAGCACCACTATTACTCCATCTATTAACTAAAGAAACTATTCAAATGTAAAATGAATTTACGAGAGTGTAAAAATTAAAGACAAGGATAATGGACAGTCACGTACCATTGTAATTTTCATTATATGACCCATAAGGTCAAAAAACAAAACCCGTCAAGCTGACAAAATGGCATAAATCTAACTAAAAACTTCTAATAAAAGGCATCAGTTGAAATTTTATCAGAAGAATGTCTCAAATTCATATGCTCTACTTTAAGCCAACAACAACTAAAACTTGAACCAGGATTTTGAAAATAAACAAATATACAATACCTTAGAGTTGTAGATGCAGGATATGTACACCTAAAGACTAGAACTGCATATTACAAAAATAAATAAAAAAAGGAGACACGTAGTGCAACCAAAAGATAATTGAATTAAATGATTTGTGGATGGTATGACTTTGACTTACTTTGACAGGGGCAACACAAGATGTGCAGTTCCTGGAAAATCATAGCTCCTAATAGATTGACGCTCCATCTAGAAGTAGTTGTTAACAACAAAGTTGCATTGATCTTTTACAGTGCTAGGATGGTAAGAAGCACCTAGCTAGTAACAATGACCATTTGAAGGATTTGGCTACAATCGACTCCGACTTCACAAGCATAATATAAGCTCTTAAATTCTGTTATTAACAAGGACCATTAAAAATAAAGGCGCTCCTAATAGTGCGTAACTTACAGCTTCAGCCTCAGCTTGCATCACCTTAAATTCTGCAACCAATCTTGCTTGTCTCGTTGATTCTTGCATCTTTGTTGTATCAAAGACTTGTATAAAAACAAGCACCACTATTACTCCATCTATTAACTAAAGAAACTATTCAAATGTAAAATGAATTTACGAGAGTGTAAAAATTAAAGACAAGGATAATGGACAGTCACGTACCATTGTAATTTTCATTATATGACCCATAAGGTCAAAAAACGAAACCCATCAAGCTGACAAAATGGCATAAATCTAACTAAAAACTTCTAATAAAAGGCATCAATTGAAATTTTATCAGAAAAATGTCTCAAATTCATATGCTCTACTTTAAGCCAGCAACAACTAAAACTTGAACCAGGATTTTGAAAATAAACAAATATACAATACCTTAGAGTTGTAGATGCAGGATATGTACACCTACAGACTACAACTGCATATTACAAAAATAAATAAAAAAAGGAGACACGTAGTGCAACCAAAATATAATTGAATTAAAAGATTTGTGGATGGTATGACTTTGACTTACTTTGACAGGGGCAACACAAGTTGTGCAGTTCCTGGAAAATCATAGCTCCTAATAGATTGACGCTCCATCTAGAAGTAGTTGTTAACAGCAAAGTTGCATTGATCTCTTACAGTGCTAGGCTGGTAACAAGCACCTAGCTAGTAACAATGACCATTTGAAGGATTTGGCTACAATCGACTCCGACTTCACAAGCATAATCTAAGCTCTTAAATTCTGTTATTAACAAGGACCATTAAAAATAAAGGCGCTCCTAATAGTGCGTAACTTACAGTTTCAGCCTCAGCTTGCATCACCTTAAATTCTGCAACCAATCTTGCTTGTCTCGTTGATTCTTGCATCTTTGTTGTATCAAAGACTTGCATAAAAACAAGCACCACTATTACTCCATCTATTAACTAAAGAAACTATTCAAATGTAAAATGAATTTACGAGAGTGTAAAAATTAAAGACAAGGATAATGGACAGTCACGTACCATTGTAATTTTCATTATATGAACCATAAGGTCAAAAAACGAAACCCATCAAGCTGACAAAATGCCATAAATCTAACTAAAAACTTCTAATAAAAGGCATCAATTGAAATTTTATCAGAAAAATGTCTCAAATTCATATGCTCTACTTTAAGCCAACAACAACTAAAACTTGAACCAGGATTTTGAAAATAAACAAATATACAATACCTTAGAGTTGTAGATGCAGGATATGTACACCTACAGACTACAACTGCATATTACAAAAATAAACAAAAAAAGGAGACACGTAGTGCAACCAAAAGATAATTGAAATAAAAGATTTGTGGATGGTATGACTTTGACTTACTTTGGCAGGGGCAACACAAGTTGTGCAGTTCCTGGAAAATCATAGCTCCTAATAGATTGAAGCTCCATCTAGAAGTAGTTGTTAACAGTAAAGTTGCATTGATCTTTTACAGTGCTAGGCTGGTAACAAGCACCTAGCTAGTAACAATGACCATTTGAAGGATTTCGCTACAATCGACTCCGACTTCACAAGCATAATCTAAACTCTTAAATTCTGTTATTAACAAGGACCATTAAAAATAAAGGCGCTCGTTATAGTGCATAACTTACAGTTTCAGCCTCAGCTTGCATCACCTTAAATTCTGCAACCAATCTTGCTTGTCTCGTTGATTCTTGCATCTTTGTTGTATCAAAGACTTGCATAAAAACAAGCACCACTATTACTCCATCTATTAACTAAAGAAACTATTCAAATGTAAGATGAATTTACGAGAGTGTAAAAATTAAAGACAAGGATAATGGACAGTCACGTACCATTGTAATTTTCATTATATGACCTATAAGGTCAAAAAACAAAACCCGTCAAGCTGACAAAATGGCATAAATCTAACTAAAAACTGCTAATAAAAGGCATCAGTTGAAATTTTATCAGAAGAATGTCTCAAATTCATATGCTCTACTTTAAGCCAACAACAACTAAAACTTGAACCAGGATTTTGAAAATAAACAAATCTACAATACTTTAGAGTTGTAGATGCAGGATATGTACACCTACAGACTACAACTGCATATTACAAAAATAAACAAAAAAAGGAGACACGTAGTGCAACCAAAAGATAATTGAAATAAAAGATTGGTGGATGGTATGACTTTGACTTACTTTGACAGGGGCAACACAAGTTGTGCAGTTCCTGGAAAATCATAGCTCCTAATAGATTGAAGCTCCATCTAGAAGTAGTTGTTAACAGTAAAGTTGCATTGATCTTTTTCATTGCTAGGCTGGTAACAAGCACCTAGCTAGTAACAATGACCATTTGAAGGATTTCGCTACAATCGACTCCGACTTCACAAGCATAATCTAAGCTCTTAAATTCTGTTATTAACAAGGACCATTAAAAATAAAGGCGCTCGTTATAGTGCATAACTTACAGTTTCAGCCTCAGCTTGCATCACCTTAAATTCTGCAACCAATCTTGCTTGTCTCGTTGATTCTTGCATCTTTGTTGTATCAAAGACTTGCATAAAAACAAGCACCACTATTACTCCATCTATTAACTAAAGAAACTATTCAAATGTAAGATGAATTTACGAGAGTGTAAAAATTAAAGACAAGGATAATGGACAGTCACGTACCATTGTAATTTTCATTATATGACCCATAAGGTCAAAAAACAAAACCCGTCAAGCTGACAAAATGGCATAAATCTAACTAAAAACTGCTAATAAAAGGCATCAGTTGAAATTTTATCAGAAAAATGTCTCAAATTCATATGCTCTACTTTAAGCCAACAACAACTAAAACTTGAACCAGGATTTTGAAAATAAACAAATCTACAATACCTTAGAGTTGTAGATGCAGGTATGTACAACTAAAGACTAGAACTGCATATTACAAAAATAAACAAAAAAAGGAGACACGTAGTGCAACCAAAAGATAATTGAATTAAAAGATTGGTGGATGGTATGACTTTGAGTTACTTTGACAGGGGCAACACAAGTTGTGCAGTTCCTGGAAAATCATAGCTCCTAATAGATTGACGCTCCATCTAGAAGTAGTTGCTAACAACAAAGTTGCATTGATCTTTTACAGTGCTAGGCTGGTAACAAGCACCTAGCTAGTAACAACGACCATTTGAAGGATTTGGCTACAATCGACTCCGACTTCACAAGCATAATCTAAGCTCTTAAATTCTGTTATTAACAAGGACCATTAAAAATAAAGGCGCTCCTAATAGTGCGTAACTTACAGTTTCAGCCTCAGCTTGCATCACCTTAAATTCTGCAACCAATCTTGCTTGTCTCGTTGATTCTTGCATCTTTGTTGTATCAAAGACTTGAATAAAAACAAGCACCACTATTACTCCATCTATTAACTAAAGAAACTATTCAAATGTAAAATGAATTTACGAGAGTGTAAAAATTAAAGACAAGGATAATGGACAGTCACGTACCATTGTAATTTTCATTATATGACCCATAAGGTCAAAAAACAAAACCCGTCAAGCTGACAAAATGGCATAAATCTAACTAAAAACTTCTAATAAAAGGCATCAGTTGAAATTTTATCAGAAGAATGTCTCAAATTCATATGCTCTACTTTAAGCCAACAACAACTAAAACTTGAACCAGGATTTTGAAAATAAACAAATATACAATACCTTAGAGTTGTAGATGCAGGATATGTACACCTAAAGACTAGAACTGCATATTACAAAAATAAATAAAAAAAGGAGACACGTAGTGCAACCAAAAGATAATTGAATTAAAAGATTTGTGGATGGTATGACTTTGACTTACTTTGACAGGGGCAACACAAGATGTGCAGTTCCTGGAAAATCATAGCTCCTAATAGATTGACGCTCCATCTAGAAGTAGTTGTTAACAGCAAAGTTGCATTGATCTTTTACAGTGCTAGGATGGTAAGAAGCACCTAGCTAGTAACAATGACCATTTGAAGGATTTGGCTACAATCGACTCCGACTTCACAAGCATAATATAAGCTCTTAAATTCTGTTATTAACAAGGACCATTAAAAATAAAGGCGCTCCTAATAGTGCGTAACTTACAGCTTCAGCCTCAGCTTGCATCACCTTAAATTCTGCAACCAATCTTGCTTGTCTCGTTGATTCTTGCATCTTTGTTGTATCAAAGACTTGCATAAAAACAAGCACCACTATTACTCCATCTATTAACTAAAGAAACTATACAAATGTAAGATGAATTTACGAGAGTGTAAAAATTAAAGACAAGGATAATGGACAGTCACGTACCATTGTAATTTTCATTATATGACCCATAAGGTCAAAAAACGAAACCCGTCAAGCTGACAAAATGGCATAAATCTAACTAAAAACTTCTAATAAAAGGCATCAGTTGAAATTTTATCAGAAAAATGTCTCAAATTCATATGCTCTACTTTAAGCCAACAACAACTAAAACTTGAACCAGGATTTTGAAAATAAACAAATCTACAATACCTTAGAGTTGTAGATGCAGGTATGTACACCTAAAGACTAGAACTGCATATTACAAAAATAAACAAAAAAAGGAGACACGTAGTGCAACCAAAAGATAATTGAATTAAAAGATTGGTGGATGGTATGACTTTGAGTTACTTTGACAGGGGCAACACAAGTTGTGCAGTTCCTGGAAAATCATAGCTCCTAATAGATTGACGCTCCATCTAGAAGTAGTTGCTAACAACAAAGTTGCATTGATCTTTTACAGTGCTAGGCTGGTAACAAGCACCTAGCTAGTAACAACGACCATTTGAAGGATTTGGCTACAATCGACTCCGACTTCACAAGCATAATCTAAGCTCTTAAATTCTGTTATTAACAAGGACCATTAAAAATAAAGGCGCTCCTAATAGTGCGTAACTTACAGTTTCAGCCTCAGCTTGCATCACCTTAAATTCTGCAACCAATCTTGCTTGTCTCGTTGATTCTTGCATCTTTGTTGTATCAAAGACTTGAATAAAAACAAGCACCACTATTACTCCATCTATTAACTAAAGAAACTATTCAAATGTAAAATGAATTTACGAGAGTGTAAAAATTAAAGACAAGGATAATGGACAGTCACGTACCATTGTAATTTTCATTATATGACCCATAAGGTCAAAAAACAAAACCCGTCAAGCTGACAAAATGGCATAAATCTAACTAAAAACTTCTAATAAAAGGCATCAGTTGAAATTTTATCACAAAAATGTCTCAAATTCATATGCTCTACTTTAAGCCAACAACAACTAAAACATGAACCAGGATTTTGAAAATAAACAAATCTACAATACCTTAGAGTTGTAGATGCAGGTATGTACACCTAAAGACTAGAACTGCATATTACAAAAATAAACAAAAAAAGGAGACACGTAGTGCAACCAAAAGATAATTGAATTAAAAGATTGGTGGATGGTATGACTTTGACTTACTTTGACAGGGGCAACACAAGTTGTGCAGTTCCTGGAAAATCATAGCTCCTAATAGATTGACGCTCCATCTAGAAGTAGTTGTTAACAACAAAGTTGCATTGATCTTTTACAGTGCTAGGCTGGTAACAAGCACCTAGCTAGTAACAACGACCATTTGAAGGGTTTAGCTACAATCGACTCCGACTTCACAAGCATAATCTAAGCTCTTAAATTCTGTTATTAACAAGGACCATTAAAAATAAAGGAGCTCGTTATAGTGCGTAACTTACAGTTTCAGCCTCAGCTTGCATCACCTTAAATTCTGCAACCAATCTTGCTTGCCTCGTTGATTCTTGCATCTTTGTTGTATCAAAGACTTGCATAAAAACAAGCACCACTATTACTCCATCTATTAACTAAAGAAACTATTCAAATGTAAAATGAATTTACGAGAGTGTAAAAATCAAAGACAAGGATAATGGACAGTCACGTACCATTGTAATTTTCATTATATGACCCATAAGGTCAAAAAACGAAACCCATCAAGCTGACAAAATGGCATAAATCTAACTAAAAACTGCTAATAAAAGGCATCATTTGAAATTTTATCAGAAAAATGTCTCAAATTCATATGCTCTACTTTAAGCCAACAACAACTTTCTAACCCGGGTAGGTCATCCATTACAATGAGACCATCTTCACCTTTCTAACCCGGGTAGGTCACCTATTACAATGAGACCATTTTCCTGTGTCATTCACAAACATCACCATCCTCCATCCTTTTTAAGTGTCCTCCTTAAGCCTCAATTCTTAGGTAGTGCACTTTCTAGCCCTATCATACCATTCCTTTCTGAGTGCGCTTTATAGCCCTCATTCTCATTTTTGGATGGATCAACCATTTCTTGGTTTGGTACATCCACTTTTCTTTTTCTTTACAACGCTTACTATCTAAAGTCTTTTACAAAACATTAGTCGTAAGCATTGTAAAGAAGGGGGCAACTGTCGTAACCCAATTTTTGGGTTACTCCCCAAAATAAAATAAAAATGACAAAAATAAAATAAAAGGAGTCGGCGTGGGTAGAAAAATCAATGTGGAAATTTTGGTTGTTTTTGCAAGTTCAATCTTATCTCTTTTGTTCCAAAAATAGAGGAAAATACAGATTTAAGGAAAAATAATTTATTGTTGGATAAATCTGTGTAAAAATTAAGTTGAACGACATAATTATATTTTTATGGGTTGATTCGATTTAATCGACGACCAATTTAAAGTTTAATTATGATCGGGAATTAATTTAAGATCCAATTGAAGGATTTAATTAAGTGCAAGGACTTAATTATACTTTAAATTGGTCAAATTAATTTTATTAAGGGCTTAGTCAATGAGAAATCAAGTTCTTGAATTTAATTCGGGTTCAATTGATTAGATTGAAATTTTTGGGGATCGAATTGAATTGTCTTAAGTCAATTATGTGAAATCAGGGGCCGAATTGAACGAATTGAGAATCTAATGGTCAATTGAGGGTTAAATCGTGCAAATCGGAAACCAGAGACCAAAATAAAAAGGCACGCACATTTAAGGTTGCTGTTGAAATTTTGACGGGGATACAATTGCATAAAATTAAAAGTTTAAAACTAATTAGTGGTGCGATTGAACCAATTAAACATTGAGAGGCCAAATTGTATTTTTCGCACACAAATGTTGCATGTCCCTGCATTGTTCCGACACCTGAACATTGCAGGAACAACCCTGCAACATCCCCTCAGCCCTCTGCAAAAATGCAGAGGCAACAACACACACGACATGCATGGCTCTACCCCTATAAATACAGCCATGGACGCTGCAGAGAGGGGGGAGGTAAGAGAGGAGAATAGAAAAAAAACAGAGAAAAACGATAGATAAAGGAGGGAGGACACGGGGAAAAGAGGGAGAGAATTATGTGAAAGAAAAAATAGAGGAGAAAAAAACAGAGGAGAGAGAAGAAGAAAAGGAGAAAAATCCTGTAAGAACACACAAAAAAGCAGAGATTATTGAGGAAAATTTACATAAGAAAAAAAACAAGCAATTTTCTTCATCGTCTCCGTTTGTGACAGGGATTGTTAAGAATTGATGACCTTAATGAAGATGGAAGTAGGAATGATAGCCAGGAAAGTAGGCAGTTATCGGCCAATAAAATGGCAACTAAGATTTGGTTTTGACCAAGCTATCTGGGAATAAAAGTGAAAGTTATAATGCTTTGGCTATGAACAATCCCATCCTAACATGGCTTCTGCCCTTGCTTTTATGCTCAAATTAGACATTTGACTAGAGGTGAAAGGTGTTTTACTCATAAAGAATTGGAAATCAGCAGAAAGCCAAATAGAAAGATGTTGTAGATTTAACTAAGCCTTCAAGGTCAATATACTAATAACTAAGGAAAATGATAAGAGTTTTTCAAATTAATGAAATATAATGAGTACAATATAGTGGATTAGTTGAAAAAAAATGTCAACTAGGATTTCTCTAATGTCCCTAATCTTAAGTTTAGAATCACACTAAAATGCACTTTCAAAAGTCCTTAAAAAAGTTTATGTTCCCAAGATGTTATGCAAGACTCCGTGGAGTACTTGAAAGGAATTGACATAATGATAAAACCATATTATTTGATGGTTTTACCCATATTCACCTAGTATTTTGCCCATGTTTTATATATGAAACACCTCATTATTTTTTATATATATTTTGAAAGCACTTTTGGATGTAAGATCATGATCCAACCCATTTCAATATTGGCATATTAAACCTTTGATTGATGTTTTATACAAAACTTGAGTTGTAGAGGTCCAAATTAAGTGATTTTAGTGGTATTAGGAAACTAACATCCATGCTTTGCTATATATAGAAAGAGAAAAAAGAAATACAATGGAAATCACAGCCTTCAAAAACAAATCTTGTATTTTACTTGGATTATCGTGACTTGAAAATCTTGATTTTATAGAAATTCATTTGATTCAAACTCATTTTTTTTGGATTCTAGTTTTTATGAGCTATCAAACTACCAAATTGTAGTAGAAAAAAGTCATATGAGAGAGATATAGGGTTAAATCATAAATTTCACTATGCAAAAAGAAAAAGAAATAAATTAATAAGCTAACTCTTAAATTGTTAAAGACAGTTGTATTATGATGAGTCATATATCAATTTTTTATATAGATTATATAGCCTTCTATTATTGCTATTGGGATGACACGTGTTAGTATTGTAAGTGCATTTAATACTTGGAGATGTTTTTTTTTTAATACAATTTAAACATTAATATAATAATCAAATATAATATTTTTAAAATGTTATTAATGGAGAGAAAAAATGTTATTAATGAAAAAACTTCAGTCACAATCATTGATTAGCATCAACGAAGAACATGTTATATAATATTTTACAATTTTATCCTTTAATGTTATATTTTTATTATTTTTAATTCTAATTTTATCCTTCAATATTTAATTGGGTTTAAAATATTTTTATATTTTCATCATATGATAAAGTTCTAGTAAAAATAGCCTAAATCCTAGTGAAGTTTTTAATCTAGATCAGGGTTTGATAGGGTAACCGGGATTCACATGAGCTTTTTCTTCTCTTTCTCCTTTGAACTTACTAATAATGTCAAGACAACTATCACATGATGTAATTTGAAACATAGGCTAGAAAAAAACACTAGATTGAGAGTTTTTGTACTTGACTTGCTATAATAAATTTAACAAGAATGGTACAAAGTTTTCGTGGACTAGATATTTTTATTTGTTCAAAATGTTTTTGGTCCAACCGGCAGTATAACACTAGAAGTAACCTTGTTATATAACTAAAATGTTTGGGTTAAATAGCTCGTATTCTTGATTGCGAAGATTATATAAATTTGTAAGGAAAAAGAGGAGAAAGTAGAGAGTGAAGAGAGAGAGGACTAGTCAGCATTGCATGGCATATAACAAGGCGTCTTCTCTAGAAGTCGCAAGGCAATTAAATGCAGTGCACGATTGATTACCTGATCTACAACTTATCAGCAACGTCATAATTTCTCTCGCAACCATTACTCACATGTCCTTGAAATTCCAACAAAAACACAGCACGAGTCATATATGTAGACAATCCTGGTTGAGGACACGACGCCAAGCAGGCTGGCTCGTTCATCGAAGACAAATCTTGGTGTGGCTAAGTGGGAAGGCCGGGGACTGAAAGCCCTTTTTCCCCAGTTCAAATCCAGGTGTCACCCTGTGCTCTCTAACACAAAACTTGAACTCCTACCTCCGAAACATCCCTGAACTTTGAAGTGCTTGGCCATACTCTGCTATGATTGCAGAGCTTTTAACTAATTCCCAGATCTTGGCAGAGTTTTTCAACCACTCCCGCTCGGAGACTGTCCTAGCAAAGGACTGGCCGTTCATTGATAAAACCTGATGGAACAGCAACAAACCTTTTAAAATTTGCGCACATTGTAGTTTGTCAAGGGAAATGAATATCAAAATCTTTGCCGATAGGTTTTATTCTATCAGATGAGGAAAAAATGTTATTACACTTCAGCGTTAAAGAGATGGTGAGGAACCTGATTTCGCAACTTGAATAAAGCAGAGATGTAACTTTTGTACTGAGCTTTAGGAGAGTCAGCTTTGTCCTTTAATGGAATGACAAATAAATTGATAGATTTTGAATCTGGATCGTTATTTTGACTGTTTGAAAGCACAGAAGAATAGATCTGCTCTTTTTCCATGCTTCCGCCCTTTTCTTTGATGAATGACGAGGAGCTGAAATATTGTGCTAGTGCCTTCCTCAGTTCCACAAAATTACACGGAGTAAAATTTTCATCTTGCAGCCTGCTAAAAACAGAATTAGATGGGTGCTTCTGCTCCTAGAAAGAGATAACTCTATATCACATAACTCCCAGATAGCTTTGAATAAGACGTCATGCAACCAGGAAATGATATCGGAGTCAAGCAGCATTGATAACAGTCAATGCACTAGATGCAACAAAATGCACCAGATGCAAAAATGTTGTTACGAGATCTGTATTTCTCCCCATGTATTGTAGATGTACATGCAAAAAAATTTAAATCATTGTCATGCATTGTAGATGTACCATCATTCCAAGGATTTTATTTCACGCAATCCATAGAAACTGTTCATTGACAATGACAGCTTTATTTCTATGGCTGCATGTGAGCCCTGCAGAATACATTTAGTCAATCAAGAAAGCATGCTCACATGTGCATAACTCTTAGAGCCAAGTTGCAATTTATTAGAACTGAACAAAATGATAACTCACTTTGTATGTACAAAGAGTGGAGTAGCCATATACTCTTCAGCCTCAGAGACTTTATCCTTGTTTTCTTTTTCAGGCCCCACATTAGAGCTCTGCAAATACGCAGAGTTTAGTGAAGATGGATCTGGTATGCCATGTTTCAGCAAGTCAACCTGCAAATAAATAGCACCCCAGTAATATTTATATAGATCATGCAAGTTAGATAAACCAAGTGAGACATTCAAGGAGAAAGCAAAAGGACAAACAAAATGCAAGTGTCATAGTACAAGTATTTGAGAAAAAGGCAACACGACAGAATATCCAGTTTCTAGTGATCTTGAAATATTGGCCATGAAACAATCAATTAATGGTATTTTAACTTTTACTAGAAATCATTCTTTCATACCATGAACAAAGACAGTATAGTTTCATGCAACTTCAGTACAGATATTTTAGTCTTGATACAATTTAACTACCTACTTTGTGAGGAAAATAAGCATTCATATACAAACAAAGCATTAAAAGGCAGCTATAGTAAACAAAAATAAATATAAAATTGCAAAAAGTTACAAGAGTATGACCTGAATAAAGAATTACTTTCAGAGTGATAGAACAGCATATTACCATGTTATCATAAAGCACATGCCATCAAGCATCTCAAGAACAATCAAACACCTTGTTTTTGCTCTCTCCTTTGTGCTCATCACATATTCAGGTATACATTAGATTTGGACACTTGTAGAAATAATTTTCATTTTCCCAAGTCATATATGGTAGTTACGTTTTCAATATGCGAGCAGGTTAGTTATCACTAATACTAGTAGCATACTTTAAGACGTTGAAGTTGCATCCCAGAGAAACTTTTAATTCTAAGCTTGGATGTTTGAACCTTTATCCAAATTCCTCATTTGAATTAAACTCCAATAAATCATCTTTTTTGAAGAAAAAAACATTTAACCATTTCAAGTCCTAGGCAACAACGTATTTCAAGTACCTTCACATGAGGTTTAAAGATATACATCTGACCTAACATATAGTTTTGAAGTAATCAGTGCATGTGTGACCATATACAAGCACGAGAATATAGTACCCAAAACCATCTAGCAACTATATTACCAAATTCTTAAAGGAAGCAATTTTGTCTTACCAGATAAAGTTAGTAGCCTCAAGCCCAACTTATAAAGATTAAATCAGATTTGAGATGCATTGTTGGATAAGTGATGTTGTACACAACGATGATTGATGTGTGATGATGAAATTAATGAGCAAAATAATAGTTGATACATTGCTATTCTGGAAGGAAACGGGCAAGGGACAATTTGTTCACATTCTGCTAGTTACCAGTTGCACTTTGTTGAAATTCAATATGTAATATGGTTGCCTTGTCATACATAATAATCTCTTCCATAATAATCTCCGGATAGGTGACAAATGAGGGCTGGTAACCCAGATTTTTTTGTGATTTTTGGTTTAAGGTTTTCCGTTGGATTTGGGCTCTATACCAAAATTGATATAATATATGGTAGTAGCAAATGTAGAGAAGTAGGATTCCCTATTGGAGAGGGAAAACTTGAGCAAGAAGAAAGAAAAACTTATAGAAGAGGGCAAATCCCTATGGAAGAGGGTTGAAGGATTTGAAAGAATTTCTGGCTTTTACAATGGATATGGTTTGTATATAGTGTTTGACACCAAGAAACTATAGTATCCTAAGCTAAATAGAAATTATGAATCCTAACATTATATTACCTTTCAATAATAATAATAATAAAAAACCATAGAAAGATACCTAAATAATAATAAAAATCTAAATGTACTAAATTACAAACAAACAAGTAACTTTCTTGTTCCTATATTGTGCATCAAATTGATATTTTTGTCTGAATTTTAACACAAATTAACAAAGAAAAAGCAAATGCCTAGTGACTATCAAACGAAAAGAACTAGATTGTTTGAAGAAAGCTGTCTATTCCCAAATTTTTGGAGCATGCAACATTAGTATGTGAAGAGGCCATGAAATAAGCAATACCGTCAACATTAAGTGCCGCATACTATCATCATAAACTCCATCTGATACCACCAGCAGGACATGACAAATGGAAGCTAGGAGAACACCAAGCTATAATGAATCCTTGCAGCAAAACCAGAAACACAGTAGTTCATCAGGCATTTTATCTTTCAATAACTGTAAGGATGTACATGCAAAAAAAAAAAAAAGATTGACCATGCACAATCAATCAACACAGTTACTAAATTTTACTCCAACCATGAGAATAGAAGCATAGTTCCTCTTCAGTTACCTGAATAGCTGTAAGTTCATGAGCCAACTCAGTAGAAAGGTTTTCACCACTTAGAACTGAAATTGTGGATGAGCCATCAGGTCTCATCATCTCAGCCAAAACAGAAGGGCTAAAAACAGGCTGCAAATTAAGAAGACAAAACAAAACAGTTAAAAAATGTAAAAGAAAAGGAGAAGGAGAAGATAAAATTTTCAGGATAGTATATCTCCCACAATAATAGAGCTATTGGAAAAATTGTTTTGGAAGATAAGGAGGATAGACAGAAACAGAAGACAGCAAAACATTTGGTTTATGGTATCAGAACAATGAATATCAATTAAGGGTGTAGGATTTGATGTTCATAAACCAAACTACTGTTTTATATGTGTAGACAAGTGATCTGGTGAAGTAGCAAGTAATTTTAGGGAAAGAATTACACAACCATAGTCTTTTACATGGATGATAGTGGGGTGGAAAACCCACAACAAGTGGCCCATCCCATCTAAATGGAGGGTGTAAAATGAACAGGGTAGGTGAATTTTGATGTAATATGTTTTATTTGGTTAGTGTCCTAGGACAAAAAAAGTGAATGGGCAGAAACATGTTTGGTTGCACGGAAGGAGACGGAGACATAAAGATAAATGTGTCTCGAGAATAGTTTTGGAGTTAATTTGTCCTTTCAAAATAGAAAGGACAAGGGGACATGCCCTCTATCCTTAATATCTTCGTCTCTTTTGTCAAGACGGTAATCAAACGTTACCTAAGAGAAACTAGATCAGGTACCAGACATGGCAGATTTAAGGATCTCCAGACCTGATTATACAGTGTAATACTCTCCCATATGTGTGTATTCTCTCTTCCCATCCTTATCACCTAGAGTCAGTATCCCATCTATGTTTTTTTATCAATTAGTGCTGATCAATCAACTCCTTCAAGCTGGACTCAGCAAATTTCTACTTGAATCAACAAAAAATTAACTGAAACTGACAGCTTTTTGTGAAAAGTCCGGGATGAGAATCTACAAGATTCAGATGGCTTAAGGCTTCAAATCAGCCAAAGCGAACGCTATTTATATTCATTATGTTTCGCAAACTCATTTAAGCTTTGATTGAATAAACTCATTTTTTGATTGAGTCTAGGAGATGACTTCAACTGAAATATTCGGAACAAATAATTATAAAAAAGAAAATGCCAGACCTGGGTATCAAGAAGTATAAGCCTCTCAGCAGATATCCTCGGTTCAATTCCCACAGTACAATGCCTTGCCATTGCTCGGTTATCTTCAGACTGTACGGTAAAAGGCGGAAGCATCCCTGTATTTATTACATATATAGCATACAGAAGGTACTGTCATCGAATTTGTTCATTCCTTTGTTAATATAACTTGTAAAGAATCAAATATAAGTGGGTAACCTGGTGAGGTCCCATCAAAGCCATAAAGCTCATTCAAGATTGTGGACTTGCCAACCCCAGGCGGCCCAATTATTCCGACCACTGTAAAATCTGTATTCTCCGTAAGGAACTGATCCGATCCCAAAATGTATGAATACATTAGAAATAAATATATATAAAAACAAATAATTTACGAAACTGAGGAAGTTATTATGCTATGTTAGTAGTAGTATTTGCTACATACAGGGAGAAAGCGATCAATGTGGAAGTCCCAAGAATCGGAGAGGAGATTGAGAGAGGTAATTGAAGGGAGACGAGACCGATGGTGATGGTGCGGCGCTGTTTCGTCTTCACGTCCAAATTGAGCAGCAGCGGCAGCCACCGCCGGTCCAGCAGTCGCCAATCCGGGAGGCTTTGCTAGTAGGATTTTGGGAGCCTGAGACTGTGATGAAGAACTCCCTGCCATTTCATTCATTAACAAGCAACATGCAGGCACCGCTAGATTTCTGGTTTCGAGTTTTGTTTCTTTCAGTTCATTTAAACGGTCAAACCCTGAAAGATAAAAGAAAAATTAAACGAAAGGAAAGGACGTTTAACAACATGGGCACTTTGGCCCAAAGTAGTCAAATCCGTTCCGGGCACCGTTCCGGTTTTTTGTTTAAAATAGAATGTTTCGGTTTCGGTGCATTCCGGCGTACCGTTTCGGTTTTGTACTGTTTATATTTAAATAATTATATATATGAAAAAAATAAAATATTAATTTAACAAGTATAATTTAAATTCAAGATAAATTAATTTCAAATTATACAATACAAACATAAAATCAAAAAAACATAATTTCAAAATTAGAAATATCTCTAAAATTCCAAAACTAGTTATGCTCTGTTATTAATTGAAATAAAACTTAAAGTTTTTTCTTAAAAAAAAAAGATTTTGTTCAAGACCTGTTTATAAATATACATAATAAACTAAGCAACTAGTAAAGGACAAAAAAAAAAATACACACATTAAAAAACCCTAAACAGAAAGAAAACCCTAAAAAAAAAAAGCATCTCTTTCTCTCCAAGAGGGGCTGCAGCCGCCAGCCCCCGTGTGGGCTGCTGCAGCCCCCATGACCTCGCTCTCTCCGTCTCCCTTTCTCCCATGGCCGGCCAGTTGCAACAACCTCGCCCTAGCTCTCAATCACGGCAGCCCTGCTGCTGCAGCCATGTCCTCCATCTCCTCCCCGTGAGTTGTTCCTCTTCCCATAGCAACCGTAAGCCAACCCCTCCCTTTTCCTGTTCGTTTCCTCACTCTTTCTCTCCGTCTCCCTTTCTCCCATGGCCGACGTCGTTTTGATGGACCCGGAACGGTACGCCTGGTACCAAACCGAGGCGTTCCGGCCGGAATTCGCGGAACAACCCGGAATTAAAACCGGCACAAAAACATCGCCGTTTTGTGCCGGTTTTACACGTGGAACGGCACGTTCCGGCCGGAACGGAACGGCTTTGACTACTCTGCTTTGGCCTCGTAATAGCATCTCTTATGGTAAAAGCTAAATCTTTAAAATAATTTTTTAAATAATATAGATATAGTTATGTTTATGTTTATTTTAATGAAAATTCATTTAGAAGAGTAATTTTTTATATATCATTTTAAATATAAAATTTATTTTGTATATAATTTAATTATACAATTAATATAAATAAGTTATATAATTAAATAATTACTTTTAAAAAACCCTCCATCAATATAATTATTAATTTTTTTAATTATATTTAAATAAAAAAAATGATTTTAAAATTAAAAAAAATCGTAATATTTTAAATTTGAAATTGTAAAATATTAAAAAAATCGCCATATAATTATATATTAATCATTGTTTATAAGAAAAAAAACAAAGAAAGAATCTGGAATTCAAATATCCGTCGTAGAGCATCATTAGGATCCAAATGTGTCAAAATAATAAAAATGACACTACCGAGCATTGATGATTCATAGAAGAAAAAAAAAACAGAGGTAGGGGCCAGGCTAGGCTAGCCATTTTGTGGCACCCTTCTCGTTGTTCAATCCACTTCAACATCTCCCAATTGAACGGTGGAAACTATTTGATCTTATGACTTTTCTATTTGAGTTGTTACAAATAGCAGCTCATGTAGGGAAAAGTTATTTTAACTATCAAATAATTTTCCCGTTGGAGAGAAGAAAAGTGTGACAAGCAACTAAAAATATACTTTTTATTTTTATTTTTGTCTATTCTTATGGTACACTCATTGGAGTTGCCCTAATATGTTACTAACTATGACCCATAAATAGCATTTTGCATAGTAGTAATAGTTATTTTTTTAATTTTAAAATATATAAAAATAATATTTTTTTACTTTATTTCTAAAAATTATTTAGAGCATCAATCTATTAAAATAATTTAAAACAAAAATAAAGAAAAATAAATTAATTTAAAAAAAAAACATGTTTTTCACCACTAAAACAAATTACTCCTGATATGCTAAAGCAAATTCAACTCATTTTTCAATGTATTCACTATTGTAATGTATAATATTTGCTAACTAATAATATATTATAATAGTATTTTTTTTCAATTGTTTTTATTTTTTTATATTATCACATTAAAACTATTCATAAACACCTTGAAAAAATATCAAATTAATGCTTTTTAGATGAAAAATAATTTGTAATGCGAAAACAAACATTCAAGTAATTATCAACTTGTTTTTCACTTAAAAAATCAAATTAGTTTTTTTAGATGTTTTCAATTGTTTTGATATATTGATGCAAGAAAAATTTATTTTGATGTATTTTTATTTAAAAAGCACTTTTACAAAAGCCTCTTATACTACATCACCAAACTCACACTTAATATGATAACATATATATTCAAAATGATTTGGTTGCTTGAGAATTTTTTAATTCAAATATTATTCATTGAGATTTAACTAATTTCAATATTGTAATATATTATATTTACTTTTTAAAAATTATTAATTTTGATCTTGTGTTTAAAAATACAAGACCAAAATAAAATTTAATAAAAAATCTTAATAAAAAAACACACACCATGCACTACATTACCAAACACGCACTTAACATGGTAGCTAAATGAAATTTTATCAAAATGATTTGGTTGCTCAAAAATCTTTGAATTCAAATACTCGTTCAATGATTTTTATCAAATTTCATTATTGTCATATATTAGAATTATTATTGAAGAAATATTAATTTTGATCTTGATATTATTTAAAAAAAAAGATTTCAAATGAAGCTTTTATAAAATAACATATTTTAAAGAAATAAAACTCATTGTAAGAGAGAATATAAATCATTAACATAAAGAATAGAAGAGTGTATAATAAATAAAAATATGATAGAAAAACATTATAGATTCTTCTCCTTTCATAATACATAAACATATTTCAATGTCCAATAAAAGAGAATTTTGTTTAAAAACTTCTAAAAAACATTATTTCTTAAAAACAACATCAATATTTTATTTCTCTCCTTGTATCAAATGCTCAATATTGACGCTTAAGATAAGAATAAAATGAAAATTAATTATTAAAATCTAATAAACTTACTATGACTATAAAATAGGATATGAAGATATTAAAGCCTAAGAAAGGTGTATTTTTTCCAAACAAAACTACACACCTAATCAAGAACAAGTGAATATGTGTGTAAAAGAGAGAGAGAGAGGAAGGTGAGGGCAAGGAATTGTAAGTGATTTAATGAGTGCAAAACACACACCCTAGAAAGGACAAGTGAATATGTGTATAACGGGGGGGGGGTTGAATTGCAAATGATTTAAAGAGTGCAAAATTAAAGGAAAAGTTTAAAAAAAAAAGTTGTAAAAGAGCACAAGTAAATAGACAAAACAATACTAATATTTAAAAGAAAGATAAATATAATTGAATTGAATAAGTTAAATTATATTTTATATATCGAGTTGAACATCGTTTATTATAGTTATATGACTCTCTTTATATTGATATAGTTTTTTTAAACCATGTCTGAACATAGGATTATAATCTTATACAAGTATTATATATCAAATAAGGATATATATTGAATCTTAATACAATTTTAACTTTTTATTTATTGGTTCTCATGTGAATCCAAACTCATTTGTAACTCTGATTAATTATTTTGTCAAGGACTCCTACTTTGAATAAGATTCAACCTTCTAGTTATTTACACGAATTTAAACTCTATGACTAATCATTTTTTCTTGATCGGTCATAACTTTTGATTGTATGAGTCAATTACTTTCTAGTTTCCTTGGTAAATCAAGACTTTTCTTACTTTGGTCTATGTCACTACTCATAATTGATTTATTTTTTTACTATTTAAATATGAACAATTGTTGTTCTTATTCAATTAGCACATGAATGTTTATCATTGTTGTAAACAATTCTCCATATTCATTTTTTAAATAAAAAAAATATTAACCAATTACACTTGTATGGAAACCAATTAATGCAACTAACCATTTATGACATGGAAAATTGATCTTTTTCATCCAAATATCCCGACCATGTTTATAAATTTGTATAATATGAAGGTCAAATTTGTGGTTTCTTTAAAATACACATGATCCGGCTTTTAAGCTCAAAATTTAGGATTCTTTAACATTCAATGTTTAATTAATTCACTTCTCATATGATCAACACCTAACTCATTCATTTGCTTTATAAAGTTTACATCCTTCCTTAGCATAAAATATATTCTTTTTAGAAAAGACATGAGTAAAGAATCCTAAAATTATCAAAAAAAAAGTATCTTTAATCTCTTTCTCTTATCACACCAATTATCTTCTTTTTGTATACCAATATGTGTAAATAATGCTCCAATAACTATGATTATTAAAACCTTTAACTTACACCAAAAAAGAATATATAATGATAAAAAAAGGTTTTTTTATTTTCAAAATGATCAAATGTACTTCAACACTTATAAGAAACACCCTTTTCATAGCCCTACAGTATGAATATGGACTCCGCAAGCTAAAATGTAATAATGGTCAAGATTGAAATTCTAGAAGATTTTGTTATGTGACTTAATTGTACAAACTTCCTTTTATATCGAAAAATCATAGACTATCAAGTCTTTGTTTCATGTTTAATCGATGATATGTTATTCCACACTATATTATCTATTAAGAAACTACTTTACTTAGATTGTTTGTTTCATGCTCTTAACCTTTTTATATTGTTCTAATAAATGATCTTATGCAATATATCTTATCTCATACAAATCCTTTAGCTCCACTAGCATAACAATATGGTATTTTTAACTATTTATGTTACATTTTGCAACATAATATTATAGTATTATTGATACGGATCGGCCCAGAAATACCAGCAAGGATCCATTACATGTTCAGGGGCTTGATTCGTGGTTTTAAAGGTTTCAACCAAGTTAGAATTGCAAGGACCGTTGGAGTATCAAGAGGAGACCCTAGTACATCTTATCCATGTGCAGGAGGGGTCCCAATACAACCTTATTTGGGCCATGAAGTGAGGACAACAAAGGAGACAAATGAATCCTACTACAACTTGGAAACAACATGGGTTGCTACCTTTTTCTTTTGTTTCTAGGATTAAGGGGCTAAATGGAAAGCTATAAATAAGACTTATGGGCTTTATTTAATTTTGTTAGCTACAGCCCAAGGTTTGTTTGGGCTTAATTAATACTTTGTTTTTAGCTAGGATCCAAGTCTTCTTTAGATTAAGTCATCGACTTTCCAACTTAGGGTTTTGGGTCAGTTTTGAGTGGACCTCTTTTAAGTCCACATAAAAGGTCCATTAGGGTTACTTTTTCAAGAACTATTTAAAGTCATGTAACCTAAATTTCGGCAGCCATTGATGAATATTACTTCTGAATTTTTCAGTTTTATGTGTGAGAGTGATTGTTGCATTCTTTAGTTCTTGAACGAACTGAATTTGACTTATCAAAGATTAATTGGCTTCGTGGCATCATTCTACTCATTCTAATAGTGCTGGTGTCTTGGGGCAAGTTTCTATTGTGTTACACTCCTATCATACCTATTTCGGCTTTCTAGGATCATATCTCATTCTTAGTTGTGGGTTGCGTGACCATGTGATCATGAGGTTTGCATTAGGCGGTATCAGAGCTAGGCTCCGAAACAAGGTCATATCATTTTGTTATTTTTATTTTTTTGTGTTCCTTAAAGTTTTTTAGTGTTTGTGTCCATCTCCTTGTTCTTCATGTCTGCGTCATCTGATAAAAAAAAGAGGTTATATTTCATCTTTTTCTATCTCGTCAATTCAATATATTAAAAAAAAGAAATAAAAAAGAAAGAGAGATAGAGACATTAGTTGAAATTTTGAAGAATCATTGAATTTTTGTCGCAGAAAACACAACTCTGTGGAAACATAAGAAAACCACATCGGAATCAATTGAAAATTCATATTCCATCTATTGTGGTTTATATAGAATCATATGTCAAATTTAGGCTTCATATGATATTGTTTGCATTAGGTTTTATTTCAAGGTTCATTTCTGCCGCAGATCCCTACTTTATTTAACCCTAAGCAAAACACCATATAATCAATTGAAACTAAAAAATCTGTGTATTGGCATTGATATCGAACTATATATTAAATTTGAGCTTATTTTAATATCGTATACTAGAGATTTCAATTGGAGGTTCAATTGTGTCACAAACTAAACACACAAGGGGTTGGGTACCTAGAAGTAAGAGAACGGCTATAAATTGAGTTTTGTTGTTTGTTTAGTATCATAATACTAAATATTGAATTTGAGGTCATTTCGACATCGTTTGCTCTGGGTTTAAATTTTGTTCCGGAAAAATTGCATAAGAGGTTAGATTCCCGTCAAGTCTCAAAACATGATCTTTATTCTTTAGTTTTGTCCAATTCTTTTTTTTTATTCTATTTTGGGTTATCTAGGAGTCAAGTAATTCTTTTCACTACTATTTTCTTCTGTTTTATTTCGTGTCTTCGTATCGTCCACAATTCGCACGAATTTGCATTGCTACTCGCGAATTCATAATCATAGTTTTGTTTTGCTTTGTTTTCAGTATTTTTATTGCTTTTTGAGTCTGAATGTAAACCCCGGGAAATAAATGTAAAGTGTTAAATTAAAAGAGAAATAAAATAAGTTGAGGGGAGGGTGAAATTGAAATAAATGTAAAGATTATGACTTATAATATAAGAAGAGAACATGTGCGGTAAAAAGTAGCATTTAAAGGAGATGGGGGGCCTAAGTGCAATAAGAGAAATTGAGGAGTATAAATACCCCTCTTTTCTCTCATTTCCAGCAACATGAGATGTGAGGGAGATAAGTTAGAGAGAGGTTGGAGAGAAAAAGATAAGAAGGGGTGGTGTGGTACTCCGAGAACAATATCTCCTCCGGCCACCGTTGGATCGGGCTGGAATTTGAGTATGTTATGTACCTAACCATTGTATAAACTCTGACCGGAGGGATTGTTATTATCTGAAGCCGTTTGAGAAATCCAGTCATCTGAAGATTTCTAGAAAACCCCCTCAAACTCGTCAGAGTCGCCAAATAGTTCCTCCTCCGTCCACCGTTGGATTTCTCTGAACTTTTGGTATGTTGTGCGTGTTTATATTTCCTACAAGATGACTGTAGGGATTTGAAGTATGTTTAACCAACTGAGATATATTTGGGTTGAATGAATTCTGGATCTTGTTGTTGCAACTCTCAACCAGCTTGAGACGCCTTCTGATTTTAGAATCTATTTACCTTTGGATCAAGCTTAAATTGTAGTATTGTGTGCGCCTTACGTGTTACTAAATGTTCACCGGAGGGATCAGCCTGGTATTGCTCTGGTGGAGACGTGTAATCTTTTGAACAATATAGTTAAATCTGTTCCTTCGGCCAATCAGAATTGCCAGCTAGTTTGCCTTCATTGCACCGTTGGATCAATCTTAAATTTGGGTATGTGGTGCGTATTAGTGTTATTCATGTGCTGAACGGGGGAGATGAGAATGGTACACTTCAGCAAGGAGATGTTGATGCTTAACAGTAGCTCTTAAGTTTAAGGTCAGTCTCCGGTTTAACTCCGATCTTGGTAGATCCAACCGTTGAAATACCCTGAAATTTGAATATGTTTTATATAATGGGTATTTCTACATATTAACCGTTGGGATTGGATATTTGTCGAGTTAATTGTGATTTATTGCTATTACAATTACTGCTGGGTGCTATCTTGACAGCAGATTTGTTTGTGTCCTTACATGGCTTCTAATCCAAAAAAAACCCCTTTCACAGGAGCTTGGGCCGACAAGATAAGAGTTACCGACAATAACACTCGGTGCACTCTCAACCCTAGCCCTCGTAAGCCGAATGTTTCTCGTCTTCAATTGAATGGTAGTTTATGGGAGAAGTCCGCTGTGGATTGGCGCCGGTGCCTGGTAGGTTTCTTTCTCGGGAATAAGTTTTCTTTTCATGCTATGAATTCAATTGCTAACAGGATATGGAAGAGGTTTGGCCTTGAGGATATGACATCATTGGCCAATGGTTTTACAATGTTTCGTTTCAAAACAGGAAATGAGTTATAAAAGGTTCTTGAAAATGGACCTTGGATGTTTGGGGGAGGGGGAAAGCCATTATTCTTCAGCAATGGCACTCCGGGTTTGTCTTTGACATGAACAAGATCACCAAACTTCCAGTATGGATTCGGATTGTAAAATGTGGAACACTTGAATGTGAACATATGAACTCTTGAAATGAGTGTGATGACGAAAGTGATTCAAAAATACAAATGTACTGATTATGACCATTGATGTTGTAGGTGGTGTGGTCGGGATTGGACCATCGTCAAGGCAAGAACATCCCACAAGTGGAGCAGGTAGGTGACTTGCACCTTTCTTTTTCATACATTGAATAAGGAAATACTTTAACATGAATATTACTCTATTGTGTAAGAACCTATATCAGATTGTTGAAAGTGTAAATGTTGACGATGATCGGGATGAATGATTGATTAGCTTCGGCTAATGGCATCCAAATGGATGGCCGGTATGAGTGATTGATTAGCTTCGGCTAATGGCATCCCAATGGATGGCCGACATGAATGATTGATTAGCTTCGGCTAATGGCATCCGAATGGATGACCGGAATGAATGATTGACTATCTTTGGCTAATGGCATTTGAAAAGGATGACCGGGGTGAATGAACGATTAACCTCAGTAAATATGCCTTAAGAGGATAGACGGGTTATTAATTTTGGTTGTGTTGAGAACGATGTTTAAGATTTTGTAGACCTAGGATGATTGGATCGAGATTGATTTTAAGGGTTCTGTTACTATTTCCATACGTGTTACTGTTTAATCCGTTACTGTTTGATCTGTTACTGTTTGGAACTGTTACTGGTCGATCTGTTATTGTTTGGAACTGTTACTGTTTGATCTGTTACTGTTTGACCTGTTACTGTTAGTGCTTGAGACATGTTATTGTCTCGGGACATGTTACTGTTAAATTGATGCATTTATATGCATTACAAGCTATTTGTACCAAGTACATGAAGAAATTATAAATGTTAATGCCTCCTGTAACTGTCAGACCGTTTAGTTACCATTATAATTATCATTAAGTAATTACATTTTCTTAAATGTTTTGTATTGTTGTAGGGACGTCACATCCACAAGATGACTAAGGAACCCGATACACGGGAACCTACTTTTGCAAGGAACCATGTAGATGCATTCTAAATCACAATGTATTTTGTGTGAATCAATGTACTGAACACATAATTTTTATTAGACCCTTTTGTGTAAATTCGTAATGGCTATTAGTAGTATAGGAATGAAACCTCATGTCCATGTATGTATATTTTTAATATGAATTTCTAATTATGCAACCATAATACTACATGTTTATGTAAGATCCACTTTTAATGAAATGTTGATTGTATGGATGGTATTCTGATGATGTGAGGTAATCAGGTTCGCGGATTTCCGGTACCATATGTGTTAGATATACATATATAAAAAAAAAATCCGGGTCGTTACACTGAAAATCATAATTAGAGTACATTATGAAGGCTACTAACTTTGATTTATTGATTTTAGTTCTTAAAGAACCAAAAGAAAACAAGTTGTGAGGTAAAAGGCGTAGTGAGCATATTACAGTGAAAAGCCTTGATTTTTAGTGTGATACACGAAAAGTGTTAGGATATATTTTGTGCTATTAAGAAAATTTTGCAGATTTAAAGGATGTCTAAAAACAACGAATCAGCAACACAAAATGTTGACGTTGATTTCCAATTGCAAGCCTTAAGTCAGCAACTCAAGTTGTTGTCTAGGACATGCAAGGATCTGAAAGATGAGGTGAATTCGATAAAACAATAGAATAATGGGGTTGATCGCCGAGGAAATACGGTTTGTATGGTCATACGGAATAACAAATCTGATTTTGAAAAGTATGTTGATGAAAACGCAGATATGGGTTAAGATGACTATGATTTTGCATCTGTTGGCCAAGGAATCAGGTCTACACTGAACAGAGCTAGGGCGAAGGTGAATTTTCATGGCATGGGGAATTATGAAGATATGGATAGGGACACCATTAAAGTGAAAATTCCTCACTTTCAAGGTAAAAATGATCCAAAGGCTTACTTGGAATGAGAGAAAAAGGTAGATTGAATTTTTTATTGTCATAGTTATTCTGAACAAAAAAAGTGAAATTGATGATTATTGAGTTTAAGGAGCATGCATTGATTTGGTGGGATCAGATTGTAATTAGTAGGAGGAATGGGGAGCAACCCATTTAGACTTGGGGGGAGATGAAAGTCAAATGAGGAGACAATTTATGGCAAACCACTATTACAGAGACCTATACCTGAAGCTCCAAGGTCTGAATCAAGACTATAGGACAGTAGATGAATATCACAAAGAGATGGAGATTGCAATGATTCAGGTCAATGTTGTTGAGGATAGAGAAGCCACCATGACTCCATTTCTTAATGGGTTGAATTGGGACATTACTAATGTGGTTAAGCTACAACACTATGTGGAGCTAGAGGACATGGTTCACATGGCTACGATGGTGGAGAGACAACTTAAGAAGTTTGACCAAGGTTTAATTCGAGTTCTTCATCATCTTGGAAAATGAATTTGAAGAGAGAGAGTATTGTCTTGCCGAGATCCTTTGTTCCTTCTAAAATTGAACCACCAAAGGCTAAATTTGATGTCCCTACTGGTGCCAAAAGTAAATCTGAAACTCAACCTACACATACTAGCGATGTTAAATGTTTCAGGTGTCAAGGGCACGAACATTACGCTTCGGAGTGTCCAAACAAGAGAATCATGATGATTAGAGATTATGGTGATATGGAATCTGAAAGTGACAGATCTGATTATGAAGGCCTTACCAGTTACGGAGTCCTTGGTTATAAGGCGCACACTTCAGGTTTAGGTCAAGAAAGATGAAGCTAATCAACAAAGGGAGAACATCTTCCATATACATTGTTATGTACAAAGCAAGGTGTGTGATTTAATTATAGATAGTGGAAGTTGTGTTAATGTTTGCAGTATCACCCTTATTAGTAGATTGAATTTGAGTATTGTTAAGCATGCTAAACCATATAGATTGCAATGGCTGAATGATAGTGGTGAAGTGAAAGTGACTAAACAGGTTATAGTTCCATTCTCGATTAGGAAATATATTGACGAAGTTCTGTGCGACATGGTACCAAATGCAAGCAAGTCACATCTTGTTGGGGAGACCATGACAATATGATAGGAAATAATTCATGATGGGGTTAAAAATAGGTATACCATTGTAAAATATAGTAAAACCATCATTCTTGTACCTCTTACACCCAAACAAGTGTATGATGATCAAATTAAGCTAAAAAGTGAGCATGAGGTGATGGGGAGAGAAAATCAAGGTGAGGATTAAGAGAAGAGAAGACCATCAGATTCAACCAGAACTCAAATCTCTATAACACATTCAGACACTCATCCAAACACAAACAAACCAAACCATTCAACCACAATTCAAAATCACCCAAATCTGGTCAAGAGTGGAGGTAAGATAAGAGGAGTGAAGAAATTCAGGAAGAGTGATGAAAATTGTGTGGAAAACGAAAGAAACAACCTAATTTTTATGCTAGAGAGGGTGAGACAAGCCAATGATTTTACTTGTGTATAAAGAGGCTTACTTTAATACTTATGATCTTGATCATATGGTGTCTAGTGCTGCTATTTCTTTGTTGCAGGAGTTTGATAATTTATTCCCTGACAATACTCCAAGCGGATTACCACCATTGCGGGGGATAGAGTATCAAATTGATTTTGCACTTGGAGCTTCAATTCCTAATCGGTCAGCCTATAAAAGCAATCCAGAGGAGACGATAAAGCTTCAAAGGCAAGTTTATGAGCTAATAGAAAAAGGATATATTCGTGAGAGTATAAGCTCGTGTGCTGTACCCGTGCTACTCATGCCTAAAAAGGATGGAACATGAAGGATGTGTGTTGATTGTCGAGCCATCAACAACATAACAATTTTGATTCGACATCGAATCCTTAAAAATTAATATATGGTGCAATTAGAACCCCTAATAATCAGAATTTCAAATTTGAGCCAATTTTGAATTGATTTGACCTAAATTTCTCTTGTTGAGTGTTATGTGGCAGAAACCAATAAACATATTTGAACAACTTTTTTTCCATTTATTTTTTCATGTACTAATATATTTTAGAAATTAATATAATGAGCAATTTTTTTTTTATAAGGAGAAAAAGAAATTGGACACTAAGGTTTTTTTTTGCAGAATCAACAAGAAATAAAAAGTTCTAAAGGATATAATTTGATTAATAGAGCTAAGCTTTGAGACCAATGATGTGAAACTCTTAAACACGTAGACAAGAGACCCACACACAAAGATAGCAATTCCTAAAAAACCAAGTAAATCAGATTTGATAGGAGTGTGACACAAAGATGATTTGTATCGAGGCACAAACACTATTGGATTTGAACCGCCACCCAGAAAACACTATTGCTCTATATTAGCAATTAAGGGTGAGAAAAAAAAACTTGTCAACTGATTAAACCGAGAAAACCGGAAAAAAAATAATCGAGAAAACCGAACCGATAAAAAAACCCATTAAAAAATTCTAAAAAAAAATCGGTTCAATATCGGTTTTGTAAGGCAAAAACCGAATAAACCAAACCAAACTAAACCGGTTCACAATAAAGCAATATACTATAACTTGAAAAGTTTCTGACTTTCAAAGTCTTCCTAAACCTAGTCGTCGCCCCCTCCTTTCCTCTGCACTCTGTAAAGCATCCTTACCACTTACCAGTCATCCCCTACCTCTACAATCCACTAGCCTCTCTTATAACTACTCGTCAGTCATCCCCTCCATCTACAATTCACCAACCTCTCTTTTTTAGTGTTTTTTTTTTTTTGTTTTTTTGTTTTTTTTTCTTCTCTTAACTTGTCTTCCCAATCCAATGTTTTTGGGTTTGCCACACCATTTGAGTTCGACTCCGCTTCTGTTTTTCCTAAAATTCCTCTCCTAACCTATGGTGAAGAGGTATATTTGACTGTTCTTATTTCACTTTTCAATTTGTATCTTCTGTATGTTAAAACTATAATTTTAACTTATTTGATGTTCACATGACGAGACTGGGTTTTTGGTGTAAGATGTTGGAATCTTTTATGATAAGCATGCCCTTATTATACCCCTATTTTTATGGAAAACAGGTTCACCTAATGCCATTTCCTGATTCTTCCATATCCTGTAAGTTCATTAAATTGAAGATTTACAACTTTTTTGAAATACATTACGAGTTAAATGGTTGGTTGTTTTGATTTTTGCCTAATCTTAGCCTGGTGTGTATGGGTATGGATCTCTAGACTCTATCCTAGTAAGTGTAAAGCAAGATGTTGTTGTCTTTGGTATTCATTAAGTTTGCTGATTTTTTATACTTAATTAGAATTTGCAATTTGTATCCCTTATAGATATACAACAATTGATTTTTTTTTGTAATGTGGGAATGATTCACGAAACAATGCTCCCAAGATGCTTAAGGAAGCTTGGAGGTAGAGTGATAAGCTGTCAATAACAATGCTCCATTGTTCCTTGATTTTATTTTTACTTTTTTCTTGCTTGATATGTTCACAATATATTGAAGCAGTTGATAACAAACTATAAGGTTCTCAAGGATAATTGAGTGTATATTCTAGTAAAAGCATTCTACTTGCTTAATCAATCCAGCAATAAGCCACTAACAATATGATGTTTTTGCCTTTTCACTTTATGCCTTTAACTCGGCTAGTTGTTAAAGTGACTTTTTTCTGGGAACTGGTTTGAAGTGACTTTTCCTATTTCAGTTTTTGTATCTTTGAATTCCTGGGCGATAATATTGAAATTATTCTTCTATTCATTGATCAGGCAGTGTATGGGTATGGAAAGGTTGCATGGAAGGAAAGAATGGAGGAGTGGAAGAAAAAGCAGAGTGATAAACTTCTGGTGGTTAAGCACCAAGCTTAAAGCAGAGTGATAAGCCTTGAATATTTTGTAATTTTAAATTGAGACTCATGCTCAATTAAACAAAATAAAAGAATATTATTAGAAAGGCAAAAAAAAAAACTTAATAAAAACCAATATTAACACTAAAAATTTAATACAACTAAATACTTAGTGGGAAAAAGCCCATCAGAAAGCCCAAAAACAAATTTGGTTTCCTTAATTTTTTAATCATAAACATCAAACCGAACCAAACCGAAAATAATCATTTTTTACTAGGTTCGGTTCAGTTCAATTATTTAATTTTTTTTTTATAATTTTCGGTTTGGTTACTTTTTTTTGATAAAAATCGAACCGAACCGAACCAAAAATGCTCATCCCTATTAGCAATTAATAAAAAACAAGCAATTTAATTAATCTCAACTACTAAACAACTTAAGAAAAGGGCTAAAAGTTTAATATAATAGCAACCATAAAAATTAGAGAGATTAATAAGCTAAACAACACAAGCACAAAAAATTGTATTTAATTTAGTTGAATATTCTTCTTATGCTTTACTAATTTCTAGCACAACAAATCAATAAACTCTAGTTGTCTTATAAATTATAGAGAGCAAATAATTATGGATTTGATATCTAATCTAGTAGAAGATTGCAACAAATAATAAACAACTAGACCTCCTAGTAATAAAACAAGATAATCATGAAAATAGGTACCGGAAAACACTTAATACTCAAAGCATAAATTAAACAAAAAAAAAATTAGATCTCATATTTTAAATGATTTTCAGGCTTAAAAATAATAAATAGGGGAAACATTATATCAATATGAATGATGATTCTAGACAAAGAGACATAATGGTGTATCATATATTCAATATATATTGTTTTTAATCTTAAGAGATCATTTTGGCCTACGTATATATCCTAAAACTTAATAATAGTTAAATCCAAGTTTTTTGGGTTTCACTTGTCAGACCCAAACTTTCTTCGACTTGGTTGATTTCCAAGTTTAAGTTTTGTTGGGTCATACATCTTTACTAGTCCATACCACCTTGGACTTGACTGATTATCAAGTTCAAGTACTTCAAGTACATCAAAAAATAGAGGTTTATCAACGATTGTTGTCCATCAAAAAATGATTTATGCTTGATTGAGGAAATGCAAAGTCAGCAGAAATAGGGTTAGGTTGATTGGAAAAGCAAAGCACACTAACCACAATTGAATGTATGTACCCTTCCATTTATTATTACTAAATACATATTTTGAAGAAAACTAAAAAACTTATCCCCTTCATTGATTTATCAGCATCATGATCAACATGCGTATAACTACATAATAATAAAAATTTAACTATTGCAATCCCTCCATCAAACTATAAATGTTACTAGCCAATTGTCTTGCATTTCGTCGCAGTCATAATCATAATCATATTTCTTAATATATATATATATATAATCTTATGAGTGCAAAATTGTTTCATAATGCTATAAATCTAGATAAAATAATAATTCTCTAATTTTTGTCAAGCGTGAGCTCTAATAGAAAATATAAATTTTAAATTGATATAAATTTATATGTTTAATAAGTTTAAACGAAACCTGGATATTTTTTTAAAAAAAACACTATAGTTAAGCAATATTTTTTTTTTAAAAAAAAGACAAAAAATAAAAGAGAACATTGAACCACAAATTCTTCAAACCATTAATCTAGGATAGTAGATCTAAAATACTTACTATACATGAAGAAGTTGTAGAACTCAATTCTCAACAAATATAACATCAAATGATGTATTATTACAATTATTATTCTCAGCGTTATTATTATGATTGTTAAAGTGTCACTATCATTATAACTATCATTGTTACCTCTACTATAAATAATTAATATTCTAATTATTTTTCGTATCATTATTGTTGTCACTATCATTATTGTTATTATTATTGCTATCATTATTACTATAACTATTATTGTTTAAACCATTATTATAGTTATTATCATCACAACTATAATTAATATTATCATTATTTTTATTCTTATTCTTATCATCATCATTATTATTAGTGCATTCATTTAATTATTATTATTATTATTATTATTATTATTGGTGTCGTCGTCGCCGCCACTACTTTCATCACGATTATAATAATAATTATTATGACTACTAATACTTTCATCACCATTAATATTATTATCATTATTAATATCATCACTACAATTGTTGTTATTATTAATATTCTTAATATTATTTTATGAATTATTATTATTATTACTATCACTACATAATTAATTATTATTATTATTATTATTATTATTATTATTATTATTATTATTATCATCATCATCATCATCATCATTAGTAATGTGTTACTATTATTATCATTATTTCAACTACTAAGATTATTATTATTGTTGCTTAAACAATGAAAATTATAAGATTATTATGAAAAACAAAATAAAAAACACAAAAAATTTAACAAAAAAGAAAGGAAAAAACTAAAAATAAAATGATAAAACTAAAATAAATATTATTAGTATTAAAAAAACCATTTGATTTGAAAAAAAAAACAAAGGGAAAAAATAAGAAATGAAAAGAAGAAGTATCAGTTTTAAAAAGATCATCTACACAAATTAAAATTGAAGGATTAAATTGAAAAAAAAAATAGAACTTCCATAAAAGACAAAAGGATAAAAATTTAAAAAAACTAAAACTAAAAGGATAGACACACAAATATGAACAAAAAAGAGGCACCACTTTAGAAAGACTAAAATAATTAAAATCAAATGAAAAATTAAAAGAATAAGGGTTGAAATGAAAAATAAAATATATAATCAAATTCAATTGAAGGACAACATTAAAACAAATCAAAACTTCTATAGAAGAAATCAGGACGTAGTAAAAAATTAAAAGACAAAGGACTGAAATGTACAAATTATAAACAAGAGGATTTGTTTGCATATACAGTCGTAGAAGAGAGAAAAGAAAGGAAAAAACAATCAACCATTGACAACTCTCCGACACACGCCCTACCATAGGGAAGAGGACATTGTGACACATTTGGTGAGATGATAGTTGACACTTTTTCGCCATCGCATCTAGTGTCAATCCCGTTGACGCATCACGCACACACGCCAACAACTTTTTCAGTAAAAATATTTAAAAAATATGAAAATACCAAAACACCCTTCGAAGCCTGTCTTAATAACGAAAAAAACACATGAAAATACCAAAATATCCCCAGGGCCAACTCTTTGTTTTTGTCTTTCCCAAGGGTAAATTAGTTCTTTCACAATTCAAAAAAATAAAAACACCAAAAATACCCTTGCCAACCATTATTTTTTTTTGTCTCATTCAAATGTAAAATAGTTATTGAACTGTTCATTAAAACCCAAAAATGCCTAGAATTCTTTTACTAGTAAATGATTTTCTTTCTAATTCCAGGAGTAAAATCATATTTTTACTGAGACAAAAATTGAAAAAAACACATACACCCCACCGAACAATTATGTAATGACAATAAGGGGAAAGAAAAAGAATAAAATACCCCTAAATCCAAGAACTAAGTTTTATGAACTGAGAAGCATAATAATAATTATACAATTATAATCTAAAGTGAAATTGTATCTAGAGTTATAGTGAATTATCAACATGGTTTATCTTTTTTATTTTATTTTATTTATGAATATGCTATTTTTCTACAACTTACAATCTTAATCTGGAAAAATATCTACCCTGCATTAATAGACTTCTTTCATGTGGATTTTCTTCCTTATTAAATTCAACTTGGTCCGATGACGGCCTAGTTGATATAAAATCTACCTTAACTGAGTTCATAAAAAAGAGTTTTATTTTTAATCTTTTTACTATATAATATAATTATAATTACTTTTAAATATTAATATAAATATTCTTTTAATTGAATTAGATGAACGAAGAAGCTCCATATAATAACTTTCCATGCAAGCCTCCCCCCCCCAGTTAAAGTGGTAGATCAAATTGTAGCCCAAAGCCCATGTTATTTTATCGGGCCGAAAACGTTAGAATCCGGAATGATTCAAGAAGTAATAACTAGGACCGAAAGCGTTCGAACCGGTTTCTTGATAGCTGAGAAAGATTTGGATGTTGTTTTTCTAGGTTTCTCTCCCAGTCCCAGTCGAGAGTCTCTTACAGTCCAGAAGATTTCGTTTTCGGCATATTAGTTTTTTTTCTTCCTGATTTCACCAAAGGAAATGGATGCCGGTAGCCGATATATTATTGGGATTTCATCTCTTCTTGGCTTCCAGCAGTAGAAACCCATGGTAGGTTAATCATGCCTTTATTAATTTAATACATGTTTTTGTTGCTGTTAATTTCTGTTTCCTTGATCTGCTCTGGCGTCATTTCTCTAATGTGTTATGAACTGATAGCGAATTTAGATTAAGTAGGTTGTTGAAACGGGGTTGCAATGTGACACTCTTAGCATGAAGTAGGAAAGTTTGAAGAAGGTGAAGAACTAGTTAACTAAGATTTGAAGAAGGTTAAGAAATAATTAGTTATGTTTTATTTATATGAACCTTGATTTTTATTATATATATTTGATTGGGTATTTTTTTTTTTTTGCGCACACAGGGCTAAACATATTGGAAGATGTGAGCTTGTTCTGAAATTGATGATTTTGTATGAAAGTTTTCGAATAAAACATGTATTTTCCTCTTCTTTTTTTCTTTTACCCCCCAAAAAATGGATGGTAGGCTGGGGAGTGACCTGAATATACAGCTCTAATCTCCATCCATCGCTCTGCATAGTTTCGTTTGTTCCTTTCAAGAAAACTATTAGACTTTGAGATTAATCAAAGTATCCCAAGTTTATTTATTTTTACCCTCTATTATCACACGGGAATAATTCAATGTTGCAAGCTACCTATTCTTGGTGCAATGAGCTGATAAAGTTGGTTGACTCTGTTTAAGCTCTTTGAGCAAAGTTTATTTGAACCGAACAGAGAAGCTCGGGAGACAAATTGAAATACTAAGAAAGGATACAAAAAAGAGAATCTGGAATTTCATAATCGTCATTAGATTGTTTGTTTTTAATTCTGACAGTGTTCTCCTTACTGATACTAATTCTTTCCCTTTGATAAATGGGCCATGTCTGGTTGAAAATGTTTTCCTTTTTTATAAACCTTTTCCATGACAAGATGATCGAAATTGATTTTTTGATTCACTAGAGAGGTTGACTTATTCTCATTCCATTTCAGCATTGATTCTCTTTGTATATTATAATTCTCCAAAGGAAATAACCTTCCCCCCCCCCAAGCCTGAGAAAATTAAGATGCTTGTGTACTCATTTATGGTTTGAAATTATGGCTTAGTTTCATTTTCTCTCATTTTCCCTCTACTCTAAATGTTATCCCATCTGTTATCTGCTATTTAGAACTATATTTCTCTTATTTTCCCACCCTCCCAACCCTCCAATACACAGAGTAAATCAGCTACTCCTTGTGGCATAACAAATGAATTTACTTCCCCTTATTTTAAACAACATTGTAATTTACTTCTGATGCTCATATCAACTAGTTCCTTTCCATTCAATTTACATTAATTCTCTGATATATTTCTTTGTTTTGATTTAAGTTACGTGTTCTTCTGTTATGATTTATTTGACTTATTATTTCTCTATTTTATTACCTTATCCTTGTTTTTCTATTATGGTATCCCTATATTGTTGAATGTTTTATGTGCTAGCTGCATTTGAAAAATACAAGTTTGAAATTGGTTATTTTGTATGCAGCGTGAGGGGAAGCCTGTCAAGCAAGCAAAGTTGCTTCTCCTCATTTTAATTGATTCATGGCAGACCGTTCTTTAACTGTGCCTGATGCTTCCCTTGCATTGTCAGAACACACTTTGGCCATTGGACAAGAGTTTCCCAATGTTGAAACTTGCAGAAGAACATTGAAGGATATTGCTATAGCACTGCATTTTGATCTTCGGATAGTGAAATCAGATCGAAGCCGGTTTATAGCCAAGTGCTCTAAAGAAGGCTGTCCATGGCGTGTACATGTTGCAAAATGTCCTGGAGTTCCAACCTTTTCAGTTAGAACCTTACAAGGAGAGCATACTTGTGAAGGAGTCAACAACCTTCACCATCAGCAAGCATCAGTAGGTTGGGTAGCTAGGTCTGTAGAAGCACGCATTCGAGACAATCCACAATTCAAACCAAAGGAAATACTGCAAGATATTCGTGACCGGCATGGGGTTGCTGTGTCTTATATGCAAGCTTGGCGTGGGAAGGAGCGTAGCATGGCTGCACTTCATGGAACTTTTGAAGAAGGATTCCGCCTTCTTCCTGCATATTGTGAGCAGATTAGAAAAAACAACCCAGGAAGCATTGCATCTGTTTTTGCTACTGGACAAGAAAATTGTTTCCAAAGACTTTTTATATCCTACCGTGCATCTATTTATGGCTTTCTAAATGCATGCAGGCCTCTTCTGGAACTTGATAAAGCACATCTTAAAGGAAAATACTTGGGTACATTACTTTGTGCTGCAGCTGTTGATGCGGATGATGCATTATTTCCATTGGCCATTGCCATTGTTGATGTGGAAAATGACGAGAATTGGATGTGGTTTATTTCAGAGTTGCGGAAGCTTCTTGGAGTAAATACAGACAACATGCCTAGACTTACCATACTGTCTGAAAGGCACAAGGGCATTGTAGAGGCAGTTGAAACACACTTCCCCAGTGCTTTTCATGGGTTTTGTCTGCGATACGTAAGTGAAAACTTCCGTGACACATTTAAGAATACAAAGTTAGTGAATATTTTCTGGAATGCTGTTTATGCCCTCACAGCAGCTGAATTCGAGAGCAAGATAACTGAGATGGTAGAGATCTCACAAGATGTTATACCTTGGTTTCAACACTTTTCTCCCCAACTTTGGGCAGTTGCATATTTTGAGGGCACGAGATATGGCCATTTTACACTGGGTGTTACTGAATTGTTGTATAATTGGGCTCTTGAATGCCATGAGCTCCCAATTGTACAAATGATGGAGCATATTCGGCTTCAGTTGACATCTTGGTTTAACAGTCGCCGTGATATTGGAATGAGCTGGGCCTCAATTCTTGTTCCATCTGCTGAGAAGCGGGTTTTAGAGGCTATTGCAGATGCACATTGCTATCAGGTACTTCGGGCAAATGAGGTTGAGTTTGAGATTGTGTCGACTGAGCGAACAAATATTGTGGATATTAGCAGTCGTGTGTGTTCATGCCGTCGTTGGCAGCTCAATGGTTTGCCTTGTGCGCATGCTGCTGCTGCGCTTATTTCATGTGGGCAAAATGCTCATTTATTTGCTGAACCTTGCTTCACTGTTGCAAGTTACCGGGAGACATACTCGGAGATAATCAACCCTATTCCTGATAAGTGCCTATGGAGGGAACTGGGTGTGGGAACAGAAGGGGGAGTTGCCAGGGTTGACATCTCAATACGCCCACCCAAAACTCGCCGACCACCTGGCAGGCCAAAAAAGAAGGTTCTTCGTGTAGAAAACTTTAAACGCCCAAAGAGGGTTGTTCAATGTGGTCGCTGTCATTTGTTAGGACATTCTCAAAAGAAATGCACGCTGCCGATTTAACTAGAAGGTAGCTTCTTTCTGTTCCTTTCAGTTAATATTAATTGCAACTTAACTAGATCTGTTTGTAATCATGATGTATGTTTTACCATTTAATAACACAATGGCCAAATCCTCCACCTTTGTCTTGTAAATATGGAGTTACCATTGTCTTGGTCATCTTTCTTTGTTGAGAATAATTTTGTCAATAACTAGGGATGAATATTTTTTGTTTGGTTTCATTTAAAAAATTAACTAGGTCATTTTTTTTTCCGACCGCTCCAAAACAGCTTGTGAAAGTCAAATGTGGAACAACCTTGAGGCTGTCCTACTGCAGCTAGTCTTTGAGTTTTAAGGTCATAGGAGATTTTTGCTGTAATTACTATAAACAAAACAATTCAAGCCTGGGTTGATAATTTCATACCTTGCATTAAGCTGGTTAAAAGAAATCATGCAAATTCAAGCAAATGATAATTGTGATTGAATAGCGCAAATTCTGCAAAGCAAGCAAAATAAATCAAAAAAATAACTTGAGTAAAATTAAATTAGTTATTAATTGTATAACCCGTAGCTTGTAAGAACATCATGTCCTAGATAAACTAAGAGAGGTAGAGAATTTAAGGGCAGTTGCTAACTTGGATTTATAAAGATAGAGAGATAATTAGATGAAGATATAAAGAGAACTTGGATGTGGGGGCACCTAGGTTTGATTAGGGTTAGAGGAAAGTAAATTTCAATATTTATACCCTTGACTGTTTTTTTTTCCTTCTATTTGATACAGTTTGTCTTGGTCTAAATAAATTGGTTTCATGCTTTTAAAACAAAAATCAAACCAAAACAAACTATTTTTTTTTCATGGTTTAATAAGTTCATGTTTTTTTCTCACCTCTAATAGATTATAAAAGATTATACTTTATGGTTCATGCATGCACGTAAATTAATATTATTAATATATTTTGTCTTGTATTTAACTAATAAAGTGATAATCATAATGATCCATATTTTTTTTACATTATTATTTTAGATTTAAATATAATTTTTTTTATAAATAAACATGTGAGTTCAAATTATAAATTACATGTATAAAAAATATAGTTTCAATTAAAACAAAGACAATTATACTATTAAAATAAAAAGGGAAATCATATATATATATATATATATATATATATATATATATATATATATTGGAACTTTTATATCATTAGTGGCTATAATAAGCATTTCAATTGAAATACCTATACACTCATAAAATGTATTCATTTCCCATATAAGAAAAACAAAATTAATTATAAATTAAATGGAAAAATATTAATTATAGACCGGAATTAAGACAAATCCAAACACTCCCTTCATAACTTCTCTATCATATAAGTAGGTTACACCAAATGACTGGTTACATTATACCATAGGTTAGAGCATAATTTTCTTAAATGTATATCATTAAAACTTGTCTAATGGATCAAACTTGAAAACTTAACTTGTTATAACATCTTAAAACACAGATAACTTGTTGTCTACCACTATTTTTATTTTTCAAAAAGTGGCAAACAAACCATCATTTGCTAGGTTATAAACCCATATTCCAGCCAATATTGTGGTGACCAAAAAAATAAAGGGTTTTTTGGGTTGAAAAATTATTTTTTGATTTATTCATAAGAGTACCTCTAAAACACCCTAAGAATCTCCTCAAACCATCTATAAACCCAAAACACCTCAAAATTAACCAAAAAAAAATAGTCAAGTAAAAAATATTTAAATGAAGTATGATGTCTTTATTAAGGATATTTAGAGAGAAAAAAACAACCATCATCAAAAGAAACATGTTGACATAAAAAAGGATGAGTTTATTTGACGAAAAATGGCCCAACTGATGATGTATTTCTCTCATCGTAGTTTTAGGTGACTTTCTCTCTCCCCTCTCAAATTCATTGACAAAAAAAATAAGAATAAAACATTTCAGCTCAAAACAAATTATTGAAATATAGGATTATGTATAGTTTTCTCCTTGTTTTGCATTGTAGTCCTATAACTTTTAATTTGGTATGTTTACCATAATTTGAAACCTAATTTTATTTGATAAAATCCATATAAGAGTTCATTTTAAAGATAAAAAAGCTTAAAAAACATGAACTATAGTTGTTTCATTGTTCATATGAAAAGTGAAGCATGTGGGGTTATACCCTAGATCTTTTACTATGTGTGTAATATTTATTTGTGAATTATGATGGTGTGGCTTTTCCAAGTCCTCAAAGTTGGTAGGAAAAAACTAAACCTTCTCCTCCAACTTTGGGTCCTGAAAAGAAGGCATTATCCTTACTTGGAGAGATGTGTGTAGCGTACTTAAAGACACTAGCTCATGAGTATAAAGCCCATTAATTACCAGAACAAGGATTATATATTACGGAAGTTTATATTGATGATATTGCGATAAAATTAAAATCCACCAACCTAGATGAACTATATACTACCTTAAAATAAATGGCAATGCACAACCTAAAATAAAACCCTTGAAATACACCTTTGGTCTGCAATCAAGAGATTTTCTAGGAATTTTAGTGTATCAATGAGGTATACAATTTAGCTAGTATAAAACATAAACAATCATGAAACACAACCTCCTCCAAAAAAAGGAAATTATAAAACCTTATTGAGAGTATTAATTTCCTAAGGAGGTTAATTTCAAATATTGTATGGAAGATTAGACCTTTTACCAAGTTGTTAAAACAAAAGAGCTTTATGAGTTTGAATGGACTGAAAAGAAACAAGTTTCCTTTAAAAACATAAACACTTATCCATTTTAACATATATTATTGGCCTTGAGAAACTTTAAGTTTGTATATTCCAGCTATTAAAGGAATAATTGATAGTATGATAGCACAAGAGAATTACTCTAAGCATGGATAGGTTATGTATTACCTTGGTCGTGTACTCAGAGATTGAAAAAAATATACATCAATAGAGAAATTATGTTTGTCTTCGCATTTTCTTTGTAATAAATTGCACTACTATATGTTACTAGTTGATACTTGTATAGTATGCAAAACAAATCTTTTAAATATATACTATCAAAACATATTTTAAGAGATCAAATTGGTATGTAAAAATTAACATTATTTGAATTTAATATATATTATATGCCATAAAAGGCAGTTTAAGACTAAACTTTTGCTAATTTCCTAATTGATTAGTTATGTAGTAACATTAACTATGAATTGGAGTAGGATATCAATATTATAAAGGAAAAACTTGTTTTGTGATAGTTTGATGAATCCAAAAAATAACAAAGATAGTGTATGCGTGTTTATAAAATAATTATGCTTAGATACTTAGGATCAAAAGAAACCTTGTTTGTTATGTCATTATAATGATAAGGTTATCATGAACCATGACTTTTATTGGAAAAAACTAACATGATTGCATAGCTATGCAAATAAATTTCAATAATGTCAAAAGTTTGGTTTAATACAACATACATCTTATAATAAACTAGATATAGTGGTCAAACTATAACTATTTAAGGGTTGGGAAAATGACATCATTTACAAGATACATTCTTTATATTTAAAAGATATAACTATATCTTAATAGTCATGAATTACTTCACAAAATAGGTTGAAGTTATTCTTTATTGGCCAATCAACTAGGAAATAATGATTAATTTCATTAAAGAAAAGATCATCCACAAGTTTAGACTCTTAAGAACTATTACTACATCAATATTTATCGAGGAAAATTTGAAGCAATTCATATAAGATTATGGATTTAAAATAGTCTATTTTACTCATTATTCTAATATTCTAAACCTATAGACATACAAATCAACCAATAAGATTATTCCTTAATATTCTAAAAGTGAGTAGAAATGATACTAAAGTTTAACATGTTTGATTTTCAAAAGTACTATAAGCATATAGGACCTCATAGAATATTACTTTAGGAGCCTCACCATTTACCTTAATATATGTCATGACGTCATGTTATCCATGAAGATTAGATTGCAATCATTCAGAAGATATACACAAAGTAACATGAATAGTTCTAATTATCTAGTAGCTACACTAGATGAGGTAAGACTTCATACCTTCGGTCATTTGTCAGCATATAAGAGGAAGGCTAAAAGGAAATATAACAAACATGTTTAATCATAATATTTCTTAAAGAATGTTCTAGTTTGGAAGGTTATACTCCTATTTTATTATGAAAATCCAAAATATGATAAATGGTCCCCTAACTAGAAGGGTCTATATGTTGTTACCAAAGATTTAAGAACGATGTTTAATCTAACAAACCAGGATAGGGAAATATAGTATTTGATTAATTAATTATTGATATTTAAAAAGGTATTACCCTTACCAAGAGACGATACTAGAAGACAATGTTCTTGAAGGAACTAGTGGATCAACCTAAAGATGACGATCATAAAAAAAAAAAAAATCACTCTACGTTTAAGCTAATTGTACCTCAATGACAATTAATTAAATTAGATTTCATGAAAAAATATGAATTATAATTCTCTAGCTATAACATGAATTTGAATTATTATACACTTAATTAATTAGAAAAAGGATTATTGTTCAAATAATGCAAAGACCAAATTAAGGTTGGGTTTTATAAAATAATCATTACTTATATCTTTACTTATTCTACATTAAAATAATTGTTTGCCTAGCTTAGGTTGTGTTTATTGTTAAATCTGATATGCTGGGAAGTTCTTTCATGTATGAGGCGTAATTGTTCCAAACACCCAACTAGAGTGTTTTTGATTGCATAACTCCCTAGGATATGCCTCCCTAAATGTGTAGACCCATGAATTACCAAAACTATTTAATGTAACACATTATGTATTTATGCCAACTAGATTGATATGACCTATATGGTTTTATTGACCACCAAGAGTTATTATGGTAGAAAATGGTTTTTAAGCTCTTCATCTCTATCATGAGAATCCTTGTATCAATGTTAAAGAGATTTATAGGTTGATAATAAGATTCTCCTTTAAGAGTGGCAAGTTATAATTTACGATAACTAGTTATAACCATTGTATAAGGCTATCAAATTCATAAAAATGATATGCATATGGTTGTGTATGAGGCATTGATACACCAATTAACCCATTCATGGTTGTTGGTGATGACCTTATTAAAATTGAAAAAAACATAAGGGACTATATAAGACCACCACCATAAGTGTGTCTAGATGTGATTTTATGATCTAGAGGTGATTTACATTATAAAGACCCATCTCTAGCACATCTTATACTGGTTGATCCACTAGAATCTAATAAGATGGTGGATTATTAGTTTCTCCATGACTAAGAAATTGACCTCTCTTCATTGTAATACAAATTATTTATCTAATGCAACAATGATGAGTTTACTCATGCTTTAAAGGCACAATTATTGTGGGACAAATCCTATCCCACCGATTATACCGTTTTATTAACCTATCAAATATTTTTTCAATCAATAATGTATTTTCTCCTCTTAGAATTAGTTTTCAATAAATATCTAAGGAATAAAATGTATTGTTTTTGTCAAATAGTTTCATTCTTTTGGGTTATTAGAACCTCACTAAAAAATGTTTATCTCGAGTAATGTGTGTTAGGGGTTTAAACACTTTCTCTAACCGAAACTAACCTCTTACAATTCAACCTCTAAAGAGACAAAAAAAAATTTGGACTTTCTAGTAGTCCTAGCCAAATAACTAGGTGATGACTCCCAAAACCTCTAATGTCATCACAATGACCTCGAGACATAAAATCTAAAAATACACAATATTTTATGATAGAGGTTATTCTAGAAGATTCTATATATTCTTCAACTTGAGGTTTTGTTCAATAAAGACATTGTTCATTGTGAGTGAAAACACTATGGATTATAATAGTGTGTTTTTAGGTCGGGTCGGTTTAGTCGGGTCACCAGTTTATTGATTTTTTAATATTTATTTGCACAGTAAAATAATTATTTTATTCATCGAAAAAGACAAAAAAACAACAACACTGGCGAGGAGGGGTGCCACGGGGATTTCATATTTTTTTGACAATGGCTAAATACTAATATGCCTCCAAATAAGACAAAAAAAAACAATACTAGCCGGGAGGGGTGCCACAAGAATTTTATATATTTTTGAAAATGGATAAATATTAATCTTCCCCTCAATAAGACAAAATTAAAGAGTTAGTTGTAAGGGTGTTCCGGTAATTTATGATTTTTTTTTTCTGTCGAATACTATGCGTGCATGTGCAACACGCGACCGACAGTATTTGGCCTCACACCCTCTATGGGCGACGCGTGCAGTGGTATCTGGTGGCGGAAAATGTTCATCTGGCGTCTGACCCGATGTGTTGCCGTGTACTCTTCCTCCTGGTGTGGCGCGTAATGACCCATAGTGGACGGATTCGTGATGGTGGTCGGTTGAAATTTTTTTCCTCTTTTCTCTCTCCTGCATGCTAAAGTACAGGGCAACCCTGATTTTATGGTGTTTTCATTTCAATTCCTTATCTTTTAATTGTTTTGCGTGGTCCTGATTTCTGTTATATAAGTTTTGATTTGTTTCAATTGAATCCTTCAATTGAAATTGATTATATATTTAGGTTTCAATTTGGTCCTCATTCTTTTAATTTTCATATTGATTTTAAATCCCTTAATATATTCCGTACAAAAGTTTTGATTTTTTCAATTTTATCCTTTGATTAAAATTGATAATATATTTGATTTTCATTTCGGCCCTTATATTTTCTTATTTTTGAAAGATTTAGTTCTTAAATTTTAGTTTGTGTTTGTGATCATTTGAAAATTGATATTTTGGTTTTTTTTCTTTCTCTTTGTTCTTTCTTTTAGGTTTTTTATTTAGTTTTTTTTTATCATTATTTTCAAGTCAAATGATTTTTTCTCAACTAATAATTTTTTTTTTGTTTTATCATTTTTTTTTTGTTTGCTCTTTTGTTAAAGATTTTAGTCTTTTTTTTAGTCTTTGATTTAATTTTATTTTTTTCATTATTAACGCAATAATAATAATAATTTTAGTATTTTTCTTGCTTACTCTTTTGTTAATGTTGTTGAGTTTTTTTTTTCGAGATAATTTAATAATTTTTATTATTTTTTCTTTTGTTGAGATAGTTTGTGTTTATGATTCTTTGAAAATTTATATTTCTTATTTTTTTCTCGTTGTTCTTTCATTTAGTTTTTTTATTAGTTTTTTTTTTATTTTCACGTCAAATGATTTTTTTTCCCAGCTAATTATTTTTATTTCATTTCATTTTTTTGTTTCCTATTTTGTTAAAGTTTTTAGGCTTTTTTTATTCTTTGATTTGATTTAATTTATTAGAAGAAAAGGGAATATACCATCTATGAAGATAATAAGGAAATTTGGCGTAGTTATAAAGTACGTGCAAATTATAGATTAGTTTTTTTTTAGATTTGCAAAATAAATTAAAAGATAGTTCCAAAAACGAATCAATCAATCTTTGCATCAGTGTTGACCCCATTTAAGTTAGTATTACTTTGTTCTAATGGATATCTTTTCCAATCAATTTTTGCATACTATATATTTATTTTTAATAATTTTCTGTTTCTTGGGATAAAAGAAAATGGAAAGGAAAATCGGACTAAACAATTAAAATAGCCCCAAGTTTTTATTTTTGAAATTCAATTTTGAAAAAAATAAAACTTAATTCGAACCGAACAATCTAAACCAACGCTCACCATGATAAAGATTCATGGACACAGGATAATAAACCCATTTATTTATTTATTTAATATCGTTGTTTTTAGTTTGGACTTTGGAGAATAGCAGCAAGCCTATTATAGAACAGAACGCAGGTAGAAACGAAACCAACAGGGATACAGACGTTACTCAAATCACAACCACTACGTGTCTGCATATGACAAGCGAGTTCCACTCCAGCACATACTAGGAAGATTATTAGGGTTGTAATAACGCACACCGACCGAGGGCACGCCTTTGCTTCAGATAGATTTCTATGTATCTATCAATTAAGGTGGTGTGGCTTCTCCAAGTCCTCGAGGCTGGTGGGGCGGAACCAGGCCTTCTCATCCACCGCTGGGTCCTGACCACCGCTTGCCACAGAGCCACCGTCCCTGCTACTCTCAGCGAGCTGCTGCTCGGTGGCAGGACCGAAGACACCAGTTCGTGGGTGTGGGGCCCAGTACTTGTCGGACTGGGGCTTGATCACCTCATCCGGCACCACATTAGGACGCAACTCATCGTCTAGGTTCTTATCGTACACTGATGTGTGAGCAGCCCTGCTGCAATAGCATCCTCGTCATTGATTAACATGAAATACTGTTAGAGCAATAAACAGAGCCCAACTTCAAGTCGGGATCAGGTGGTGCAAGCATAACACATTCGCATCTATCTGGCAAGCAGCAGTCAGTAGCAATTCTCATACAATGTGACGAGGATGAAAAAAAACATTGCTGTGATGCATATAACCTCAATTAAAAATATGAAAAAACTAGATTAGTTTTAAATCTATGCACTCATATCATTTGAATTCTTAACCTTCGTCGATTAAGTCCCATATATTTTAAAAAGCATTAGCTTAAAAATATTAATGTTCATTGATTATTCTGCCTGATGTTTTAAAATTAATATCGCTTATGTGTGGCATGGCGGTGGTCATCCTTCCAAATAAGGATTATCATGAATGATATAGGTTCCAAGAACAAAGAAAGCTTGTCTTTTATTAGTAAAACAAAAGGAATGAGAGTGTTGGTGCTAGGTTATAAATTATCTCTGTGTCATACTCCTATCAAATCTAATTTACATGGCTTTCTAAGAATTGATGTCTTTACATGTGGGATGCTTGACTGCGTGATCAAGAGATTCACACCATTTGGTATCAAAACTTCGCTCCATTAACCAGGTTATAACCTTCAGAAATTTCCATTCTTGTTGATTCTTAAAAAAAATCCTTAATGTCCAATTTCTTCTCCTTGAATTTGCCGTATATAAAAAAAGAAAAAAAATATTATTTTGTTCTGCTACTATCCAAAATATAACAATGGCGTACACAAAAGGCATAATAATAATAATAATAATAATAATAATAAACCCGTTCATAAATTGCACATATTAATTTTGAGGTTAATCGGGTATTGTTTGTTTAGGTTTCAAATTTCAGGTGTAATTAGATCTAATTCATAATGTTTTTGCGTTAGCATCTCAAACCTTATCATAATTTGCTTAAATTTAGAATTCTGTCTATTTAGGTTGAAATCACACTTCATCACAAATTATAGCTCAATTGGACATCATTTATAATATAAAAATATTTAAAAAAAAACAAATTAAAAAAAACAGTTTCGAAAGCCTCCCATATAATTTTGGCACAAGCTTTTCAAAAATTTTCTTATACATATTTTTAAAAGATAATAGCACAAAAATTTTATGGCCCCATATCTGTGATAATGAATTCCTCCTTGTTATTGAAATACGAGAGGGTAGCTTAAGTTTATCAAGTTCTACAAGAAAACAAAGGAAACACAAGAAAACAAAGGAAACACCAAATAATAAGGAACTTATAAACCAGAAACGGAGAGAAAGGTGAAATTCATGGACTCAAACAGACTTGAAAACTAAATAAGCAAAGGAGTCAACATATTTACAAGGAGTGCGTGTGAAATATAAGGGCTACTTGAAATAACGTTTTTATAAAAATAAGGATTTGATGAGGGGAATTAACTGAAATAAGTCTTAAATATAAAGATCATAATTAACTTTTTGGAGGGCCATATTGAAGTAGCAATAGATACAGGGGTTTATATTAACTATAAGAAAATCACAGCTCCTTAAGAACCTAATCAGATCAAGGCCGGGGTGATGGATGAATGAACTCCTCCACTCCTGCTTCCGAGTTAAATTTTACCCGCTTCTAGTTTGACCGACCCCAAGCAAATAGACTAAAAATCCAATCCAATTATGTTTTTTGTCGAGTAGCAATAGTTACACCTATTTTTGTTTATTTTAGAGAGAAAAAAAAACAATTTTAACGATAGGTTCCTTCAACTAACGAGATGGGACTGAGACCTGAGTTGAAAAATAGCAGACGACTCTTATAAATGTAAAATCAAAGAGTAAATAGACCCCCCGCCCCGAGGATTAACCCTTGAAGATAATTACATGAATAATATGAGAAATTTTATGGTGTTCAACAAGTAATGAATAGCATTTTACTACCAAATTAATCAATCTATTTAAAAGAAATAAGAATAAATGGAGGGGGGGAGATGGTAGGAATATTTTTATTTTTTATTTGTATTTATTATATCTTTACCTGGACTTCTCTGCTTTACTTGCATCTACTTTTTTTTTAAAAAAATAAACTTATGACGGTAAATTCTTCTTCTCAAGATTCCATAAGAGTTTGATGATTGTATTATTTTTGGATTTTAACGATTTTTGTGGAGATTTTTGAAGAATTTCGAGCCCGAGAGCCCTCGAAAGTCGAAACCGACGGGGGGAATGTTCGAATGGTGAAATTGGGAGAGCAGGAATGTTGGGTGAAACGAAGACTCCTCCTCCTAATTTGATTTTAAGCAAACAAACTGGGAAAGGCAAACCAAACCGTCTAAGCTAAGCTATTCAAACATGATCAAACTCATTGCTGAGAAAAAGTCAACTCAAACCTGAGAAACGGGGTGTTGGAAACAGAGAAGGAGCGATTCGAGGTGTGAGTCCAGATCTGGTTGACTGCTCGCTTCCCCAAGATGCCAGTGTTCTTGAAAGTGGCTGCCATACAAATTGCACCAGAAGCTGAGATAGATCGAGAGAGAGACCTGTAAATCCAGAGAGCAACACGCAGGTGGTAGATGGCTTTCCACCTATTACAGCTGATCCTTTTATACACAGACACGACAGGGAGCATCATCCAACTACCTCGATGGGATAAATAGAATACTTTTCAGTCCCTCATCTTTGAATTTGATTCTAGATAAGTACTTCATGTTTAGAAACCTATACTTCCCTCCCTTGTCCGAGGGTTTCAACAAGAGTAACGCAACACAATCCTCGGGCCCTCGAATTCTATTATGCTGAGTTTATCGTTTAATTTGATGAGAGAATGTGCAGGGAGCTGTTAGTAGGGTTTGAAAGAAGTATTACGGAGCAGAATATATGTTCAAAATAAACGGACTAACAAATAATACACCGCCGCGTGTCTCTTCCCAACAAACACCTCCCTCTAATCTCTATCCCGGCTCCCGTCCCCACCTCAATTCCCTTCCCGTCCCGTACGCGTTCTTGTACCGTCGTCGACTAAATATGATTTGTTTTTGTTTTATGCGAATCGAAAATCGAATATTCCGTACTCTCTCCTCCCCGTGTTACTGCTTTGAATTTGATTCATGCGGCAGAGGGACTCCCTCCCTCGCCGTGTTTTAAAATCATGTTCTTAATGGCATCTCCAAATTCAATTTAATTGGTAGTGCGGAGGATATCAAGAAGAGATTCTCTCTTTTTATACATAGTTTCATAACTTTAATTGATCCTTAAATTCTAGACAAGATATTTGTCATGTGTAAAAAATAGCAGTGACACTCACAAATTGATTTTTAAATTCTAGATATGATACTTGTCATGCATAAAAATTACAATATCACTTACACAATGATCCTTAAACTCTAGGTAAGAGGCTTGTTTCATGTTAAAAAAATATCGGCACTCATAATACACTTTTAGTAAGTTGTATTGTGTATCCATCTATTTGTTTTTAAGGCCTAGTTGGGTTTTTCTAATAATTAATCTAATTATTTGTCAAAGCAAACCCGCCCAATAAACTTTTTTATTAAATTCATGATACATCCAAAATGTAAAACTATTTTTTAGTATGTTATAAATCATACAATCTGCATTTTTTTGTTTTTTTAATACACAAATATGAATTAGTTTTCTAAGACTCCTTCCTAAAAGCTCACCCGCTTGTCATCATCACCAAAGTCTACCAAGTCAATAACATTCTCAAGGAACACAAGTATTAACACCTCTTAACAAAATCATCCATCTTCTTCATGACCATAGCACATCATGCATGGAAGAAAAAAAAACAAACACAAAAGCAGGTGTCATTGTCTCCTTCAACCAACAATAGGTCACAACAACTCCATTAGTCAACTACTCATCAATAATAGTCTCTTCTCATGATCAGGAAGCACCGATAATGTGATAGCCCAATAAACACCAACAAATCCAATTGCAACCACCATGTTTTACTTTTTTTTTTTTTTTATTGTGTATGCATTTGTATATTGAATATGATTAATGCCTCATGCATTACTTGTTTTAATTTTTGAGAGAACACACAAGAGTTCATGTTAAGTAGGGGGATTAACATTTTTTTCCTATGATTATGAGTCATGGTTTAGATTCGTGAAACACCCAATTTATATTCGGGTGTTTGCATGGTAATGATAGATTTATGTGTCTTAATCATTCCTTGCAACACCCTTATAATGTCCTTACAAAGATTGTCATGGGGCAGATCTAAAACCCTTTTAAGATCAGGTAGAAACCTACTAATACTCATTTAATGAATATAACATGTCATTAGGTTATATGTGCTACCTTTATTTTGCATTGATGTAGATTTAATCAATAATCCTGAACTCCACAGGATTTTATAAGCTAAGACTATGACTTTTTGTTAATACGAGCAAGATCTTATATAAACCATTTTGCTTTTCTAAAATAAAAGAGGCTCAACCCATTTTTGTGATTTAACTAAGAGAAGGATTTGAGAAAGATATTTTCAAATTAATCAAATTATGGATTTTTTCTTATATTCAACAAAAAAGTCATAAATTAATTTTGCAAATAGGTTAACCTATATTCATTTACATGTACATACCCTTACATTTATGAGCATACATGTATGCATATGAAGGTTAGAACATAGGTTTTTAAAAAGCTCATTTGTAGAGTTTTCAGCACCCAACTCTGACAAAAAAAATATAAAGAACATGCTCACTACAATGTCAATTTCTAAGAGAAGTTGGATTCTCTAAAGGTTAATATGGTCTGCATCATTAGCCCGATCGAACAAACACTCAATAATATCTCTAGTAAGGACTTGTCCAATTGGCCTGTATTTTTGTTCAAACCCAGACAACAATTTAGTCTAAAAAAGATAGGTGAACATACTCAAAACCTGTAGTATAACATAGTTTTTGTGCAATCATCAATCCCTCACCGACTAGAGAGACCATTATCACATTCACCAATGAATTCTACAAGATAAAATCCTCTAAGGGCATTGATACTGATAAAATAACAATGTTAAAAGCTAGGATAATGGTTAACAAAGGAATGGACTTGTACAATCCTATTTAAGATGCCGAGGTGTGTCTATCCCTAAATGTGGTTGTACCAATTAGGCTTCATGCACCTAAATTCATACAGTGCACTAGAACATATTGTCTTATAACTCACCTTGAATTTATTTCAACAACACGGTAGAAGAGTGCATAATGAAAAATTATTGATGCATTTCTTAAGACAATTTGAGTAAGGCAGTATTGGGCTAGTATATGAAGTTGAACAACATGAGAATCCAAAAGTCACCCTTGAATGTCTTGTAACTCACCTTAATCTTATTGTAATAACATGGTAGAAGTAGTGCACAATGGAAAATTATTGATGCGCTTGTTTTAAGACAATTTGAGTAGGGTAGTATTAGACTAGTACATGAGGTTGGATAACATGAAAATCCAAAAGTGAAAAGAACTCATAAATTCTTTCATCAAGCAATATGATAAAAAAAAAATGGATGTTGTTCTAAGCAGTTATAGCTTGCAATATATGGAAATAGGTTATGAGGGTATTTATTTAGGAATACACCTAAAAGTGGTTTGGTGTGGCTAGAGAAGGAAGTGGCCATCATGCTTAAAATGCCTTACTTTGAGTCCTTAATCAGAAGTGCAACCGGTGAATTTTATGCACCTAATGGTTTTTTCTAAAAAGATAAACAAACTATCAAAATAGAAATCGTGAACTCTAAAGTCATAATGGAACTCAAGTTGGGGAATGACTTCAAATCATTCACCAAGATACAACTCCACAATCAAGAGGTCCAAACTGTCAACTTTAAAGTCTTTCATGGAAATTTCTTTATTTTTCTAGTTTTGTTCATGGAGGCTAAAAGACTTTGGAGTCAGCCACCAACATCAACCCCTGCTCTAGGATAATAGTCATCCTCTTTAATTTGTTACGAGTTTTTCCCAACCATAAACTTAAACCACATTTTCCCCCATAAAAGCCCACAACATCATCTAACTTAGCCATAAACAACAATAGTGATTAGTAGCATTAAGAAATAATAGAGAGAGAAGGAGGGAAGAAGAGATAAAGAAAAGGATAAAAAGTTAAAAGGAAGCTTTAAATGGCCATATAACATTATGAAATTTGGAACAATTTGCTTATTATTTTGTATAATGTTTGGATTGTTAATTTGGTTTGATGTGTTTTTTTTAAATGATGTGGTTATTTGTGTTGAACTATGACTTCATTTTTTAGAATTAAGATTTACATTACAATGTTGCATGAGTTATGTTTGGAGTTATTTTGATTTATTTTGAATTAATGAATGAAGTTCATGAAAATAATAAGATTTGCGTACTTGATTGGTGTGGTTTGATTTTTAATTGAAGAATGATAATTTATTTCAAACTAATATAATTGATAAAAATAGCTTAAATAAGAATAATTTATTTGTATCTTCCCAAATTTGAAATTAATTTTGAGTTCTCTGTATTTTTTCCCTTCCATATTTAATATATTGAATTGTGATCCACACACAAAGTACTTTTTTGGTATTAAAGGAAATGGTTTCCTTTAACAAGAATAACAACGACAAAAAATCTTTCTTGCACAAACACAATTTTTATTTTTATTTTTATTTTTATTTGCTTATGTCAAAGTTTCACAAAACAAAATATGAAAAAAAAAATACAAAAGAAAATAAATGAAAAAAAAAATCTTTTTTTAGCATCTTCTAAAAACACCAAAAAATTAAAATAAAATGTTTCTTATTTTTCATGTAATTTTTATTTTATAACTAGTTCATTAAAGTTGTGAGAATTTAACCTATATTTCAAAATAAATACTAAATAATTTTATTATTTTCTTATATTTGGAATTATAAACTTATATGAAAGGCTTTTTTTATCATTTATTTTATATGTTCTAAATTGTTTTTTTTACAAAAAAATCTATATTGTTTAATATTTGGGATTAAGAACTTGTACATAAGATATATTTATATTATTAAATAAAAAGATAGATTTTCTCCTTTTATATTTTGACTTTAGAATGATTAGGTTTTAATTTGATAAGATAAGAACCTCCTTACTGAAGAGTATTTTTCTTAAGTCTTAGATAGACCAACAATTAGAAAACACAATAATACCTTAGTATATTTCAAATAAATAACAATGCAAATTAACATAGGAAAGGTGTTTTATAGGCGATATGTCCTCAATATTCATAACTTGTCTCCTTACTCAAACTCTCATAGACCAATAGGTTTTCTAATGATCGTAATATTAGGCAGTGACTCTCATTATCTTGATTTCATTGGTAAAGGATAAGAATTCATTATTCTTTCTAGCTACACCATTTCACGTTAATCCCATTTTAGGAGAATGATTGTTGTAACACCGCACACCTGCGATAGAATAACAACACCACTAGGGACTTCCATGGACTAAGTTTTGTTGGCTTGTCTGATTATTGTGTTTATTTTCTATTAGTCTTTATATTTTTATTATTTTTATGCTTTAAATTTATACTATTTTTTATCTATCATTTTTATTATCAACATACATTCCTTTATGCTTTTTTTTTATCACACATGCAATTGTATATTGAATATAAATTAATGTCTTATGCATCACCTGCTTTAAGTTTTGAAAACTTATAGTTTAGGTGGGGGACTAGTAGCTTGCCCGATGAATATAGATAAAGGTTCATATTCGTGAAATACTCAACTATATCTGAGTACCTACTTGGTAATGGTGAAGCTCGATACCTTAATCATTCCTTGTAATGCCTTTATATTGTATTTTTATTTGGATTAAAGAGTGCATTTAGATTCTAAAGACGTATAATCACTACTTTTTATCTTATTTATTGTAATCTTTCAAACTTTTTTTTCAATATATTTCATTGTCTTGACATCCTTTATTGTTTTATTAAGAATGCATATTTGTTTCGATATTGTCTCTTTTGGTTCTTGATTCAGGCGTACCCCAACATTTATGTTATTTTAGATTTTAATGTTTTTCTTAACTCCTGATTTTTGAAATTTTTATTTGACCCCCAATATAGAGTGTGATCTTAGTTAAAATAAACTCTTTATATTTGCCCTAAATATAGGGTATGATCCTATTCAAGGTTTTTTTTAAAAAAAACTTATTTAATGTAAGCCCTAGTTAGAATATTCTGATGGCCAAAAATACAAATAGATTGTATTTATGGCCAAAAATACAAATGAAATACAAAAGGTTTATGGCTAAAAATACCTATTTTTTCGTTGTTGAAAATGGATTATCTATTTTGAGAAATGTTTTTAGCAATTTGGTCATTGTCTCCTTAAAAATAATTGGGCATTGTCAAATGATAAGTGAGAATATTTTGTTCCTTCTTTTTCTTCTCACTTTAAAGGGTTAGAAATGGATATTTAGGAGGGAAAAAAAGGATTTTGAGAGAGAAAAATATCATTTCACATTAAAAACAAATCAAAGAGAGGAAAGATTAAAGTAGAGAGAGAAAGTGACGGTGTTAAAGGAAGAATGAGAAATCTTAAAGGATTTATGGCCAGCTAACTTGTGGGGTATAAATTATTTCTTGGTAAGGTGTTTTAAACTTATATTATCAAGAGATCTAAATTGATTGTTTGATTTAATTTTTAGTTCTTGAAATTAGTGTTTTATTAGTGAATTTGTGGATTTTGTTAATTGGCTATGGAATAATATTGGGAAGGGGAAATATTATGGACATGACCTTATATCACAAGTAATTGAAGATAAATTTTAGTGATATTGTTTGGGTGAGGGCTGAACAAAAAGAAAGAAGAGAAAGAGGTAAATGGTTTTAAGCTTATAGAAATTATATGTTTCGATGAGAATTGATAGTGCTATTTGGGCTCTATATTTCTAGGGACATCTTGACTATTTAACTATAGAACGGGGAAGGTTCTAGGACATCATGTATAATAAATAGGGGTCTAATGCTTATATTTCTAATTCATTTTATTATTACAAAATGTTAGTTATTTTTTATTCTTTGCTATTTGTTGGGTTGATAATGAATAATTAATAACACAAAAGAAAGAAATATTATAATACACTTGATTAGCTATTTCAGGTTAGGAATAATTAAAGATATAAATGGGTTTTCATTAATATCAACATTACTTAAATTTAATTACCTAAAACGGGAATGAAGCTTAATGATGTCAAGAGTCATTGATATTGACATTTTCAAAATTGGAATTAAAATATTAAAATGGACTTGATTAACTATTTCAGGTTAGGAATTATTAATGATATTAATGGGTTTTCATTGATATCGTCAGTTCTTAAATTTGATTAGATACTTCTAACATGAAGGCTAATGATATCAAGGGAACCTTAGTATCAACACTTTCAGTGAATGAGCCTAAATATTATGATAAATTTGATTATCTATTTTAGGTTAGCAATAGCTAATGATACTAGTGGAATACACTAATATCAATAATTTTAGTAAAACTAATTAGTCAATCCATGTGAAGAAGACTAATGATACTAATGGGGTTCATTAGTATTATCATCATCGTGTTAGAGAAATGGAGAAGGGAGAGTATTTGATTAGTTTTTTTTCCAAATAAAGAGGAAGAGTTAATGTTGTTAACAAGAATACCTTGATATAAGAATTTATTTGATGACCATCTTAGGTGATGGGTTATGGTTTTCAATGGAAATAATTAATAACATGGAGAATATCAATTAATGATAAACATTAAAAAAAAGGGATCATAATGTTAAGGTAGAAATTGATAAATAGAAATGAATGAATGTTGGTAAAAGAAATGTAGTTTATTGTCATAAAAGAAATGAAATCTAGTAATTCTTCCATTGTCATTGTTATATATATATATATATATATATATATATATAGGCAGAATTTTAACTAGCTAAAGGAAAATGCAAATGAAGATTACAAAAATAAAGATGAATATAGGAAAATAACAACAATATGTATTTCTGATACGTAAGAACAAGGCAAGACCAACAACGTTAAGATCCTTGATCAGACACAGAGCATACTTAGTTTCGAAATAAATGTAAATGCAAGATGTAAATAATTAAAATTTTGAAGAAAATAAACCTTGAGAGTTGGATTACTTGAAATGAAGATACAAGTGTTTTGGAGATTTGGATTACAAGATCCTGTTTACAGGGATTTGGATTGAGACAATTTAATACAATAGATTAAATTGATCCTTGATGTTTACAAGATCTTGTTTACAAGATCTTTGATGCGTAAGAACAAGGCAAGACCAACAACGTCAAGATCCTTTATCAGACACAGAGCATACTTAGTTTCGAAATAAATGTAAATGCAAGATGTAAATAATTAAAAGTTTAGAGAAAATAAACCTTGAGATTTGGATTACTTGAAATGAAGATGCAAGTGTTTTGGAGATTTGGATTACAAGATCCTATTTACAAGGGTTTGGATTGAGACAATTTAATACAATAGATTGTATTCTCCCGCTAAAATTGTTCTCTTTTAGAATGGAAATGAATGTTCCTTTTATAGAAGAAGATTCGAAGAGCAACCTTGGATTCCCGGGTAGTGGAGCTGAAAGCTATTTTGTTGTTTTGTATTGATTACTCTGGAGTGGGGGACACCTTTTGAAGTGGTAGGAACCATTTTTGTCTGGAGGAATCTTACACCCAAAGTACTTTTGGAAGCTTGCATAAGTGGGGGACAACTTTTGTAACTTTTGTAACTGGCGGGGGCCACATGTTTTGTCCTCTTATGCTGACAATTTTGGATGGTCAGTGTTTGACTAGAGGCAAGATGCCAAAACAGTTATCGCCATTATCATTGCCTAGGAAAATAGCAACGGACGAAACTGATCCTGAAGAGCTGGATTTGGACGAGACTGATTCATTGTCCCGGTTTGGAGCTAGACTCTGTAAAATCTAAAGGTATTTTCTTTAGTCTTTGCTGAGGCTAGGAGGGCAGCAGTTTTAGCCTTTTAGGCTAGAAATTGAGACTGCTTGTTTGAATGAATGGTAGGAAGAATCTTCTGGGATTTTGAACCATTCTACTTTGAAGGCATTCTCAAGTTTTAGCCTTTTAGGCTAGAAATTGAGACTGCTTGTTTGAATGAATGGTAGGAAGAATCTTCTGGGATTTGAACCATTCTTCCACAACAGATTTTGAGCTTTGGTTTTCTACTTTGAAGGCATTCCCCACCATTTGACTTTAAACCTGTTCAGAACTGGAGATCTGATTTGTAAGTGAAAATCATAATACCATGAGCATACCCATTGAACAAAAAACTTTGTACATAAGAGGAGAAGAGGTTTAAATCTCCTTTTAGAGGGAATGGGCTGGTAAGCCTTTTTGAAGTAGAGATATCATTCTTCAACCACGGGATGGTCGTAGAGGATATCAGGAAGACTACCAAAATTGTCCCACCATTGATTGAACCATAGGGGGAGGTTTGTAGTTTGGATGGTGTTTTTGAACAAAAATAGCCAAGAATGACTATGAATGGAGTTTTGTAAGAAAAAGGTGTTGAACCAGACTTGCTGGTAGTCCTAGTAGGTATATGGAGAAAACTAAGGGTATTGGTCCTAGATTTCTTTTGGAAATGGAATAGGATGTTTTGGATCATGGAAGGTGCTCCATTGGAATGGATGGATTATATTTTGTATGGTACAGGTTGAGTAGGCTGGCTCATTATGGGTTTTATGGAGGTGGAAGTGTTTGAAGGTTGCTGACTCTTTAACCTGCAGGATTAGTTCATAAAATTGTTGGTACTTGGTCGAACCCCATGTTTTGAAGTGCCATTTTGGAGAAAAAATCTTTTGTATGACAAGAAGAGGGTTTTCATTGTAATACCCTTCCTCAACTGTCCAAATATTTTGAAAATTAGATTTTTCAAAATACTTTGATTTTGGTTTTTTGAAATTTGTAGAAACTTGTGTTGTAGTTTGTAAAGCAAGCAGGAGTTTTGGAGATTTATAAACATGGTCGGGATATTTGGATGAAAAAGATCAATTTTCCATGTCATAAATGATTAGTTGCATTAATTGGTTTCAATACAAGTGTAATTGGTTAATATTTTTTTTATTTAAAAAATGAATATGGGGAATTGTTTACAACAATGATAAACATTCATGTGCTAATTGAATAAGAACAACAATTGTTCATATTTAAATAGTAAAAAAATAATCAATTATGAATAGTGACATAGACCAAAGTAAGAAAAGTCTTGATTTACCAAGGAAACTAGAAAGTAATTGACCCATACAATCAAAAGTTATGACCGATCAAGAAAAAATGATTTGTCATAGAGTTTAAATTCGTGTAAATAACTAGAAGGTTGAATCTTATTCAAAGTAGGAATCCTTGACAAAATAATTAATCAGAGTTACAAATGAGCTTGGATTCACATGAGAACCAATAAATAAAAAGTTAAAATTGTATTAAGATTCAATATATATCCTTATTTGATATATAATACTTGTATAAGATTATAATCCTATGTTTAGATACGGTTAAAAAAACTATATCAATATAAAGAGAGTCATATAACTATTATAACGATGTTCAGCTCGATATATAAAATATAATTTAACTTATTCATTTCAATTATATTTATCTTTCTTTTAAATATTAGTATTGTTTTGTCTATTTACTTGTGTTCTTTTATAACTTTTTTTAAAAAACTTTTCCTTTAATTTTGCACTCTTTAAATCATCTTCTTCATGGGTAACTTTGTCGTACCAGGATTTTGTATGCTTGATGTCTTTGATGGCATCAGCCAAAAGTTTTGAATTTGGAAGAACTAGGTTTTTTGAAGGTTTTGTTGTAGGGACTTTCCTCTTATCTCGTTTGTCTTGGGAGGCATGTTGAGAGGGTGAGAGGAGCGATGCTGTAAGAATTCACGAGTGAGGTAGTCTGGTAGTGAGTTTGTATCTCCCTTTATATAGACAATATCAAAATAAAAAATAGACAAGATCGCTTGCCATCTGGCAAAGATCTGTTTGGATACAAGGTTGTGAACATCTTTTTGTAGAACTTCTTTTGCGGATTTGCAATCAACTCAAAATTTTTGATTTAGTAAATCATTTTGGAATTTTGTAATGCATAAAACAATTGAAAGAATATCCTTTTTGACAGTGGAATAATTCTTTTGACAATCGTTCCAATGTGTAGATGTAAATTGTATGATATGCTCTTTGGAATTTTGTACTTATTTGAGAATCCCCCCATAACCTATGTCTAACGCATCTGTCTCGACAATCTTAGGTGCTAATGGGTCTGCTAAATGAAGCAAGGGAATTGTTTGGACTTGGGCTTTGATCTGTTTGACAATTTTTGTATGTAGATCAGACCAAGGAACTGGACTCTTTCTCAACCTGATGCGATCCAACCATCAAAGGATCCATTGGAGGTTCCAGTTGGTCCAGTTACTAGGCTTAGGGCTAAGAAGTTCAAAGAAGCTTTCAATGGACTTCTTCAAGATACATGGGCTAAGGTGGACTTCAAGAGGATTTGTAATAATAAAGAGCAAGCCTTGATTAATCTCATTCATGTTCAAGAAGCGCTTGATGGTGGAACCAAGACCATTACACAAGGATTGGGAGAAGAAGACTAGATTCAGACAGTTTGACCTTTGGTTACTCTTTTAGTCATAACTGGAGCTACATATTGAATTTTGATGTTATTCTAGTTGGGATGGAAACTAGACTTCAATACCTTTCCAACGGTATATGGAACGCCTTCTAATTCATTAAGACGAGAGAGAACCATCCATTTTAAGTTGGATCTTTTTGTTGCCCGACAAATTGGAAAAAACGAACTGTCTTATTTAATTAGTTGGGCTATCAAATTCTAATTATTTTGAGAGGAGACAATTTGTTTGGGTTTCTAGACTTGTTTATTTGTTTATTTTAATTAGTTTGGGCTAGTTTTATCTTGGGTTGATTATTATTTATTTTGGGCTTATGTGAGACCCATTAGGGAAACTAGGGTTTTGGCTTGGAGTATAAATACTCTTTAGAAATAATGTTAGGGAACTTTTTTGAACAATATTTTCCAGCATTGTAGCCGTCTTTGGTTGCTTCATCTTGGTTCTTGATTGAACTTTTCAACTCTTCAAAGAATTGACCATTCTTTGTTGTGAATTTATACTTCCTTTGCTCGTCTCCAGGTGTAGGCGTTGTGATCGAGTTGGTTTATAGTCTTGTTGCCTTGGAGCAAGTCTTCCATTGTGATAAGCTCATTCAATTCTCAACAAACTTGGGTTAGATTGATCTTGGGGTCGCGAATACCATTAAATTCTGCTAGGGTTCGCATCACAACCTGTCATGTAAGAGTTTTGCAATCCTAATGAGGTTGGGATAGAAATCTAGTATGTGATTGAGACTAGCTAAAAACCTTTGTAATTGGATTTTGTTAGTGATCCTATCAGGAAACTTATTCGTAAAGTCTAAGGATCTCTCAATTGGTGTTATGGTACCTTGGCATATGTGATGACCTAGGAAACAAATACTAGTTTAGAATAAAGAAATCTTTGATTTGGAAATTACTAAACCATTTTGTTTAGCAACATGAAAAAATATATTTAAATGTTTGAAATGTTGATCAATAGAATGAAAAAATATGAGAACATCATCAATGTAAACAATGCAAAATGCGGAGTGTAGATTGAGAATGTCATTCATAATTATTTGGAATTCAGATGGTGCATTTTTCAAGCTAAAAGACATGACGTTCCATTCGTACTAGCCGAACGGGACTGTAAATGCAGTTTTGTAACGATCTTTGGGATCAATCTGGATTTGCCAAAATCCTGATTTCATGTCAAATTTGGAAAAGATAAATTCAGAATGTATTTTTTGTAATAAATCTTTTTGTTTGGAATTGGATACCTGATCCACTTAAGAGCAGAGTTCAGGGGTTTGTAATTGATCACTAGCCTTGGTGTACCTCTCTCAATTTTAGAGTTTTTGTTTACATAAAGTGCGGCACATGACCATGGTGATCTGGACTTTGTAATTAGACCTTTGGACTCGAGATCTTGAATCTCTTGTCGACAATGTTGTTCTAACTCAGCATTCATTTGTATAGGTCTGGCTTTTGTAGGTATTTGTTTTTCTAAAAAAGTGTGTTTATATGGAAGATCAACAACATGTTGTTTTCTTTTCCAGAAAGCAGTTGGTAAGTCTGAGCAAAGTTCTTACTCAATCTTACTTTGGAAATCTGCAATCCTTTTCTTCAGAGAAGAATCTTGCAGGTTTTGATCAATGCGAAAGGAATGACACATGGTTTTGTAAATCATGCAAATGATATGTTTTGCCATGTATGAGTGCATTGATATGATATGTATGTACGAAACATGCTTTGATTAAATTTAAATTCCTAACCTTAGATTGTTCTAAGAATGGGAATTTGAGCTTAATGTCATTTATTCTAGATGTAATACAGTCATGACATGCTTTAAATGGAGTAAGCAGATCAATGAATAGAGTAACTAGAATGTTGGTATGATTTATGTTTTTTGTAACAATGAAAAATGATGTTACTGAAATGCCATTGTTAAACACAGAAGCCTGTGTTTTACCTGCAATATGCAATTTGGAATTATTTGTAGCTAACAATTTTTCAGTTGTGTTTTGTAAAAATCATTTTGGAACTATGTCTTTTTTAATGCAATTTAAGTCTGCACCTATATCAGAACAAGGTTATAGTATCTAATTTGAAATCATCAGAAAAAACTAATGATATCTTGATCAATGTTTGTGTCATGCAATGCATGTAGGTCAGGGTCTGTATCGTTTAGCTCGGAATCAGTATCTGACTGGTTCTCGATTTTGGATAGAAGGTTTTTTAAAATGGCAGAATCTTTCTGCTGGGCTTGTTTGAGGGTTTGTAACTTAGCTTTGAGGGTTTTTATCTCATAATGTAATTCTGGGATTGTGATGAAAGGTTTGGATTTTTTCTTACTTAAGATCTTTGTGAGATCATAAGTGTTGATACTGGTTGAAGGTAACATAGCACGGTTTGGAGGGTTTACTGGAGTTTGGTTTGATTTGTTGAAATCTTTCAATAATTTATCCAGGTAAACTTTTTTGTAACTGAGGATCATCAAGTCGTTTGATGGCCTCAAGGATGAACTCTTGGTCCTAGGTTAGGACGTTGACTTCATCCAATTTTGTTAAAGTATTAGAAGTAGCACTGGAAGTTGCTAGCTCATCAACTTGGAATTCCTCTTCAGAGATGTCTGAGGAAGAAGGATCTGTATTTGTGGCTTTAATATACATATTTTGTATAAGATTGATGGTGTCCTCATCAATTTGGAGCTCATGTAACTTTTTCTAGACTGGGCAGAAACGGGATGTATGTCCTTTTTGGTTACATTTATAGCATGTAATGTTTTTCAGGTCAAAGTTTATATGTCCATAGTATTCATGCCATGAGTGATTCATGCTTTCTTCCATCTTGCTTTTTAACTAGACTATGGATAGATAATTTAATGTGTATTTTAAAACTATGTAAACTTTTGGTAACTGACAGTTTAATGATAAGATTACCTTTTTTACGCAAGATTTATGTTATTTTTTGTTATATGGAATTTGTAATGTGGAAATAATAAATGTTGTGATTATGACCTATGATGATTGGATCATAATTTTTAATAGATTTATAAAAAATAAAATGGGTTCATGTAAATTACTTAAAGTCTCCTAGTATAGGGAAGACTCTTCCAAAGTTTCAATAGATTTTTAGATGAACTTTATATATATATATATATATATATATATATATATATATAAACATCACATGTTTTCAATAATATTGTTTGAGTTCTGTCTTGGAAATTGGAATGTTACATATAAGTTTAAATATGGACTGTAATAGGGGTGTGTACAGTGTGTAGAAAATGAGAGGACAACAAAGATGTCATTTTCTCATTTCAAGCACAAACAATTAGAACCAATAAACTTTGTTCTTGTCTAATGTAATGGCTTGTACTTTTGCATAAGATCGTGTTTTATGAATCTATGACTACCAAATCCAACTACATGTGATTATTTATACAGCTAAAATGTATCCCAAGAGATATGGGATGGTAGTTTTTGCATATATATCTTTGTTTCAAGTTTTTCTGGTCACCTTAGAGAGGGAGTTGCTAGATTAATTCATTTATCATCTTTTGCCTTCAAGACTTGAAGCTTTTATGGTCGGCTCATTTACCTCTCTCGTTACCCTTGAAGATGTTTTGGATCTCAAATGTAATCCATCAAGCCTCAATACACTAAACAAGTTATGATACTCATATATTTGGTTAGGCTTATATCACTTTGTATATGATGGTTGACATGATTTTTAGGAATGAAAGCAAATATAGTGTTGAAAACATGCTGATAAATATCCTTAAATGATAAAGGTATATCGATATTTGATAAAGTTGCTAGAGTAGTTGCTGATGTAAAAATAGGTGGTGTCTTAGATGGTTGAAAGGTAAACTAGGCATGAAATGTTTTTGACTTATATTCTCTATGTAAGATCCTTCTTTTGATTTGTACTTTGATATGGCATCAAACATTACCACCAGAATCTCTAATATTAAACTCTCTCTTTTTTTATCATAGTTAGTACATCCATAAAATATGTTTATAAATCATCGATCAAATAACCATAATATATAACTTTTTAAATCATACCTTATCTTTTTTTTTAAATGTCAACCATGTACTCTCATTTCTTAATTTCAATAAATGTCTTAGTTTTTTATAGCATAATTTTAGATTGTAAAATTTAATTGAAGGTTAATTTTACATGAACTTTTTAATGCATTGCGAATAATTTGAATAATAATGTATTCTTTAGAGGAAGTATTTCTCATTCTATTTATCAAATTATGAATTTGCTCATTCTATTAATTTGTTTAACTTTTTTTTGTAAAATTTCAAATGAATTCAAATAAACCCCTCTATTGTTCCTCAAGCTCTACCATTGAGGCTTTTTTCATAAATGTATTTATAGGATAAGTAGTCAATTGTGTAGACATTGACGAGAAAGAAATTTTATGATGATGAGAAAGGTTTTGATTTGTTATTTAAGCTATACCACTGAACTTGTTTGTCCTTGCAATTTAAAAATATTTTTTTAAAAGAATATTTTAAAAAAAAATTATTTTTTTTCATGTTGTTTTAAAATATAAAGATAAGAGATGAATTCATTTATCATTATTTAAAATATAAAATATTTTTTTTCATTTTAAAATATAAAGGATTATTATGCACTGTCATTATTTTATATGATGATAAAAATAATTTTTTAAAATAAATTATTTTAATATATTTTTAAGTAAAAAGTATTTAGAAATATTTCAAAATGCGTGGTTGGCCCATTACATTTTCATCTCTAATCATGTCTAAACATTGTTGTCTTGCCTCACTTGGTCTTTATTTGACATTATGAAACGACCACTTTTCTAAATATTTTTTTTAATTTTTAAATTATTATTTTTTGAAATTGTTTTGATGTGTTGTTAATAAAAATAATTTTTAAAAAAAATATATTATAATTTTTTAAATACTTTAAAAAATAATTTCTAATACAATTCCAAACAAAAATTTAATAAGTTTTTTTACATAAAAGTATTGGTAAAAACAGCAGTGTAGAAATAATCCAATTAAAAAAAAGGCAACATTTTATACTTAGCTATATAACGAAAAACTATGATGAAGAAAAGAAGAAGAAAAATAACTTGAGAGAGACGATTTTACGTCTTCTTAAAATTTGCCATTCAACAAAATGTGAGCCAGCCTATAACAAGACAGGGGAAAAAAATCTGCATTATAGCTAAAAATTAACAGAAATGTTTCATATCCCTCCAATTTCCGAGACAAGAAAGCCAGAAGTTCATCTCTATCTCATTTCAGTTCTGATCCAGCACCATGCCTGCTATTCTCAGTTCAGTGTCTGCAAGGCCAGTCTAGTCTTTCCCACCTGCTGTTGATCATTTAACAAGAGATATGCGTCTAAGCCACAAATGGTTGACTAGCTTGAAAAATAATACTAAAAAGAAAACGGAAAAGGAAAAAATATTGTGGTGGATACCTTTGTGTCATTATCTTCTTCACTGTTCTTGTTGTTGGCTATCTGCAGTTTTTCTTTCATCATCTTTCTCAACTGCCTCAGACTGAATTCATCCAATATCTTCTCACCAATGACGACGTTATTATTTGCTCCTTCTTTCTTAGGCTCCACTTCAATGCCACTGTCGTCAATGTTCTCCTTGTTGATGGCATCGATAATTTTCCAACTTGTTGAGTGTTTCTTAGCTGAAGATTTCCTTGGAATTAACTCAGTCGGACGAGGAAACTGACCCTGAAGAGTGTGATCTGCAAAGGATGATAAGCCTGTTTGGCCTGTGATTGCACCACCAGCAACCAGGGGTTGACAGGGGGGAGATGGAGTCTTGTTCAATGCTGGAGCCGGAGCCATGTAGAATTCTTCTTGTGACATTACAGTAATATCAACCAAAGTCTCTGCACTGCTATTATCGTGCACCTTGTGCATTAGGAATTCACCTGAATCATTGTGGGATGCCAGACTACAGGAAGAAGTCATATGACTTGCATATCCTGGAGTCTCATTTGAAACACAAGATGTGTGCCATTCATGTGTTTTCATGTCAAGTTCTTCAGCTTCCATCACATGGATTTCAACAAGTGCTTCATTCTTACAGTTAAACGAGGTATCCTTGGCGGGTGACACAAGATTACCAGTGCCACAATCTTCTTCTGAAATTATTTCAGAGATTTTATCCACAGATTCAGATACTTCGAGAGTTGGTGAATTGGGCACCATAAATCCAGACTTCACAGTGCCTGCAGTAATCAAAGCATTTAGTCCTGCAAAGCTCTGGCCATTCATGAAACTTCAAAGAGGCACAAAACAATAAATGAACCAACAAAATTGTGAATAAGAAATTAACAGTTTTATATTGAAGAAGCATAAAATCAAATTACCCTTCTCGTAGATTGGTTCCTGATTGATGGGTACTGCCTTATCTGAATTTTCAACTAGAATAGGGTTTGATATCTCGGAAATCTCATTGCTCTCTTCATCCTGTTCATCTAAGCCTTCCGATTTTGGATAGCAATGATCCATTTCAGAGTCATTATTCTTATTATCCTCTTCAAGTTCGTTGGTCATTTCACTTTCGTTCTCTAATGAAATAACTTCAGAATTATTACAATTCTCATAACCTATTTCCTGTTTTGCATTGCAATCTTCAACTTCACAGACATCAATGTTACTCTCCTCTTGAAGTTCATGCTTGATTTCCCTTTCATCCTCTAGTGAATGATCTGGGTTTTGGATTGAATTGGCTTTTGTATCAATGGTTTTCTCTGAACTTTTTTCGGGTACTGTCAGCAAATCAGATCCTGTATCACATGATGACTGATGTTAGAGCTCAAGAAAACAAAAATCCACCAATATAGTTCCTGGTCCAAATTGTTGTTTTAATTCCTTCTCTATTGTTCTCAAATTGCATTAAATTTGTTTCCCAATAAAATTTACAACAAGAACTGAACTCTGATGCAAAATGAACTTCCAATCATATTTATGCTGTTTCTTTTTCCAACATTTCATGGCAATCAAACACAAAAAACATTGATCATAGTTAATTACAGCACTATAGTTTGTTTACATTAAATTTGTTTACATTGATCATAGTTAATTACAGCACTATAGTTTGCATTAAATTTGTTTCCCAATAAAATTTACAACAAGAACTGAACTCTGATGCAAAATGAACTTCCAATCATATTTATGCTGTTTCTTTTTCCAACATTTCATGGCAATCAAACACAAAAAACATTGATCATAGTTAATTACAGCACTATAGTTCCTAGTCCAAGTTGTTGTTTTAATTCCTTGTCTACTGTTCTCAAATTGCATTAAAAATTGTTTCCAAATAAACTTCACAACAAGAACTGAACTCTGATGCAAAATGATGAACTTTCAATCATATTTATGCTGTTTCTTTTTCCAACATTTCCTGGCAATAACAAAAAACATTGATCATAGTTAACTACAGCAATATAATTCCTAGTCCAAGTGGTTGTTTTAATTCCTTGTCTATTGTCTCAAATTGCATTAAATTTGTTTCCCAATGAACTTCACAACGAGAACTGAAGTCTGATGCAAAATGAAGAACTTTCAATCATGTATATGCTTGTTCTATTTCCAACATTTTCTGGCAATCAAACACAAAAAACATTGATCATAGTTAATGACAAAAATACTTACCAGACTCTTCCTTCATTTCAACATCCTCAATTTCCTTGAACAAGCCATCCATCTTCAATGGCCCGACGCTCTCTTTCTCCTTTAAGCTCATCCCTCCCATGCTCTTCTCCAACAATCTTAATGATTGCCTCGTGCTGTATACCCTCTGAACTGATACTTCTTCTTTCTGGGCCTCTACTTTCCTCCTAGCCGAATCAGATGGAGCCATTCTCCGGCAACTACGCGCTGCTGGTGTCTTTGATACATTTTTTTTCTGTTGATCCTCAACAATTTCCATCACTTTAGTCTCCATTTTCCGGCGAGCAGAGGTTGCGGAAGTCCTTTTGCGGCTTGCTGGCACTGCTGGAGTCTCTGGATGATTTGCATTTTTGTTCTCTTCATCATCATCCCCCCCAATAACCCTTCGTCTTGTTGTGCAAGGTGTACGAGTCGAGGGTTGTTGTGAGCTTTCAGGCTCAATGCGAAGAGGCTTTTTCCGAGTTGAGGTTCTACAAGAAGTATGAAGAACTTCTGGTGATCCAGCCGTAGCTTTCTCGGGGGATTGCAGATTGGTGAACTCGTCAAGTCCTTCCACCTGAAGAAAAGTAATATATTTTTGAGAATCCAAATCTATTCCTTTCATAGCTAATTGTAAGATTAAAAATTGGTTTTAGAGTAAAGAAGACTGACATCTAAAAAATTTCATGAGAGAGAAAGCTTTGGGAATTTAAAGAATTCAATTGGGGAATTCTTTGATTTCTGAGAGATGTATTGTATCTTTCTACTAAAGCTATGGGTCTCTCTTATTTCATTAGATTTATTCACTCTGATCAATGGCATCCAAACAAGATATTGAAAAACAAGTATTCAACAATCTTTGTTATTGTTTGGATACTGCACTGGTATGTAAGTTTATGTGGATTTTCTCTTTCACTGGCTTACTCAAAGAGTGCCTTCCAACTATATGAAACAAATCTCTATCAGTAAAATCTTGAAGATTTAAAGAAAACTTTGCTCGCTCAATGATAGAATTGGATCCGGGAAATTCATCGAATACAAGAAAGAATACGAAATGAGTTGTTAATTAGCTTCAAGGAAAAGGTTATATTACGTACCTTGTCGAGAGCTTTGAGGGCATCGGCCATGGAGATATTGGTCATGTTAGCAGGGATCTTGTTCTTCTTGCAGAGAGCTTGGAGCTCTTTCCTTGAAAGACTGTGGAAATCCATCTTTGAAGTGATAATGAAAATGAAAAACAAGATGTTTTTTCTTTTGCTGTGTGCGGCTGGCTGCTATCGAGAGAGAACAATGGCTATATATAGTTGTCTTGGGGGGCTCTGGCCACAGAGGAACGTTGAAATCCAAAAAAATACATGAAGGAGAAACCTAGGGCATATGACCGTTGGAGCGTCAATTTGAAATTTGAATTTTGTCTGATTTTCTAGATAATATATACGAGTAACTTATAAATTAATAGCCCTAGTTCTGCAAAATGAATAAATAAGTCTCTCTAGTTTAAAACCTTAATTAATTAGACCTTTGACCAGTTTAACCATACTTAATTTAATATTTTTATTTTTAAAAATGAATTATTATTTCTTTGATCTTTTCATATTATTTACTTATTTTCTAATAATTATTAAAATAATAAAATATTTTAAAAAACAATTTGGTGAAGGGACAAATAAATTACTTTTTAAAACTAAAAAGACTGTTTGATTTATTTTACCAGATTAGAGGAATTAATTTATATATATCAACCAAATGTCTTAAATATTTTACCAAATACATTAAAAATCTATTTGCATTTTATATGAATTTTTTTATCTATCCCACAAGTAAAGAAATATTTTTATCTAAATTTGGCAACAAAACAACGAGGGCAAAAACAGAGTAAGATAAGACTTGGAAGGTTCAAAAATAAATAAAAACTCTTGTAAAAATAATTGTCAAGGGTGTAAAAATTAATTTTAAACATTGTATGATTTGTTAATATGTTGAACAAACATTCTTATAAAAAAAGATTTAAGAGTAAATTATTATGAAAAGAAACAAAATAATAGAAATATGATGATGTGAAACTCATGATCATTTAGTTACTCATCTTACAATAAAATTAAAATCAATCCTGTAAAACAAATACTAGGTTTGAAACCTCAACTTGAGAGAGAAAACCTCGACTTAGATATAACCTTGTATTGAGAACTCAAACTAATCAAGCGATACTATGAAGTCAATTAATCTTTGATAAGTCGATATACGATCTTTTTTTCCTACAAAAACATGCTAAACAGAGGGGAAACCTTGTTTGTTACAAGTTAATGAATCAAAACTAATAATCAATGAATACAAGTTTAATACTGAAATAAACTCTAAACCAATATCTAATGGGCAAACACGATCTCAATTACCAAATACTCTAAAGCATGTGGCCGAAAAACTCTTCATGTATTATGGATGGAGCATGACTCCTTTTACTATGGACTTGCACAATTTCTCTTGTTTAGAATAAAGTCCAAAGCTAATCTCTTCCTTAAAATCCTTATTTATGGATATGAAGCTCTCCCTTTTCTTTCTTTGAAAGTTTTGCCAAAACTCCATGCTCCTATCAAATCTCAGCAATTAAATGCAAATAGATTTACAAAATAATTCAAGTTCACCATATACATTCCATAATTATGCTAGGAAAAGAACACCAAATTATCTAGGAAGCTTTGTTTTTAATTGTTGAGATTTTCCCCCTTGAATTGTCTCCCCTTACTCTCCTTAATATTCTATGAAATCCATGCAATGCAAATCATGAATAATAGTTATTGTCATAAATGTCTACTAATTTGACTTGGAATCTCGGTAGAATTGGTAAGCTAATGGTTGTCAATCATTTTTCTTAATTTTCACGCATTCCTAACATATTTCTTTCATAACTTTAAACACATAATTCTCTCCCATCCAAATAAAATTACGATTACAACAAGCATGAAAATAAAAATAAATGAAATTTAGGAATCGAAAAAAATAATAAAAATGTTTTAACTTATTATATTTTTTCAAAAAGCAAAATTGCAAAAAATATGGTATAATGCATGGTTCAAGTAAGGTGATGCAAGAATGTGATAGTAGTTGTTTTTTGAAGTGTCTTTTCATTCAAAAATGGATCAAAATAATAGTTAAATAAAAAATTGAGGCAAAATAATATAATAGTGGCACGCCAAGAGATAAGAGTGGCAGGCAACAAGGTTTGGAATGATTTTATCCGAGTTAGCAAATAAATGATAAGACTATTTTATTGTATTGTATTTTTTAATCACAAGCTCCATGTATAACTCTCACTTTCTAGCATAATGTAGATAAATTGTATGTTTGTGTGTGAGGTGTGTCGCCTAACACACCTCACAGAAAGCATGTATTTCATGAGGTTCACCACGCAACGCACCTCACACCCTAAATTAATCATTTCATCTCTCACGCAAGCGACAAAGAGGTCTGTCATGTGCGAGGAACTTCATCCGGTACACTAGAGATTTTAACAGAATTTACCCTAATTAAGAGTGTACCCAAATGTAAGCCGGCTAATTTTTATTTATTTTTTATTTTTTCTATGTTTTAAAATTATTTTGATATACTAAAATCAAAATGAATTTTTTAAAAGATATTATTGTGATATATTTATGAGTGAACAACACTTTGGAAAAAAGAGATGACTTACATGAGTAAAAAAAATATAATTTTGCATTAAAAATTACATTTTTTTCTCTAGAATTTTTGTGAATATTTATTTTAATAATCATAAGCATTATTAGACTATTTAAAACTTTTGGAATTTTTGTAGGGTATTGTTTTGATTTCAAATGAAATTTGATTTATAAAAATTGACTAAAAACAAATTAGGGAGAGACACTTAGATTTTCTAAAAAAAATATATATATTCTAATTGACATTGAATTTTTTTTTAAAAAAAAAACCCTATTTATTTGATTATCAACACCTTCTTTGTCTTCAATCCTATAGCTCATAAATATTATATATGCTAAAAGCTTTTAGGAACTCAAATGTCAAGATTGAAAGACCTTATGAATCCTAATACGATGAATTTGTATCTTATATTTCTATATTCAAGATAAATGCTTCCCATATTCAAGTTTTGAATTGAGATGCTTCCTATTTAAGTTGTAGTGAATCATCTTTTCAATTATAGTTTATGTATATTGATACAAAGGTGATCACGTGTTGGGTTCTTGAATTACCATACATAGCGAAAATAATAAAACAAAATTATTCGGGAGTCTCTAGAATCTTGCTAGACAGATCTAGAGTTATCACCTGAAGATTTGATCTTCTCCATCTTTGAATAATTCTTTAAAGACTGAGTTGTTGCAAACTACAAGTCATCCAATTGTTCGATCTTCAACAATAATCTACATGAAACCACAAGGCATCCAATTATTCGATCTTCAACAATAATCTATATGAAATACCAGTGAGAAATCTCTTAAATCTCTATTTAAAAGAAAGAGATTGTTATGCCTAGAGTGTTAACGTTTTATTTTATAACTTATATGATTTTTTATCTAACATAAAATCCTCCAAAAATAAGAGGCGTAACATTATATCTATAGGGAATTCTAATGTTTTATATATGGAAAAATATCTATTTTTCCATTAAATAATATTTATATATTATTTATGAATAATTCAATAATATTAACCAATCAAGTCCCTACTTGATTATTCTAGAACTAGAATTATAATACCTTAAATACAATATAGTGCATACTTTCTAAAATTATTTTCAATCACTTCAATAATTGATTAATTTATATTTAAAGATTAAATGCACTCTCTAAGACATATTATGATCCTCCAAATATTAGACAAAAGCCCTTTTAGTGATTGTTTTCTCGGTGTGGTGTAATTATGATCTCTTTAAATTAGCAGTATAATTGAGTTAAGAAAAACATAATTAAAATTGTTGATTCCCTGGTATTCCAAACCAAACAATAGAGGTCGATATTTTACGTACGAAATTAAATATAACTTTACAAACAGCGATGTACATTGAGATAAAGTAAACCATCGGCATGAGCTTTGTTTAATGTATATAGGAACCCTTTTAAGTCGAGCCACTGGGCTTTGTCAGGGGAAAGAGGATACGACCCAAAACCATCGGAGGCCCAAAAGGAATTTGACTACAGCTAGAGTCGAGGTGAGTTTCCGCGTCATAAATCAGTGAGCCAGCACACCACTCCAACTCGTCCTTCAATTTCTTCTTCTTCTTCTTCTTCTTCTTCTGCTTCTCGCTTGCCAAACAAAACCAATCCATCCACCGATCTGCCTTTATATCATTACACAAGAAAACCAACCCAGCCCTATCTGTAAGTTTTATTTAATTTTTAGAAAGAAAAAAAAGCAAATCGGCGAGAGAAAGGGAAGAAAAAAGAAAACCCTAAAAGGGAAGAAAATGAAAAGCCAGCAACTCTGAATGGAAATCCAGCTCTCTTTACCCACATCATCCACTTACACCTCTTTTCGTTTCATCCGCTTCTCTGTCTTCTTCTCTGGAGGCTGATTGATTTTCCTTTTCTTTTTCTTTCCTGTAAAATAAAATAACTGCATTTACGTATAGAGAAACAGAGAAGAGTTCTTGGACGGCTGCAGATGGAGGAGAGTTCTGGGACGGCTGCAGCTGGTGAAATAGGCCCGATTGTGTGGGTGCGGAGAAGAAACGGGTCCTGGTGGCCCGGTCACATAATGGAGGCGGATGAGCTGGCAGAGTATAATCTAACATCGCCTCGAACAGGGACTCCGGTCAAACTCCTTGGAAGGGATGATGCTAGCGTGTAAGTCTTTTTTGTTATCTTTGTTTGGAATTGTTGTCATAATTAGATGATCGCATATACAAGAGAAATGATTTGCTCATAAGTAAATAAATAAAATAAAATAAAATCTATAAATGAACTGCTAAATTATGCAGCACTCCATTTAGATTGGATTGGTGGTAGGTAGGTAGGTAGGAAATACCGTTTTCTATACACAAATATGAACAAACTCATCCTCTGCAAGCTAATCCTAGCATCCCTTTTCCTCCTTTTTGCAAAGCCTTTAAGCATATTGGATTACTTGGGAATACTTTGATGGAATCATTCTTCCATAACTTGCCTTGTAGAGTTTCATTCTACGGTTATTGCTTCATTTTAATAGCGGCTTCTAGTTTGATCGAGTCTCCAAATGCCGGAGGCCTTTTCCCACCACCTTCATTATGCATTGATAATCAACATAAGGTTTGCCCAAGTCCACTTCTAACCTCTTGGTATTGTCACTTGCTGAAAAAAATGAAAAGTAATCGTGTGGTTTACAAATTTTCTAAATGCGTTTTAATGCCTGTCTTGAAATAAAACAAACATGTTGGGCATACTTTCAAGATTGACTCCCATAAAACATAGTCCATGGAGTCTGCAATTATCTATGATTTTGTTTCTTGCAAACCTAACAAGCATTGCATTTCTTTATGCATGACACTTGTTTGGTCCTTGTATAGTTAGTTTTCTGTGTTTTCTCTTTCTTTTCTATGCAGTAATAACATATTGAGGCTTAAATATCATTAAACTTGACGTGATGAAAAAACACAAACAATTGGTTCTTTAAGTTATTGATATTCGACCATATGTTTTGCTACTCTGTTTCTCCTTTTCCCTACTGAAGTGTTAAACCAAGTGTTTCTTGCCCTTATTTCAAGTTATTTGATATCTCCTCTTTTCGACATACCTGTCACATCTTCATTCTGATTTCATGTTATTCTGCTTCTTCACAGGGACTGGTACAATTTAGAAAAGTCAAAGCGTGTGAAAGCATTTCGGTGTGCTGAATTCTCTGATTGCATCAAAAGGGCTGAATCTGCCTTGGGCATGCCAATCAAGAAAAGGGAGAAATATGCACGCCGGGAAGATGCAATTCTTCATGCCCTTGAGCTTGAAAAGCAACTCTTGATAAAGCAAGGAAAACTGGGTGTTGCCCAGGGCAGCCCAAGAAGTAAATCATCTGGGCCTGTGAAGTCCGAGCTGGGTGCATTTTCAGAAGGCTTAGTAAGTAATATTGGAAAACCTGAGGATGTTAAATCGAACCTACCTTCTAGAGGAGTTGATACAGAGATTGCAGACAGTCCACTAATTCCACTGAAAACCAAGGATGGAGATCAAACAGTTGTAGAAGACCACACTGAGGAAATGGTGCGGATGAGAGGTCTGCAGGACTTCAGGCTGAGGACTGCTTTAAAGCGAAAGCTTTCACCTTCTGTTGAGTTAGATGGTTCTTGGAGGAGACCTATAGCAGACCACAAATATGAGGATCCTCCTAATGTTGCCCCTCTTGTGGAAATAACTGCTCATGCAAACGGTAAAACACTATTTAGACAAATGAAGGTGGTCACAGAAGGGTTGACTGGGAAATATCTAGTCAAGGGATGTGATGGGGTCTGCTTTCTTATTTTAGCATTGCAGAATATTGCTTATTTAGAAATTAATCATTTATTGCAATCTGACTGTTTTTGTTACCAACTTTCAGGATCGGAGAAGATGAGAGATGTTTTCCAGGCAAAGAGGAGGGTGCGCTCTAACTTGCCTGCTGATTCTAGTGATTCTACAGATGATAAGGAACTTCCTCCAAGCAAGAATAAGATGTCTTCTTCTCGCTTTGAAGACAGGGTGCATTCACATGCTGGTTCATCAAATGAAGAGGAGTCTTCCTCTGGATTTAGGGAAGATATTGAATCTGATTATTCTGGATCTAATTATTCCGAATCTGTATCTGATTCTTCTCAGACTGAACCAGATCTGGACAAAGAAATAGCTGTTTTTTCAGGTTAGGTATTAATTATTCTGTTCTCATAAATATTGTGATCCTTTTTGGACTCACAAATTGGTTGTTTTTGTTTCATAGGTCAGTTGTTGAAGTCATGACTCATAAAATCTCATCTACTTCAGAAGTCGCTCTCTATTATTTTTATCTCATTGTGTGTGTATTATTTTTTTTACTTTGGCTGTCTAGATGTTGCTGTACCTATAGAAGCTGAAAAGGATGTCCCCGGACAGCCTGATGCACCAGCACAGCATGCTAGTACAAGCAGTGATGAGTCTGATGCATCAATGTCTTCTGATGACATGGATAACCTTTATCATGATGACCTGTTTCTTGCAAATGAAGCAGTGTCCAAATGGCAATTGAAGGGGAAAAGGAACATTCGATACCTTACACAGAAGCCTGTCAACATGGAATATGGAAAAGGTTCTAATGGAGCTTCTCATGGAACGTTTTACCGGATGAAAGAAAGTTTCTCTAGTCAATGGGCATATGGTGCTCATGATGTGAATTTGGGCAGAAAATATATTGGGTCCAAACTGTATTGTCCTGGCAACAGAGGTTATTCTTATTCATCAAGTTTAGCATCCAGAGATCAAAATAATACTGGTCGTAGCATGATAGAATGGGAAGGCATGGGTTTGGAGGATCAATATACTTTTGGGAGACACTGGGAGGATAGAGGGGAGCACTCTAATCCAGTATTTGTTGGCCATCACCCTTTTGGGGGAAGGGCGAGATCTATGTTAATAGATGTGGATTTAAAGGTCAAGTCTTGCTACCAAAAAGATCGTGTTCCTATTGTTTCCCTTATCAGCAAGCTTGATGGGAAGGCAATAATAGGACATCAGATCTTAATTGAAGCTGTGGAAGATGGTTCATCTGAAACTTATTTCCCTTTAAATGATTATTATAGCAATGAAGCAGTTGACCATGATGAGGGCACATCACTTCCACCAGCATGGCGGACTGCAAGAAGGACAAATTCTAGGGTACCACGCCCTCATTTACCATCAATGTTGGGAGTTGATGCTGGCGCTGAGGATGTTCCATTTATGGATCAAGAAAGAAGTGTTCCGTTTAGGAAATCAAGTGTGGGCAGTTTCAGTTACAAGGCAAACCTGGTGAGGAAGAGCCTTCCCCACATTTCCCGGTCTTCAGTGGACAAGAAATCGCCGAGGAAACTGCCAAAGAAAGTAAGCTTACCGTCTAATCAAAAAACAAGAACCCTGTCATCCATTGGTATCAAGCAGAAATTTGCTACTAAGCCCATGCACGATACCAGTAATGGTCAAATGGACGGGCTTATTAAACCTGAGACATCTGCGCCAACTACAGTTGCTTGCATACCTGTCAAATTAGTATTCAGTAGGTTACTTGAGAAGATCAATAGACCACCATCAAGAACAGCTATCAAAGTGGTGGTGGTGAACATGGATGGGGACAGGGAAGCTTCATAGATAGCATGTATATTGTCATGTGGGCACGCTGGCACTGTCAATGCAACAACTGCTGCTTTGCTCTGTACATTGTCAGACCTGGCAATGTGAGGATCTTGTCTCTTCAATTGGATGGTGCTGCCTGCGGTGTTAAGGAAAAGAAGGGAGTTTTATATACTGATCAGTCATGGCAATGCCGTGGTTCTGGTGTCGTTAGTGGCACCTTTTCATGGGCATTGGTGTCTTGGAATGGAGGCTTTAGGCAGAAAAGGAGAAGATTAGAAATGATTACAAGTGATCAGTCATGGCAATGCCGTGGTTCTGGTGTCGTTAGTGGCACCTTTTCATGGGCATTGGTGTCTTGGAATGGAGGCTTAGGCAGAAAAGGAGAAGATTAGAAATGATTACAAGTGATAGAAGCTAGCTTGGAATTCAGATAGATGCGTACATATATTTTATTCTATGTAAGGTTATACCTTTTCTAGCTTTTCATTTAATTTTTCTTTTTAAAAGGCATAGAGAAACTTGCCACGGATCAGATCTCACTGACTTTTCAATCTACAGTTTCATTAAAGTCCTTGTATGAGCTGAGAGCCATGGCACTAGCTGCTGCATATCCCTCCCCTTTCCTTGCTGCATCACTTTGCATGCATACAGTTAGTTACCTTGAGAGCGAGCAAAGAAATGGGGTTGAAAAGCACATGCTCTTACATTTAAGATTGCTTTAGTCTGTCTTCATGCTTTTTTAGAAAAGAAAACAGAGAGGAAAGGAAGTGCCTTTTCTGCTGTGTTGATCTTTCAACACCAAAGGAAGCGCATTTAGTTTTGTTTGTGGCTGAGCTTTCAAAGTAATGGGTTCTAAAATATGAGTTGCTTTGCAAATTAATCCTGTTGGTATTTAGAGCGGTCAAAATCCACTTGTGTTGGTTTTAGGTGAATGGACTGAGTCCTTTCAGATTTAAAGCCATGTTTGGTTTGGTTAAAATTGGTCAAAGAAAATACTTTTTTTATATTATTATTGTTAAGTCTTGTTTGACAAATATTTCCTTTTTTTAACCCCCCCCCGCCCCCCTTTTTTTTTCTATTTTTATGTGTTTTTCCAACTGCCCCCCTCTTTTATTATTATTTTTAATTTCAAAGATTTATTGTGCAATTAATTTTGTGATTTTCATACTATTTTATATTTAATATTTGGAACTGCAACTTATATGCTAGATGTTTTTTCAATGTTAAATAAACCTATTTTCTCAAAAAATCTTACCAAAATTTGTCAAATATATATATATATATATATATATATATATATAGCCTTTCTCAAAAACAAAATATCAAAAATTCTCTCAAAAACAAAATATCAAAAATTCAAACACAAGCATGGTTCTATATTTTTGCATGTATTATCTATTTAATAACAAATTTATTAAGTCCATGGAAACTAGCCTAAATTTCAAAAAACTATAAAAATCAATTTATTTGATTAATATTTTAGGTATGAATTTTACAATACAATACAATTCATATTCTAAATATTAAATTAAATGAGCTGAAAAAAAAATGTTATAAATTAATTATAGACATTAATATTCGAGAGTATAAAATTATATTGTAAATATATACATATATATTAAAGATACAAGATAGAAATAAATACACTATTAAAATTTGATTTTTTGAATTGTTCAATTTTAGCCTATTAAGACAGAGAACTTATTGAGAAAGATTTATCTTGAGCCAAAAAGAAGATCTTACTAAGGAAAACATTTCTTGAACTGTAGACAAGCCAACAAATAAAAATATAACATAAAGAAAAACAAACAACCAATATTGTAGCTTATCATAGAAAGGGTGCGCTGACGGTGATGAGTTTTTCTCATTACCCACTAGAAAACTTTTAGTATAACTAGTGATCAAAATACTAGATGAAAACTCCAAACCTTTTCATTGATAAAGTGTAAGATTTTATTGTTTTTTCTATTCATCACCAAAAAATCCTAATTCAAGAAGATTATCGTTGCAATGTCATACAAGTGCAACACCTAACATTATTATGATCATGAAATAGGTTTCCAATTTTCAACCAAGTTTCATAAACCTATAAAGCAATAACATGTCATGAATATGCATGCATTCATGAAATAACATAATCATTTTGTGTCTATTGAGTTTATGATAGAACTAGGTTAGGAATAATAAGTTAACTAGATTCATCAAAGTGGAATTATTTAGGATAAGTTTCACATATTGTGTATTGATGTGAATAGATTTCTCGAATTGAAGCAACATTTATTAACAAAAGATGTGGGATATGAGAGGTACAACATCATAATAATGATAATTTTAACTATAAAAATTAAGAAAGATTACAGTGTGCAAAAAGAAAAATTATATGATACTCTGTATGAAAATTAAGGGGGAATATCGTATAATGATTCTCATACCATATATGATTTTGATAGAATGATTGCCTAAAACTACTAGGTCAACCTATAAGTATACCACTGGAAGAACTATACACAATATGAAAATTACAATTACATTGCGTTACAACAAAAGCTAAAAGGTGTTGGGAGAACATTGTTCCCCCATAATTATAAACATAATGAATTAAAATAGTAATTGTATTAAAAATTAAAGGCTATGGGGAAAACATTATTCCTCCAAACCTATAAATATTGTGGATTACAATAGTAATCCACAATATTATGTTTTTTTTTTTTTAATTTGTGTTTTTCTTTTTCTCTTATGTTTTGGTAATTTATTTTTTTTTAAATTTAATCCTTATAATATAATGTGTTTATTAGGATTTAAATTTGATAATTTATTTTAATTTCTCTTTTATATAGTTATAGTGGTATCGAAAAAAATCCTAACATCAGGCTGGTATTCGAAAAATATCTCGATATCATGGTATTATCTATTTTATTTAATATTTAGTTAAATGAAAAAATGAATTTTCTTTTTAAAAAACAAGTTATTAACTTTTGTGGACTCGATGCATCGGTTGTGATTATGGGCGAGTAACATGGGTTGTCCATGTTTACGAGTTTAATGGGGTAAATCTGTTTCTAATTGAACTTATTTTTTTTATCGTCTATTTTTTTTATCATATAGCTAAAAAATTAGTTTTGAAAAAATAGTCATGTTATTAAACTTTAAAAATTTCATAGACTTGTTAACGAGTTGACTTCATTCATGTGTTTGGTAGGTTTAGCATTTTTTTATTTTATTCTTCAATATTTGGTTGATTAAGAGTTAAGTTTTATGATTTATTTCACTTTATTTTCTGAGGCGATTTCAAAAAAATATTGTGGTATTGAGTTGATTTTTGATTTTGCAATTATCTATTTTTATTATCATATAATAATAATAATAATAATAATAATAATAATAATAATAATAATAATAATTTGTTAATCTCTATAGATTTTATGATCTGGTTCAAACATTTGACATGTTGACCTAAATTTACCCAAATAATAGGTTTACCCCTGAATTTGATGGGTTTTTTTTTTAAATAATGTTTTTGGTCATTTAATTTTTCTTAATTAATTTTTTTTATCTAATCATTAATATTGTATTGGTTAGAAGCTAGATTTCTTAATTATTAAAAAATCTAATTTCGTGACAAGATGACTTGGAATAATCTAATTTCGTGTTATCTCAATACTTTAAAAAAACAAAATATGTTTTTAGTAATTATTCATCTTGCCTTTAGAACTCTGAAATTGACTTATTGAAGTTGAATAAGCTCCCATGTTGATTGAGAACTCAAGGTAGGCGGGCAGCCAAATCAAGAAGTTTGAAAACTGACCCTCTTTGGCTGGATTTAATTATTTTCTCACATCTGATCCTAAATCCCTTGCTAAGTATCAACAGAAGAATCACAATCATAAAGGCCTCCTTTCCATAATGTAAATATATACACGAACAATTCGCGAGTCTACTCATGAAAATACAAGAAATAAAAGAGGACACGACCCCATGAAACCCACCCTTCCCAACAATGCAATGCTGTCAAGATGAACTTTCAAGACTCATATTTTCCAGGAGATCAGCAGAGCAATACAAAAGGGGGGTCGAGGAATTACCAGTCAAGTGAACTGCCGTCTCACATATGTATCTTCATGTACAAAAACAGGTTCTCGGGTGCTCTGCGGTGCAAACTGGGGCTGTCCCATGACTATGCCACTGAGATTAGAAACAGGACGATTTTGCCATGGATCATTGCTATTCTTAGCAGAAATCAAGGTGAGATAATAGAGAGTTCCAAGGGTCACGCTTGCAAAGGCCAAGACAGAACCACCTGCAAAAACCCCAGGTTTTACGACATAGCAGTAGCGATCACCGAAGTACATACTCTCTTCGCCATGCTGATCATTGAGGGCAGCACCGGTTAACAGCAGAAGAAATGCTACAACAAATGTGAACCTGCATGTATTGTCAAATCGATTGTTATGAAAATAACACATTGAAGTATAGCATGCAGTAAGCGTTTTTGTGTTGACTAGTTCCCTTGCATGAAGACAGTATGGTATGGTATGAGCCTGTGTTTATGTTTGAGCTTCACCACTCATGTGCATGTTTCCTAATGGCATCTGCTGGGTTCAGGTAAGATCAAGGACTTGATTGTGATATTAAACTGAAATGAATTAGTAGAATCATATATTGCATTTACGAATTAGTGGTCATTTTGGTATTATTGTGCTTCGATGCTTTTCCCTGCTTTCTGGTCAAAACCAATGGTTGGTAAAGGCTTGTTTTGTTTGGAAAGCAAAGCACGACAACACTTTAAAAGAAAATTGTTTTGCTTTTGAATCACAGCAGGGTAACCTCCTTTGAGCACAATCCACTATTTTCTAAGGAAAAAATATGATATGTTTTTTAAGAGCATAGTCAATTATCAAACACTAATTTTACTAACACACTTTTAAACTCAAAACTAAATATAGCACAACAGTACCAAACTGCCCATTAATAGAATTGAATTAATGTAATTAAATACAAGTCCAAAATACACTTGTCTTTTTTATCAATGAATTCTATTTTACAAGGGACTAAGAACTCAACTTATAGGAATAAATATTTGATCAAAGTTTGTAAAGATGGATCCTACCATTCCCATGGCTAATTTCTGCAAATCGACCTATTACAAAACACTCAGGTTCAGGCATATTCATTTCAACAGCCTTCCAGACATGTAAATTGTAGACAGTGAGAAACTGAATAGAATACAGTAATTGCTGTGTAGTGTCCTAGATTCAACCAAGAGGAATTGGAGAGAATGAGATTTTGAAGGTCTTCGATTACAAGCTGTCATGTATCAGGATCATTTTCGGCCATTCAAAGAAGTCCTAACAATTTGGTAGCATAGAAACATATTGCAACATTGTAGTATAAAAAAAAAGACAATTACATACTATACATTATTTTGTTGTATATTGGCATAAAATTCTTTGGAAAGAATTTTGAAATTTAATAAAGCTCATTTATTCCTTTTATGTCAATAATTTTGTCATAATGATATTTAAATTAAGAAAAAGGATCTGATAACATATGTATCTTGCATAAAAATACTCACATCACTCAGACTTACAGTATCATGCTGGCTTTTACAAAATTACCCTTTAAATTTGATATCTTAATGTATTGTGAACGTCAAACTCCAGGTCAATTAGGTCTCAATAAGCAATTCATCTATGCTCAACATTAATACAATATTAAAACACAGAGGTTAAAAATGAATAAATTATAGTAAAACTAACATCACTCTGACTTTTAGTTCCTGTTTGTTTGCCGAAAAATATTTTTTTCAGAAAGTAGTTTTCATGGAAAGTGAAATCCTGAAAAGTGGGTTATTGTTTTATGTTTGACAATGTCATGAAAATGCATTGGAAAACACTTTCTAGTGTTTGGTTATGCCATAGAAAATGAGTTGGAAAATAGCTTTTAAATTTTTTAAATTGCTTTTCAAGTTTAATAAAAAGAATGATGACTAAATTTGACGAATAAAAATGTTGGAGGATGAAATTGAAAAAAAAATCAATTTAATAAATTATCGCAAATAAAATATATAGCGATAAAAAGAATAACAGCCAAATATGAGAGATAAAAAAAGTTCAAAAAGGATGAAATTGAAAAAAATCCAATCTCGTAAATTATTTCAATAAAATAAATAGCAATTAAGAGAATGAAGATCAAATCTGATTGATAAAAAAAATCAATTAAAAAAAAGGATAAAAGAATGACAAATAACGATAAAAAAATGAGGATCAAAGTTGATGAAAAATAAAATAAAAATAAAATCCAAGGGATGAAATTGAAAAAAGAATAAATAAAAAAGAATTTAAAAAAAATATTTATGAAAATCAAAAGACTGAGTACCAAATTTGAAATAATCAGATAACATGTTATTTTTTTTTAATTTTTTTGCTATTTTTGGAAAGTTTATTCCTTACAAAATAAAAGGAAACAACTTTATTGAAAATCAAGTCAAGTTTTTCTTTGACGGGAAAGAATTTTCCATTGACTAACTTTTATAATGCTAAATAAAATAGGAAAAGTTTGGAAAAAGATTTTCAGGAAACCACATTACACGAAACAAACAGAGCCTTAATGTATTGCTATCTTTGACTTTAATAACCTAATGTATCACAAAAATAGAACTCTAGGTCAATTAGGTCTCAATAAGCATTCCCTCTATGCTTCCCATGATATACATCAATACAATATTATAGCACGGATAAGTTATAAACAAGAAACATTAAATTATAGAAAAAGTTATAATATGGAGTAAGAGTGTGTATAAAACAAAGTTCTCATCACTTCTGAAAAGTCTTGAAATTATGCTTCTTATCGATTCATGAAGACATGACAATGCATTTAGGTGCGAAAGCTTTTAAGTAAACATGCTTCACACAGAGAAAATATAATTGCAAACAAAGAAGTATGTTAACAAAGGATGTGCATTAAAAATATGATATTATTAGAAGTGGCCCATGCCACTAACCGTCGTGTCTAAAGTTTTTGTTGATGAGTTCACTAGAATTCAGATACTGATAATGATCAAACATTAGAATGACTAAATGGAATATGTGAACCTGAATTAGAAGTTTAAACACAAAATGGCCATTGAGAATTACCAGGAAACAACAAAGCAGACAAAAGCTATTGTCCAATTTGAGTTTGAACTGAGCTGGCTTCTTTTGCAACAAATACACCCAGTTGCAACATTAATAATTACTTGAGCTATAGTAAGAGTCACAGCTGCGATCAAACCAAGACCCATTGCTGGACTCCTGGGATAGGTACATTGAGTTGCAGATGTGAACTGAACCTCAGAACCCTGGAGGAGTCGAAAATCATAACATAAGAAACCACATTACAAATGAGGTTGTTGAACTCCAACTTTTCCATGGGGAGCAAAAACAAAGATACATGTTGGAAAAATGCAAGTTGGATCAAGTTGAGCTAAAAATAAAGGTCCTAAAGAGCAACAGGAAAGTCTAAAAACAAATCAGAAAATACAAAAATCTATAGCAATAAAATAACCAATCGGGACTCTAGAGCAGCAATTTCTACCAAAAATTATTGACAGCAATAGGTATCGTTGTTATTTCCTGTAACATAAGACAGCATAATAAACTGAAAAATCTAATTTTGCTGTCGCAAATTCAAAATCTTCAAGATTACCAATCGAAATTAGCATACGTTCTGCATAATAATAAAAGAGATGCTGTATATGAGCATGATATTGGAGATAAAAATATTTTACTGCAATGACATCCCTCGAGACTGGAATACAAAGTATTATGTAGGTCCATCCTTGTTTACATCTGGAAGATAACTAAGACTTGGGAGGTGAGCAGAAAAGCTAATAGATCCATAACTGATGCAGACCAAAGATAGCAAGAGGAATTAAGGAGAGGAGGGAAGAGAAAATAGGAGAAGGAAAACTGTCTCAGTGAAGTTATATTTATCTCCCCTTCAACGATGCCAGTGTATTAATACCAGCAGAAGCAAGAAATTCCTCCTCCTTTCAAATCAAGATTATGTCCTCTGTTAAACAGCACTGTTCCTCCTCCTTTCAAATCAAGATGATGTGTTTGTTTCAGAGACGTCGACATGAAGATGAAAATATTGGTGGGCAGCAGTTGTAATACATCAAGTATTTGAATTGATTGTGTAAAACAGAGAGAATAATATAATGATAGCGATAAGAAAGGGTCCTTCTTTTACATTAAACTTTGCCCTTAAGGATGGGGCACCTCCTTAAGGGCAAAAAACCAACAAGACCATGTACGAGGCTGACAAAAAAAAAAAAAAAAGCCCTTGACCTCCTTCTCGTAACTGATTTTGAATCAAATTTTGTACTGAAAAGCATCAATACGTTTGAGAACAGATCAAAACTGTTTTTGTTCTTAGGAAAAGAGGTGTAAAGAAACTTTTTTTTTCTAATAATACTAAGTCATGTAAAATTAAAATAGATGCGAAGGTTGTTAGCATTTGTCTTTTGTCCACCCATTGCAGAAAGAAACAAAGAAAAAACACACTTGGTTTCAGAATAGGAAGAAAAAAAAAACAATGGCGGGGGGTGGCTGAATGCTGTAAGAGACCGGATTGACCATAATAATAAATCATGTTCACCATTTGAAGCAATTCAAAAGGAACAGCCAGTCCATACAGCCAGCCAACCAACCCAACATGTGCAGAGCTCACCCAATGAATGTGATTAAGAAATCAATATAAACACTGTCACTTGTATGTATTAACATAAATAGACAACACAGTCCCAAACAGAAGTGGAAGAATAAATAAGAGCACGATGAAGTTGATGACCAAAGAAAGAGTACTGATTTCCACTTAAAAAGAAAAACCCTTTTACCTTAATCCTGGTGGCTTCTGCACCAAAACCTGTAGCAGCTGATAATAGCCCCAACAGACCCACGACACTACACAACGCTAGGGCCTTTCTTTCCATCTCTCTTCCTCTTTTGTTCCTCTTCTAAAGAGTAGCAAAATAAAGATGAAGAAGATGTGCGAGTCTTTGTCTGGAGAGGAAGCGTAAAGTTCGAGGAGCACCGCAATTTAGAGTTGTAAACGAATCTGTTGTCGAGTACGAGGGAACTGTCAATAATACAAAATACATTACTCTCTTTTTTCCTCCATTAATCCCTGCCCGTTTGTAATTTTAATTTTATTTCACAAGTTTATTTTCAACACATTTAAGTTCTTACGTTAGAAACAAAAAACAAATCTCTTGAAAATAATAAGGATAAAAAAAAAAAGTTAATTTGACTATTTTTCATCATTTTTGTGTTAATAAATTGATTTAATGAAGAGATTTCAATTAAGGTGAGTTTTAAAAAAAAGCTTGAAAAATAAAATCAGGTTTAGTTTTGATTTTTCTTTTTCATATGATTTTTGTTTTTTTTAAGGGAGGTAATCAATTATTCATGCTGTTTTATTTTAGTTTCATTTGATTTTAGGTTCATTCCTTTTTCTTTTTTTTATCCTTCATGGTTCATTCCTGTTCTTGTTTTCATTAAACTTGATGTAAATTTATCATCTATCTTCCAAATTACTCTCGCTAATTGAAGGCACAATAGTCAGCTCTAAACATGCTTTCAAAATCTCTCGCAAGACCCTTCTATATCTCAGCCATAATCTTTTGAAAGCAATTGTTCCCATAACTTTATTAGTATGTTTTTGAAAATACTTTTAATTAAATAATAATATATTTTATTTCCTCTGTTACTACTCGTCTTACACCAACACCCTAGAGTTCAGATCGGTGTTCAACACCGCAGTGGCAGGCAACAGAACAGATTAATTAAAGCTGCTTAGTTTTGTCCAAACGCAGTAATTCATTAAAGCCTATGGTAAGACCCTCCAGAGCGGCGGGGGCAAAGCCTCTTGTCTTGCATCATTTTAGGGGCGACACAAATATACAAATTCCTCTCAAACCTCAAACAGCAAAATGGCCCCCCCACATGTAGAAGATAAAAAGAAAATTAATATCAGTCAGGCCTTGATTATATGCAAGCAAGCAAGCAAGCAACCAAACTAATAAAGCAAAAGGGGATAAAACTAATAATGACAACCAAGCTAAGATCGAGCAAGTTTTCCATACTACTGCCCAGCAGCAATGCAATGCAATGCTCCATCACCTGGAAGGGAGCTCTGACAGCTGACCACTTGGGGAAGGATTCGATGAGTTAGACGGATGCGCCCCGTTATCTTGCGAGGATGGCCCACCCCACTTCATCTCCACATCAGATGGCTCAACCACATGCACTGCACCGTCACTCATACCAAGTGCAATCTGATTGGGCTCAGTTGGATGAGCAGCTATAACCGAAGGATAGGCAGTAGTGCCCCTGCAACAAATGGTTTTTGTCAAAATAATTAGTCCCTCTGATTGACAAAAAATGATATGAAATGCCAAGCTCCCATTGACAAAAAAATCCAGCTTACCCCGCTGCATGTGAAGGTATGTAAGCAGAAGGTGCTATTCGGCATCTGATTCTTAAGCTGTCCGCATCAAAAACTCCGACAGCACCATCACAAAAACCCGTATAAACCAAGAAACCATCACTTGAATATATTGCACTTGAAATGGGAGCCGCAAGGGAGTCTTTAGGAGACCACTACAAGATCATACATTAGTGAAAAAATAATTGCCATCAATAAATAAACTGCAAGACTAACCATGTTACATGTATTTTATCATCACCTTTTAAGGGTACTGATTACAGTATAACAAAATTGATACATTAATGCAAACTATGAGCTTCCAATCTTTTAAGAAACCTATAAATGACTTGATGTTTGCTCATTGCGAACATAATAAAGAACAGTGTATCCCCACCAAGGCAGGCAATTTTGACATGAATGTCCAATTCTTGCACAGACATAAACTAAAAGTCAGGACTCACCTCAGCTACTGGACGATCAAAACCAGATTGACACCTAAAAAAAGTAAATTAAACAACACAAAACCCAGGTTCTCTAAATCTGACCATAAAAAATTATTGACAAGTAATCCCTCCTCCCTCACATCTAATCTACCTCGTCCAGTAATCTTTTTGTTCGTTGCTGAAATGCAATTGCTCACACAATACATACTCACAAGAGAATAAAATGCAATAGCTTCATTAACAAGAAATAACGTACAATGAGTTGACCCTGAAAATAACCAACTAAAAGACTTTAAATAGACCCTTGTATCCTTACAAGTATGACACATATTCATAGTACTAACAGAATTCAAAAGAAAATGCTGACCGTGCTCACTAACTAGTAGGATAGCTGGCACAAAATGAATTAGCTTCCAAAAAGTATCAAGTATATGTTATGAATTTACAAAAGTACAGCAATTTGTTCAATATCTGGGACCAGGGTTAAAACATGAAGCTCATTTTTTTTTTCAGAGGGTTGAGGAGAGGGGTGGTAGGGTGTTTTATTTATTTATTTATTATTGGTTTAATATATATTTGAAACTGTCGCCTAACTTTGAGACTACAGTTGATACGAATAATAAAATAAACATACCACCTGATTTTATAAATAGGGTAAGGCAGAATTTCCTTGGTTATTTATGGCCTTTGAAAGGCAACTAGGTTTCTAAAGCAGTGGTGCTTATTCCTGTCTTGCCTTCTTTTCTCATTTGATCAATGAACCAACTTCAAATTGGGTTTTGTTCGTTAAAGCAAAAATACTTCGGAGAAAAAAAAAATACATGGTGGAAAACTTACTGAGCGTGAACATTCAAGTTTGCTGTCATAGATTGCAATTTGGCTTTCATGGACAACCAACAGATGTGCTTGGTCATTGTGAAACTGGACTCTAGTTTCGCCTACCAAAGGGGATTGACGACCAGGTGGTGCTTGAATGAACTTTGTTTTCTTTTTCTCCCATCCATCAATGTTCCAGACACACAACTGCAACTCAATCCATCAAGAGCAGTATTGATACATAATACATCACATGTTTCTATTGCAAGGAAAAGTGCAAAACAGCTTAAAATCAATATGTGATGACATTAAAAAACCATATTTCAGTTCAGAATGAGCATCTGTCATATACAAATTTCAGTTGTGTGATGACTTTAAGAATCCATAGTTCCATATATAGCTCCAATACTTATAACCAGTGCCAGTAAATAATAATTTATCCAACAGTTGCATTGGTTTGTAAAATAGTGAACAATGAATAATGTGATCGTCATGAAAACTTTCCATAAAAAAAATCCAAGGTCCATTTCAGGAAAATTCTAAATTATCAGAAAGAACATCAATAAAGTTGTGAGGATGGAAAAGTAGAGAGGAATAAAGGACCAAGTTGACAGTTAGGGAAGGTGGGACCTCCTAAGAACATCATAAAGAAAGTGAATTGCAATGCTGCAAAAGGACAAAGTAGCACATTGCCGTTGCACGACTTGGCATTCTTCATGTGTCAAGACATGGCAGGCATCATACTACACACCATGTTTTTGTGTATTTGGCCGTGTATGGACCTTAAAAGGACTCTCTTAACATCTGATATTCCAGAAATATGGTCTTGTATTTGTAAAGTTCAGTGAAAAGAGTTTTTTAAGAGATGTAAAATCCTTGTGAGAAAAAGAAAATTTAATAACGAACAAGCTGGAAAGTTCAAGGAAGAAAAGCCAAAAGCTTTACAGAGATTATGGATAGAAGGAAAGGGCAACAGGCTTGTGATATTTCATGGTTAATTCTCAGACATGTTAACATACTTAGCATAATGGGAGACTGAGTTCCATAGGACAAATATCCAATTTTTCCTTCTCCAAGAAGAAGCTTTCAAAGACTCTTCTCAAGATAACATCAAATAACCCAAACCCATATATATAAATAGTAATGTTATTCAAAAAATCCTATTAATCACTGACCTGTGCATCAGCACCAGAAGACACCAGCACATTTAAACTCTGTGAAAAAGCAAGTCCTGTTATTCTATTCTGGTGGCCCTTGAGTTTAGTTTTAACCTGCAGTCAATTTCAAAAGTCAAGTTCACACCCATAACTAGATGCCTTGAGGAAAAGCTTAAGATCGACAAGGGATAGATACTGGATAACTTCAACAGTACTTATCACATGTTGCGCTCTTAATTTCCAGAATTCAAGTACAGAACAGAATTTCTCATTATCTTGTTATGGAGCTTTGTCTGATTTATATCAATGTAAGGTGACAGGAATCAAATCAATCAAATATAAATAAAGGCCAGGAATCCAAAATGCAGAATCTACAATCACTTGGTAGTAGTATGTGATAGTTTATTTTTAAGGACTCATTTCAAAAGCATAGATAATCGTGTCCAATTTTATCTCAGAACTTCCAAATACAGGGAATCTAGTTAGGCTGAAAGAATGAGCAAGCATTAGCAAAATCAAAAGACCAGCACACCCACACACACATGGATGCACGCACATAGAGATCACCTCATCAACTCTGACATTATATATTTGTACAGTAGAATCCTCCATGCCAATTGCAATAATGTTATTATCTTGAGGATGGAATGCTAAAAAAGTGGCTGCAGGAGGTGGGGACATAAATGTTGTCATGACCTAAGAAGAAAGCTCGAGAGTTTTATTAAGTCATTCCAAACCAATGTTTCAAATTAAAAAATAAAAATATAAACAGATATAATAAACTTCAAATCAGAAATCAATTAAGTGCTGTAACAACAGACCTTGAATGTCATCATGTTGAACAAAGAAACCTTCCCACCAGAGGCAGACATGACATAAGAATCATTTTTGGATAGTGCAATGCATGCAGCAGATTCTTCAGCTGGTTTGCTCTCATTTATATCATTAGTCATGAGAGTTCCACTGGGAGGCTGCCACAACTGTGGTGCAACATATGCAGTAGCCTACAAGATTTCATACCAAAAATGAAACATAAAAAACAATCAAATGGGGCAGAGACTTCACCATTGAAAGACACGAGCCAGACCTTTCCTGTCAGATTTCTTTCACTGCGCTGCCATTTCCACAGCTTGTGGACAGCATTAGAGGCAAGGGCTAATAGAGCCAGCCCTGAGTTAGTATAAATCAGCCGCACAACCTGGAATTACTGACCTGTTATCCTCGATTGTTACAGCAAGAGACAGCTATATAAAGCATAACATCATGTATACCCATGTGATAGGAAAATAACTTCATTTATAGGAAGAAACAGAAATGTGTGATAGAAGTATGAGATATCCTACTCAAAAAGCAGTAAAAAAAGAACGAAACTGCACAATATTCCTTTCAAGTCTGCACATCTGCGAAAAAGACACCTCTGAAACATCTGAGGCAACACGCTAAGGTGAAGCAAGGAAAATCAGCCTATCCGATATCAAATGAAAAAGCAGCCATTTATCATGGAAAATTATAGGGTTTCAATTGTACCAGATGCACCAACTTAAAGAAAATTTGGCCCATTGCCATAAAAATTTGCTACCATGTCTTAAAACCCAAAAACTTATCAAAGAAATTCCTCCAAACTAAAAGGACAGGCCAAGTTTCTCCGAAAACACGGAAAAGGCTACACCACAATCCAAGTTACTAGGCAATGCAAAAACAAGTGATCAGGAGTTTCACCACTACTGGCACCCATAGAAAACACTTCAGGAGACAATGCTTTGGGATAGCCTTCTTATCTGAAACCTGTTATCAGTATTAATGTTTTTCAAGGATTGACTACCAAAACAAGCTTTTAATGTTATGGGAACCTTATCCTTGCATAAAACGTTTGCTAGAGAGAATTGAGGGAACTAGGAGAGTAGTACCCATGTGCGCTCACATGAATGTCCAGATTAGTTACAAATATAAGGGCTTATTACAATGCATCACAAAACATACACAATTAGGCATGAGTGTTGCAAATATGAGCCCCCAGAGGAGAGGATGTCTCATGTTCAAACCTGACTTAATATACACCACTTTAAGTGGTGATTTAAGACTCTGCAGTCCCACTCCCTCTGACTACTATCTGCTGACTATATTGGTTTGACCCGTAAACACCACCACCATTTGCAACACAAGTGCTGCCTCTCACAAGGTTCGGCTTGCTTGAGAAAGATTTTGACAAAGGGGAAGGGTCAACACATATTGTACAGATCACCATTACTATTTACCAAAAACAAAGCAAGCAATAGATGGACTCACAAGGTTAAGAAATTTATTTAATATTGCTCTTATTTATTGGAAAGAAAATCTCTCCAAACATAGCAAGTATGCTTAACAAGTAACCAATTGTTTGGAACGCAAGTACCGACTCCTAGTCTTCTATTTTGACCCTTCCAAATTTGTTAATCCAATTGATCTATTGCATTCAGCTAATCAGCTTTAAATAATCATGCACAACAATATATTGCTAGTGCATGAAATCAGGCAAATGTGCATGCCTACAAAAAAAAATTGGCTACCAGTAAATTGGAGACCAGCACTGCTGTACTGGATCAGAATACCAAATCCAACTTTTATTTAAATTCATTTGAACATGTCAAATTTATATCAGATGTTGGGGTCCCCTTGAGCTAAACTCAAGGGATGGGGGATGGTAAGATAGAATGAGGTTTGCTTCAAAAAAACCTCTTCTAATATTTCCAAAAAATACAAATAAGAATAAAAACGATGGCGAAGCCAGAAGAAAAATAGCCGAAATTGATCAGAAACATCATCCTCATAATATCATTTTTTTCCCAGCTCTGAAAATTTTATCCAGCAAATTGACATAGCTCTAAGAAGAACAGTCCGGTTTTTATTACAAGCAAGTCTTAACTTCAATGCAACCCTAAGTAAGTTTGTTGAATAAATGACTCGAGGAAAGTACAGAAGATGATAGGAAAACCATGTTTGGTAACAAATGTGCTGAAAGCTCTGATTAATCAAACCCAGAACAAGATTCAGCAGAGACTAAAAAAATCATAAATTCCATTCTCTCCTTGCTCACTTGAAGCTTTAAACTCATCATAATGCAGGCTGTAATTTGTTCATCAAACTTCTATAAATTTCAAAACCCATAGCATAAAAGCATAAGAGCATCTAAGGAATCAATAATGCCATCAATCTAATTAGTGCCAAAGGCATTGTAATCTTGCCAAAACTGACTAATGAAATGGGCTCTTGTACATGGTACCTTAGTGAACCACTCTTCCTCGATTTGCATCCCAATGCAAAAATTAACCAACAATTATGGGCTCGCAAATTAGTTGTATGGGACTTTTAGTTGATGTTAGTTTTTTTTTTATAGATATTATTTAATAGTTGATCACTTATACTCTACACCTATTAGGTAGCTTTTAATTAGGATTCATGCATTTTATTTTTATTTCCCTGTTTGATTTATGATTTTATTTGTTGTCTTTTTGGTCTTATATAATAGCACCTGCCCTATTGTTAGAGCAACAAATTGAGAATTGAGAGCAGGATTTTTCATGTCTGCAATTCTAGTAGTTTTAACTTTTCTTCTCTCCTACTTCCTTTCCCTCAACAAATTTCTGCCTACATCGAATTTAGTTTCCCTCAAGTAAGCAGTCAATTGTTTACAATGACATCAGGAGGTATTAACAGAGAAATAGCTCGTAACACATTCACATTGTTCCTGTGTGCTGTTATTATGCATGATATTCAGTCAGCTGTACTTCAACTGCATTATTTATTTATTCTTTCATTTTAGAATACAAAAGGATTTGCATTTTAAGGAGTTAACATTCTTCAAGAAAGTAAATTTCTCAGAGCCAACTTTGGAAAACATAAAAAACTTTGTCAACACAGTTTGCCGAGGAAGAATGCCTTCCCACCACCAGATAGAGTTGTTCATTTTTAGTGCTTAAACTTAGAGCCAAAAATCATATTGCTGGAAAAAGATTTGGGGGTTCTATTGTGAGAAATGGTCCATTTCTATTAATACAGTTTCTAGAAAACAGAAAACTGTAGAAATGAGTTTACTTTTCAAAAGTAAAACTATTTTCTTCAAAATGCAAGTTCTCTATTTTTTCTCTCCCAATTGTTACAGCACCAGAAAACTACTGAAGTCATTTTCCATTCAGCACTAAGGAAAACAAAATTTGAGTTCTGTTTCTTATCTCCCTGTCCTTTACTTAAAGAGAAAAATAAACAAGGCTCTCATTACATAATTTGGAAAATTAATGGTATTAAACATTTTTTTATTAGTTTAATATGGAGAAACATTTCTAAAATAGAGATGAAAAATAGACAGCTGTTTTTGAAACATACCTACAGTTCTTCATTGATCAATTGTAAAATATCACATGTTCTGCAGGGTACTGGCTATTATTCTTTCATTTTTATTTAGACTAAAAATTATATACTACCCTACCCCTTCATATAGAAGCAAATTTCACTAGTTCCCTGATTTTACAGCAACCCTCTCCTTCACAGATGAATTACCTGATGATGTTTCTCTCAAGTAGGGAATTTTTATGCAGTGGAGTTGCACCACAGCCAGGGCACTCAAGCTAAACAGGAAGCAGAAGTCCAGAATGATAGCAAAATGAATCCAAGAACCCATGTAATTAAAAATATCTGCTACAAATGACAAAGTTGCACATGGAAGAAAAACAAAATGCCATGATACATGCATGCATATATATACATATACATATAAGTGTGTGCTTGTGTGTTTAAACATCTGTTCCAATTTAAAACTACTTTGCAATAAGAAATAAGTTATCAATCATATCATTTAACTACCTACCTTGCCAGCTGCTATGGAGTCAGGCAACCGCAAAGCTTTTAGCTGAGATGAATCTACAATATCACTCTTCCAGCTTTTCAATTTGTCTGTATCATCTGAAATCCTTGGTTTAACATCAACAAGCCTACTGTTGTCCATGGTACCCTGTCATGTTAACCAACATAAAATTAAAGACCAGGTAGTACTTAAGACGTTGAACTGGAAATTGCTAGACTTACAAGATTGCCAATAGAAACTGCAGGCTGGATTCTATCTGAGCGTTCCAGTGATGATGCCAGTCCAGAAGAAACATTTGCCACAGAGCCTAGTGCATTAACAATCAGCGGCTACAATAAAAGCCATATGAAATCTCATTAGAACCGCAAACATGCCACCTGGAGCCTGCCCTTAAAAGGAAATTCAAGATATTCTGGTATAAGGGAATCTAAGGACCACTGGTAACAGTACAGATCTATACAAGTTCATGCACATGACAACCTCACTAATCTCACCCTGCTGACCAAACTTGTAACCACTAAAGAAATATTAATGCCTTGGACTTTACAAGGGATAGTCTTTTTAACATGATGTCTTTAAGCAGGCTCTCCTTGCATGTGAACAAGTCAAGCATTCTCTAAGTAACTTCTCTTTTTAGGATAACAATCTTATTTCTTACCTCAACACAACATTTTGTAAGACCTTACACAAGATAAAAAAAAATAGACCAAACCAAAACAATAACTACCTTTGAGTTGATTGGTTCTGACGGGCTTCGACTTTTATCAATAGCCCTGCTCTCCAACATCCTTATCAGGCGCAATCCATCACTACTGGCTAGAATTTTAATACCATTGTCACTAGTTGTGACTGCCAACAATGAACCTTCCTTGTTAAATCTCAGTCTAGGACTAGCCTGCAAATAAATCTAACATTTAAATCCAAACCTTACATTTATATCCCTAAAAAATTATAAAAGGAATGCAGACTAATACTAACAGGCAACCCCCCATCTGCATCAACAGCTGTCAACATGTTTGTATTATCCATATCCCAAAACTTAATTTGAAACTCATCACCAGCAGCTAAGAAGTGGCTCCTTGTTGTGTCAAACTGAACAACATCTAAAGAACGCTTCCTGAAACCCAGATATGTTCGTTTGATAGATCCTTCACTCTCATTCCACTCAACTAGGTGAGATTCACCTTCTTTACTTGTTCCACAAGAGAAGAGCCTGCAAAATGGAACAGAAATACATCACCCATACCATTTTGAATGCTTATTTTCATGTAATCACAAATTGTAAGGGGTAATACAAGTGGCATTGAAGGAAAAGATAGTGCCCACAAAAGGGTTTATGTCAATCCCAGGACAGTAATCTCACAAAAATAGTCTCTACTGAAAAGCTACCTAAGCTAAAACAAACAAGATTTGAGGAAACCTATACATCACGAACATGTGGAATACAATAAAAAAATGACTACAGAATCCGTAACAGAATATTTTTGAAAGAATGTGCAATGGAATTTTTGTTTCTGACAAGACATGATGTAATTAAGGTTAGACTCGACACCAGTACAGATAAAAAAAACTAGAATAAATAAATGGGTATATGTATTACAACAGACAAAATAGTATAGGCAAGAAAAAAAGGAGTGAAAAATGAACTTCTCTAACTTGGAAATAGTATTAATCCAAGTTGCTAGGATTTCATAAGAGTACAAGAGCATGTCAGGGGTTAGAGTTGGTTTTTATTCTAGAATGTCCTGGATCTTTCCATTGGTTTGAAGCACCCAACAATGTAATTTTTTTTTTTTTAAATCTGAGTGTCATTATCTAGCATGGTATTTTAGACTCTCAAGTATTTGTTGAGTTAAATGGGTCTAATACAAGATAGAATTTCAGTTATTAAACTCATAATGTAAAAATGAAAAGAAAAAAAAAGCTGTTTTCATCCAAAAGCAACAAAATGAGGCATTTAAAATAAAACTTGCCATTAGACTTTTAAACTCATAAAATATTAAAAAATACATGTCTCATAATAGACCATTTTACAAAACAAACAAATGAAAATAAATCAAAGAAATAGGTAGAAGAAAGAAAATTGCCTCAAGATTGTATCATGAATCTGAGGAAGAAATGAAAATAAATCAAAGAAATAGGTAGAAGAAAGAAAATTGCCTCAAGATTGTATCATGAATCTGAGGCATATCCTAAATGTACCCTCATGTATTTGGAACATATCCACACACCTAATATGTATCGAGCAGAACTACTTTTCATTATTTCATAAGGTAAACAAAGGCATTTGATACTTTATCAAACAAATATAGTTAATTACATATGACTTCAATATAGATATGGAAAATATTCCTAAAGCATTTGTGCTTCATGGGAGGAGATTGACTTGATGGTCTCCAGAGGGCAAAAACTTACTCTACACAGGATGTTTAGAGTGCGGGTATTGATAGAGCTAGAGTACATGTAACCCTAGGATGGCAGAAGCTCCCTTCCATCTTTGGGAACAAGTTATACACTGAAAGACTCTTAAGGCTGTGCAACATCTTTTCTGGTGTAAAATTGGCTTGGAGAAATGTATATTAACCATATATAGCTCATAGAATCCCACCTTCAAATCAAGGTGTGTCCTCTCTGAAGTTTCTTTTCTCTTATCAGCTACAAATCTTTGGAGAAAGGAGATTTCTAGAGTTAAATAGTTTTCAGCTATTGCTCTTACTAACCAAGAGTATCTAAACTGGACAATTTAGCTAAGTAAGAGGCTGCCAGTGGCAATAAACATGTTTCATGCACTACTAAATCCCATAGGATATTCGAAACTGTATATATATATATATAAAAGCAGGAACACTATTGAAACATTTGATTAGACTAAACTACCTTTTTTCATATTACATTAATTAACTCAACCTTTCAACTGAAACAAGGCCAAGATTAATGATAAAACTACTCTACTTTCCATAAACAATAGTTTTACAACAAAGGGGAAAATTGTTCCTACTGTTTAAGGTGGTGTTTGACATTGCAGTCCAACCACACTTTTGAAAAAGAAATTAAAATGTTTGTTTTAGCTTCATATTATTATGTTTTTTTTCTGTGTTTTCAAATTGTTTTGACGTGTTGATGTCAAAAATAAATTTTAAAAAATATGCATTTCCAAGTAAAAAGCACTTTGAAGAGTGACCTCTACCACATTTCCAAACAAGAACTAAAAAGGAAAAGGGTGGTTACTTCCCCTTCTACCACATTGTTCTCTATGTGACCTTCATTTAAGTCTTTTCTTTCCCATAATATGAAAAATTATTCAGTCTATAATAGATAATTCCATTTCGTTTATTCCATATTCAATAAAGACTTTTTTTGTAAGAATAACACAAATAATAATGATGATAATTATAATAACAACAACGATAACATGTCATAGAATTTTCTTCACATTTTCAGTATATAAAATAGATAATTAATTTATGATTCAATCTTGAATAAAACTGCAAATTTTGGCAAAACAACTAAACATCTGATATCACTAAACTATTTCTGTATAGAAAAGGACAGATATTAATCAAGAAAATAAAATCATATTGTTTAAAAATCCTTTGAATAAAAAATAGCATCATCATGTTCTGTTGGTGGTAAATATATGTATCTACCAACATTAGGAAGATATATAAATATGTGTGTGTGTGTGTGAAAATTAATCTTTTTATTTTCTTGTAAATCAATGAAAGCTTATTTTAACTTGAATAATGCATGCGTTAAAATTACTAGTATCCTTGTGAGTGGACAAAAATTAAGCACACTGGTAATCCAAAAAAGAAGGGCAAAAGCAAAAAAGTAAACCAACATCATGACATGTTTTACCTAGTCCCATCTGCACTATACGCCATCATGGTGCACCAAAGTCCAGGAGCATCATAGTCCACTCTAGATCCCAAAGAATCATATAGCCAAGCTTTAATCTTCCCATCAATTGCTGTTGAAAAAATAAACTGCAAATGTAGACCAATTATAAGGTGACCAAAATGATAAGAACCTCCAAACATGTGTTAAATTTGTACTGATAATTTGACATCACTCCGCTAACAGCATACAACATGGAAGACACTAAATTGTTACTGAGAACCCAATAACCAGCTTCATAAAGGAGGTTTACTTGGATATTTTCTTTGTGATGAGGACACACTGAATACACAGGAGCTTCATGGCCTTCAAATATATATTGTCTGCGTCCTGCTCCAGCATCCCAAACCTGTCGTGCAGGAGGCTACCATAAGGAAACCATTCTTCCTAGTGAAAGGAAACTAATTAATCTCTGATAATCAATACCTTAATCATCTTGTCATCACCGCATGTGACAATGCATAGTTGTTTGTTGGGATGAGCAAATGCAATATCATTCACACCACCAACATGAGCATCAATCTAAAAGATAAAATCAAGCAGTCACATGATATAATATCCAGCATGACATAATATCCAGGATAACTGAACTTACTTCTAAATGTTGCCTCAGTTCTCCAGTTGGATTGTAAGTATATATTTGCACTATATGTTTTGAAAATGCAACACCTATACAAAGCAACAATCACTTAAACAATGCAAACAATGTCATACAAAGATGACTAAAAAAACCATACTCAGGAAGTAGTCAAATTTAAATACAAACCGAGCATTAGTCCATCTGGCCCCCACACGCATCGATTTACAGATATCGCAGCATCATTCAGCAATGCTGTCTGTTAGCACAATCAAACCATTAGAAAGAAGGATAAGTCCAAAAGAAAAGGAAAACGAAGAACAGCCAATTAAAATTCCAATTTCCAATTATAATTAATTCTCCTGCCAAGCAATAAGGTCACCAAAGAGCAGTACCAAAAGGCACACATTGTCACTAAACTATTGAAGATTAGTGGATTTATGGGTGTTGACATCAACCAAAAGACAGATAAATTAAAAATTAGATCTATTAATGCCTCCAGTGCAGTCAAAATTCAAACTACCTGCAGTGGCATTGAAGAAGCAGAGAGATCCCAGACTTTGAAAGGTTTGTGTGCCAACCTTTCCCGGGAGCCAACTTCCCAAAGGCTAATGTCACCAACATTTGTCCCAACTAAAAAATATAGTTCGAAAGGTCTGTCAATACACCAATCCTATAAAATGAAACCTAAACCTCTCTTCTTCTTTTTTGTAAACTTGTAGCATATGTTAAAATATTAACCTAGCAGGATGGTTTGACGCTGTGGATGAAAGTCCATGCTCATGACATTGGATCCTTGATTAAGGGTTCGTACAACAGTTTTGGGAAGGTCATCTTGGGAATAGATATTGGTAGCATGCACTATACCAGAAAAGGAAACCTGCAATACGAAACCAGATAATTATTACAGCAACAAAATGAAGGCCACTTGTACTTCAACATCAGCCAAGCATGAAAATTGAACTTGAGGAAGAAAAGAAAAAAAGAACTTTCAGGTGTCTACACCTCTTCAGATTGGCCAGTGCGCATCCGCTTCATCAAGTGTTCTGAATCAGCTGACTGATAATCCATCCCTGTCATTCCTGTGGGAGTCCTTGGGTGTTTCAAGAATGCTGCTGCACAAATCCATGAATGATTATATAGTTTCTCCAAACTAGAAAAAGGTATGAGCAGCACAAACTACATGAGTATTAATAGCTTCACCTGCACTAGAAGGCTGCATATGAGTAGGGGGGCCTGCTGCCACAGCAGGATGCTGTAAAGAAGGATTATTGGCCGACATCCAACCAGCGATAGCACCCGGAGTTGGGGAAACAACAGGTTGAAATGGCTGCATGGTACAAGTAATTGCAAGGATTGTATGAAAGCCCACATGTGTCATTTAGGGAAGAGCAGGTGCAAAAAAAAAAAAAAAAAAAAAAAAAAAACCTTACACCATGGGCTCCAATAGGGGGAAATGCCCCAGCCTTAGGAATCGGTCCCACAAGGGGGTTGTTCGAGGGAGGAGGTGGACGAGCCCCATTAGCAGTTGTAGGAGTGCAAGAATGATCAATAAATAGAGTTTTGATGTCAGGGTTTGAACGAGGATTCTTACAAAGTTGATGCTGCCAATTAAGACTGAAAGTTCAAAAAAGAGATATAAGCCTTTGAAAAACAACTTAATGACAAAGAGATCTAAGATCAAAAGTAAGAATTTTATACATGCCACTCGGAAACTGTAAAGGCATGCCAGTATGCAAGTTATCTACAGAATACAAATCAGATAACAAAAATCTTCCTTTTCCATATGAAGTTTATAGAAGAATATGCAAGGATAACCTCTGGTTTATTAACGTTCTAAGTCGCGAACTTTTGAAGGGTGGGAATGTAAGCTTGTCTCGAAACAGTGGATTTGCTTCAATCAGCTTTTTAAGTTCTACAAGCATGATATTTCGAGCTGATTTTGTGTCCCCATATTTCGAAAGCTGCTCATTTTGCCTGATAGTCCAGAAAACAAATGTTGACGGTAGAACATCACAACTAACATGAAAAAGAAGCAAGAGCAGCTACCTGAAATTATCAAGAGTAAGCAACTGAGTTATTTCCTTGAAAAGTTCTTCATTGAAGGATGCAAAAACCTTCAGGTCCTTAACAAGAATCTCAACAGCCTTTGCCCGATCCTGTCTGATGGCAGGAAACATTAAGATAGTCAAAACATGAATGACAAATTATAAGCAAACTTCAAAGTTCATAACCCCAAAACAGACCAAATCACTAAATTATAGCCCCAATGACAGATGTCAGCATTCTCCTTTTATTTTCTATTCACAAATCAACCATGATAGGACTGAGGTCCCTATCAGGTGGCAGCTAAGTATTTCTGATTAAAATGAAGTGCACAAACAAGAGAATTAAGGGGCAAATATTCAAAACTCACCTATCAAGAGCCTCCAAATATTTCTGCTTTCTTATTTCAAAGAATATCTTCATTGAGTAACGGTTATCTTCAACCTTTGTGAATCCACATAAATATCGCTCAATCTCATCCCATTCACCAGCCTGAACTTGATCCTCAAAATGTTTCATATTGAAGAAAAAACCAGACTCTTGCTCTAACCTTAAGATGCAACATTTGATGACAATCCGCACAAAAACAGAACATTAGCATTCTATTCAAGTTCATGATCATTATCACCATTCCTAGATAAGAATTCAGGAAACAGAATGACGGTGCATAGTGGTAACCAGTGTAAAAGTATATATATGGCTTCATGAGGTCAAAAATAATGCAATTTTCTAGTTAAATTCAGAACCAGGAAAACCAAACCCTGCCTTCATCTACGCCAGAGACAAAAATACGATGAAGATTTATTTGTTTGTGTATCCATTTAACAAGCATGGACTTTGATTTTATAGTCCACCAACGTTTTCTCAGCATCCGAAGATAGCATTGAGATGTATCGAAACATAAAGAACAAGAAAAGACTTACTTGTGGACAGTTTCTTTGAACTTCTCCTCATCCAAGAACTGCAAGATCAGAAACACCAGTTCCCTGCTTAAGGAAGACATAGTCCCCGATACCCCTAAACGCTCCAGTGCAGCGATTGAATATTATACTCAAAGGCAGCCCCGAATTTCCCAATATAGCCAATGCAAGCCTCACTATAAAGCCCTAAATACTCAACAATCTGATGACCTATAAAATACCCAGAAGTTATTTTTGCTCGTGCACACAAGGCACTTCAAATACAGAAATCAGGAAGGAAAAAAACACTAGGGCTCAAGAAAATCTAATACTAATACATAAAAGGATGAGCATAACATAACAAAAACCCTAAACCCTTTCAAATAAAACCCTAATTCTCAGCTTCTTGTGCACAGATCCAACAAAGTAAGTCAAGCTTGAGATACGAAACACTAGAGCAAGTTTAAGAAGACTGATTTCGCAATAAATTATCACAAAATGCAAACTCCCATTTGTGCATCCAGAGTCAAGAAGACAAATAACAGGTTTCTTGTTTATTTATTTCTCTTGCGCTCTGGCAATAGGCACCAGCGACAACCACCTTCACTCACTCACTCTCCCAAAACTGGGTCGTTTTTTATTTTTTATTTTTATGCCGCACTCTTTTGTGCTTTTTTTTTATTATTAATGTAAGTATTCACACGGCTTGCACTTATTTTGACACTTTTGTTGTGTCTACTGGACTCCATTCTACATCGCTCGCTTGCATTATTACAAATTATAGCTTCAATTATATCACGGCTACTAAAAGGATGTTTAGCATAATGTATTAAAATTGCTTTTTTATTATTTTTATTTTAAATTAAAAAATTAGTATTTTTATATTGTTACGTTCATGTTAAAAATATTTTTAAAAAAAAAAAACATTATTTTAGTGTAAACTAAAATGAAAAACACTTTCAAAAATAAATTCAATTATACTCCCAAACATGCACTAAAAATAAAAAAACATATTGTGACTGCCCTTATAAATCATTGTGTTTTTTCTTTATCCTTCAAGATTTTTTCTTGCCAAGCTTTTTTTTAATATTACTTTGATTAATTTCTTAAGAGTGTTAAAACTATCATAACATTAAGTTAATTCTTGATTTGACAAAATATATTTAATTTCATTACTTAAAAAATAAATCAATATTGAGGGGACAAAATTAACACAACAATTTTTTTAGCTATTCATGAGGTCTGAATTTAAAATTGCCCTTAAATTATTATTTTTTTGTTTATCGTCTTTGTTTATTGAGATTTTGATATTTTAGTACAACACTTTATTTGTTTTTGTGTTTCAATCCCTACTTTATAAGTAGAGAGAGTGTTGTTAGAAATGGTGAAGAAAAGAAAAATTAATCGTTTGATCAGATTTTTAAAACAAAAAGAATACTAAATTTGATGTCAATGTATTCCTCTCTAAGATTCTAGGGAAAAAACTACATTTAGTGTCAATGTATTTCTCTTGATGATAGAACTATCATTGAGATATTTTTGACCTTCCATAATGCCGAAAAATTAGTTCGGCAACTTAATTCTATATTTTTAGATTGATTTATGTATATTTTGAGGTGAGATAGTATTTTAATTAATGAGATTCTAAAGGTCATTCGTACAAATCATACAAATCATACAAATTTCTTTATGAAAAAACTATAAAGCAAGCAAACACATCAACAGACTATATATACTAAATAAAAATACCAAAAAAAATAACATATAAAATAGATAGGTTTGTTTACTTGATGTGGAAAGTCTTACAAAAATAAGATTGAATACAACAAGTTAGATTCCAGAAAACCAAGATCATCATTGAATCAATTCCCTATTGATTGGAAATGAAAACGAGCTAATCTTGAGTATGTTGACGAAATCTTTACCATGTCTGATCTGTTCCATGAAGCAAAATCCGGTCTCATGATCAGCAGAAGGTGCCACCCCCTTAATCTAAAACAGTCAACTTTCAAAAGATTAATGTGTCTTTGTTTTCATACATCAGCAATCGTACTGTCTACTGCAACTTCTTTCCTTTTCTTGAAACGAGCAACATGCTCCTGATAATTTTCAAGCTCTTTCTCCAATTTCTCAATGAACTGACTTGTATGCTCAAGTGACTGCTCGTACCTATATTTTTCCAGTGCCTGCAATTTTCAACATGAAAATCAATATAACACCGACAATTGAGTGTTGACATAATAAAGTAATACCTAGACCTTCACTAAACAGGATTAATGGGTGGTCAACAGGACAGCAAATAATCTTTATTACCGAGAATTGATTCATGTTCACCATGACAAAGACATTGCTAATTTTATTAAGAGGATGAGATAGAAAATAACCATGACCAACAGGACATATATATATATATATATATATATATATATATATATATATAATTTTTTTTTTTTTAAGAAAAAAAATAAATGTTTGGCTTATAGACCTCTTCAAGAATTTTTAAACAGCAATATTTAGTCAAATACAGAATTCCAGATGCTTCAAAAAACCATACATGAACGATACATTAAACTCCCTTGCAAGGAACCAACTCCAATATTCACAATGATGCTATGGCAAATGTGTTGTCACTACTGCCCAAATAATATGCTGCCCCCTACAACACAGGCCTTTCCCCTTGGAAAGGGATCAACAATTTTCATCAATTCACTTCCCATGCTTGGATCACTATAATAGATTGAGCCATTCAAATGCCAATCAGTTTTTTTTATGCCATTCATAATAACAAAAATTGATTCCTCCCAGTTCATTGAAATGTGGGGGCAAAAAAAGCAAAAAGAAAGAAAATGCAAAGCATTGATGAGAATTTCCTAAGCAAAGGTTGTGTCAAAGCTGAAAATATTTTCCCCAAAAGAGAATGACAGTTGCACCAGTCTATCCCAATCCCACCATTAATAAGCCAAAACCTTTTAAAAGTCTCTTCTAATGCAAACTACAACCTTCTAAATTTGAATTGTTTGCGACCTTCTGAAAATCAAATCCTCCCACACTTAACCTTCACCACATGCCTACAAAGACTAGTATTTCCTCAGGAAATGTTGTGTCAAAGCTGAAAATACTTTCCTCATAAGAGAATGACAGTTGCATCAGTCCATCCCTCCATAATATGTTAAAACCTTTTAAAAGTCTCACCTAATGCAAGCTACAACCTTCTGAAATTTGAATTGTTTGCGACCTTCTGAAAATCAAATCCTCCCACGCTTACCTTCACCACATGCCTACAAAGACTAGTATTTCCGTAACAACATCAAGAGACAAACCTGGTAAGAGTACTAGCTTGCCAATTCATAATCCCCTCACACCTAGAAGATTGCAAACTGTGTCCTCATCAACCAAATTGTTTTCAAATTCAGTGAGTCATTGAAAGTTCTCAACCAGAAAGAAAGATAAGAAATTATAACATAGCTGTACAACAAAAGTCCCTCAAGAACAAAAACCTGAGTGGACCACTTTTTAAAAAAAAAAGTCACAAGAAAGTCAATGATCTATTATTGCTTTCCTATCAAACAAAAACTTCAAAAAAACTGAAGCTTTGAACTATTAGCCTCCACAAAAATTTTGAAGTTCATATCCTACCAGAATATTGCAAATATTTAAGCAATGAACAGTCCTGAAAATATGTATTTATCAAGAAGGCATTTAGCGAAACCAGCAGAGAAGAAGAGGAAGGAGAGAAGGAAAGAAAAAACTGTTCCAAGGTTACCAAATCAGCCACTGAAGTGAAACTGGGAAAGAGGGGTGGATTTTTGGAAGTTCATTCTTCTCTCCTATATTATCAATTGAAAAAATATGCTAATTAGAAAAAAACTAGGCAAACTCACTTTATCTTTAGATAGGGTATCTGGAGGGGACATGATTTTTGGCTGCACATAGTTCTTTCCCCTGTAAAAAATAATGGTATTGTCAGGTTTTAAGTCAATAACGATCCCTCTGCTAAGTCGAGCAAGCTCTTCGGCATATTCATGAATTTGGCCTGGCTTGCAAGGTTTGCAAGTAACCTTTACAGTTTCATGCTTCTTCCAATGAAGATGCATATTGAGAACAACGCCTCCAAAAACCCCTCGTCGGCCAACTGGAACATAGTTTTTCTTCTTCTCGCCAGTACGCTTGAGGTAATGCTTCTCCTCTTCCGTTAATATTTCAGGATCATATGCTTCACCTGGGGTTTTGGAGACTTCAAATTTCCTGAGCTTTTCAATCAACCATGCTTCCTTCCTTTTGGCCTGAGCCAAAAAACAAAATTTAAGAACATGCAAGCCCGGCTTGAAAAACAATATTAAAAAATATGTCCAACCTTTTCAAGTTTATATCTAATCCTAACTTCAGGATTAGGAGAATTCATCTTCTTTTTGGCCTTGAGGCGATATAACCGGAGTTCATTGAGTTTTGCCTTTTTAGACATTTTAACATACTTGGGCACCTTATTCTTACTTTTCTTCTCTTTTGCTGGATACCCATCTTTATTAATCGAAAATCTAACAAAATCATTGTCTGTCCTCAGCTCCAATGACGCAGTGCTCGCATGCCTTGCAAAATTTCCAAGAACAACACCACGTCTTTGCGCCAATAAAAAATAACAACACACAACAGATGGTGTGTAACTAAGACTGTCCGACTGGTCTTGAACTAGTTGATTACGGTACCAAGTTAACGATTCCCTGCATAATTAAATGGCAATAACAGAGAGCAAAAAAAATTATCAAAGAAAAAAATATAATGCAATGGAGAAGAGAAGAGAAGAGAAGAGAAGAAAACACACTTTCTGGTAGCGAAGCTAAGCCGGCGACCAATGCCAACGCCTCCTCTTATTGAAGCTGCTATACCCAACATTATTATGATGATGATTGATTCACTGAACCACCATAGCTGATGACCACATTCAAAGCTTGATTTATTAGTAACAAAATTTACCCAAGTTTCTGCCTCTCATTCCTAGATAAGAATTCAGGAAACAGAATGACGGTGCATAGTGGTAACCAGTGTAAAAGTATATATATGGCTTCATGAGGTCAAAAATAATGCAATTTTCTAGTTAAATTCAGAACCAGGAAAACCAAACCCTGCCTTCATCTACGCCAGAGACAAAAATACGATGAAGATTTATTTGTTTGTGTATCCATTTAACAAGCATGGACTTTGATTTTATAGTCCACCAACGTTTTCTCAGCATCCGAAGATAGCATTGAGATGTATCGAAACATAAAGAACAAGAAAAGACTTACTTGTGGACAGTTTCTTTGAACTTCTCCTCATCCAAGAACTGCAAGATCAGAAACACCAGTTCCCTGCTTAAGGAAGACATAGTCCCCGATACCCCTAAACGCTCCAGTGCAGCGATTGAATATTATACTCAAAGGCAGCCCCGAATTTCCCAATATAGCCAATGCAAGCCTCACTATAAAGCCCTAAATACTCAACAATCTGATGACCTATAAAATACCCAGAAGTTATTTTTGCTCGTGCACACAAGGCACTTCAAATACAGAAATCAGGAAGGAAAAAAACACTAGGGCTCAAGAAAATCTAATACTAATACATAAAAGGATGAGCATAACATAACAAAAACCCTAAACCCTTTCAAATAAAACCCTAATTCTCAGCTTCTTGTGCACAGATCCAACAAAGTAAGTCAAGCTTGAGATACGAAACACTAGAGCAAGTTTAAGAAGACTGATTTCGCAATAAATTATCACAAAATGCAAACTCCCATTTGTGCATCCAGAGTCAAGAAGACAAATAACAGGTTTCTTGTTTATTTATTTCTCTTGCGCTCTGGCAATAGGCACCAGCGACAACCACCTTCACTCACTCACTCTCCCAAAACTGGGTCGTTTTTTATTTTTTATTTTTATGCCGCACTCTTTTGTGCTTTTTTTTTATTATTAATGTAAGTATTCACACGGCTTGCACTTATTTTGACACTTTTGTTGTGTCTACTGGACTCCATTCTACATCGCTCGCTTGCATTATTACAAATTATAGCTTCAATTATATCACGGCTACTAAAAGGATGTTTAGCATAATGTATTAAAATTGCTTTTTTATTATTTTTATTTTAAATTAAAAAATTAGTATTTTTATATTGTTACGTTCATGTTAAAAATATTTTTAAAAAAAAAAAACATTATTTTAGTGTAAACTAAAATGAAAAACATTTTCAAAAATAAATTCAATTATACTCCCAAACATGCACTAAAAATAAAAAAACATATTGTGACTGCCCTTATAAATCATTGTGTTTTTTCTTTATCCTTCAAGATTTTTTCTTGCCAAGCTTTTTTTTAATATTACTTTGATTAATTTCTTAAGAGTGTTAAAACTATCATAACATTAAGTTAATTCTTGATTTGACAAAATATATTTAATTTCATTACTTAAAAAATAAATCAATATTGAGGGGACAAAATTAACACAACAATTTTTTTAGCTATTCATGAGGTCTGAATTTAAAATTGCCCTTAAATTATTATTTTTTTGTTTATCGTCTTTGTTTATTGAGATTTTGATATTTTAGTACAACACTTTATTTGTTTTTGTGTTTCAATCCCTACTTTATAAGTAGAGAGAGTGTTGTTAGAAATGGTGAAGAAAAGAAAAATTAATCGTTTGATCAGATTTTTAAAACAAAAAGAATACTAAATTTGATGTCAATGTATTCCTCTCTAAGATTCTAGGGAAAAAACTACATTTAGTGTCAATGTATTTCTCTTGATGATAGAACTATCATTGAGATATTTTTGACCTTCCATAATGCCGAAAAATTAGTTCGGCAACTTAATTCTATATTTTTAGATTGATTTATGTATATTTTGAGGTGAGATAGTATTTTAATTAATGAGATTCTAAAGGTCATTCGTACAAATCTTACAAATCATACAAATTTCTTTATGAAAAAACTATAAAGCAAGCAAACACATCAACAGGCTATATATACTAAATAAAAATACCAAAAAAAATAACATATAAAATAGATAGGTTTGTTTACTTGATGTGGAAAGTCTTACAAAAATAAGATTGAATACAACAAGTTAGATTCCAGAAAACCAAGATCATCATTGAATCAATTCCCTATTGATTGAAAATGAAAACGAGCTAATCTTGAGTATGTTGACGAAATCTTTACCATGTCTGATCTGTTCCATGAAGCAAAATCCGGTCTCATGATCAGCAGAAGGTGCCACCCCCTTAATCTAAAACAGTCAACTTTCAAAAGATACCGCAAAAACCGCAATAACTTTAGTTCTAACCCAAAAATACCTTTAAATTAATCTAAAACCCTAAAATTAAATTGAATAAAAAACATTTATAAACCCTGATCTATTCATCACTGAACTTCCATTTCTAAGATGGATTAAATGATACGAAGACAAACCTTTTAGAATGTTGTTAGATAATCTCCTTCTATCTCATCTCTCTCTTTCTAATAGTTTTCTTTTTCTATTTTCTTAGCATGCAGAAACTAAAATGTGGCAAAAATAGAGTTTGAGGATCAAAACATAAATATGTAAAATTACATGGACCGAAATAGAAAAAAATAAAAACTACAAGGATCAAACCACACGCTTTTGCACCCAAGAACAATAAAAAAATTGCATTGTGGATGGACTTTCAATCCATAATGCATGGAGTCATGTGAATAGTTCCAACACACTAAAATGACTTACTGGTTTATGTTAATGTTAATATCATATATTATTATTATTATTTAGTAAACTAAAATAAAAATGGTAAAATACTATATTTCTTTCATTGTTTCTTAATATCGCAACAATAAGTAATTAATTTTCAATTTTGTAAAATAAAATTTAATTTCATTGGTTAAAAAATTTAAAACAACAAGGATCATCCTTCTATACCATGTTTGCGCAATTTTAAACCTTTTAACTCGTTTTAGTATACGTTTTACATAGAATTTTTTGATGTCAAAAAATATCACAACAATAAGTAATTAATTTTCAATTTTGTAAAATAAAATTTAATTTTATTGGTTAAAAAATTTAAAACAACAAGGATAAAATTTGACACATAAAAAAAAACACTTTTTATTTTTTATTTTTCATGGTGCATAATAAACTTTAGTTTGGTCAAATGATTTTTTATTTTTAGATCCATGTTGTTTGAGGGTTTCATGTTACATTTCTAAACTTAATATATTTAATGTTTTAGTCCCAAGAATTTGAAAAGAAAAAGGAGAGAGACTCACAAAAAATAGAAGAAAAGAGAAAAAATAGTTGGTCAATCATATTTTAGCCATCAAAAAACTATTTTAGTGTTAATAAATTTGGAGAGGGGGACTCAATCGAAATAATATTATTTTTAAATGAATTTATTAAAATAGTATTTAAGTGAATATCCAATTATATAGAAGAGTAATTTTTTTTATATATATTATCAATTACTTAATGTATAGTAATATATTAGTCTAATATGTAGAATTTATTAATATTAAATGAGAAAAAACATCCATTTATTTTTTATTGTACTTTTGATATTATTTTTTCAAATGTACTATTCTTATAATTTTATATAGGTGCGTGAAAATGATCATTTCATGTTCATTTATTTTTTATTTGACACTTGTTTTTACAATCATAATTAATTTTTGCTTTAAATAAATATTTCTCATAAAAATATATGTATATTTGTAATAAGAGCATGAGTAAAAAAATTAGGTTTTTTATAAAATGTTTTTTTTTAGAATAAAAAACAAAACTAGAGACGGTATTTAAAAAAAAAACTATTTTTTGAAAGTAAACATATCCATAATTCGTCAAATATAGACAAGAGAAAAATAGTTGATGTGAGATGAATGAAAACAAAAAAAAATTGATTTTAAAATAATCAAGTAATCCATTGATTTTTAAAGTTGAAATCTAACCATGTATTTATAATTTTTGTACTTATTATTTTCAAAAATACTGAAGCCTGCTGAGCTTCCTCTCCCAAAATTACCCTCCAAAACAGCCATACCATATTATTTAAGGATTCCGAAATCCTGTAATTACCCAGAACAACCAAGGGCAAATACATCATAATAAAAAACCACCGTTGTTTATAATTTCCCGTGCTATTAACATCAACGGATTCTGTCTCCCTCTCCAAGAAAACTTTAAAAACAGAAGAAAAACCCTTTCTCTCCGGACTTCCCCTTCGATACGTGCCTCCTGATCGGACATGACTCTTCAAAACGCTCTCTCTCGCTCTCTCATATTAACGCCCTAATTCATCTTTGTTATCGACAAAAATTAGAGAGAGAGAGAGAGGTGACACTGCGAGGCGAATTGGTTTAAACTAATTGATGGCTGTGATATTTGTGATCGCGGCTTACTGGTTCTCTCGTGGAGGTGGCGGAGATGGTGGTCTTGGTTTAGGATAATTCTGGAGATGGCATTGATGATAAAGACAAGGTTAGTTCACGGGCTATCTTTATATCGATCTTGATTATTATCTTTTGTAAGGTTCTGATTTTTTCATCTGATGAGAGTTTTTCAATGTGCTCAGATAGATTTTAGATAAGGTTTTAAGATAATCAGTGCAATCTTGATATCTCAACATTAATTTGTTCTCACGCGTGTTTTTTTTTTTGTTGAGAAATTACTACTAATCTCTCTTTTAATTCATGCGATTAGGAAGACAGAAAGACGCGAGCCCAATATATTGAACTCTACACAATCGTGCCACATGAACTAGTTTACTTGCATGTTCACAAATTATGCCATCATTAGGTAACCAAACATATGTTTCAGTTCTAAAAAGAAAAGAAAAGAAGAAGTTAAATCGATGAATTCTACATTCTCTCGATAAACATCATCATGCATAGCAAACTGGGATAAATAAAGAAAGTTACAGAGATATGAATTTTGGTTTGTTTTACCTGAAGAATTCAAGAGTGTGTCTCTTTTGAATCAGTACATGGAACTTCTATCTCCATGTGAGAAAGAAAATGTTTTGACTATGCGTGGAGACCAGCTCCAGAAAAGAGCCTTGCTTGCTCGTGCTTTGGTTCGCACTACTATTGCAAGATGTAAGTTTTTTGTTAGCTATTCCTGTTTTAGTTTAACTTTTACATATTTGATCAATACTCTCTTCTTTACTGCTACAAATTTTTAATTTTTCATTAGCGTTATGTTAATGGATGTATAAATGGGCTTTGAATTTGGATTTAGTTCTGATTTCGATAGGTGTTTGATGAAATGAATCTTTCAAATTTGGATTGGTTTGCCCGTGAATGTCGTTTCCACATAACAAACATTAATGCATCCTTTTCTGGTTGCTCCTGTAGACTACAAAAAATCTGTCACCATATGAATTGCACTTACAAAACCTTGCTCGCTGCAGCATTTTAGCATTTTGTCTATTAAAAGCAGGTGTAATTTGGCTAAATGTAGCATTACTAGTTGAGTAATCTATAAATTAGTTATAGTAGTAACTGAACTGATATATTTGGCTTGCAGTTTAGGGTTTTTGATCTTGAAGAAAGGCAGTCTAATCATATTTGGATTAAAAAGAAAATAGATAACCAATTGAAGAAATGTATTAAACTGTTCTTTACTCATTTCATAAATGTTGTGTCAAACTAGAAAAAAAATGAAAACATCTCATTATTAAGCGTAACCATATCAAAATCCATCACTGTTACAGTGTCTGTAGCATCTGTGCTTCAAGATGCCATTGTTGCATTTTGGGGTAAAAAAATAAAGCTTTTTTAAGAGTTATAAATCTGTATTTGGTTAATTCAGACCCATATCAGTTGATAATAAGGTTACTTGATCTATGACAAATCTTGCTATAATTAAGGAGAAAGATTGTATGTGCGGTACATGTAATATCTTAGAATGTGAAGTTGGATCATATAATTTTTCGAGGAAAAAAAAAGATTTGTGAGATCTTGCTCTCATTTCACTTTGAAGTAATTTATTTATCATTTTTTACCAAACCTGGAGAAAGGGATGTGATTTTTGTAGGATGGGTGGTAATTCTGAAACCTGAATAACATAACACATTCCACGATGTTTGTTTCACACCATGCATTGGATAGAAATAAGATTTTGAGGTTTCTTGTTTTATTACTAGAGCAGATAAATAATCATGTTGTTGATCCAAGATCTTTGAAGTTCAGGAAGAACTTTCATGGAAAACCAGAGGTTGGTTTTTCTTTTGTTAATTCAGAATAGGATACTATTATTTTCTTTCTTAATATTTTCTTGTGGAACATGTTTGTGGATGATTTTTGTTTTTGAAGCTCATTTTCATTTATTATACTGCTTTTATGGCTTTTCATGGTGTAGCTAGCGTGGGAAAGTGATGGTGGCCAGTGCCCTTCTCCATTACATTTCAATATCTCACATACATCGTCTTTGATAGCTTGTGGAGTGACTGTGAATTCACCAGTATGTACTCTGATTATTTTTATTCTCTTGATTATATTTTCAGATAATGATACCTCAGGTTGCCTTGGATGCCTCTATTAAAGTTTCGGCTGGTTTGTAATAATACTAGAGCTGTTTTTATTTGAAGAAACTGTTATTTTCTTGTATAGAATCTACATATTAATGAAGTGATTTTTCTATCTTGCAAAATGCTCTTACCATGTCACACAAGCTATTGATTTCTTTTCTATATATTTGCAGATAACGTAGGTGTGTTAGATGTGCATAACAAGTATCATAATTTTGTGCTTCTTTGTTGCTATATCATTAGTAATATTTTCTATAAGAAATTGAAACAATTGTTTTGCCCATTTTACTTGAAGCTTGTACCATCAAAACCTTTGTGAATTTGTTGTTCTTGATATATCATTTTTTATGTTAATCTTCATTTTTGTGATGAATCATTTAAAAGGAAATTGACAAACTTTAGGCCATACATTTGTTTCCTTAGTAAGCTGTATGGGCTTCAATATATAATCCTTTGCGTGCATTATAGTTCCAATTCTGCAATTTTTTTCCTTTTGTCCTATTTATAATTTTAAACCATGTGTGGAAATCTTGTTCTCATACTTACAATTAACATTCTTCATGGACTCGTTTTACGTGGGTACATTCACAGCTCTGGTTACAACATTCAATCTTGAAATTAGAATTACGGGTGCCATTTTGACCAAGCTAGAAAGGGATTCTAGAGGTGGTGCAACTCTTGCTATCGAAGAGGTCTGTATTTGAATTTCCTCTAATTTATTCATTATTTTATAGCAGCCTGATTTTATGTGTGGATGAGTTTTTTGTGATTATATGACACATGATAGCAATCATCATGATATCTTTTGCACCTCCTTTGTTTGTCAAGGAATTTTCTTAAAACTGATTGTTCTGATTAAGAATTGTCATGGTTGTCTGTATGAGATTAAGGCCTTGGAATAATGTTATAGGGAAATTGGATATGAATTCTTTGGCCTTTTTGGAAAATATTGAAAACAGCTTAGTCTATCAATGAGAAAAATGGTTATTCAGTGCGGTGTGATCAAGAACACCACCTAAAATCCGATTGGGGACAAGTAAGATTAAAGGAGAAGAGAAGCAAAAGAAAGAAGAAGCTAACAAGAAGAGAAAAAGGATTTGGAGAAGAGAAAAGAAAAGAAGGGAAATGGAGGAGGAGAAGTCAGCAACTCTTCAACTTTTATTAATTCAAATAAATTATCTAATATGTAGAAAAAATTATAAGGAGTTTCTAAGATATTATATGTTGCTCCTCTCTTTGTCTTGTAACTTCGTATGCTTATAGAAAAAGCTTCAGCTAATTTTTCTATATGTGCATGTGAACAGGTTACTCCTTCACAAATTTGAGAAGCAGAGAAGAATTTAAAGATAATGGAAGCAATGATTGAAGTGATGACTCCTGGTATCTTCTTCTACCTTAGATAACTGAGTCTTTATAATCCTCTTATAAATAGATCTTTCTTCAAATGTACTCCAGAAAAACTTCAATGCAGCACTTGACGATGATAAGTCCTTATGTTATAAGAAACTTTGTTGGGTAGGATTCATTAAGTACATGATGTGTTGCTTGAATATACTTAGAGATGAGAGCGATTCAATATTTTCCTTCTCGGAGTATTGCATTACAAGTTTTTTGCTCGATTCATTTTGAAAATAACTAAAGATACCAAACATTTTATTATCTGGCCTGGCATGCATCATCTTAATCAGCATTTCTAGTGAGTACCATGTTTGGAAAAGTAGAACTTATTCCAAACATTTGGATAAAACATGACAGTGTTGCCTTGTGAAAATTTAATAATTTATTCTTTTTGGCATGCCTACTGATCTCTCTGCTATTCATTTACCTATTATTCTTGCTTCTGAACCTACATACCTCTATTTGACACTCCTTTGTTCATTGTTTCCCTTGGAAGCTAAACACACTCTCCAATAACAAAAGCCAGTCTTTTGGAGTCAGCCTTGCTTGTTGGCTGATTCTCTAGTTGAAATGCATCTAATATTTCATTCAATGCAACTGAAGGTCTAAATGATTGGCTGCTAAAAAAAATCATAAAGATATGTGTGCTACATGTTTTTTCTTTCAATGCCATACAGTGTTCACATGTTTAACCCTTCAGAATATTCATTCCTCCTCATTCATTCTCATTTTTTGTGTAATTTACAGAGGAGAGAGAGAAATCAGAATTGTTAGCAGAATCTCCTAAAAGGAGGAAAAGAGTTGCCCAGGCTTCTAGGAAAACAGAGCAGCAGGTATGCACACTTGCCATTTGATGTGTGCGCTGGAAAATAGTGTTTTGTACCATCATAATTTAACTGTCTACTTTTGCATGGTTGTACTTGTGACATCAAAACTAGGTGAACCAACTTGTTGCCCAATTCTTCCAAATGCGTGTTCGTATGAAGAACCTAATGGGTGTGATGGAGGGTGGATCTATTCCTTCTTTGAGGAGGATGCACTAAAATTTGAACAGAAGGTGTATCTTTTTTCTTTGCATGCTTTAATGCTTCCTTTTCTGTTCATATCTCACATGACTATATTCATTGGTAAAGAGTTGCTTAGTCTCGCTGATTATACAGAATGTTCTCAGCAATTCTAAAGACTGAACAGGAATCGTCATCATCGATTTATTGGTCCTTTACGATCGCATTCCTTCGAGGTTTTCTCATTTGTTTCCAAACACCTATACAAGTTTTCAAGTTTCTTTTCCACTCTTTTTTTGGTCACTTTTCTTTTTTGAGTTTTTTGTTTTGTAAGAAAAAATAAAAATAAACAAAGAGAGGAAAAGTGATGGAGTTTTAGATGGAGTTTTAGATGGTGGGAAATATAAAGACAACCCATCTGTGTTTTTAAACTATTTTAGTTTTGCTTCTTTTGTTCAATTTTGGTTCCTGAGCTGTTATGTAGTTTAGTTAATTCTGATTTAGTTGTTGGTTTTCATTCCAAGCTTCGTTTGTAGTGGTAATGTTCTCGATTAACCTTTTTGTTATCCATGTTAATATGTGTGCTTTTTAATGTTATAGGACCCTTCTGCTGGCAAGTTCTTATTATTGTTGTTGTAATTATTACTTTGTGCTAATTCTTAGTTGTATTATAGCTTTTTAGTTGACTTTGAATCTAGTTTACAGAGTTTGTTCTAAACCACATTAGAGACGTCTAATTCCCATGCTTGACAAGCCTATTTGTTTCTTTGGTTTCGTTGTGAGTATTATTTTTTCATTGAGTTGTGGTTTCCAGTATTGCCATGATTTTACTTTTTACTTTACTTGCAACTTTTTATAGAGGTACAACATTCTGTTAACAAACCCTTCTGATGGCCATTGTCACTTTGACACCATTCCATTTAGTCATTTCTCATCCTTCGTGCATTTGAAAAATGAGTTGTCCTGTTTGCTTTTTATTATTTTCTTAGATTTGTGCAATTACTGGACATTTTCTTCATCTATGTGGGCAGTGGAGAGGTAGATGCGGCGACGATTGCACAAATGGAGGGTCTTTTGTGGACTTATAACCTTAGCTCCTCTTGCTATTAAAGAAACATCTAATATTGTTGGTGTTTGATCCTAAATTGGCACTAAGCTTTATTTCCAAGTTGATTCTAGTTACAGTTACATTACAAACTATTCGTGCACCTTAACTATAGTAGCTAGCATGTAGTTTTTCACCCGTAGCTATAGTAGCTAGCATGAAGTTTTTTCACCCGTAGCATTGTTGCTCCTTAAATGACTCACTCTTCAACCAAGCTTTACAATCAAATTCCTTATTTGAGTTTGTTTTGGGTTTTGTGTGTGCTTGGCCTTTTATTTTGCATTTTTAATCCAGCCGAAGGTGAGTATGAGTGCTAAGTGAGTTTATTGGATTGGTGCAGGGTGTAAAAGGTTTTGTTTAGCCATCTCTCATGTTTTGCATTTCATCATCTCTTTTTTGGTTTGCTCTTTTCTTGTTGTGGTTATTTTGCTTCAACCTGCTTTTTTTTCTGTTGCTTCTAGTTGGTACTGATTTTACTTATAGGTTTTGACTAAAAAATCAGAATTTTTGTAAGGTTGGCTTTAATTGAACAAGAATTATCTCTTATAATTGCATTTTCCTTATGCTCTACCCTATCATTCTCTAACCAAATAAGTTTGGTTTCTGATTTTTGTTTAGAATGCTATCTTTTAGGTGGATTATTATATCACTCCCTACTTGAAGTGATTTGAATTTTTTTGTGACAGATGTGTGTTGTTTTTTAAGGATGCCGATCTCTCTTATGAGTTTTTTAATAGTTTTGGGGATTGTGTCAGGGTTTTATGCCCTGCTTATTACTTTTTTCATTTATCAATTGGAGAGTTGTTTTTTTCTCTTTTCTTGGTTGGTCCTTTATGGTTTGCATTGATTTTATTTCTTTATTTTTGCTTGTCCACTTGTATTCTTTCCTTGTCATACTTGCATTGTTGTTGATCATTCATGCTTTGTCTTTTGCAGTATTGGCAGCATAAGGTTTGATTGTTGGTTTGGAAAGGGTTTGCTGGAATCATTTAATTATCTTGCAGGTTTCATTTTTCAGGTTATCTTATCCCACCTAGCCCAACCTTTTATTTTCTTTCCTAGCCTTTGTTTTTCTTGGCCTATGCATTTTTTGTTAGTTCATTGTTGCCTTGGTTCTTACAGTTTAGGTGGGTAGGACCTGCTATGGCCTTCTTAACCCCTTTTAGGTTTGTTTTTATGTGTATAAAAGTGATTGTGGTTTGCTTTTTGAGTTTATGCTACTTGGTTTATGGCTATTTTTTCCTGTTATTTTGTCAATTTGTTTGCATTTATTTCTTTTTTTTAGCAAATATAAGTATATTGATAGATCAAAAGTGAAACTAAGCTGAAAACCAGCAAGTCAAATAGAAATGAAATACTTGACAGGCAATACAAACTCCCAAGAGCAAGCAAAACAAGAGATAGACAATCCTATTTACTAGCCAAGTCTAGAAAACATGATCCCTTAGAACAGGCTCACTTGGACTAGCAATGCAAACATTCGAGGGGACATTCAGGTATCTTTTCTTCTCACAAAGACATCGTATCTTTGATTGTTTCAAATTCTATCAATTGTAGTGCCTTTTCTTTTATTGGGTCGTGTGGTGATCTTTTTTTAACTTCCGTGTTATTTCTTTCTCTCTATTTATTCATCTTCGAGTTTGTCCTGTTCACTGTGCAATGTTCTTTCTTTTTTCTGAGGTGAGTTGGATGGTGGAATTTCGTAAAGATGTTAAATATGTGCTGAAGACACGATTTTGTCTTGTAGGTGTTACACTTGTATATTTCGTTCTTTATGGTCTTATCTGGGTGTGCTGTTTCTTTTTCTATATGAATTAATTAATCTGGACTGGGAACTTTCTTCTTCTTCATTTTTTTAATTTTCCCTCAACTTGGTGTTTTCTTTTATTTGATGGTAGTAGTGATTTGAGGTCTTGTTTGGTTTTTGCAGATTGATGAGATGTTCAGAGATAGATTATGAACCGCAGGTCATTGAAGCATCCCAATATAATCAAATTCAAAGAGGTATCATGTATTTCCTTCTTATTAGATTATGAAATGTAAAAGAGTTTCGAGTGACTAGGTCTTTACTCAATGTAAAGATGGATTTAGAAGGTCTTGGTACTTCTCTCAAGCTTCAGAAACTTTGAAAGCATCTGAATTGATATGGAAGTTAAGTTTTCATTACTGCGATCCATTTTTTTTCATTTAAAAGGAGGCTTACATATATGAAATTGCACTTGGACCTGCACTTTCCAAGCCTAGATTGCTTCATCTATATTCTGCCAATATGAAACTCATTCTTGATGTCAAGAATTATAAGAACTTGAAGATTTTTAATCTTGGAAAGGATTTTCAAGTCCAAACTCCAATTTACTCTTAGATATCAATTTTGAAAACTAGAGCCTTGCCTTATCTTTTCTATTAGTCTTTACATTTTTGCAGGTTATATAAAAGGTGAATTCATTGTGCAGGTTTTGCTAACACCAACTCATTTAGCCATAGTAATGAAATATAAGGCTGTTGGAGAACTTGTTGAGAGAATATGCAATGCTGGAAGATTCAGTGAAGATGAGGTACGTATAGTGTAGAACCAAACACCATCATGAATTTTCCCTTCTTCTCAAATACCCTCACAAATGGATACTTGGCGGTCTCATGAATTTGAATATCAAGATTAGTTTTCATTATTGAACTTCACTGTATGAAACCAGTTGGTAATATTCATGATGCCTTTCTTTCAGAGTTCTATTATTGGAAGGTGTCCTTCTTTCATCTCTTTTATGAAATCCATTTTCGCTTTTGGCAAGTATCCTCTCCTTCCCTTCTAATCTTTTGTTTCTTGTTGCTAGCTGAGGTCCTGCAGAAAACTTCATGCTAACTTTCAGAGTTCTAATGTGCCATTCTTTCATCTCTTTTATGAATTCAATTGATAAATATCACAGTGCCTTTCTTTCAATAAGGTTACGATATCTTTACTGATCCACCTCACACTCAAATGAGGTCCTTTTCCTTGTTCTCTTCAAGTAGGACTCGCTGACACAACTAACAAGCTCTTCACCCAGACACTACAGGGTGGTGATATGTTCACTTCCAATACAGGGTCGATGCTCACCAGCTCTGGCAATTTATGCCTTCGTGAGTGCTACTGAAGGGACTGTATCGCTTCCCACCAGCCTTTTCGCAGCTGGCATTGATGATAACATCTTGGCTTAGGCCTTCAAGACTGATGTTGCCACCATTCAAGCTCTAAAGTCTGGTTTTGCACCCACATCTTGAAAACAAACTTCATCAATAGTTACCACCATTTTCTTTTTGTTCCTCAATATTCTGCCATGTTTAACTTCCTCCTCCTACCCCACCCCCTCCTTCTGTGAGTTGAATTAAATAATCGCCTTTAGGGGGCATATTTGTTCTTGCATAATCGTACCATTTGTCTTAGCTTGTTTATATTAGTAATAATTACTCTCCATAATCCATCATTTAACCTTCAGGGGAAAAGTCTGGTGTTTATAAAATCAACCGAAAGATATCACTAGCAGATAGCGATACACTACACTAACCAGCTTTTATGTTGTCTTAAGTTAGTCATGCTAAATCAAGAGATGAATAGAGTTCTATAAGGTTGCTGATAATCTCTAAACCTGAGATAGTAGTTACATTGTTTTCTTGTAATTTCGTCAGACTGCATGAAAAATGTGAGATAACTGGAGGGTTAGAAGATTTTGCTCTGATGCAAGAGGCCGTGTAATGTTTCCTAGGTTACCTTTCGCTAATATTAGTCCTAAATTAATGGTCTTTCTATAATTTTACTATCAATTGTTTCTTTTCAATAGTGAGATTCGATTTAATTGGGTAATACAGAAATGAAATACATTTACCAGCTCTGCCACTTGTAGATTGCTGTTTACTTTTTCTATGAAATAACATACATTATGTCCTTCTTCCACATTTACTAGCTCTGACACTTCTAAATTTTTTACTTAACTTTGCTACTGTGATTTTTGATGTTGAGGCCCTACACAAGGTTTATTACATGGTAATGTTTTTCTGATAGAGTTGCCTTGACCCATGGTCTTAGCGAATCATATTGCTAGTTGGTTGATCTTATGACGATGTATCCAGGTTAGTTATCAATCAAAATATATAAGTGGGTTTTATATGTTTAAGTATTTTGGTAGTTTATTTTGTTTTTTGTTGAGACTGTTTAATGATTTTCTTCTAGTTCAAATCGATGAGGTTCTTCAATCTTAATGGGAATCAACGACAAGGAAATTGGTGGCTAATGGGATCCCGGATTTCCTACAAAGGTGAAAAAGCTACCTCTCCTCCACCTATTCCGAGTCCGCCTATGTGTATTTCCTCAATAATTGTGACAATTCTATTGTTTAGTATGATGCCGCACTGTACAGCTGCAATTTTTTCACTAACTTGTCACATTGTTGGATAATAAACTCAGAACAGAGACATGGATTTAAAGTTTGCACATGCGTTTTTTTAATAACACGAAATTAATGTGCTTACAGAAACTGTCATCGTATGGCTGTGATGCAACGGTTTCAATTTTTAATTTTTATACCACAAGTGCTTTCACATTATGGAAAACAACGACTGTACATCTCACACTAAAAGAATATTTTTCTGACATTATGTTTAAGCTCAAAGGAGAAGATTGAGCTTACATAATTATTTTGTCAATCTATTAGTTTTCTTTTCTTTTTTCTTTTTTCCTTAAAAAAAAGCTTGCAAATTTAGTGTGTTTTATCTATTAAAAATACATCAATGTTAGTGTGTTTTATCTATTAAAAATACATCAATGTTAGCAAACAATAAAAAAAGGAAAGCATTGATTTTGGTATCTATAGATGGGTTAAAACTGTGGTTTTTTTTGCTTTTTCTTTTTTAAATATCTTACAATCCCTTTTTGTTGGTCTTTTGTGTGTGGTTGGGTTTTTTACCTGCTGCAAAGGTTTTGACCGAGGAGAATATTGTGGAGCCAATGAGGGATAGTAGAAGAGCTCTACTGGAAACTGACGTGAGTGAATTTGTAAACTAGAATTCGAGTTTATTTTCAGTCTGTTTTGATGTTATATTTGCTCACTAAATATTATTTGCTTGGTTGGCGTCGCTGGTGCTGTATTCTTCTATTGTCTAAGTTACTGTCTTTGTTCTCTCATTTGAACTGAATCTAGCCTGCAGCATGCATAAAAATTCCTAGGATGCAATGAGGACTACTTGCAATAATTTGATGTGTGTTATATGACTTTAATGTGGAAGTTGAGCAAAGCTATGAAGTCTTTGTTGTGTTTGTATTGGTGGTTATGAATATCTGGTTCTTGCAGATTGTGCATGATGAGCTTGTGAAATTGATGGGTGGAGAGGTATCTGAACTGGTGTTTGCAAAATCCGCTCCCACTGTAATATTACTGGCTGGCCTACAGGGAGTTGGGAAGACAACTGTTTGTGCAAAGTTAGCTAATTACCTTAAGAAACAGGTGCATTTTGAAAGCCACAACTTTTATCCTTTTCTCTGGGGTTTGTGGGTGTTCGTACTTGGCTGTTGATAAACTTTTTCTATGCTTAATTATGTTGTTGATACCAGTGTGTGATGGAAACAACAGGGGAAGTCTTGCATGCTTATTGCGGGAGATGTCTACAGACCTGCTGCAATTGATCAACTTGTTATTTTGGGTGAACAGGTATTGAATTCTGACTGTCAAGAAATTACTTTACTACCTATTTGAGGAGTAATGGATTAATGCTGTTGTTTGGTGTTTTAGGCATTTGCCTATCTTTTGGGTTAGGCCTAGGCTGTCAAGTGAAATGTGCAATTAAAGTGAGCGTTTGTACTGTTAGAGACTGACATTCTTATCATACAGTGATGCTAATTTTGTGAACGCAAAGGCTAATAAGATGTTTTGCTTTGATAATACATCTTTTTATATTATTCGTTTTTCTTATATTTAGTTATAGCCTGTGACAGGTAGGTGTGCCTGTTTATACAGAAGGAACTGATGTTAAACCTTCAGAAATAGCTAGGTAAGGTTTAGCAGAGGCCAAAAGAAAAACATAGATGTGGCCATAGTAGACACTGCTGGAAGGCTTCAGGTCAATACTTTCTTCGATTGTCTGATCTTCAAAAGAGTAGGAAAATATGCCTTTTCACTCTGTTTTTGCTGCACTTAGTTTTGTTTTTAACTGGAATACATTTTATTTTGGTAACAGTAACAGATAGACAAAGGGATGATGGATGAGCTGAAAGACGTTAAACGGGTATTGAATCCAATGAAAGTTTTGCTTGTTGTGGATGCAATGACTGGGCAAGAAGCTGCGGGTACTCTGGCTTTCACTTTTCTTTGATAATGGTCAAATGATTTTATGATTATTTGAACTGCTAGTCACAATCTCTTAAGTGAGCTTGAAGAAACTGTAATTTTCTTGCATAGAATCTACAGATTAATGAAGTGATTTTTATGTCTTGCAAAATGCTCTTACCATGTCACACAAGCTATTGATTTCTTTTCTATATATTTGCAGATAACGTAGGTGTGTCAGATGTGCAAAACAAATATCATAAATTTTTGCTTCTTTGTTGCTATATCATTACTCATTAGTAATATTTTCTATAAGAAATTGAAACAACTGTTTTGCCCATTTTACTTAAAGCTTGTACCATCAAAACCTTTGTGAATTTGTAGCTCTTGATATATCAATTTTTTATGTTAATCTTCATTTTTGTGATGAATCATTTAAAAGGAAATTGACAAACTTATAGTTATAGCCATACATTTGTTTCCTTAGTAGGCTGTATGGGCTTTAATATATAATCCTATGCCAGGAAATCAGTGGGATTCGCCAAAACAACAAAGAAACTTTATATGAGTACTGAAAACATTATAGTCAGTTGTGCCCACAACACCAAATTTTTTGATCAATTATTGCTACAATATTTTTATGAAGGGTTGTTGCCACTGGAGCGAAGCATGATAGATGTTGCAAGTGGCAGAGCACTTGCAAAAAAGACTCCTGGAGAAAACTCGCAACAATTTGGAGTCAGGGTAGATTACACGCCTAGAAAGGTAAATGAGGTAATGCATTTCAACATTAAAACACAACTTTCAGAATTTCTTTAGTTAGACAAGTAGTTTTGGGACAGGTTAAGCAATCCAGAGTATATGGGATTTGTGCATTTCTAGAACACTCCTCTGATATGTGCCCACAACTTAAAGAGGATGTAGTTCCTCAAGTGAACTCGATAAGCGAGTTTGGAAACCAACCGAGAAAGTATGATCCATATTCAAACCAATACAACCCCTGTTGGAGAGACCACCCAAACTTGAGATATGAACAACCTAGTAACCATCAACTATATCAATCATTTGACCATAATAAACTGGCACTCCAACCTAACCAGACATCGAATTCAAGTCTGTTTTTAAAACAAATTGTGAAATGTCCAATAGGAAACAAGAGCCAACATCTAGCTTTTAGAGACCCAAGTTTCACAACTTGCACCATCATTAAATAAAATTAAGAATAGTAAAGGGAAGCTTCCATCTCAAGCAGAGAATAACCCAAGAGAGAATGCTAGTGCCATAACTCTTCGAAGTGGCAAGGAAGTGGTGCGACCTACCCGGGAAAAACAAAATGAAAGCAGCAACTGAAGAGGTAAGTAAAACACTTGTTTTTGGTAATTCAAACATTTGTGTTGCACCTCAATTTTCTGGCAGGTTGGCTAAACACAAAGAAGAAAGAGGTAAAGCATAAAATTTCTTTTATGTTTTTATATTCTTATATGTTTGAGTTACTTTTGTTTTAATTAGTGATTAGTCTTTCTATTTTTCTATTTTATAATTCTTTGAATAGATTATTATAATTTGTCAGTAATTGTTTTCCTCTTATATTTTAATATAAAAGAGTTGTATTTTAATGCTAAAATTGTAAAAACAATTTTTCTTATAAACCTCTAACATAAATAAATTAAAACATGTGAGATAGACAACTAGTGTAAAATATTTATGTTTACATTTATCTTTTATTTTTACTTGGAAGATCAACCTTTTGCTTTAATATTCAACTAGCCTTAACATCTATTTTTTGATTTTACATTTCATTTATTTTATTATGTATAAACAACATCTTTTTTTTTCTCAATAAAAAAAATTCATGCAATCGAAAAATGCATACATCACATATGCACTTTATTTTCTTGAATTACAAATTAGCTTGAAACGTCAACCAATCATAGTGCAGGCATAAAACTAGTAAATTATAGCTTTGTCTATCAACCAAAATAGTAAGACATTTATTATCAGGAAAAAAAAATTGAGGTCAAAAGTGTGATGTTCAAAATTACAGGGACTAAATATTTAATTTTTAATCTTTAGGGCCTATGTAAATACAAATATTGTTTAATTTTGATCTAAAATATCCACGTCATATATTTTCACGGCTCTGACCCCATTCATCAAAATAAAGCCATAGTCCGCGTATTATACAAATCAACTAACTTGATAGAGAAGAAGATAGAACAAACAGATTTTCTACAGATAACAAAATCAGAGAGAGAGCTTGTTATAAAAATCCATGTTTGGTTTGTTTTACCTGATGAATTCAAGAGCGTGTCTCTTTTGAATCAGTACATGGAACTTCTATCTCCCTGTGAGAAAGAAAACGTTTTGACTATGCTTGGAGACCAGCTCCAGAAAAGAGCCTTGCTTGCTCGTGCTTTGGTTCGCACTCCTATTGCAAGATGTAAGTTTTTTGTTAGCTATTCCTGTTTTAGTTTAACTTTTACATATTTGATCAATACCCTCTTCTTTACTGCTACAAATTTTTAATTTTTCATTAGCGTTATGTTAATGGATGTATAAATGGGCTTTGAATTTGGATTTAGTTCTGATTTCGATAGGTGTTTGATGAAATGAATCTTTCAAATTTGGATTGGTTTGCCCGTGAATGTCGTTTCCACATAACAAACATTAATGCATCCTTTTCTGGTTGCTCCTGTAGACTACAGAAAATCTGTCACCATATGAATTGCACTTACAAAACCTTGCTCGCTGCAGCATTTTAGCATTTTGTCTATTAAAAGCAAGTGTAATTTGGCTAAATATAGCATTACTAGTTGAGTAATCTATAAATTAGTTATAGTAGTAACTGAACTGATATATTTGGCTTGCAGTTTAGGGTTTTTGATCTTGAAGAGAGGCAATCTAATCATATTTGGATTAAAAAGAAAATAGATAACCAATTCAAGAAATGGAATGAACTGTTCTTTACTCATTTCATAAATGTTGTGAATGGTAATCTGAAGGAATCTACAGAGTCAAACTAGAAAAAAATAAAAACATCTCATTACTAGGCGTAACCATATCAAAATCCATCACTGTTACAGTGTCTGTAGCATCTGTGCTTCAAGATGCCATTGCTGCATTTTGGGGTAAAAAAATTAAAGCTTTTTTAAGAGTTATAAATCTGTATTTGGTTAATTCAGACCCATATCAGCTGATAATAAGGTTACTTGATCTATGACAAATCTTGCTATAATTAAGGAGAAAGATTGTATGTGCAGTACATGTAATATCTTAGAATCTGAAGTTGGATCATATAATTTTCCGAGGAAAAAAAAAGATTAGTGAGATCTTGCTCTCATTTCACTTTGAAGTAATTTATTTATCATTTCTTACCAAACCTGGAGAAAGGGATGTGATTTTTGTAGGATGGGTGGTAATTCTGAAACCTGAATAACATGACACATTCCACGATGTTTGTTTCACACCATGCATTGGATAGAAATAAGATTTTGAGGTTTCTTGTTTTATTACTAGAGCAGATAAATAATCATGTTGTTGATCCAAGATCTTTGAAGTTCAGGAAGAACTTTCATGGAAAACCAGAGGTTGGTTTTTCTTTTGTTAATTCAGAATAGGATACTATTATTTTCTTTCTTAATATTTTCTTGTGGAACATGTTTGTGGATGATTTTTGTTTTTGAAGCTCATTTTCATTTATTATACTGCTTTTATGGCTTTTCATGGTGTAGCTAGCGTGGGAAAGTGATGGTGGCCAGTGCCCTTCTCCATTACATTTCAATATCTCACATACATCGTCTTTGATAGCTTGTGGAGTGACTGTGAATTCACCAGTATGTACTCTGATTATTTTTATTCTCTTGATTATATTTTCAGATAATGATGCCTCAGGTTGCCTTGGATGCCTCTATTAAAGTTTCGGCTGGTTTGTAATAAATTGACTAGAGCTGTTTTGATTTGCAATTCTAGATTGGTATTGATGTAGAAGAGAAGCAAAGAAAAATTAAAAACAATATCTTAGCTTTTGCACGGCGGTATTTCTCTCTATATGAAGTGGAACACTTAAGTATGATTTCTGACTCTGAAGTTCAGCGCCAGGAATTCGTAAAATTATGGACTCTGAAGGTGAGCTTGGTGCTATGTTATTGTAAAACTGCATGCTAGTTTATTTGTAAAGCTACTACACACTTGGCATATTCAATTCTTTTTCTTTTTCTTGGTAAAATGCAAGAATGCAGTCTTGTATACATTTTCATGTGAAATTAATATCAGTCAGCCTAATTGCTTTAATTGAAATTTTGAAGATGCACAAGGTATTTTACTCATCCTTTTAGTCGATTTATGCATGATCCTTTGTAGAACTTCATTACGCTTTTTATTTTGTGTATTCCTTGCTTCTGTAATTGGCAGTAAAATCTACCTCCATGTCAATTTATCAGGACCAAATATGTAAAGAATTATGTCCAACATATTTTCTCTTTTTACCACCCAATTCTCCTTTCACTCGTAGATATACTGTCAGAGACATATGTAAGTTATTTCTTCCATGCCCCAGTTCGATTAGACAAACATTTTTCCAATCAGGTAGCCTGTATAAGTTTCAGTTGCATTTAACAGGATGGTGTAAAAGTTGATTAAACAGTTATAACGGGATTCACTCCTGTCTTTTTTTCTTATGAATGCACTCCTGTCATGTTTCTAGATGGGCCTATAGTTAGTTACAAGTTACATCCCGACCTCTATCCTACAATTAGTTGCATTCATGTTAATGAATATCAAATAGACTTGTCAATCATAACCTTTGAAATATGCATTTATATGAATCACTCCCATATGTACCATCTTAATTTTCTGTATAAAAAACTTAATCTTTTTAAGATCTCACATAAAAAGTTAAAAAGAAGAAGATACAAGCGAATTCAAAGCTTGACTGAGTTTAGCATGCATTTTGGTTTAAGTTATGCTCAATTTGAAGGCTTTAGATGCTGCCAAGAAAACAATTTCTCATGGGAAGTTACAGGTTATGCTCATTGATGGATCTTATTTGTAGGAGGCATATGTGAAAGCTTTGGGAAGAGGCTTCTCTGCTGCACCTTTCAAGACTTTCACAATTCGCGTGAAGGATGCAACCAATTCTGGGGTATGTCCTAAATCTTCGAGTTTCTCTGAGAAAGCACTGATGCAATTTAGGAATGTGTTCAAAGAGATTAAAATATTTTGTAGAGTCCTATGTCCATGGTAACACATTGTTAGACAGTATACTGCCTAAGCACATAGCCCATGTTAAGGATAACTATTCTATCAAGTTTGGTAGGTTCATGGCTGTGATTTGAGCTCTGGCCAACAAATAAAGGTCACCTTGAAAGTAATACTCGAGTTGTCCTATATATAACATAGGAAGCCTTTTCTTTTTCTTCTGCAAACTCCTTTAGTTGGATACTCTATAGTCACTTTTAAAATGCTAGTTCTTCAAGGTTTATGCAAACAAAATAGAACAGAGCATTCTAACCTTAGATGGTCCACTCTTTTCTTTTTCCTAGTATTTCTGATTTTCTAATCTGTGTATCTTCCTGACTTTTTTTTACCTGTTTATTATCAGTAATCATATTAAGCAAGCTGTTGATTAACGATTCATTCAAATCTTGCAATCAGGCATCTGAAGTAGTTGTGGAATCTTCCGACCACCCTGAGAGTCTCACAAATAACTGGCAATTTGGACTTTTTGAACTGGCCAGCTCTCATTATGCTTCCATATGCATGGAAAAAGATAAAACAAGTGATGTTGCGATGAGGGTTCCAATGAGATTGACTGGAACTGATGCAGTTGTACCTATTGCAGGCTTGATCAAACAAGTGTGATTGTATAATTCCATTTTGTTTTCTTATCATTTATTTATGTGGAACTGTAATGCCATTTTGTTTTCTTATCACAAGACATTTTGTACTCATGTGATTTGATTTGTACGCTAATTCTTTTCTTAACTTCCTTTCTTATACAGTAGTAAAATGCGTAGATATAATTCCATGTTATTTTCTTATGATTGAGGTTTATATTTGTTTTCATTTTATTTTTAATTCTATTATTCTATTCCCATTTATTTTTTTCATCTCATATCTCCAGACATGGATTTAGGGTTTTTACCAAGGGTTGAGTCAAATCTTTTTTTCTCTCTCACTTTTTCTGAAATTATTTCATATTATTTCTCACCTCTAACACTTGGTTCATTTGAGAATTAAGTTTTATTATTTCATCCATTAAGGTTTCCATGGAGTCATCTTGATTTCACAACTAGGTCAAAAATTTGGCTTGTTGGCTCGAATAGACTTGAGACAATTTTTTATTTTTATTTTATCATTCAATATTTTATTTTTGAAGAATCAATGCTCATAATTTTTATTTTGTTTTCGATGCGAGCATCCCCTTCTCATTTAATTATTTCTTTTCTAGCAAGTAAAATCATAGGGTCCTTTTAAGAATATTGAAAAGATAGATATCCTGCATCCTGACATGTGTTTGTTTTTTTTGCATTAAATCATCATATACTTTTTTCATTTGTTGGTGATGTCTTTTTTTCTAATCATATCATTAAAGTAATCATGCTTATCAAACCAAGTTGAATCAATTACATAGATATCTTTTAAAAAAAACCACGCATGCATCACCATAACATTATATATATATTAGAAAACGATTCGCTGAACTTACAACGAAATATGAACTGCCTATCTAATATCATACTGAAACCTTTTATTTGAAAATGAATCTAGAACTTTAATCTATATCCCTTCCACATATTCATCTTCATCTTCATCTTCTTTCTTTATTAGTTTGAATATATAATAATATAATTTTATTAAAAAAAACATAATAATCTTCTTGATTCTAGTTGAAACTTTTCTCAAACTAATAATAATATATTTTTATTAACGTAGCTCGTGTCAGATCTTAATATACTAAGAATATTTATCCAAATAACTTTTCGATTATAAATATAATAATATAAAAATTTATATTTATATATTTTAATATCAATACTTCAAAATCATAAAAAAATATTAATTTAATAATTTTTAAAAATAAAAATATTTTAAGAAACCATTTAAAAATAGAAATAAAAACCATAACTATTTAAAAATAGCAGTCGGTAACAATGATGATGCTTCTTATTTTGAATAAAACGCTGACCTTAATTTCTTAACACCACCCCAACAAAAAGGCTTTCGAAGCCCAAAACTTGTAAAAGCCGATTAAACAAAAACGTCGCGTTCTTTAAAACGGTCGAAAATAATTTGAAATTTTCTTTCCTCTCCTCTCACGGACATAAAGACTCCGTATAAAAGAAGGTTCTGTGATGAATTAAGAAAAATAAGAAAGAAAACTTTCCATCTTCCGAAGCACAAATCGGTATGATGCTTCTTTTGAAACTATGAAAGAAAACGTTGTTAGTGATCTTGTATGCTGGGGCGGGGACATTCAGGTATCTTTTCTTCTCACAAAGACAACATATCTTTGATTGTTTCAAATTCTATCAATTGTTGTGCCTTTTCTTTTATTGGGTTGTGTGGTGATCTTTTTATAACTTCCGTGTTTTTTCTTTCTCTCTATTTATTCATCTTCGAATTTGTCCTGTTCACTGCGCAATGTTCTTTCTTTCTTTTTTCTGAGGTGAGTTGGATGGTGGAATTTCGTAAAGAGGTTAAATAGGTTTGTTTGGTTTTTGCAGATTGATGAGCATGTTAAGAGAGAGATTTTGAACCACAAGTCATTGAAGCATCCCAATATAATCAAATTCAAAGAGGTATCATGTATTTCCTTATTATTAGATTATGAAATGTAAAAGAGTTTCGGGTGAACTAGGTCTTTACTCAATGTAATCATACCAATTTTATATAAGGAGTGGAAGAAGTTGCTCATCATTTATATTGATTTTGAGAGTGGTATGTTCTTTCAATTAGAGTGTCTTATTGGTTCTTTAAAGTTTTAGGTCAAATTTTAAGAAAAGGTGTAGAGAAGTTCACATTGGATGCTAAGGAGGGATTCTAATAAGAACTATAATAACTTGATTTATTAATATTGTTTATATTTTTTCCTTATTGTTTCTAGTGAATCCTTTGTTTTCATTTAGATCCATTATTTTTCCAACTCTAATAGCATGTTCAATTTGTTCAACCGGGCGAAGAAGGAAAGGTCCATTAATGCCAAACCGGACAACTAATGGAAACACAAGCCACACCTAAAAAACAAAGACACAATAACGCTTTAAAAAACACAACAAAAGGTCATTTTTTGATGTTAATAGATGTTGCATGAGCTACCAGAAAGGTGTGGGCGCCTCCCTTGCTCACCTACTTTTTTAATATTTATCCAAATATAAAATTGTATTTAGTAATTAAAAAAATCATAAAAAAACTAAAAACACGTATTGACCTCATGCTTAAATTTTTTAATTTATTTTACAGGTATTTCTCCTAGTTTTATTGTGCATTTTAAGTGTTTATTATTTTTTATATTCGTGCAAATACCAAAGTGCCTATTAGCTTAAATTATAATAGCAAAAGAATCATTATAGAAAAAAACTAAAATACCCTTTGATCCTATGTTAATTTTTTTCTTTCCATTTAAGGGTATTTTAGATGTTTTACTATGCCGTCAAAATGAAAAAATACTTATTTATGCCCGATCTACTTGACAACGACATATGGGCCATGCCAAAAGGCCTCGATGCCTTTAAAACCATGATTTAAATATTTTGGGTGGAGGGGCAAAAAGTCATTACACTATTTTAGTGAACAGTGACAATGGATTTGGAGCTTTAACAATTTCCCAAAGGGTTTTAGTTCTTTTTAATACCCAAATAGTCAATTAGATATTAAGTTTACATGTTTTAAAATATAATTAGATATTTTTTCCACCGTAGTTCATATGAGGTGCTACAATTATTACTAGTATAATAACCTATGTTATAAAACTAAAATCGATGAAGAGGGTCAACATGGGATTTGAATCGGTTCGAGTTTAAGAAAAAAAGAGAAAGTATTGACCAAACTTGACTATGTCATCAAAACCTTGGGTCGAAATGTGACCAGATCGACATAAGGTCAAATCATGTTGACTTTTTTTAATCAATATTATGTTGTTTTGATTATTTAAGAAAAAATGGGTTGATTTTCCCTACCTGTGACCTAGTTCTTTTTTGGATCGGGTTTCAAAGCTACAATAATAACTACTTTTATCCTTGTTTGCTTTAGTAGAACAAATTTAGAATTAAGAGTTTTTTTCATGGATATTTTAGGGATAAAAATAATAAATATTGTGTCTAAAGACATGTCTTCTATGTATTTTCTATTTTAAAAATACAAAAATTTACTTCAAAATTATCCTAGGATAGATTTATATTTATGTTTATATATTTGTTTTTCAATGAAACAAGTTAATGTCCCCACTATTTTTTTCTGCAAGAGGCACCAATAAATAAATGTCAAGTTATCATCAAGCAAGAGCAGTTCAAATCATTCAACAACTTAAAAACTGTAAGCATTTCATTTCTACAATCTCAAGACACGCAAATCTGTTCAACTTTGGCCTTTTAAACGATACTATCACCACTAATCATCTACTTGACTCCTTAGGTGAGATCACGAGGGATTGAGTATGCACACCAACTGTTCGATGAAATGCCTGAACCAAATGTGGTCTCATGGACCTCGCTCATTTCAGGTTATGTCAACATGGGCCGACCCCAATTTCCTCTCTGGCTCTATACAAATATGCTCACATTTGATTTTTTTTCCCTTTTTTAGAAGTTCTCCACTAGTCTACCCAAATATACTTCTTCAACAACTCGGGGGAATTTAAAGACCTTATGTCATCAGGTAAGTACAGATTTATGTTGCATGTTTCCAACAATGATGAAGTTGTTTAAGACTTGAACTGAATTTGTAACATAGCTTGCAAAAACAATAGAACCACAATTATGTTGTGCATTGTTGTTGAACTTTCTCTTTAATTAATTTATAATTTATAATTTTTACATTAATATTTTAATTAGTTAGACTATTCTTATCCTAAAGAAAGAAATAGATGAAGTTCTTTAAGACTTGAAATGAATTTGTAACATAGCTTGCAAAAGCAATAGAATCACAGTTATGTTGTACATTGTTGGAAAATTCTTAGTTTGAAGAAAGAGCTAGTCCAAATAAATCTAAACCATAAGAGTTAACTCCTATCTCTTCGTTTCCTTGTCAAAAGAGCAATATAAAGTTGATTCCTCTTTAATTATAAGATTTATTAATGAGATAACTATGTCATGACATCTCTATAGTTTTTGTTAGAATTATAAGATTTTAAATTTTGTTAACCACTTCTTTGATATCTAATTTAAACTTGTGGAATTTATGACTATATAATATCCACATCTCATTAGTTCTAACAACAAATCTAATTACAAGTAATGGTATAAGTGAATTTTTTTTGCTTCCCATTAGTAATCATGCATAAGTGTTTGGTAAAAAATGATAATGCTAACTTTGACACACATATAAAGCACCTATATATTATTCCTAACTCAAGGTTTGACTATTCACAGTAAGCTAATATCTTATCAAATAAAGAGAATTTGACTAGTATCCTGTGATAAAACATATGAAGCTCCTAGAATAGCCAAAAATGATGGCGAGTTATTGACTAGTATCTTCTGATAAAACATATGAAGCTCCTAGAATAGCCAAAAATGATGGCGAGTTATGTGTCCTTATTGTTTATAAGAAAATCAGCAATCAAAACTCTTAAAATCTTTTCTAAATCTGTACCTTTCATGCTGCTTTTGTCTTAACTATTCGGTATACTTGTTCTTGGAGTCTTTGATCCTTTCATTGGTCATTACCCTTATTTTCTTTGATTGCAACACTTTTGTTTTTTCTAAAAGTTGGGGATCATTGCCCCCCTTATGTTGATGTTTGATGAGTTTGCCATTGGAATTGTTTAGGTATACCAAGTTCAGTTTTGTTTGCCTATCGGTTGATATTTTCCGCTTCATGTGGCTCTTGAAATGATTAGCTGCCATATTTTATTTTCCTTTCCAGTTTTGCTATTGTTTGTGTTTTGTTTTAAGAATATGTTTTCCTCTTTTACAATCCGTTTATTCCAGAGTTGATTTGCTTTGGGTTTTTGAGGGGGCATAAGGGTTTGTTGTAGACTTGATTTTTGGTGGTCTTTGTAGGTCTGTTGTAGAGGTATTTCTTTTACCCCAAAACCTCATGAGTTTTTTTGTTGCATTTTGGATGTTGTTTTGTGTCTTATGGTTTACAGATTTGCCTATTGGATTTGCATAGTATTGCAAGCGCCTAGTGCTACAATAAGGACTTCATGCACTGTTTAACACCAATTCTTGTTTTGCTGTTTGGAAAGTTCCTCCTTTGTTCCTCCTAAATTTCTTACATGTGTTTTGTTTACTAGAGTAATTGCTATCTAGTTGTGTTTGATTTGTGACATAATGTTGGGTAGTCAAACATCATACACATTTCAACTCAGCTTTTCTTTCTTTTGTTTTTTTATTGGGTTGTTAAATTAATGAAAGAAAATCAGATTTGATGATCTAATATGACTATTCTGTTCACCAATAAAAACAATGACATTTTTCAGCTTTTTACTTCGCTTGACCCAACTGCTGCACGTTTCAAGAAGGTATGTTTGCAAAACAACCCTGTTAAAAGCTTTGATATGGATGGCCTTTTTCCCCTCCATTATTTCAAGAAGGTTGTTATTGTGCTATTTAAATTTCTTTCATTAATGTATTGAAATATTGAGTGACATTGAGCTCTCCTTGGTGTAGATCATATAGTGCCGCTTCAATCTCAAATAATTCTGATGTGCTATCAGAACTTGATTAAGTTTTCCTAGCTGCATCCCATATTTCCTTTGTTGTTCCATACAGGAGAAAATTTTCTCCTATTTCATTTTTCATTGAGTTGATTAACCATGACATAACATGTGATTCTCTGATTTCCATGTTCGAAACCGAGGGTCACCTTTTTCTGGTATGATTACTTCATCAATGAGATAGTCATCTTTGCCTTTCCCACAGAAGAACATCATCACTGATGAGGACCATTGAAGATAATTGTACCCATTGAGCTTGTGACATGTGATGAGAAGAGACGAGTTTTCAGTTCCTCCAGAGCTGATTGTGTTTGGTGATTTTCCAAACCTCGAGGTGACCTCTAAGGTGGAGCTATGCCTTTTGACAACCATGTTTTTGTATTAGGTTTAGGTTTCACAACCTAGCTCTAATACCATGTGAAATTTTGAATGAGAGAATGAATCTCTTCTTCTTCTTCTTCTTCTTCTTCTTCTTCTGTAATGAGAGAATTAGAGTTTAACTTGGAAAGCAATCTTTCCTACATAGGAACAAACAACCGAATTTGCTATTTTGATATTTACTAAGACTATCTTAGTAAATTCCTAACTTTGATTCAGATTTCAACATACGTGATTGTCCTGAATCCCTATCTTCAATTTTTACACGCTCGTAAATTCATTTTACATTAATAGATGGAGTAATAGTGGTGCTTGTTTTTTATTATGTAAGTCTTTGATACTATAAAGATGTAAGAATCAACGAGACAAGCAAGATTGGTTGCAGAATTTAAGGTGATGCAAATTGAGGCTGAAACTGTAAGTTACACACTATAATGAGCACCTTTATTTTTAATGGTCCTTGTTAATAACAAAATTTAAGAGCTTAGATTATGCTTGTGAAGTCGGAGTCGATTGTAGCTAAATCCTTCAAATGGGTCATTGTTACTAGCTAGGTGCTTGTTACCAGCCCAACACTGTAAAAGATTAATGCAACTTTGCTGCTAACAACTACTTCCAAAAGAAGCGCTAATCTATTACGAGCTATGATTTTCCAGGAACTGCAGAACTAGTGTTGCCCCTGTCAAAGTCAAAGTCATACCATCCACCCATCTTTTAACTCAATTATCTTTTGGTTGCACTACGTCTCAATGTTTTGTATATTTCTATAATATTCAATTGTTGTCTCTAGGTGTACATGTCCTACATCTACAACTCTAAGGTATTGTTACTGTGAAGAAAGGTTGGTAATTTTCACATCTCATGTTGGTACTTTCTTTGGCAATTATGAAATCATATTCTCATGTTTTCAGATTTTATTTTGTTGTTGTGTTTAAATGAAGTTTTTACTTTACTTGGAATGCGTATGTGGTTTTCACTTTGTAAGCTGATGAACCTGCCACCCCCTTTTCTTGACTTTCTACATTTGTTGTGTAAAACTTATATGTGATCCACATGGTTGATTTGAAATGATTTTTCTGGCACAAGTAGTATAAAAAAAACAACAATGACATTTTTCAACCTTTTACTTTGCTTGACCCAGCCGCTGCTCATTTCAAGAAGTTATGTTTGCTAAACAGCCCTGTTAAACACTTTGATATGGATGGCCTTTCCCCCCTCCATTATCACAAGAAGGTTGTTATCATGCTATTTAAATTTTGAGTCTTTGTGTTTTTCGTTGCATTTTATGTTTTATACAGTGCTCCTCGATTATTGCTTTGATATATTTTCAATTTGTTTATGATGCAATTGGATTGAGGTTAAATTAGAACTTCTTTCAGGTGCTTATCCTCTCAGTCATTTACCATTCTTTTGCTGCAATTTACTATCTTGAAATTTTCTGCGCTGAAATTGCTATCATCACTTGACAAATATAATTTTCATTCTTCATTATTGGATCGTTGGTTGTCCAATCTTTCAAAATCACCAAACAACCACACACACTTTGGTTGTGATCTCTCTGCTGCATTTTCATGTTTCAATATATTAGGATTTCTTTTTTGCATCACAAATGCCATTGTTGGGTTTTATTTGTCGAAAAATATAAAATGAAGTTCCATTTTACACCTGCTTTCATTTCTCATCACGAAAACACCGTTCAAATTTATGTTCATGCACAGTCAAAAGTATTGTCGGCAATTGAGTGTGAGTAACATAGCTAGTGTATTGTATATGATGTCTTTGCAAGGATTTTGTTGGTTCCTTGATTTTATGGTGTCTGCTCACGTTATGATCCAATCATAATGATGGTTCGATGTATTAAGATTGATGTGGAAATAGTTCCTTGATCCATGTTTCCCAAGATGACAAGATTACATGCATATGGTGTATTGTCATTGGTTTTTATATTATGGCAAGCTCTTGTTTTGTTTTCATATTGTCATATATGCAAATATTATATTTTTGTCGAGATCATTTGTAGGGATTTTTTAAAATATCAGTGAATTGAAAAAAAATTAAATTGAAGAGGAATTCCAAAGAATATTGACCTCACATGTTTCTTTGCCACCATAGAGAGCTAAAACTCAAAACCATGAGTCTTGTTTCATTGATATGTTTCGCAAATGTATCACATTTACATTAGTTTCTTTATGTTCCATTTGATTTATTTGGCACTTCTTTTCTGACTAGTCGCACTAGCTAACATTACTTTCATATGCCCTCTGTATATTTCACAGATAGATTTTTCGACTCTGTGTTGTATAGATATGAAGGATTGACACATAAGATTGACACACAAGGTTTTGATTATATGTTAATTCTAGGGTTGTTGTGGTTTGGGTTTATAGGGGAAGAAGAGGACTATATCCTGTAAACTGGCAGGGCTGCTGAATTGTTTTTAACCTGTAGCATTGTTGCTCCTCAAATGAGTCTGCAACCAAGCTTTGTGAACAATACTTGTGTAGCGAGTACTGTAGCCCTCTTCAATTAATGTGGTGATGACAGTATCGAGTATTGTGTGTTTTGACAAATTACCTTAGATCTCTCTTTTAATTCCAGCGATGAGGAGGAAAGAAGGACGCGAGCCCAATATTTGCTTGAACTTCATTCCGTTTCGTTTCTCTCTTCTAAAGTGACTTATATAATTTGCGTCTGTCCACATATCAACGTAAGGTGGGGAATATTTGATACCAATCTTGAGTACATTCAATCATTATTGTTGTTTCACCACGTCTGGGGAATATTTGTTGTTATAAAGCTTTAAACGTTCAGCTTTGCATTTGACAATCTCTTATCAATTGCTAAAAAGCAACCGCATTGGAATGTTCATTTGACATTATTCTCTGGTTTACCAACTCTAGCTTTTGGTTTAGGGTTGTCCACCACAATCAAATCTTCAAGGAAATGTCTTCAAAGAAAGGAAAGTTCATCTCACATGGATTTTTCATAATGCTCTCTAACTATTTTTTTCTACTTTCTCTGATGTAAGATGTGAATTCTGCACAATGTGTTTATAACACAGAAAACCTGTTGATGGCATGCTTATAGGACGTGCTTCTCGTAGGTACTCCGATAGGCTTTCTACTGTGATCAACAATTTTTTGCTGAATGGGTCACAACAAGAAGTCAAGGTAGGTTTATCTGTTATTGGTTCGTAACCTCGCTCTTGGTTCAAAACCCTTGTCTTTTATCATGTAGTTAGCCCCGTGTCCACTACTGTTTATTTTCAAAATCCTGGTTCAAGTTTTAGTTATTGTTGGCTTAAAGTAGAGCATACGAATTTGAGACATTTTTCTGATAAAATTTCAATTGATGCCTTTTATTAGCAATTTTTAGTTAGATTTATGCCATTTTGTCAGCTTGATGGGTTTTGTTTCTTGACCTTATGGGTCATATAATGAAAATTACAATGGTACGCGACTGTCCTTAATCCTTGTCTTTAATTTTTACACTCTCGTAAATTCATTTTACATTTGAATAGTTTCTTTAGTTAATAGATGGAGTAATAGTGGTGCTTGTTTTTATGCAAGTCTTTGATACAACAAAGATGCAAGAATCAACGAGACAAGCAAGATTGGTTGCAGAATTTAAGGTGATGCAAGCTGAGGCTGAAACTGTAAGTTACGCACTATAATGAGTGCCTTTATTTTTAATGGTCCTTGTTAATAACAGAATTTAAGAGCTTAGATTATGCTTGTGAAGTCGGAGTCGATTGTAGCCAAATCCTTAAATGGTCATTGTTACTAGCTAGGTGCTTGTTACCAGCCGAGCACTGTAAAAGATCAATGCAACTTGGTGTTAACAACTACTTCTAGATGAAGCGCCACTCTATTAGGAGCTATGATTTTCTAGGAACTGCACAACTTGTGTTGCCCCTGTCAAAGTAAGTCAAAGTCATACCATCCACCAATCTTTTAATTCAATTATCTTTTGGTTGCACTACGTGTCTCCTTTTTTTGTTTATTTTTGTAATATGCAGTTGTAGTCGTTAGGTGTACATATCCTGCATCTACAACTCTAAGGTATTGTAGATTTGTTTATTTTCAAAATCCTGGTTCAAGTTTAGTTGTTGTTGGCTTAAAGTAGAGCATATGAATTTGAGACATTTTTCTGATAAAATTTCAATTGATGCCTTTTATTAGCAGTTTTTAGTTAGATTTATGTCATTTTGTCAGCTTGATGGGTTTCGTTTTTTAACCTTATGGGTCATATAATGAAAATTACAATGGTACGTGACTGTCCTTAATCCTTGTCTTTAATTTTTACACTCTCGTAAATTCATTTTACATTTGAATAGTTTCTTTAGTTAATAGATGGAGTAATAGTGGTGCTTGTTTTTATGCAAGTCTTTGATACAACAAAGATGCAAGCATCAACGAGACAAGCAAGATTGGTTGCAGAATTTAAGGTGATGAAAGCTGAGGCTGAAACTGTAAGTTACGCACTATAATGAGCGCCTTTATTTTTAATGGTCCTTGTTAATAACAGAATTTAAGAGCTTAGATTATGTTGTGAAGTCGGTGTCGATTGTAGCCAAATCCTTCAAATGGTCATTGTTACTAGCTAGGTGCTTGTTACCAGCCGAGCACTATAAAAGATCAATGCAACTTTGCTGTTAACAACTACTTCTAGATGGAGCGTCAATCTATTAGGAGCTATGATTTTCCAGGAACTGCACAACTTGTGTTGCCCCTGTCAAAGTAAGTCAAAGTCATACCATCCACCAATCTTTTAATTCAATTATCCTTTGGTTGCACTACATATCTCCTTTTTTTGTTTATTTTTGTAATATGCAGTTCTAGTCTTTAGGTGTACATATCCTGCATCTACAATTCTAAGGTATTGTTATTGTGAAGAAAGGTTGGTAATTTTCACATCTTGTGTTGGTATTTTCTATTGCAATTATGAAATCATATATTCTCATGTTTTCATATTTTATTTTGTGGTTTTTAAATGAAGTTTTTACTGTACTTGGAATGCGTATCTGGTTTTCACTTTGTAAGTTGTTGAACCTCCCACCGCCTTTTTCTGACTTTCTACATTTGTTGTGTCAAACTTATATGTGATCCACATGGTTGATTTGAAATGAGCAATATCAAAAAAACAATAATGACATTTTTCAGCCCTTTACTTCACTTGACCCAACCACTACACATCTCAAGAAGGTATGTTTTCAAAACAACCCTGTTAAAAACTTTGATATGGATGTCCTTTTCTCTGCTGCTTTTTTTATTGGGTTGCTTTTTTCATCAATTGGTGTTAGTTGGGGATCACTTTTTTCTTTGATGTTGATTATTGATGAGTTTGTGGATTAAATTGTGTTTTTATACCAAGTTCAATTTCGTTCATCTCTTAGTTGGGGATAACTTTTTAATTTTTATGTTAATGGTTGTGAGTGTGTGGATGAAATTTTTGTAGGATGGGATTCCTATGAGTTGCTTTGTTTTTTGTATTTAAAGGATGTTTCTATGTTTTGTTGCGCATCCTAGGTTGGTAAGTGAGGCCACATTTGCTTCTTCTTTTTATTGGGTTGCTTTTTTCATTCATTGGTGTTAGTTGGTGATCACTTTTAACTTTTATACTGATTGTTGATGAGTTTGTGGTTTAAATTGCTTTAGTAGACCAAGTTCAATTTCGTTCGCCTCTTAGTTGGGGATAACTTTTTAATTTATATGTTAATGGTTATGAGTTTATGGATGAAATTTTATGTGTTGTCGCTATCTTTTTTTATTGCATTTAAAGGATGTTTCTTTGTTTTGTTGTGCATCCTACACTGTTAATGAGGCCACATTTGCTGCTTTTTTCCATTGATTTTGTTTTTTCATCCATTGCTATTAGTTGGGATCACTTTTAATTTTAATGTTGATGGTTGCTAAGTTTGTGGATGAGATTGCTTCGTCAAACCAAGTTTAATTTGGGCTACCTCTTAGTTCAGGATCACTTTTAACTTTTATGTTGTTGATTGCTAAGTTTGTGGATATAATAGTTTTGTGCTGTTTCTCTTTTTTTGGTTTTTTTTTTTGCGTTTAAATGATGGTTCTCGATTTTTTTGTGCATCCGATGCTGCTAAGTGAGGACACAATGGGTTGGTTGCTTCATCCATTGTTGTTAGTTGAAGATCAGTTTTAACTTCTATGCTGAGTTTATGGATGAGATTGTTTCGGTAGACCAAGTTTAATTTCGTTTGCCTCTTAGTTAGGAGTCACTTTTTACTTTTGTGTTAAAGATTTCTTGGTTTGTGGATGGGATTCCTATGAGTTGCTGTTCTCTTTTTTTTGCTCTCCTTTTGTATTTAAAGAATGTTTCTATGTTTTGTTGCGCATCCTAGGTTGGTAAGTGAGGCCACATTTGCTTCTTCTTTTTCTTGGGTTGCTTTTTTCATCCATTGTTGTTAGTTGGGGATCACTTTTAACTTTTATATTGATTGTTGATGAGTTTGTGGTTTAAATTGCTTTAGTAGACCAAGTTCAATTTCGTTCGCCTCTTAGTTGGGGATAACTTTTTAATTTATATGTTAATGGTTGTGAGTTTATGGATGAAATTTTATGTGTTGTCGCTATCTTTTTTTTTTATTGCATTTAAAGGATGCTTCTTTGTTTTGTTGTGCATCCTACACTGTTAATGAGGCCATATTTGCTGCTTTTTCCATTGATTTTGTTTTTTCATCCATTGCTATTAGTTGGGATCACTTTTAATTTTAATGTTGATGGTTGCTAAGTTTGTGGATGAGATTGCTTCGTCAAACCAAGTTTAATTTCGTCTACCTTTTAGTTCAGGATCACTTTTAACTTTTATGTTCTTGATGAATGAATAATAATTATACTAAGAAACCAGTTACTGAAAGATTGCTAGATATAATACTTGGTCTTTTAATATAAATCATTCAATTGCTGAATTGATAATAATTTAATTTATTTAATCTACTTTATTTATGATTATGATTTATGTTTTGGTCAACTTATTAAGGAACCTAATGGGTCACACACATAAGAACCATTAACCATAAATTAAAATAGAATGATTAATCAAGCGTGATTTGATTCTAAATAAATTTTAGAAATTGAAGACAAAAATGTATACAATGTTATTTAAGAGAGTAATTGATATTCTATTATTTATTGGGTTTTTAAGCTTCTATAAAATTAGAATGATATACCTTTAATTTTGTACACATGATTGTGCATGCGCATAGATGTATAAGGGTTCTTCTGTAGTGGTTTAGCTAAGGGCGAGAGACGGGCTACTGTGTGGTGATCTTCATCGTGGTTTTAGATCACATTCAAAGCTTGATTTATTAGTAACAAAATTTACCCAAGTTTCTACCTCTCTTTTTTTTTTTTTGTGTGTGTGTGTGTGTGTGAGAGAGAGAGTTGTCTTCTTTTTAATTGTGTTTTATTGGGACAAATTGTCAAACACCTCCCATGCAACCGGGAAGCGCTTGCAGAGGTGGTTGGAAACTGTTATTTAGGCTATATAAGGCCAAGTCTTGTATCATGGTTGGTAATGGTGACGTGGTCTTGGGTGATTCATCATGGAGGATTTGCGATTCGTGAGGGAACTATGGTGGCCAGGGTGGTGGTGTCAACGTGATGGGAGGTAGAGGATTAAGGCGTCTGTTCACAATAGCATCTTGTTTATGTTATAGAGTGTTTTTATTTTTATATAAAAAAACTTGAAATTTTTGGCAAATAGCACTCAAAATGCCAAAACATGTTCTTCGTTGATGCTAATAAATGATTGTGGCTGAAGTTTTTTCATTAATAACATTTATTCTCTCCATTAATAACATTTTAAATAACATTTTAAAAATATTATATTTGATTATTATATTAATGTTTAAATTGTATTAAAAAATAACATCTCCAAGTATTAAATGCACTTACAATACTAACACGTGTCATCCCAATAGCAATAATAGAAGGATATATAATCTATATAAAAAATTGATATATGACTCATCATAATACAACTGTCTTTAACAATTTAAGAGTTAGCTTATTAATTTATTTATTTTTCTTTCTGCATAGTGAAATTTATGATTTAACCCCATATCTCTCTCATATGACTTTTTTCTACTACAATTTGGTAGTTTGATAGCTCATAAAAACTAGAATCCAAAAAAAATGAGTTTGAATCAAATGAATTTCTATAAAATCAAGATTTTCAAGTCACGATAATCCAAGTCAAATACAAGATTTGTTTTTGAAGGATATGATTTTCATTGTATTTCTTTTTTCTCTTTCTATATATAGCGAAGCATGGATGTTAGTTTCCTAATACCACTAAAATCACTTAATTTGGACCTCTACAACTCAAGTTTTGTATAAAACATCAATCAAAGGTTTAATATGCCAATATTGAAATGGGTTGGATCATGGTCTTACATCCAAAAGTGCTTTCAAAATATATATAAAAAATAACGAGGTGTTTCATATATAAAACATGGGCAAAATACTAGTTGAATATGGGTAAAACCATCAAATAATATGGTTTTATCATTATGTCAATTCCTTTCAAGTACTCCACGGAGTCTTGCATGACATCTTGGGAACATAAACTTTTTTAAGGACTTTTGAAAGTGCATTTTAGTGTGATTCTAAACTTAAGATTAGGGACATTAGAGAAATCCTAGTTGACATTTTTTTTCAACTAATCCACTATATTGTACTCATTATATTTCATTAATTTGAAAAACTCTTATCATTTTCCTTAGTTATTAGTATATTGACCTTGAAGGCTTAGTTAAATCTACAACATCTCTCTATTTGGCTTTTTGCTGATTTCCATTTCTTTATGAGTAAAACACCTTTCAATTCTAGTCAAATGTCTAATTTGAGCATAAAAGCAAGGGCAGAAGCCATGTTAGGATGGGATTGTTCATAGCCAAAGCATTATAACTTTCACTTTTATTCCCAGATAGCTTGGTCAAAACCAATCTTAGTTGCCATTTTATTGGCCGATAACTGCCTACTTTCCTTGCTATCATTCCTACTTCCATCTTCATTCAAGGTCATCAATTCTTAACAATCCCTGTCGCGACGACGATTTTTCTACGCACTTCGCGCCCCGCTATTACCCCTTGATTTGAGGGAGACAACGACGCGCGGTGAAATGGGGGGTTGTTTTATAGTCGTAAAAATTACGACTATAATTATTAGGAGACGCCACCTAATATTAAGGTTATTAGGAAACCTATTGGTCTGCGAGAGTCTTGGGTAAGGGGACTTGTTGTGCAAGGGAAAGACGCATCTCCTCCACTGCACCCTACCTAAGGTAAGCTGCATTGTTGTTTGATTATGTTTTTTTACACTGCATTAAAAAAACATTTTTTTGTGTCTGCGGGTGTACTTTGCGATATAATTTTACACCGCAATTAAAAACCCTTTTTTTTTTATCTAAGGATGTACTTTACAATGTAATTTTACATCGTAGTTAAAATCTTTTTTTTTATCTACGAATGTATTATACAAAGTAATTTTACATTTTAGTAAAAATCTTTTTTATCTATGGGTGTACTTTACAATGTAGTTTTACACCCTGATAATTAAAACAAAAATATTTTTATTTTTTTGGATATTTTGGCCAAATTCCAACGGATAATAATAAACTGGTTATGATATCCAATTTTCGTTTCAAAATATGAGAAAGATGCAACATAATTTTTTTACGAAAAATATGTGTGGGAAAAACTTTGGAATCCGGCCGTATGCACGAAAACAACACATTTTTTATATATATTTTTTATTTTTTAAAATAAAATAAAAATATTTCTGGCAGGGCCTAGCTAAATGGGTCGGCCTACCAAGATGGGCCAGAACCCAATTTTAATGGGCTGGGCTGGGGCGGAGTCCAGCCCACTAGTCCAGCCCAAAACACACAGGAGTGCAAGGAAAAAAAGGAAAACACAAAACGACACCGTTTACAGCATGTGAGTTAAACACATTTCACGTATTTCGTGAACAGTAAAATGGTGGTCGGCCGACCACGATGAGAGGGTCACCTGCTATTGCCTCCTGGTAGAGGAGGTCGAGGTGGTTCTTCCAGTCGGAAACGGTGGCCTGTGGTGGCCGGAGGAGGCCTCAGAAGCTGGTCGGCCTGCGTTGTTGTGAACTGGGGATGCTCCTGTTGCCTTCGCCTGAGTTGCTGTTGGGTTTTTTGGCGTGGAGAGCGGTTTCCAGTGGTGATGAGGGTGGAATGTGCGTGGTTGAATGACCTCTATTGGTGGAGAGAGAGAGCTCGGCCATGCTGGTGTTAGAGAGTTAAACAGACCCGCAAACCGAGAGAGAGAGAGGGAGACAGAGTTACTGCACAGACGGGGACGATGAAGAAGATTGCTTGTTTTTTTTCTTACGTAAATTTTCCTCATCACCTTAAATGTGTGTGCCTTTTTATTTTGGTCTTTGGTTTCCGATTTGCGCAATTTAACCCTCAATTGACCATTAGATTATCAATTCGTTCAATTCGGCCCCTGATTTCGCATAATTGACTTAAGACAATTCAATTCGATCCCCAAAAATTTCAATCTAATCAATTGAACCTGAATTAAATTCAAGAACTTTGATTTCTCATTGACCTTACCCTTAATAAATTAATTTGACCAATTTAAAGTATAATTAAGTCCTTGCACTTAATTAAATCCTTCAATTGGATCTTAAATTAATTCCCGATCATAATTAAACTTTAAGTTGGTTGACGATTAAATTGAATCAACCCATAAAAATATAATTATGTCGTTCAAATTAATTTTTACACATATTTATCCAACGATAAATTATTTTTCCTTAAATCTGTATTTTCCTTTATTTTTAGAACAAAAGAGATAAGATTGAACTTGCGAAAACAACCAAAATTTCCACATTGATTTTTCTACCCACGCCGGCTCCTTTTATTTTATTTTATTTTGGGGAGTAACCCAAAAATTGGGTTACGACAGTTGCCCCCTTCTTTACAATGCTTACGACTAAAGTTTTGTAAAAGACTTTAGATAGTAAGCGTTGTAAAGAAAAAGAAAAGTGGATGTACCAGACCAATAAATGGTTGATCCATCCAAAAATGAGAATGAGGGCTATAAAGCGCACTCAGAAAGGAATGGTATGATAGGGCTAGAAAGCGCACTACCTAAGAATTGGGGCCTAAGGAGGACAGTTAAAAAGGATGGAGGATGGTGATGTTTGTGAATGTCACAGTAAAATGGTCTCGTTGTAATAGGTGACCTACCGAGGTGAAAAATGGTGAAGATGGTCTCATCGTAATGGGTGACCTACCCAGGTCAGAAAGGTGAAGATGATCTCATTGTAATGGGTGACCTACCTGGGTCAGAAAGGTGAAAATGGTCTCATTATTCCAACGGATAATCATAAACTAGTTACGATATCCAATTTTCGTTTCAAAATATGAGAAAGATGCAACATAATTTTTTACGAAAAATATGTATGAAAAAATCATGGAATTCGGCCGTATGCACGAAAACAACATATTTTTTATTTTTTATTTTTTTTATAATATATATTTTTTAAAAAATAATAATAAAAATTTCGAGTTGGGCTGGCCCAGTCAAGTTAGGCCAAGGGCCCAACTGTGAGAGCTTGGGCTGGGGTGGGCTGGGCCGAGAGCAGCCCACTCACCCACGCTGCAATATATATATATCACGGTGCATGAATTAATTCATGCACGTGTACAATAAAGTGGTGGTCGGCCGACCACCCTAGAGGCTCACCTGCCACTGCCGTTGGGTAGAGGAGGTTGAGGTGGTTTTCCCTCTCATGGTGGCGTCCGAAACAGAGGCCCGTAGTGGCCGTGGGAGGCGTCGAAAGGTGGCTAGTCTGTTGCTTGCCGCTGCAACGTCCCTGTTGCTGCTGCTGCTCGTTGCTGTCTTCCCGGAGCCGGAGAAGAAGGCTGGGTGGTGGCTAGATGCTTTTGGAGGGAGAACGAGTGGTGGTCGACGGGAGTTGGTTGCTGTCGAAGGAGAGGATGGTGGCAACGAGTGGAGGAGAGAGAGAGGGAGGTTACAACGTCGTTGCTGTCGCCGTTGATGGCTGCTGGTGAGGAGACGGTGATGTCACCGGAGAACACGATGGGCTGCTGCGTGCGTGGTGGAGGGATGGTCGCCGATCGTGCCTCCGTCTTCGTGCTTTCTCTGTAAATTTTACTCCCCCTGTTCTTCTCTGCGTTTTCTCCTCTGGTTTTCTGTGTTTTTCCTATTTTTCTCCTCACGTAATTCTCTGTTATTTTTTCCTTCTATTTTCTCTCTGTCACTCTCCTCCTCTGTTTCTTTTCCACCCTGGTTTTCTTTCTTTCCCCCCTGTTTTTCTTTCACCTCCCTCTTTTTTTTTTCTTTTTTTTTCTCTTCGGTTAATAGGGGCAGAGGCAGCTGTCATGCATATTGCATGAGGTAACTGCCTCTGCCTCTGCAAAGAATTTGCAGAGGCCGTGGGTTGCAGAGTTGTGCTCTGTGCTCTGTTCCGGCGTCGGAATAGTGCATCACATGCAATCTTGGCTTTTGCAGTGGTCACCAGCAAGTTCAGAATCAGATTGTACATGCTCCACTTTTGCAGTGGTCTTCTTTATCTGCTGCTTGATCGGCATATCTTCCTCTGCGATCTTCTTCATTTCTGCAGTAGCAGGACAGAGCCCATTAAATCATGTTAGGTTATTATAATACAACATAAATCAAATAATTCTTACCACCAGTATGTCTCTTCAAAACTGCCTTATCAGAGATCAACTTCTTTGAGTGGCTATGGCGGAAATGAAAGATATTAATTAAGCCATATGCACATTTAGACTTGTATTTTTCATATAATTCAGGACTCTGTGGCATAGGGCTCTTCGGAAAAGGGCTCTTCAGCATGGGGCTCCTCGGAAAAGGGCTCTTCGGTGACCTCCTTTCGGGGTGGGCTGGGCCGAGAGTAGCCCACTCACCCACGCTGCAATATATATATATATCACGGTGCATGAATTAATTCATGCACGTGTACAATAAAGTGGTGGTCGGCCGACCACCCTAGAGGCTCACCTGCCACTGCTGTTGGGTAGAGGAGGTTGAGGTGGTTTTCCCTCTCATGGTGGCGTCCGAAACAGAGGCCCGTAGTGGCCGTGGGAGGCGTCGAAAGGTGGCTAGTCTGTTGCTTGCCGCTGCAACGTCCCTGTTGCTGCTGCTGCTCGTTGCTGTCTTCCCGGAGCCGGAGAAGAAGGCTGGGTGGTGGCTAGATGCTTTTGGAGGGAGAACGAGTGGTGGTCGACGGGAGTTGGTTGCTGTCGAAGGAGAGGATGGTGGCAACGAGTGGAGGAGAGAGAGAGGGAGGTTACAACGTTGTTGCTGTCGCCGTTGATGGCTGCTGGTGAGGAGACGGTGATGTCACCGGAGAACACGATGGGCTGCTGCGTGCGTGGTGGAGGGATGGTCGCCGATCGTGCCTCCGTCTTCGTGCTTTCTCTGTAAATTTTACTCCCCCTGTTCTTCTCTGCGTTTTCTCCTCTGGTTTTCTGTGTTTTTCCTATTTTTCTCCTCACGTAATTCTCTGTTATTTTTTCCTTCTATTTTCTCTCTGTCACTCTCCTCCTCTGTTTCTTTTCCACCCTGGTTTTCTTTCTTTCCCCCCTGTTTTTCTTTCACCTCCCTCTTTTTTTTTTCTTTTTTTTTCTCTTCGGTTAATAGGGGCAGAGGCAGCTGTCATGCATATTGCATGAGGTAACTGCCTCTGCCTCTGCAAAGAATTTGCAGAGGCCGTGGGTTGCAGAGTTGTGCTCTGTGCTCTGTTCCGGCGTCGGAATAGTGCATCACATGCAATCTTGGCTTTTGCAGTGGTCACCAGCAAGTTCAGAATCAGATTGTACATGCTCCACTTTTGCAGTGGTCTTCTTTATCTGCTGCTTGATCGGCATATCTTCCTCTGCGATCTTCTTCATTTCTGCAGTAGCAGGACAGAGCCCATTAAATCATGTTAGGTTATTATAATACAACATAAATCAAATAATTCTTACCACCAGTATGTCTCTTCAAAACTGCCTTATCAGAGATCAACTTCTTTGAGTGGCTATGGCGGAAATGAAAGATATTAATTAAGCCATATGCACATTTAGACTTGTATTTTTCATATAATTCAGGACTCTGTGGCATAGGGCTCTTCGGAAAAGGGCTCTTCAGCATGGGGCTCCTCGGAAAAGGGCTCTTCGGTGACCTCCTTTCGGGGTGGGCTGGGCCGAGAGTAGCCCACTCACCCACGCTGCAATATATATATATATCACGGTGCATGAATTAATTCATGCACGTGTACAATAAAGTGGTGGTCGGCCGACCACCCTAGAGGCTCACCTGCCACTGCTGTTGGGTAGAGGAGGTTGAGGTGGTTTTCCCTCTCATGGTGGCGTCCGAAACAGAGGCCCGTAGTGGCCGTGGGAGGCGTCGAAAGGTGGCTAGTCTGTTGCTTGCCGCTGCAACGTCCCTGTTGCTGCTGCTGCTCGTTGCTGTCTTCCCGGAGCCGGAGAAGAAGGCTGGGTGGTGGCTAGATGCTTTTGGAGGGAGAACGAGTGGTGGTCGACGGGAGTTGGTTGCTGTCGAAGGAGAGGATGGTGGCAACGAGTGGAGGAGAGAGAGAGGGAGGTTACAACGTTGTTGCTGTCGCCGTTGATGGCTGCTGGTGAGGAGACGGTGATGTCACCGGAGAACACGATGGGCTGCTGCGTGCGTGGTGGAGGGATGGTCGCCGATCGTGCCTCCGTCTTCGTGCTTTCTCTGTAAATTTTACTCCCCCTGTTCTTCTCTGCGTTTTCTCCTCTGGTTTTCTGTGTTTTTCCTATTTTTCTCCTCACGTAATTCTCTGTTATTTTTTCCTTCTATTTTCTCTCTGTCACTCTCCTCCTCTGTTTCTTTTCCACCCTGGTTTTCTTTCTTTCCCCCCTGTTTTTCTTTCACCTCCCTCTTTTTTTTTTCTTTTTTTTTCTCTTCGGTTAATAGGGGCAGAGGCAGCTGTCATGCATATTGCATGAGGTAACTGCCTCTGCCTCTGCAAAGAATTTGCAGAGGCCGTGGGTTGCAGAGTTGTGCTCTGTGCTCTGTTCCGGCGTCGGAATAGTGCATCACATGCAATCTTGGCTTTTGCAGTGGTCACCAGCAAGTTCAGAATCAGATTGTACATGCTCCACTTTTGCAGTGGTCTTCTTTATCTGCTGCTTGATCGGCATATCTTCCTCTGCGATCTTCTTCATTTCTGCAGTAGCAGGACAGAGCCCATTAAATCATGTTAGGTTATTATAATACAACATAAATCAAATAATTCTTACCACCAGTATGTCTCTTCAAAACTGCCTTATCAGAGATCAACTTCTTTGAGTGGCTATGGCGGAAATGAAAGATATTAATTAAGCCATATGCACATTTAGACTTGTATTTTTCATATAATTCAGGACTCTGTGGCATAGGGCTCTTCGGAAAAGGGCTCTTCAGCATGGGGCTCCTCGGAAAAGGGCTCTTCGGTGACCTCCTTTCGGGGTGGGCTGGGCCGAGAGTAGCCCACTCACCCACGCTGCAATATATATATATATCACGGTGCATGAATTAATTCATGCACGTGTACAATAAAGTGGTGGTCGGCCGACCACCCTAGAGGCTCACCTGCCACTGCTGTTGGGTAGAGGAGGTTGAGGTGGTTTTCCCTCTCATGGTGGCGTCCGAAACAGAGGCCCGTAGTGGCCGTGGGAGGCGTCGAAAGGTGGCTAGTCTGTTGCTTGCCGCTGCAACGTCCCTGTTGCTGCTGCTGCTCGTTGCTGTCTTCCCGGAGCCGGAGAAGAAGGCTGGGTGGTGGCTAGATGCTTTTGGAGGGAGAACGAGTGGTGGTCGACGGGAGTTGGTTGCTGTCGAAGGAGAGGATGGTGGCAACGAGTGGAGGAGAGAGAGAGGGAGGTTACAACGTTGTTGCTGTCGCCGTTGATGGCTGCTGGTGAGGAGACGGTGATGTCACCGGAGAACACGATGGGCTGCTGCGTGCGTGGTGGAGGGATGGTCGCCGATCGTGCCTCCGTCTTCGTGCTTTCTCTGTAAATTTTACTCCCCCTGTTCTTCTCTGCGTTTTCTCCTCTGGTTTTCTGTGTTTTTCCTATTTTTCTCCTCACGTAATTCTCTGTTATTTTTTCCTTCTATTTTCTCTCTGTCACTCTCCTCCTCTGTTTCTTTTCCACCCTGGTTTTCTTTCTTTCCCCCCTGTTTTTCTTTCACCTCCCTCTTTTTTTTTTCTTTTTTTTTCTCTTCGGTTAATAGGGGCAGAGGCAGCTGTCATGCATATTGCATGAGGTAACTGCCTCTGCCTCTGCAAAGAATTTGCAGAGGCCGTGGGTTGCAGAGTTGTGCTCTGTGCTCTGTTCCGGCGTCGGAATAGTGCATCACATGCAATCTTGGCTTTGGAAAATTGCAATTTGGTCCTTCAATGTTTGATTGGTTCAATCACACCCCCAATTAGTTTTAAACTTTTAATTTTATGCAATTGTATCCCCGTCAAAATTTCAACAACAACCTTAAATGTGCGCGCCTTTTTTATTTTGGTCTCTGGTTTCCGATTTGCGTGATATAGCCCTTAATTGACCATTGGATTCTTAATTCATTCAATTCGCCCCCTGATTTCGCATAATTGACTTAAGACAATTCAATTCGATCCCCAAAAATTCAATTCTAATCAATTGAGCCGGAATTAAATTCAAGAACTTGGTTTCTCATTGACTAAGCCCTTAATAAAATTAATTTGACCAATTTAAAGTATATTTAAGTCCTTGCACTTAATTAAATCCTTCAATTGGATCTTAAATTAATTCCCGATCATAATTAAACTTTAAATTGGTTGACGATTAAATCAAATCAACCCATAAAAATATAATTATGTCGTTCAACTTAATTTTTACACAGATTTATCCAATGATAAATTATTTTTGCCTTAAATCTGTATTTTCCTCTATTTTTGGAACAAAAAAGATACGATTGAACTTGCGAAAACAACCAAAATTTTCACATTGATTTTTCTACCCACGCCGGCTCCTTTTATTTTATTTTTGTCATTTTTATTTTATTTTGGGGAGTAACCCAAAAATTGGGTTACGACAGTTGCCCCCTCTTTACAATGCTTACGACTAAAGTTTTGGAAAAAACTTTAGATAGTAAGCATTGTAAAGAAAAAGAAAAGTGTATGTACCAGACCAAGAAATAGTTGATCCATCCAAAAATGAGAATGAGGGCTATAAAGCGCACTCAGAAAGGAATGGTAAGATAGGGCTAGAAAGGGCACTACCTAAGAATTGGGGCCTAAGGAGGACACTTAAAAAGGATGGAGGATGGTGATGTGTGTGAATGACACGGGAAAATGGTCTCGTTGTAATGGGTGACCTACCCAGGTGAAAAATGGTGGAGATGGTCTCATTGTAATGGGTGACCTACCCGGGTGAAAAATGGTGAAGAGTCATGGGATGGAAGATAAGGCTAGAAAGCGCACTATCTTAATTCATGACCGAGGGTTGGAAAACGCACTCGAAGATAAGGGGAAAATAGGGCTGGAAAACACACTATTTTAATTGATGGTCGAGAGTTGGAAAACGCACTCGAAGATGAGGGGGAAAATAGGGCTGGAAAGTGCACTATTTTAATGGATGGTTCGAGGGTTGGAAAATGCACTCGAAGATGAGGGGAAAACAGGGCTAGAAAGTGCGCTATTTAGATTAATGGACGAGGGTTGGAAAACACACTCGAAGATGAGGGGAAAATAGGGCTAGAAAGCGAACTATTTTAATTGATGGTGGCTAGAAAGCTCACCAAGTTCTTGAAAGAGATAGGACTTAAAAGTGCACTATCTGAGTTGGTTGATGGCTAGAAAGCACATAGAAATAAAGGAAGAGATAGGGTTGAAAAACGCTCTATCTGTGGTAAATGAAAGGCTTATAAGCGCACTCAAGGAAGTGAAAATGATGAGGGCTCAAAGGCGCACACAAAAATGATGAAGGTTTGTAAATTACAATCCCTTCCAAACATCTTATAGATTATCAGTGGGGAGAAATGCATGATGAAACCCAAAATCAGGAAAGAGATAGAGTTGAACAACATGCTCAAGTAAATGGAAAAAGGTGGGAGCTTGAAAGCGTGCACAAAATGATAAATGAAGGTTCGTAAATTACGGTCCCTCCAAAACATTTCCTAGATTCTTGATGGGGATGTAATGCATGATGATGCATGTATACTTACCTGAAATATATAGGTCCCCCTTTCTTCTTTCTGGCCTTCCTTTCCTGGGGTTTGGATCTCCGACTTTGACTGCTTCTCGCTTTTGCTTACTCGAGCCGCAATTTAAAATTTTGATCACCAGGGATGATATATTTTCCATATCAACATGCCCCCCGAGTTTGATCCAGATTCTTTAAAAAGGAATTATGGAGTCAACTTCATGATTTTGACCACTGTAGATGATAGATTTTCCATATCAACATGGCCCCTTGAGTTTGATCCAGACTCTTTGAAAAGGAATGATGGAGCCAGCTTCAATTGCATTTGTAAATTTCCCCCTAGCCTTGTCATGCCCACAAGTGTTTTAGGTTTCAAGTGTAATGTTTGCATGAAGAGGGGTGATCATTTGCAAAGAATGTGTTTTCATGTGGGATTTTTGGAATTTCAAAGTCATTCCAAGCACAAAAACCATTTTGATTGCCCTAGTCGAGTCATGTCACACCAGTGTTTTAGGCTTCGAGTGTTTGCAGGAGAGGGATGGTTATTTGCAAAAATATTTTCATGTAAGACTTTTGGAATTTCAAAGTCATTCCAAGAACAAAAACCATTTTGATCTTTGTTTAACAAGCTTGTTCTCGAAAGAATTCAAGTGATCTCATTGTTAGGTTTTATGTTGACTTTGACAAGAATGTGAAATGATATTTGCAAGTCTCGTATGTCAGGAAGGTTTCGATCAGGTCGTGTGAAATATTTGTAAGGATTGTTTCAAATGGAAAAGCATTGCTTATCGATCCAGATCACTCGTATTTGATCAGAAAGGGCTTTATCATGCTTGTAATGCAGGCTTAGGTTATTGGCTACGAAAAAAGATATTTGTAGGCTCAAAAGGTGTTTAAGGGTTTTCTAGACCAAGGATCACGAGTGCTTACTCTTAAAACTCTTTTTAGTCCTCGTAGTTGAATTGTATAATGACCTGACATCCTCCCAACATTTTGTTTGGGCTTTCTATTATGAGTTTTTCAACAGTGACGTCGTGTTGACCTAACATGGCCCCAATATTTTGTTTGTGCTTTTTGTTATGGGTTTTTTTTTTCACTAACATCATGCTGACTTGACATGCCCCAATTATTTTGTTTGGGCTTTTATCATTACATGCCCCCAGTATTTTGTTTGGGTTTTCTATGTTGGGTTTTTAGTACTACCAAAATGTTGAATTGATTTGCTATAGTATACTAAAATCCTTTTTATGTTTATGCCCCCAGCTTTGTTCGGGCGTCACTTGTCATTGAGGACTATTTTGTAGATTGAAAAAGTTTTTTTTTTTTTTGCACTTGCCCCCCAATGTAGGGTGTGATCTTAGTCAGGGTTAATTATCAAAAAATAATTAGTAGGCTCAAATAAGGACTTCAATGGATATTTGAGACTTTGTGAAGGCATATCAAAGATGGACTTTCCTCATTTCAAAACATGCATCCGGGATCGATAAGCTTTGCTTTTCCATGTGAAATGATTTTTTGAATTTTTGGATTATTTGTTTAGCTAAGAGTTTAGCTTTATTATGCGGGTTTTGATTTGAAGGTATAAGATCACTTTTCAGTAAAATCCTTTCAATTCCCAGAACACATTTGTTAAACAAAAATCAAATTGGCATTCTTTTCGTGCTAGAATTTGATTTGCCAAAAATTTAGATGAAAGAATATAAGGTGTACTAGTGTTATAAGAAAGCATCATAAACACAAGAAAATACATTATCATTGAATATAAATGTTTGCTTAACAAGAAAAGTCTTGTGGCGTTACGAGCAACATTGCGGACAAGTTAAAACATGAGCATAATGTGCGGACATGACCAAAACAAAAGGAAATCATGGAAGCAAACTTCATCTTCTAATACCGTCACACCCCGTTTTCAAAAGCTACGAATCCTGGTGTTGTCTAGTCTCATGTACCAATTCAAGGTTGCCCCACTCAAACTGTCTTGGAAAAAATGCATAAGTAGTTTTTCATCATGCACTACTTTTGCCATTTTGTTACAGTATGATTTTAGGTGAGTGACAGGGCATTGTGTCCCGGTGTATTTGATAAATTCAGGGACACGAAACTTCTTTGGTATTACAACATTCGGGACTAGACACATATCTGCAGCTTGTATTGGGTCATATAAATTTACCCCTTCAATGACCCTTATCCTGGCTTCCAGCTTTGCTATCTTATCTTGGTCAATACCCTCTGATGCTTCTATAACTGTTGGGGTTGGTGTAGGTGTCGGCACCGCTGATTGTACGAAAGTTGGGTTTTGTTGCGGATCCTGAACTCTTTCTCCTATCACCTCTTCTTGGTGGTTCATTCCTTGTGTTTGAGTAGCCATTGTGGGTCTAGTTGAAGGACCCTCGCCAGAGACATTTCTCAGTGCTTGCTCGAGTAAGCTGGTAAGACTAGCCACACTAGCTTTCAGAGAATCCAATTCTTCTTGAAAATGAGCATCACGGTGTGCACGCTCTTCGTCCTCCATATTTCTCTGCTGGAGTCTAGTGGTAGGAGCTCTTCGGGGACCTATATTTTGACCTATTGATGATATGTTATGCACAATGATAGGTACATATGGATGCAAATGTATGTACATGCACATTGAGTGAATTATTGGAGAGCTTGCACCTAAAGACAAGGTCTATGTCATTATATGAGGGATAAGCTTTCTATCTGGTCTCAATAGGTCTATGAACTGCCCAGTGACCGCCTAACGTGAAGGTGGTGTAGGGGTTTACAAGAAATGGCTGGCGCACAATATGACCGCCATTATCAAGTAAACACTCAGTTCATAGTTGGACGTTTCACGAATCTGAACCCCGACTGAAAGTCATGAGGCAAACCGCTAATCCCTACCTAACTTACAATTGGGTTTATTCAAGAAATAAAATGCATGATGACATTAATTTAAACCTAATGATATGCATTGACTGAAATTAAATTGTATGCTAAAGTATTAAAAATGTGTGTTAAAAATAAACAAACGAATAAACAATCAAACAAACAAAGCTTAGTCTATGTCCACCCACATTCCACCCTCATCACCACCAGAAACCTCTCTCCAAGCCAAAAAACCCAACAGCAACTCAGGCGAAGGCAACAGGAGCATCCCCAGTTCACAGCAACGCAGGCCGACCAGCTTCCGAGGCCTCCTCCGACCACCACAGGCCGACCAGCTTCCGAGGCCTCCTCCGGCCACCACAGGCCACCGTTTTCGATGCCACCACGACTGGAAGAACCACCTCAACCTCCTTTACCCAACGGTATTAACAGGCACACCTTTCATCACAGTCGAAAAACCCACTGTTCATCTTCTCCTTCGCCTCGGCGCTGCATGCAGTGGGACGTGTCCCACTGCTCATGCAGACCGGGTTTGCGGGAGTGGGCCGGGAACAAAGCCCGGCCCAAGCTCTAAGGGAGATGGGCTTCCAGCCCATGTACAGTGGGTTGCCAGTCCAGCCCAGCCCCTTATTTTTATTTATTTTTATTTATTTTTATTTTATTTTATTTAAAAAATGGAAAAAATATAAAAATATAAAAAAATCAAAAAACACAAAAAATTTTTGTTTTTGTGCATACGGTCGGATTCCAAGATTTTTCCATCATATTTTTCGTAAAAAAAATATATGTTGCATCTTTCTCGTATTTTAAACGAAAATTGGATATCATAACCAGTTTATGATTATCCATTGAAATTTGGCCAAAATATCAAAAATAATTTAACAATTATTTTGTTTTATCTATCGCGGTGTAAAATTACATTGTAAAGTACACCTGTAGATAAAAAACGATTTTTACTACGATGTAAATTACTTTGTATAATACATCCGTAGATAAAAAAAAAGATTTTAACTACGGTGTAAAATTACCTTGCAAAGTACATCCGTAGATAAGAAAAAAAAATTAACTGCGCTGTAAAATTACATCGTAAAGTAGACCCGCAGACACATTTTTTTTTTAAATGCAGTGTAAAAAAATAAACTTAGAAAAAACAATCAAACAACAATGCAGCTTATCTTAGGTAGGGTGCACTGGGGTGATGCGTCTTCCCCTCCTAGACTCTCGCAGACCAATAGGTTCCTAGTAACCTTAATACTAGGTGGCGACTCCTAATTATAGTCGTAATTTTAGGACTATATCACCCTATTTTCACCGCGCGCCGTTGTCTCTCTAGAGAGGGATGGCGGGGCGCGAAGCGCGAAAAAATCGCATTCGCGACAATCCCCATACCATCAAATGTTTCACCTTATTATGAAATCCCTTGCAATAATCAATGTCATGTTTATTATGGTAGTGATATAGGTACAAATCACCATTGCTAATGCCATAAATACAAATCCTATATTTATGGCATTAACACTCTCACTCTCGGAGGCATGTTTATGAAAAGGGTTTGAATTCATATTTGGTGTATCACAAAAAAATGATTCATCCAGCTTTGATAAACTGTAGAACCTTCCTTTTAAAAGTGAGGCATGTCAATGCTATGTCCTAAAGGGTTCACATAGTATTCATATTTAACTCAGGTTTTTGCTAGTGAGGAAATGGTGGTTGCATGGCTCAAACAGGGATTTATGTTACTTGGTCGATGTTAGACCACTAGGTGGAAGGACATGCCAACAAATGCATATTGCCCAAAATCAATAGCGATGGAAAACGACAGCTTTACATAGGAAATGATGAATTTAGTTGGTAACGTGCAATGGTTCATACAAGTCATTGGGTTCTTGACTTGACATAAACATGAGGCTTAGAGAATACACCTTTTAAGCTAGCAGCAAGCACAACTAAAACTGAGAGTCAAGGGCTAGTAGTTAGATATGTAGATTGTCGTAACCCAATTTTTGGGTTACTCCTCAAAATAAAATAAAAATAACAAAAATAAAATAAAAGGAGCCGACGTGGGTAGAAAAATCAATCTGGAAATTTTGGCTGTTGTCGCGAGTCCAATTGTATCTCTTTGGTTCCAAAAATAGAGAAAAATACAGATTTAAGGCAAAAATAATTTATCGTTGGATGAATCTGTGTAAAAACTAAGTTAAACGACATAATTATATTTTTTATGGGTTGATTCGATTTAATCGTCAACAAATTTAAAGTTTAATTATGATCGGGAATTAATTTAAGGTCCAATCGAAGGATTTAATTAAGTGCAAGGACTTAATTATACTTTAAATTGGTCAAATTAATTTTATTAAGGGCTTAGTCAATGAGAAATCAATTTCTTAAATTTAATTCGGGTTCAATTGATGAGAATGGAATTTTCGGAGACCGATTTGAATTTTTAAGTCAATAATGCAAAATCAGGGGCCAAATTGAACGAATTGAGAATTTAACAGTCAATTGAGGGTTAAATTGCGCAATCGGAAACCAGAGACTAAAATAAAAACGGCACGCACATTTAAGGTTGCTGTTGAAATTTTGACGGGGATACAATTGCATAAAATTAAAAGTTAAAAACTAATTGGGGGTGGAATTGAACCAATCAAACATTGAAGGACCAAATTGCAAAGTCAAAACTTTGCAACCCACAGCCTCTGCAAATTTGCAGAGGCCGTGGCAACCCACGGCCTCTGCAAAGAATTTGCAGTCTACAAATTCCTTGCAGAGGCAGCCTCTGCAACGAATTTGCAGAGGCAGTCTCTGCAATTCTTTGCAGAGGCAGTCTCTGCAATTCTTTGCAGAGGAGGTAGAGGCAAGAGCTGCCTCTGCCCCTATAAATAGAAGAAGAAAAACGAATCAAAAGGGGGAAGAGGAAAAGAAAAAGAAAAACGAAAAAAAGAGAGCAGTGAGGAGCAAAAACAGAGAGAAAAAGAAGAGATTCTGGAAAATTTGCAGAGGATTTTGGCAAAGAAAACAAGCATAAAAATCACCTCTCAACCCCGTCGCAGCTCCTCCATCTTCCCCACTGCAGCTCCTCTCTCTCCCCGGTTTCACAGCACCTTTCTCTCTCTAGTTTCAGTCTCTCGGTCCTCTCTCTCTCCACCATTAGAAGCCGTTTTAACCACCCATTACCACCCTTGTCACCACCGTGAGCTCCTCCTCCACAAAACCGACTCAACCGTGACCTCCATCAAGCCAACAGCAGCGACGACATGTGCAGCGACGTGGAGCAGTAAACTTTGGAAGCTCTCTCCGGCCACCACAGGCCACCGTTGACGACGCCACCATGACAGGAATCATCACCTCGTCCTCCCCTACATATCTGGGCTTCCAGCCCGTGAGGACTGGAGGCCCAGCCCAACACCATCACGGGCTGGAAGCCCAGCCCCTACATATCTGGGCGTCCAGCCCGTGAGGACTGGAGGCCCAGCCCAACACCATTTGGGCTTCACCCCATGATGGCTGGAAGCCCAGCCCCTACATATCTGGGCTTCCAACCCATGATGGCTGGAAGCCCAGCCCACTCAGGGTGGGCTGTCAGCCCACTGTGGCTGACAGCCCAGCCCAGAAAAAAAAAAGAAGAAAAAAACTAAAAAAAAATAAAAAATACAAATTGAAAAAAAATATTTTTATTTTATTTTTACTACTGTTATTATTACAAAAAAATTCAAAAAAAATATAAAAAATGTATTTGTTTTTTGTGCATACGCCCGGATTCCAAAGCTTTTTTCATTGTATTTTTCATAAAAATAAATATGTTGCATCTTTTTCCATATTTTTTAAAAAACAAAAAATTTGGATATCGTAACCAGTTTGCGATTATCCGTTGGAAGTCGGCCAAAATGTCAAAAATAATTTAACAATTATTTTGTTTTAGCTTTCGCGGTGTAAATTTACATTGTAAAGTACACCTGCAAATAAATTTTTTTTACTACGGTGTAAATTTACATTGTAAAGTACACCCGTAGATAAAAATAGATTTTTACTACGGTATAAAATTACATTGGAAAGTACACCCGTAGATAAAAAAGGATTTTTACTACGGTGTAAAATTACATTGTAAAGTACATCCGTAGATAAAAAAAACTTGTAACTGCGGTGTAAAATTACATTGTAAAGTACACCTGCAGACAAAAAAAATGTATTTTTGAAAATGCAATGTAAAAATTTTAACTTAGAAAAACAATCAAACAACAATGCAGCTTACCTTAGGTAGGGTGCACTGGGGGTGATGCGTCTTCTCCTTGCACAACAAGTCCCCTTACCCAAGACTCTCGCAGACCAATAGGTTTCCTAGTGACCATAATACTAGGTGGCGACTCCTAATAATTATAGTCGTAAATTTTACGGCTATAAACAACTCCCATTTTACCGCGCGCCATTGTCTCCCCCCGAATTGTGGGGTGATGACGGGGCGCGAAGCGCGTCAAAAAAATCGTCGTCGCGACAGATGGCGACTCCGCTGGGGACTTTTGCTGGACTAAGCATTGTTTGTCTGATTGTTATTTTTGAGTTCATTTTTTTTTACTCGCATTCTTACTGCTTTAGCATGCAATTTTAATTTCAATCAATGCATATCATCGGATGTGAATTATTTTCATCATGCATATTAATTTTGCAAATAAACCCAATTCTAGGTTAGGTGGGGATTAGCGGTCTGCCTCATGACTTTCAGTCGGGGTTCAGATTCGTGAAACATCCAACTATGAACTGAGTGTTTACTTGATAATGGCGGACACAATGCCCTATCACTCACCTAAAATCATACTGTAACAAAATGGCAGAAGTAGTGCATGATGAAAAACTACTGATGCATTTTTTCCAAGACAGTTTGAGTGGGGCAGCCTTGAATTGGTACATGAGACTAGACAACACCAGGATCCGTAGCTGGAAAAATCTGGTAGAAGCTTTCATCAAGCAATACAAGTACAACATGGACATTGCTCTTGACAGAACAAGTTTGTCCAACTTGGAGAAGAAGGATAGAGAAAGCATAAGGGAATATGCTCAAAGATGGAGAGATCTTGCTGCATAGGTATATCCTCCGCTTCTAGATAAAGAGATGGTGACATTATTCGCTAACACGCTAAGAGCACCCTATTATGAACATGTGATGGGCAGTTCAGCACAGCAATTCATGGATGCTGTAGCCGTGGCAGAGCGAATAGAGCAAGGAATCAGAAGTGGTAGAATATCTGCACCTGTGGAGAAAAAGGGTTTTGAAGGCAAGAGAAAGGATGTCGAGCATTTTGAAGACAACTATAAGGGTAGGAACAACCAATTCCAAAACTACCATAACCCTTCATCTGAAATTGCCAACATCAATCTTCAAGCCAAAGATCCACCTAAAAATTTCCCAAAAAGAAATTACCAGAAAACCCAAGAACAACTACCTCCGCTACCATTGCCTTTGAATGAGATGTATCAAAAGTTGGTAAGCATTAAGCAAGTAGCTCCTGAACCTCAGGAACCTTTGCAACCACCTTACCCTGATTGGTACAAACCCGATCTCACCTGCGAATACCATGCTGGAGCTGCAGGGCATAGCATTCACACTTGTGGTGCTTTTAAGAAGAAGCTCATGCAATTGATTAAAGCGGGGTGGATAACATTCGAAGAAAATTCAGGTCCTGCATCCAATTAGGCTTCACGAAAATAGGATATCAAGTGTCCGCACCATTAAAGTGACGTCGGCAAAAGCTTTTGAAAGGGAGTGTGCCGATATCAGGAGATGAAGTCTACTTCCATGATTTCCTTTTTGTTTTGGTCATGTCCGCACATTATATTCCTGTTTTGACTTGTCGGCAATTTTGCTTGTAACGCCACAAGACTTTTGGTAAGCAAACATTTCTCTTCAGTGATCATGTATTTGCTTGTGTTTACGATGTGTTCTTACTTATTGTTTAAATAACACAAACACACCTGATATCCCTTTCATCCAAATTATACATGATCTCATGATTTCATCAAGATTTTTGGCAAATCAAATTCTAGTACGAAAATAAATGCCAATTTGATTTTTGTTTAACAAATGTGTTCTGGGAATTCAAAGGATTTCTTTGAAAGGTGATCTCATACCACCAAAAACCACATAATAAAGCTAATCTCTTAGCCAAACAAATAATCAAAAACTTGTTTCGCATGGAAAAGCAAAGCTTATTGATTCAGATTGCACGTTTTGAAATGAGGAAAGGCCATCTTTGATATGCCTTCACAAAATATCAAATATCCATTGCAGTCCTTATTTGAGCCTAATAATTATTTCTTGATAATTAACCCCAACTAGGATCACACCCTACACTGGGGGGCAAGTGCAAAAAAAAAAAATCCTACAAAACAGTCCTCAATGACAAGTGACGCCCGAGCAAAGCTGGGGGGCATAAACATAAAAAGGGTTTTGGTACACTATAGCAAATTAATTCAACATTTTGGTAGTACTAAAAACCCAACATAGAAAGCTCAAACAAAATACTTGGGGGGCATGTCAAGTCAGCACAACGTTAGTGCCAAAAAACATAGAAAGCTCAAACAAAATACTTGGGGGGCATGTCAAGTCAGCACAACATCAGTGCCAAAAACCAATAAAAAAGGCCCAAACAAAATACTTGGGGGGCATGTCAAGTTAGCATAACGTTAGTGCCAAAAACCATGAAAAAGCCCAAACAAAATACTTGGGGGGCATGTCAAGTTACCATAATGTTATTGCCAAAAAAACCAATGAAAAGCTCAAACAAAATACTTGGGGGGCATGTCAAGTCAGCACAATGTTAGTGCCAAATACCAACGAAAAAAAAACCAAATAAATACTGGGGGGCATGTCAAGATGAAAGCCCAAACAAACACTGGGGGGCATGCTAGGTCACTATGAAAATCACTCATAAGGGCTAAATGAAGTTCTAAAAGTAAGCACTAAGTGATCCTTAGTCTAAAAAACCCTTAAACACTTTTTGAGCCTACAAATATCTTTTTTTTCGTAGCCAGTAACCTAAGCCTACATTACAAGCCTAATAAAGCCCTTTCTGATCAAATACGAGTTATCTGGATCGATAAGCAATGCTTTTCCATTTGAAACAAACCGTACAAATGCTTTATACGACCTAATCGAAACCTTCCTGACACACGAGACTTGCATATATCATTTCACATTCTTGTCAAAGTCAACATAAAACCTGACAATGAGGTCAATTGAATTCTTTCGAGAACAAGCTTGTTAAACAAACATCAAAATGGTTTTTGTGCATGGAATGACTTTGAAATTCCAAAAGTTTTACATGAAAACATTTTTTTGCAAATAGCCGTCCCTTTCCTGCAAACACTCGTAGCCTAAAACACTGGTGTGACATGACCCGACTTGGGCAATCAAAATGGTTTTTGTGCTTGGAATGACTTTGAAATTCCAAAAATCCCACATGAAAACACCATCTTTGCAAATAACTAACCCCTTCCTGCAAACACCTGAAGCCCAAAACACTTTTGGGGCATGACCAAACAGGGGGGCAATCTAAAATGCAATTGAAGTTGGCTCCATTGTTTCTTTTCAAAGAATCTGGATCAATCTCAGGGGGGCATATCATATCCAGTGGTCAAAATCAACAAGTTGCGGCTTGAGTATGCAAAAGCGAGAAGCCGTCAAATCATGAAGTTGACTCCATAATTCCTTTTCAAAGAATCTGTATCAAACTCAAGGGGGCATATCATCTCCAGTGGTCAAAATCAACAAGTTGCGGCTTGAGTATGCAAAAGCGAGAAGCCGTCAAATCATGAAGTTGACTCCATAATTCCTTTTCAAAGAATCTGTATCAAACTCGGGGGGCATGTTGATATGGAAAATCTATCATCTGCAGTGGTCAAAATCAACAAGTTGCGGCTTGAGTATGCAAAAGCGATAAGCCGTCAAATCATGAAGTTGACTCCACAATTACTTTTCAAAGAATCTGGGTCAAACTCGGGGGGCATGTTGATATGGAAAATCAATCATCTCCAGTGGTCAAAATCACAGGTTGCGGCTTGAGTAAGCAGAAGCGAGAAGCCATCAAATCCAGATGTTCAAACCCAGGAAAGGAAGGCCAGGAAGAAGAAAGGGGGACCTATATCTCTCAGGTAAATATACATGCATCATCATGCATTGCATTGCCATTGAAAATCTAAAAAATATTTTGGAGGGTTTGTAATTTACGAACCTTCATTCATTTTATGTGCACGCTTTCAAGCTCTTACCTCTTTGAAAACGCTTTTCAGCTTTATTTCTTTCTTGATTTTGGGTGTCATCATGCATTGCATCCCTATTGAAAATCTAAAAAATGTTTTGGAGGGATCGTAATTTACGAACTTTCATTCATCATTTTGTGTGCACGCTTTCAAGCTTTCACCTCTTTCATTTCCTTGAGCATGCTTTTCAACTTTATTTGTTTCTTGATTCTGGGTGTCATTATGCATTGCATCTCCCTAGGGATCCAAGAAATGTTTTAGAGGAATTGTAATTTACAAACCTCTACTCATCATTTTGTGTGCGTCTTCGAGCCCTCGCCACTTTCACTTCCCTAAGAGCGCTTGCGAGCCTTTCATCAGAACAGATAGGGTGTTTTTCAATCCTATCCCTTTTCTTATTTGAGTGAGCTTTCTAGCCATCAACCAACTCAAATAGCATGCTTTTTACCCCTATCTCTTTCCAGAATTTGGGTGAGCTCTCTAGCCATCAATTAAGATAGTGCGCTTTCTAACCGTACCTCCTCCTCTCATTTGAGTGAGTTTTCCAACCATCAACTCTCAATTAGGATCGTGCGCTTCTTAGCCATTCCTTTCCTCTCATTTGAGTGAGTTTTCCAACCCTCAACTCTCAATTAGGATCGTGCGCTTCTTAGCCATTCCTTTCCTCTCATTTGAGTGAGTTTTCTAACCCTCAACCATCAATTAGGATCGTGCGCTTCTTACCCATTCCTTTCCTCTCGTTTGATTGCGTTTTCCAACCCTCAACCATCAATTAGGATCGTGCGCTTCTTAGCCATTCCTGTCCTCTCATTTGAGTGTGTTTTCCAACCCTCAACCATCAATTAGGATCATGCGCTTCTTAACCATTCCTCTCCTCTCATTTGAGTGAGTTTTCCAACCCTCAACCACCAATTAGGATCGTGCGCTTCTTAGCCATTCCTCTCCTCTCATTTGAGTGAGTTTTCCAACCCTCAACCATACATTAGGATCGTGCGCTTCTTAGCCATTCCTCTCCTCTCATTTGAGTGAGTTTTCCAACCCTCAACCATACATTAAGATCGTGCGCTTCTTAGCCATTCCTTTCCTCTCGTTTGATTGCGTTTTCCAACCACCAATTAAGATAGTGCGTTTTTCATCCCTATCCTCCTTGTCGAGTGTGTTTTCCAACCACCAATCAAGATAGTGTGTTTGCCATCCCAATCCTCCTTGCCGAGTGTGTTTTCCAACCTTCGACCATCAATTAAGATAGTGTTTTTCCAACACTATTTTTCTTCCTCTTTTGAGTGAGTTTTTTAACTCTCAACCATAGATCCTACATAGCCTGCTTTCTAGCCCTATCTTCCATTCCATCATCTTCACCATTCTCATTTCTGGATGGATCAACCATTTCTTGGTCTGATAAATCCACTTTTCTTTTCTTTACAACACTTACTATCTAAAGTCTTTTGCAAGACTTTAGTCGTAAGCATTGTAAAGAGAGGGGCAACTGTCGTAACCCAATTTGTGGGTTACTCCTCAAAATAAACTAAAAATAACAAAAATAAAATAAAAGGAGCCGACGTGGGTAGAAAAATCAATATGGAAATTTTGGCTGTTGTCGCGAGTCCAATTGTATCTCTTTGGTTCCAAAAATAGAGAAAAATACAGATTTAAGGCAAAAATAATTTATCGTTGGATGAATCTGTGTAAAAACTAAGTTAAACGACATAATTATATTTTTTATGGGTTGATTCAATTTAATCGTCAACAAATATAAAGTTTAATTATGATCGGGAATTAATTTAAGGTCTAATCGAAGGATTTAATTAAGTGCAAGGACTTAATTATACTTTAAATTGGTCAAATTAATTTTATTAAGGGCTTAGTCAATGAGAAATCAATTTCTTAAATTTAATTTGGGTTCAATTGATGAGAATGGAATTTTCGGAGACCGATTTGAATTTTTAAGTCAATAATGCAAAATCAGGGGCCAAATTGAACGAATTGAGAATTTAACAGTCAATTGAGGGTTAAATTGCGCAATCGGAAACCAGAGACTAAAATAAAAAGGGCGCGCACATTTAAGGTTGCTGTTGAAATTTTAACGGGGATACAATTGCATAAAATTAAAAGTTAAAAACTACTTGGGGGTGGAATTGAACCAATCAAACATTGAAGGAACAAATTGCAAAGTCAAAACTTTGCAACCCACGGCCTCTGCAAGGAATTTGCAGTCTGCAAATTCCTTGCAGAGGCAGCCTCTGCAACGAATTTGCAGAGGCAGTCTCTGCAATTCTTTGCAGAGGCAGTCTCTGCAATTCTTTGCAGAGGAGGTAGAGGCAAGAGCTGCCTCTGCCCCTATAAATAGAAGAAGAAAAACGAATCAAAAGGGGGAAGAGGAAAAGAAAAAGAAAAACGAAAAAAAGCGAGCAGTGAGGAGCAAAAATAGAGAGAAAAAGAAGAGATTCTGGAAAATTTGCAGAGGATTTTGGCAAAGAAAACAAGCATAAAAATCACCTCTCAACCCCGTCGCAGCTCCTCCATCTTCCCCCCTGCAGCTCCTCTCTCTCCCCGGTTTCACAGCACCTTTCTCTCTCTAGTTTCAGTCCCTCGGTCGTCTCTCTCTCCACCATTAGAAGCCGTTTTAACCACCCATTACCACCCTTGTCACCACCGTGAGCTCCTCCTCCACAAAACCGACTCAACCGTGACCTCCATCAAGCCAACAGCAGCGACGACATGTGCAGCGACGGGAGCAGTAAACTTTGGAAGCTCTCTCCGGCCACCACAGGCCACCGTTGACGACGCCACCATGACAGGAATCATCACCTCGTCCTCCTCTACCCAACGGTACTAGTAGGTACGCCTTTCATCACAGTCGAAAAATCGACTGTTCATCATCGTCTTCCTCGTGCATGCAGCGGGACGCAATTTGCGTCCCCTGTTCACGCGGGTCGGCCGGTAATCGGGTCGAGCTTCATGCCCGGCCCACATATTAAAAAACACTTGGGCTTCCAGCCCGTGAGGACTAGAAGCCCAGCCCCTACATATCTGGGCTTCCAGCCCGTGAGGACTGGAGGCCCAGCCCAACACCATTTGGGCTTCCAACCCATGATGGCTGGAAGCCCAGCCCCTACATATCTGGGCTTCCAACCCATGATGGCTGGAAGCCCAGCCCACTCATGGTGGGCTGTCAGCCCAGCCCAGAAAAAAAAAGAAGAAAAAAAATAAAAAAAATAAAAAATACAAATTGAAAAAAAATATTTTTATACAAATATTGTTTAATTTTGATCTAAAATATCCACGTCATATATTTTCACGGCTCTGACCCCATTCATCAAAATAAAGCCATAGTCCGCGTATTATACAAATCAACTATTTTGATAGAGAAGAAGATAGAACAAACAGATTTTCTACAGATAACAAAATCAGAGAGAGAGCTTGTTATAAAAATCCATGTTTGGTTTGTTTTACCTGATGAATTCAAGAGCGTGTCTCTTTTGAATCAGTACATGGAACTTCTATCTCCCTGTGAGAAAGAAAACGTTTTGACTATGCTTGGAGACCAGCTCCAGAAAAGAGCATTGCTTGCTCGTGCTTTGGTTCGCACTACTATTGCAAGATGTAAGTTTTTTGTTAGCTATTCCTGTTTTAGTTTAACTTTTACATATTTGATCAATACCCTCTTCTTTACTGCTACAAATTTTTAATTTTTCATTAGCGTTATGTTAATGGATGTATAAATGGGCTTTGAATTTGGATTTAGTTCTGATTTCGATAGGTGTTTGATGAAATGAATCTTTCAAATTTGGATTGGTTTGCCCGTGAATGTCGTTTCCACATAACAAACATTAATGCATCCTTTTCTGGTTGCTCCTGTAGACTACAGAAAATCTGTCACCATATGAATTGCACTTACAAAACCTTGCTCGCTGCAGCATTTTAGCATTTTGTCTATTAAAAGCAGGTGTAATTTGGCTAAATATAGCATTACTAGTTGAGTAATCTATAAATTAGTTATAGTAGTAACTGAACTGATATATTTGGCTTGCAGTTTAGGGTTTTTGATCTTGAAGAGAGGCAATCTAATCATATTTGGATTAAAAAGAAAATAGATAACCAATTCAAGAAATGGAATGAACTGTTCTTTACTCATTTCATAAATGTTGTGAATGGTAATCTGAAGGAATCTACAGAGTCAAACTAGAAAAAAATAAAAACATCTCATTACTAGGCGTAACCATATCAAAATCCATCACTGTTACAGTGTCTGTAGCATCTGTGCTTCAAGATGCCATTGCTGCATTTTGGGGTAAAAAAATTAAAGCTTTTTTAAGAGTTATAAATCTGTATTTGGTTAATTCAGACCCATATCAGCTGATAATAAGGTTACTTGATCTATGACAAATCTTGCTATAATTAAGGAGAAAGATTGTATGTGCGGTACATGTGATATCTTAGAATCTGAAGTTGGATCATATAATTTTCCGAGGAAAAAAAAAGATTAGTGAGATCTTGCTCTCATTTCACTTTGAAGTAATTTATTTATCATTTCTTACCAAACCTGGAGAAAGGGATGTGATTTTTGTAGGATGGGTGGTAATTCTGAAACCTGAATAACATGACACATTCCACGATGTTTGTTTCACACCATGCATTGGATAGAAATAAGATTTTGAGGTTTCTTGTTTTATTACTAGAGCAGATAAATAATCATGTTGTTGATCCAAGATCTTTGAAGTTCAGGAAGAACTTTCATGGAAAACCAGAGGTTGGTTTTTCTTTTGTTAATTCAGAATAGGATACTATTATTTTCTTTCTTAATATTTTCTTGTGGAACATGTTTGTGGATGATTTTTGTGTTTGAAGCTCATTTTCATTTATTATACTGCTTTTATGGCTTTTCATGGTGTAGCTAGCGTGGGAAAGTGATGGTGGCCAGTGCCCTTCTCCATTACATTTCAATATCTCACATACATCGTCTTTGATAGCTTGTGGAGTGACTGTGAATTCACCAGTATGTACTCTGATTATTTTTATTCTCTTGATTATATTTTCAGATAATGATGCCTCAGGTTGCCTTGGATGCCTCTATTAAAGTTTCGGCTGGTTTGTAATAAATTGACTAGAGCTGTTTTGATTTGCAATTCTAGATTGGTATTGATGTAGAAGAGAAGCAAAGAAAAATTAAAAACAATATCTTAGCTTTTGCACGGCGGTATTTCTCTCTATATGAAGTGGAACACTTAAGTATGATTTCTGACTCTGAAGTTCAGCGCCAGGAATTCGTAAAATTATGGACTCTGAAGGTGAGCTTGGTGCTATGTTATTGTAAAACTGCATGCTAGTTTATTTGTAAAGCTACTACACACTTGGCATATTCAATTCTTTTTCTTTTTCTTGGTAAAATGCAAGAATGCAGTCTTGTATACATTTTCATGTGAAATTAATATCAGTCAGCCTAATTGCTTTAATTGAAATTTTGAAGATGCACGAGGTATTTTACTCATCCTTTTAGTCGATTTATGCATGATCCTTTGTAGAACTTCATTACGCTTTTTATTTTGTGTATTCCTTGCTTCTGTAATTGGCAGTAAAATCTACCTCCATGTCAATTTATCAGGACCAAATATGTAAAGAATTATGTCCAACATATTTTCTCTTTTTACCACCCAATTCTCCTTTCACTCGTAGATATACTGTCAGAGACATATGTAAGTTATTTCTTCCATGCCCCAGTTCGATTAGACAAACATTTTTCCAATCAGGTAGCCTGTATAAGTTTCAGTTGCATTTAACAGGATGGTGTAAAAGTTGATTAAACAGTTATAACGGGATTCACTCCTGTCTTTTTTTCTTATGAATGCACTCCTGTCATGTTTCTAGATGGGCCTATAGTTAGTTACAAGTTACATCCCGACCTCTATCCTACAATTAGTTGCATTCATGTTAATGAATATCAAATAGACTTGTCAATCATAACCTTTGAAATATGCATTTATATGAATCACTCCCATATGTACCATCTTAATTTTCTGTATAAAAAACTTAATCTTTTTAAGATCTCACATAAAAAGTTAAAAAGAAGAAGATACAAGCGAATTCAAAGCTTGACTGAGTTTAGCATGCATTTTGGTTTAAGTTATGCTCAATTTGAAGGCTTTAGATGCTGCCAAGAAAACAATTTCTCATGGGAAGTTACAGGTTAAGTTATGCTCATTGATGGATCTTATTTGTAGGAGGCATATGTGAAAGCTTTGGGAAGAGGCTTCTCTGCTGCACCTTTCAAGACTTTCACAATTCGCGTGAAGGATGCAACCAATTCTGGGGTATGTCCTAAATCTTCGAGTTTCTCTGAGAAAGCACTGATGCAATTTAGGAATGTGTTCAAAGAGATTAAAATATTTTGTAGAGTCCTATGTCCATGGTAACACATTGTTAGACAGTATACTGCCTAAGCACATAGCCCATGTTAAGGAAATAAACTATTCTATCAAGTTTGGTAGGTTCATGGCTGTGATTTGAGCTCTGGCCAACAAATAAAGGTCACCTTGAAAGTAATACTCGAGTTGTCCTATATATAACATAGGAAGCCTTTTCTTTTTCTTCTGCAAACTCCTTTAGTTGGATACTCTATAGTCACTTTTAAAATGCTAGTTCTTCAAGGTTTATGCAAACAAAATAGAACAGAGCATTCTAACCTTAGATGGTCCACTCTTTTCTTTTTCCTAGTATTTCTGATTTTCTAATCTGTGTATCTTCCTGACTTTTTTTTACCTGTTTATTATCAGTAATCATATTAAGCAAGCTGTTGATTAACGATTCATTCAAATCTTGCAATCAGGCATCTGAAGTAGTTGTGGAATCTTCCGACCACCCTGAGAGTCTCACAAATAACTGGCAATTTGGACTTTTTGAACTGGCCAGCTCTCATTATGCTTCCATATGCATGGAAAAAGATAAAACAAGTGATGTTGCGATGAGGGTTCCAATGAGATTGACTGTAAGGAAAACCATTCCATTTGTCGAAGATATATGCATCTCTGGAACTGATGCAGTTGTACCTATTGCAGGCTTGATCAAACAAGTGTGATTGTATAATTCCATTTTGTTTTCTTATCATTTATTTATGTGGAACTGTAATGCCATTTTGTTTTCTTATCACAAGACATTTTGTACTCATGTGATTTGATTTGTACGCTAATTCTTTTCTTAACTTCCTTTCTTATACAGTAGTAAAATGCGTAGATATAATTCCATGTTATTTTCTTATGATTGAGGTTTATATTTGTTTTCATTTTATTTTTAATTCTATTATTCTATTCCCATTTATTTTTTTCATCTCATATCTCCAGACATGGATTTAGGGTTTTTACCAAGGGTTGAGTCAAATCTTTTTTTCTCTCTCACTTTTTCTGAAATTATTTCATATTATTTCTCACCTCTAACACTTGGTTCATTTGAGAATTAAGTTTTATTATTTCATCCATTAAGGTTTCCATGGAGTCATCTTGATTTCACAACTAGGTCAAAAATTTGGCTTGTTGGCTCGAATAGACTTGAGACAATTTTTTATTTTTATTTTATCATTCAATATTTTATTTTTGAAGAATCAATGCTCATAATTTTTATTTTGTTTTCGATGCGAGCATCCCCTTCTCATTTAATTATTTCTTTTCTAGCAAGTAAAATCATAGGGTCCTTTTAAGAATATTGAAAAGATAGATATCCTGCATCCTGACATGTGTTTGTTTTTTTTGCATTAAATCATCATATACTTTTTTCATTTGTTGGTGATGTCTTTTTTTCTAATCATATCATTAAAGTAATCATGCTTATCAAACCAAGTTGAATCAATTACATAGATATCTTTTAAAAAAAACCACGCATGCATCACCATAACATTATATATATATTAGAAAACGATTCGCTGAACTTACAACGAAATATGAACTGCCTATCTAATATCATACTGAAACCTTTTATTTGAAAATGAATCTAGAACTTTAATCTATATCCCTTCCACATATTCATCTTCATCTTCATCTTCTTTCTTTATTAGTTTGAATATATAATAATATAATTTTATTAAAAAAAACATAATAATCTTCTTGATTCTAGTTGAAACTTTTCTCAAACTAATAATAATATATTTTTATTAACGTAGCTCGTGTCAGATCTTAATATACTAAGAATATTTATCCAAATAACTTTTCGATTATAAATATAATAATATAAAAATTTATATTTATATATTTTAATATCAATACTTCAAAATCATAAAAAAATATTAATTTAATAATTTTTAAAAATAAAAATATTTTAAGAAACCATTTAAAAATAGAAATAAAAACCATAACTATTTAAAAATAGCAGTCGGTAACAATGACGATGCTTCTTATTTTGAATAAAATGCTGACCTTAATTTCTTAACACCACCCCAACAAAAAGGCTTTCGAAGCCCAAAACTTGTAAAAGCCGAATAAACAAAAACGTCGCGTTCTTTAAAACGGTCGAAAATAATTTGAAATTTTCTTTCCTCTCCTCTCACGAACATAAAGACTCCGTATAAAAGAAGGTTCTGCGATGAATTAAGAAAAATAAGAAAGAAAACTTTTCATCTTCCGAAGCACAAATCGGTATGATGCTTCTTTTGAAACTATGAAAGAAAACGTTGTTAGTGATCTTGTATGCTGGGGCGGGGACATTCAGGTATCTTTTCTTCTCACAAAGAACATATCTTTGATTGTTTCAAATTCTATCAATTGTTGTGCCTTTTCTTTTATTGGGTCGTGTGGTGATCTTTTTATAACTTCCGTGTTTTTTCTTTCTCTCTATTTATTCATCTTCGAATTTGTCCTGTTCACTGCGGAATGTTCTTTCTTTCTTTTTTCTGAGGTGAGTTGGATGGTGGAATTTCGTAAAGAGGTTAAATAGGTTTGTTTGGTTTTTGCAGATTGATGAGCATGTTAAGAGAGAGATTTTGAACCACAAGTCATTGAAGCATCCCAATATAATCAAATTCAAAGAGGTATCATGTATTTCCTTATTATTAGATTATGAAATGTAAAAGAGTTTCGGGTGAACTAGGTCTTTACTCAATGTAATCATACCAATTTTATAATTTAGTTGATAACGTGTAATGGTTCATACAAGTCATTGGGTTCTTGACTTGACATAAACATGAGGCATAGAGAATACACCTTTTAAGCTAGCAGCAAACACAACTAAAACTGAAAGTCAAGGGCTAGTAGTTAGATATGTAGATTGTGAGTTAGTTATAACAGTTATGGTTCCAAATCATTGGGAATTGATGGATGAATGTGCAACATAATTGGAATTGCTCTATAAACCACTAGGATTATGAGAACATAGGGGACAAACTACCTTACACTTTATGAAAAATAGATCACTAAGTTCATGGAGAACATGGAAGAGAAAATGTCCCCCCATGTCCTAAAAAACAGGGATGAGGGTTCTCCCTTACAACTCAGTAATCTTGTCTAAAAATAGGTTGGAATGCCTTTATAGTGTACCATGAAATCTTTGGGCATAACACATATACACTTGTGTATGGTAGAAATTCTTTGTTTACGAGATTAATAAAGGTTGTGATATTTTTTTGTATTTGTTGTGTACTTTAAGATATTCAGTTGTGTTATTTTTTTTTTTTCATATAAGAAGGCAATTATAGGAACCTCTTTGGGTGAGTGAAACACATAGTTATAGACAAACATAAGTGAAAACGTAGGAAACTGTTTAATCTAGTCATGACTAAATTGTCGCATGGGGTTGAAATGCTTAGTCTAGTCAGGATAAAATTGTCGTATAGGGCTGGATTTTAGGGTGAAAAATTTAACTCTTTTACAAGAGGTTGACACATCTTTTTTACATATATAAGGAGTGGAAGAAGTTGCTCATCATTTATATTGATTTTGAGAGTGGTATGTTCTTTCAATTAGAGTGTCTTATTGGTTCTTTAAAGTTTTAGGTCAAATTTTAAGAAAAGGTGTAGAGAAGTTCACATTGGATGCTAAGGAGGGATTCTAATAAGAACTATAATAACTTGATTTATTAATATTGTTTATATTTTTTCCTTATTGTTTCTAGTGAATCCTTTGTTTTCATTTAGATCCATTATTTTTCCAACTCTAATAGCATGTTCAATTTGTTCAACCGGGCGAAGAAGGAAAGGTCCATTAATGCCAAACCGGACAACTAATGGAAACACAAGCCACACCTAAAAAACAAAGACACAATAACGCTTTAAAAAACACAACAAAAGGTCATTTTTTGATGTTAATAGATGTTGCATGAGCTACCAGAAAGGTGTGGGCGCCTCCCTTGCTCACCTACTTTTTTTAATATTTATCCAGATATAAAATTTTATTTAGTAATTAAAAAAATCATAAAAAAACTAAAAACACGTACTGACCTCATGCTTAAATTTTTTAATTTATTTTACAGGTATTTTTCCTAGTTTTATTGTGCATTTTAAGTGTTTATTATTTTTTATATTCGTGCAAATACCAAAGTGCCTATTAGCTTAAATTATAATAGCAAAAGAATCATTATAGAAAAAAACTAAAATACCCTTTGATCCTATGTTAATTTTTTTCTTTCCATTTAAGGGTATTTTAGATGTTTTACTATGCCGTCAAAATGAGAAAATACTTATTTATGCCCGATCTACTTGACAACGACATATGGGCCATGCCAAAAGGCCTCGATGCCTTTAAAACCATGATTTAAATATTTTGGGTGGAGGGGCAAAAAGTCATTACACTATTTTAGTGAACAGTGACAATGGATTTGGAGCTTTAACAATTTCCCAAAGGGTTTTAGTTCTTTTTAATGCCCAAATAGTCAATTAGATATTAAGTTTACATGTTTTAAAATATAATTAGATATTTTTTCCACCGTAGTTCATATGAGGTGCTACAATTATTACTAGTATAATAACCTATGTTATAAAACTAAAATCGATGAAGAGGGTCAACATGGGATTTGAATCGGTTCGAGTTTAAGAAAAAAAGAGAAAGTATTGACCAAACTTGACTATGTCATCAAAACCTTGGGTCGAAATGTGACCAGATCGACATAAGGTCAAATCATGTTGACTTTTTTTAATCAATATTATGTTGTTTTGATTATTTAAGAAAAAATGGGTTGATTTTCCCTACCTGTGACCTAGTTCTTTTTTGGATCGGGTTTCAAAGCTACAATAATAACTACTTTTATCCTTGTTTGCTTTAGTAGAACAAATTTAGAATTAAGAGTTTTTTTCATGGATATTTTAGGGATAAAAATAATAAATATTGTGTCTAAAGACATGTCTTCTATGTATTTTCTATTTTAAAAATACAAAAATTTACTTCAAAATTATCCTAGGATAGATTTATATTTATGTTTATATATTTGTTTTTCAATGAAACAAGTTAATGTCCCCACTATTTTTTTCTGCAAGAGGCACCAATAAATAAATGTCAAGTTATCATCAAGCAAGAGCAGTTCAAATCATTCAACAACTTAAAAACTGTAAGCATTTCATTTCTACAATCTCAAGACACGCAAATCTGTTCAACTTTGGCCTTTTAAACGATACTATCACCACTAATCATCTACTTGACTCCTTAGGTGAGATCACGAGGGATTGAGTATGCACACCAACTGTTCGATGAAATGCCTGAACCAAATGTGGTCTCATGGACCTCGCTCATTTCAGGTTATGTCAACATGGGCCGACCCCAATTTCCTCTCTGGCTCTATACAAATATGCTCACATTTGATTTTTTTTCCCTTTTTTAGAAGTTCTCCACTAGTCTACCCAAATATACTTCTTCAACAACTCGGGGGAATTTAAAGACCTTATGTCATCAGGTAAGTACAGATTTATGTTGCATGTTTCCAACAATGATGAAGTTGTTTAAGACTTGAACTGAATTTGTAACATAGCTTGCAAAAACAATAGAACCACAATTATGTTGTGCATTGTTGTTGAACTTTCTCTTTAATTAATTTATAATTTATAATTTTTACATTAATATTTTAATTAGTTAGACTATTCTTATCCTAAAGAAAGAAATAGATGAAGTTCTTTAAGACTTGAAATGAATTTGTAACATAGCTTGCAAAAGCAATAGAATCACAGTTATGTTGTACATTGTTGGAAAATTCTTAGTTTGAAGAAAGAGCTAGTCCAAATAAATCTAAACCATAAGAGTTAACTCCTATCTCTTCGTTTCCTTGTCAAAAGAGCAATATAAAGTTGATTCCTCTTTAATTATAAGATTTATTAATGAGATAACTATGTCATGACATCTCTATAGTTTTTGTTAGAATTATAAGATTTTAAATTTTGTTAACCACTTCTTTGATATCTAATTTAAACTTGTGGAATTTATGACTATATAATATCCACATCTCATTAGTTCTAACAACAAATCTAATTACAAGTAATGGTATAAGTGAATTTTTTTTGCTTCCCATTAGTAATCATGCATAAGTGTTTGGTAAAAAATGATAATGCTAACTTTGACACACATATAAAGCACCTATATATTATTCCTAACTCAAGGTTTGACTATTCACAGTAAGCTAATATCTTATCAAATAAAGAGAATTTGACTAGTATCCTGTGATAAAACATATGAAGCTCCTAGAATAGCCAAAAATGATGGCGAGTTATTGACTAGTATCTTCTGATAAAACATATGAAGCTCCTAGAATAGCCAAAAATGATGGCGAGTTATGTGTCCTTATTGTTTATAAGAAAATCAGCAATCAAAACTCTTAAAATCAATTCTTGTTTTGCTGTTTGGAAAGTTCCTCCTTTGTTCCTCCTAAATTTCTTACATGTGTTTTGTTTACTAGAGTAATTGCTATCTAGTTGTGTTTGATTTGTGACATAATGTTGGGTAGTCAAACATCATACACATTTCAGCTCAGCTTTTCTTTCTTTTGTTTTTTTATTGGGTTGTTAAATTAATGAAAGAAAATCAGATTTGATGATCTAATATGACTATTCTGTTCACCAATAAAAACAATGACATTTTTCAGCTTTTTACTTCGCTTGACCCAATCGCTGCACGTTTCAAGAAGGTATGTTTGCAAAACAACCCTGTTAAAAGCTTTGATATGGATGGCCTTTTTCCCCTCCATTATTTCAAGAAGGTTGTTATTGTGCTATTTAAATTTCTTTCATTAATGTATTGAAATATTGAGTGACATTGAGCTCTCCTTGGTGTAGATCATATAGCTTCAATCTCAAATAATTCTGATGTGCTATCAGAACTTGATTAAGTTTTCCTAGCTGCATCCCATATTTCCTTTGTTGTTCCATACAGGAGAAAATTTTCTCCTATTTCATTTTTCATTGAGTTGATTAACCATGACATAACATGTGATTCTCTGATTTCCATGTTCGAAACCGAGGGTCACCTTTTTCTGGTATGATTACTTCATCAATGAGATAGTCATCTTTGCCTTTCCCACAGAAGAACATCATCACTAATGAGGACCATTGAAGATAATTGTACCCATTGAGCTTGTGACATGTGATGAGAAGAGACGAGTTTTCAGTTCCTCCAGAGCTGATTGTGTTTGGTGATTTTCCAAACCTCGAGGTGACCTCTAAGGTGGAGCTATGCCTTTTGACAACCATGTTTTTGTATTAGGTTTAGGTTTCACAACCTAGCTCTAATACCATGTGAAATTTTGAATGAGAGAATGAATCTCTTCTTCTTCTTCTTCTTCTTTAATGAGAGAATTAGAGTTTAACTTGGAAAGCAATCTTTCCTACATAGGAACAAACAACCGAATTTGCTATTTTGATATTTACTAAGACTATCTTAGTAAATTCCTAACTTTGATTCAGATTTCAACATACATGATTGTCCTGAATCCCTATCTTCAATTTTTACACGCTCGTAAATTCATTTTACATTAATAGATGGAGTAATAGTGGTGCTTGTTTTTTATGTAAGTCTTTGATACTATAAAGATGTAAGAATCAACGAGACAAGCAAGATTGGTTGCAGAATTTAAGGTGATGCAAATTGAGGCTGAAACTGTAAGTTACACACTATAATGAGCACCTTTATTTTTAATGGTCCTTGTTAATAACAAAATTTAAGAGCTTAGATTATGCTTGTGAAGTCGGAGTCGATTGTAGCCAAATCCTTCAAATTGGTCATTGTTACTAGCTAGGTGCTTGTTACCAGGCCAACACTGTAAAAGATTAATGCAACTTTGCTGCTAACAACTACTTCCAGAAGAAGCGCTAATCTATTACGAGCTATGATTTTCCAGGAACTGCAGAACTAGTGTTGCCCCTGTCAAAGTCAAAGTCATACCATCCACCCATCTTTTAACTCAATTATCTTTTGGTTGCACTACGTCTCAATGTTTTGTATATTTCTATAATATTCAATTGTTGTCTCTAGGTGTACATGTCCTACATCTACAACTCTAAGGTATTGTTACTGTGAAGAAAGGTTGGTAATTTTCACATCTCATGTTGGTACTTTCTTTGGCAATTATGAAATCATATTCTCATGTTTTCAGATTTTATTTTGTTGTTGTGTTTAAATGAAGTTTTTACTTTACTTGGAATGCGTATGTGGTTTTCACTTTGTAAGCTGATGAACCTGCCACCCCCTTTTCTTGACTTTCTACATTTGTTGTGTAAAACTTATATGTGATCCACATGGTTGATTTGAAATGATTTTTCTGGCACAAGTAGTATAAAAAAAACAACAATGACATTTTTCAACCTTTTACTTTGCTTGACCCAGCCACTGCTCATTTCAAGAAGTTATGTTTGCTAAACAGCCCTGTTAAAAACTTTGATATGGATGGCCTTTCCCCCCTCCATTATCACAAGAAGGTTGTTATCATGCTATTTAAATTTTGAGTCTTTGTGTTTTTCGTTGCATTTTATGTTTTATACAGTGCTCCTCGATTATTGCTTTGATATATTTTAACTTTGTTTATGATGCAATTGGATTGAGGTTAAATTAGAACTTCTTTCAGGTGCTTATCCTCTCAGTCATTTACCATTCTTTTGCTGCAATTTACTATCTTGAAATTTTCTGCGCTGAAATTGCTATCATCACTTGACAAATATAATTTTCATTCTTCATTATTGGATCGTTGGTTGTCCAATCTTTCAAAATCACCAAACAACCACACACACTTTGGTTGTGATCTCTCTGCTGCATTTTCATGTTTCAATATATTAGGATTTCTTTTTTTGCATCACAAGTTCCATTTTACACCTGCTTTCATTTCTCATCACGAAAACACCGTTCAAATTTATGTTCATGCACAGTCAAAAGTATTGTCGGCAATTGAGTGTGAGTAACATAGCTAGTGTATTGTATATGATGTCTTTGCAAGGATTTTGTTGGTTCCTTGATTTTATGGTGTCTGCTCACGTTATGATCCAATCGTAATGATGGTTCGATGTATTAAGATTGATGTGGAAATAGTTCCTTGATCCATGTTTCCCAAGATGACAAGATTACATGCATATGGTGTATTGTCATTGGTTTTTATATTATGGCAAGCTCTTGTTTTGTTTTCATATTGTCATATATGCAAATATTATATTTTTGTCGAGATCATTTGTAGGGATTTTTTAAAATATCAGTGAATTGAAAAAAAATTAAATTGAAGAGGAATTCCAAAGAATATTGACCTCACATGTTTCTTTGCCACCATAGAGAGCTAAAACTCAAAACCATGAGTCTTGTTTCATTGATATGTTTCGCAAATGTATCACATTTACATTAGTTTCTTTATGTTCCATTTGATTTATTTGGCACTTCTTTTCTGACTAGTCGCACTAGCTAACATTACTTTCATATGCCCTCTGTATATTTCACAGATAGATTTTTCGACTCTGTGTTGTATAGATATGAAGGATTGACACATAAGATTGGCACACAAGGTTTTGATTATATGTTAATTCTAGGGTTGTTGTGGTTTGGGTTTATAGGGGAAGAAGAGGACTATATCCTGTAAACTGGCAGGGCTGCTGAATTGTTTTTAACCTGTAGCATTGTTGCTCCTCAAATGAGTCTGCAACCAAGCTTTGTGAACAATACTTGTGTAGCGAGTACTGTAGCCCTCTTCAATTAATGTGGTGATGACAGTATCGAGTATTGTGTGTTTTGACAAATTACCTTAGATCTCTCTTTTAATTCCAGCGATGAGGAGGAAAGAAGGACGCGAGCCCAATATTTGCTTGAACTTCATTCCGTTTCGTTTCTCTCTTCTAAAGTGACTTATATAATTTGCGTCTGTCCACATATCAACGTAAGGTGGGGAATATTTGATACCAATCTTGAGTACATTCAATCATTATTGTTGTTTCACCACGTCTGGGGAATATTTGTTGTTATAAAGCTTTAAACGTTCAGCTTTGCATTTGACAATCTCTTATCAATTGCTAAAAAGCAACCGCATTGGAATGTTCATTTGACATTATTCTCTGGTTTACCAACTCTAGCTTTTGGTTTAGGGTTGTCCACCACAATCAAATCTTCAAGGAAATGTCTTCAAAGAAAGGAAAGTTCATCTCACATGGATTTTTCATAATGCTCTCTAACTATTTTTTTCTACTTTCTCTGATGTAAGATGTGAATTCTGCACAATGTGTTTATAACACAGAAAACCTGTTGATGGCATGCTTATAGGACGTGCTTCTCGTAGGTACTCCGATAGGCTTTCTACTGTGATCAACAATTTTTTGCTGAATGGGTCACAACAAGAAGTCAAGGTAGGTTTATCTGTTATTGGTTCGTAACCTCGCTCTTGGTTCAAAACCCTTGTCTTTTATCATGTAGTTAGCCCCGTGTCCACTACGGTTTATTTTCAAAATCCTGGTTCAAGTTTTAGTTATTGTTGGCTTAAAGGAGAGCATATGAATTTGAGACATTTTTCTGATAAAATTTCAATTGATGCCTTCTATTAGCAGTTTTTAGTTAGATTTATGCCATTTTGTCAGCTTGATGGGTTTTGTTTCTAGACCTTATGGGTCATATAATGAAAATTACAATGGTACGCGACTGTCCTTAATCCTTGTCTTTAATTTTTACACTCTCGTAAATTCATTTTACATTTGAATAGTTTCTTTAGTTAATAGATGGAGTAATAGTGGTGCTTGTTTTTATGCAAGTCTTTAATGAGCGCCTTTTTCTGACTTGGAATGCGTATCTGGTTTTCACTTTGTAAGTTGTTGAACCTCCCACCGCCTTTTTCTGAATTTCTACATTTGTTGTGTCAAACTTATATGTGATCCACATGGTTGATTTGAAATGAGCAATATCAAAAAAACAATAATAACATTTTTCAGCCCTTTACTTCACTTGACCCAACCACTACACATCTCAAGAAGGTATGTTTGCAAAACAACCCTGTTAAAAACTTTGATATGGATGTCCTTTTCTCTGCTGCTTTTTTTATTGGGTTGCTTTTTTCATCAATTGGTGTTAGTTGGGGATCACTTTTTTCTTTGATGTTGATTATTGATGAGTTTGTGGATTAAATTGTGTTTTTATACCAAGTTCAATTTCGTTCATCTCTTAGTTGGGGATAACTTTTTAATTTTTATGTTAATGGTTGTGAGTGTGTGGATGAAATTTTTGTAGGATGGGATTCCTATGAGTTGCTTTGTTTTTTGTATTTAAAGGATGTTTCTATGTTTTGTTGCGCATCCTAGGTTGGTAAGTGAGGCCACATTTGCTTCTTCTTTTTATTGGGTTGCTTTTTTCATCCATTGGTGTTAGTTGGGGATCACTTTTAACTTTTATACTGATTGTTGATGAGTTTGTGGTTTAAATTGCTTTAGTAGACCAAGTTCAATTTCGTTCGCCTCTTAGTTGGGGATAACTTTTTAATTTATATGTTAATGGTTATGAGTTTATGGATGAAATTTTATGTGTTGTCGCTATCTTTTTTATTGCATTTAAAGGATGTTTCTTTGTTTTGTTGTGCATCCTACACTGTTAATGAGGCCACATTTGCTGCTTTTTTCCATTGATTTTGTTTTTTCATCGATTGCTATTAGTTGGGATCACTTTTAATTTTAATGTTGATGGTTGCTAAGTTTGTGGATGAGATTGCTTCGTCAAACCAAGTTTAATTTGGGCTACCTCTTAGTTCAGGATCACTTTTAACTTTTATGTTGTTGATTGCTGAGTTTGTGGATATAATAGTTTTGTGCTATTTCTCTTTTTTTGGTTTTTTTTTTTGCGTTTAAATGATGGTTCTCGATTTTTTTGTGCATCCGATGCTGCTAAGTGAGGACACAATGGGTTGGTTGCTTCATCCATTGTTGTTAGTTGAAGATCACTTTTAACTTCTATGCTGAGTTTATGGATGAGATTGTTTCGGTAGACCAAGTTTAATTTCGTTTGCCTCTTAGTTAGGAGTCACTTTTTACTTTTGTGTTAAAGATTTCTTGGTTTGTGGATGGGATTCCTATGAGTTGCTGTTCTCTTTGTTTTGCTCTCCTTTTGTATTTAAAGAATGTTTCTATGTTTTGTTGCGCATCCTAGGTTGGTAAGTGAGGCCACATTTGCTTCTTCTTTTTCTTGGGTTGCTTTTTTCATCCATTGCTGTTAGTTGGGGATCACTTTTAACTTTTATATTGATTGTTGATGAGTTTGTGGTTTAAATTGCTTTAGTAGACCAAGTTCAATTTCGTTCGCCTCTTAGTTGGGGATAACTTTTTAATTTATATGTTAATGGTTGTGAGTTTATGGATGAAATTTTATGTGTTGTCGCTATGTTTTTTTTTATTGCATTTAAAGGATGCTTCTTTGTTTTGTTGTGCATCCTACACTGTTAATGAGGCCATATTTGCTGCTTTTTCCATTGATTTTGTTTTTTCATCCATTGCTATTAGTTGGGATCACTTTTAATTTTAATGTTGATGGTTGCTAAGTTTGTGGATGAGATTGCTTCGTCAAACCAAGTTTAATTTCGTCTACCTTTTAGTTCAGGATCACTTTTAACTTTTATGTTCTTGATGAATGAATAATAATTATACTAAGAAACCAGTTACTGAAAGATTGCTAGATATAATACTTGGTCTTTTAATATAAATCATTCAATTGCTGAATTGATAATAATTTAATTTATTTAATCTACTTTATTTATGATTATGATTTATGTTTTGGTCAACTTATTAAGGAACCTAATGGGTCACACACATAAGAACCATTAACCATAAATTAAAATAGAATGATTAATCAAGCGTGATTTGATTCTAAATAAATTTTAGAAATTGAAGACAAAAATGTATACAATGTTATTTAAGAGAGTAATTGATATTCTATTATTTATTGGGTTTTTAAGCTTCTATAAAATTAGAATGATATACCTTTAATTTTGTACACATGATTGTGCATGCGCATAGATGTATAAGGGTTCTTCTGTAGTGGTTTAGCTAAGGGCGAGAGACGGGCTACTGTGTGGTGATCTTCATCGTGGTTTTAGATCACATTCAAAGCTTGATTTATTAGTAACAAAATTTACCCAAGTTTCTACCTCTCTTTTTTTTTTGTGTGTGTGTGTGTGAGAGAGAGAGAGAGTTGTCTTCTTTTTAATTGTGTTTTATTGGGACAAATTGTCAAACACCTCCCATGCAACCGGGAAGCGCTTGCAGAGGTGGTTGGAAACTGTTATTTAGGCTATATAAGGCCAAGTCTTGTATCATGGTTGGTAATGGTGACGTGGTCTTGGGTGATTCATCATGGAGGATTTGCGATTCGTGAGGGAACTATGGTGGCCAGGGTGGTGGTGTCAACGTGATGGGAGGTAGAGGATTAAGGCGTCTGTTCACAATAGCATCTTGTTTATGTTATAGAGTGTTTTTATTTTTATATAAAAAAACTTGAAATTTTTGGCAAATAGCACTCAAAATGCCAAAACATGTTCTTCGTTGATGCTAATAAATGATTGTGGCTGAAGTTTTTTCATTAATAACATTTATTCTCTCCATTAATAACATTTTAAATAACATTTTAAAAATATTATATTTGATTATTATATTAATGTTTAAATTGTATTAAAAAATAACATCTCCAAGTATTAAATGCACTTACAATACTAACACGTGTCATCCCAATAGCAATAATAGAAGGATATATAATCTATATAAAAAATTGATATATGACTCATCATAATACAACTGTCTTTAACAATTTAAGAGTTAGCTTATTAATTTATTTATTTTTCTTTCTGCATAGTGAAATTTATGATTTAACCCCATATCTCTCTCATATGACTTTTTTCTACTACAATTTGGTAGTTTGATAGCTCATAAAAACTAGAATCCAAAAAAAATGAGTTTGAATCAAATGAATTTCTATAAAATCAAGATTTTCAAGTCACGATAATCCAAGTCAAATACAAGATTTGTTTTTGAAGGATATGATTTTCATTGTATTTCTTTTTTCTCTTTCTATATATAGCGAAGCATGGATGTTAGTTTCCTAATACCACTAAAATCACTTAATTTGGACCTCTACAACTCAAGTTTTGTATAAAACATCAATCAAAGGTTTAATATGCCAATATTGAAATGGGTTGGATCATGGTCTTACATCCAAAAGTGCTTTCAAAATATATATAAAAAATAACGAGGTGTTTCATATATAAAACATGGGCAAAATACTAGTTGAATATGGGTAAAACCATCAAATAATATGGTTTTATCATTATGTCAATTCCTTTCAAGTACTCCACGGAGTCTTGCATAACATCTTGGGAACATAAACTTTTTTAAGGACTTTTGAAAGTGCATTTTAGTGTGATTCTAAACTTAAGATTAGGGACATTAGAGAAATCCTAGTTGACATTTTTTTTCAACTAATCCACTATATTGTACTCATTATATTTCATTAATTTGAAAAACTCTTATCATTTTCCTTAGTTATTAGTATATTGACCTTGAAGGCTTAGTTAAATCTACAACATCTCTCTATTTGGCTTTTTGCTGATTTCCATTTCTTTAAGAGTAAAACACCTTTCAATTCTAGTCAAATGTCTAATTTGAGCATAAAAGCAAGGGCAGAAGCCATGTTAGGATGGGATTGTTCATAGCCAAAGCATTATAACTTTCACTTTTATTCCCAGATAGCTTGGTCAAAACCAATCTTAGTTGCCATTTTATTGGCCGATAACTGCCTACTTTCCTTGCTATCATTCCTACTTCCATCTTCATTCAAGGTCATCAATTCTTAACAATCCCTGTCGCGATGACGATTTTTCTACGCACTTCGCGCCTCGCCATTACCCCTTGATTTTGGGGAGACAACGACGCGCGGTGAAATGGGGGGTTGTTTTATAGTCGTAAAAATTACGACTATAATTATTAGGAGATGCCACCTAATATTAAGGTTATTAGGAAACTTATTGGTCTGCGAGAGTCTTGGGTAAGGGGACTTGTTGTGCAAGAGAAAGACGCATCTCCTCCAGTGCACCCTACCTAAGGTAAGCTGCATTGTTGTTTGATTATGTTTTTTTACACTACATTAAAAAAACATTTTTTTGTGTCTGCAGGTGTACTTTGCGATATAATTTTACACCGCAATTAAAAACCCTTTTTTTTTTATCTAAGGATGTACTTTACAATGTAATTTTACATCGTAGTTAAAATCTTTTTTTTTATCTACGGATGTATTATACAAAGTAATTTTACATTTTAGTAAAAATCTTTTTTATCTGCGGGTGTACTTTACAATGTAGTTTTACACCCTGATAATTAAAACAAAAATGTTTTTATTTTTTTGGATATTTTGGCCAAATTCCAACGGATAATAATAAACTGGTTATGATATCCAATTTTCGTTTCAAAATATGAGAAAGATGCAACATAATTTTTTTACGAAAAATATGTGTGGGAAAAACTTTGGAATCCGGCCGTATGCACGAAAACAACACATTTTTTATATATATTTTTTATTTTTTAAAATAAAATAAAAATATTTCTGGCAGGGCCTAGCTAAATGGGTCGGCCTACCAAGATGGGCCAAAACCCAATTTTAATGGGCTGGGCTGGGGCGGAGTCCAGCCCACCAGTCCAGCCCAAAACACACAGGAGTGCAAGGAAAAAAAGGAAAACACAAAACGACACCGTTTACAGCATGTGAGTTAAACACATTTCACGTATTTCGTGAACAGTAAAATGGTGGTCGGCCGACCACGACGAGAGGGTCACCTGCTATTGCGTCCTGGTAGAGGAGGTCGAGGTGGTTATTCCAGTCGGAAACGGTGGCCTGTGGTGGCCGGAGGAGGCCTCAGAAGCTGGTCGGCCTGCGTTGTTGTGAACTGGGGATGCTCCTGTTGCCTTCGCCTGAGTTGCTGTTGGGTTTTTGGCGTGGAGAGGGGTTTCCAGTGGTGATGAGGGTGGAATGTGCGTGGTTGAATGACCTCTATTGGTGGAGAGAGAGAGCTCGGCCATGCTGGTGTTAGAGAGTTAAATAGACCCGCAAACCGAGAGAGAGAGAGGGAGACAGAGTTACTGCACAGACGGGGACGATGAAGAAGATTGCTTGTTTTTTTTCTTACGTAAATTTTCCTCATCACCTTAAATGTGTGTGCCTTTTTATTTTGGTCTTTGGTTTCCGATTTGCGCAATTTAACCCTCAATTGACCATTAGATTATCAATTCGTTCAATTCGGCCCCTGATTTCGCATAATTGACTTAAGACAATTCAATTCGATCCCCAAAAATTTCAATCTAATCAATTGAACCTGAATTAAATTCAAGAACTTTGATTTCTCATTGACCTTACCCTTAATAAATTAATTTGACCAATTTAAAGTATAATTAAGTCCTTGCACTTAATTAAATCCTTCAATTTGATCTTAAATTAATTCCCGATCATAATTAAACTTTAAGTTGGTTGACGATTAAATTGAATCAACCCATAAAAATATAATTATGTCGTTCAAATTAATTTTTACACATATTTATCCAACGATAAATTATTTTTCCTTAAATCTGTATTTTCCTTTATTTTTAGAACAAAAGAGATAAGATTGAACTTGCGAAAACAACCAAAATTTCCACATTGATTTTTCTACCCACGCCGGCTCCTTTTATTTTATTTTATTTTATTTTGGGGAGTAACCCAAAAATTGGGTTACGACAGTTGCCCCCTTCTTTACAATGCTTACGACTAAAGTTTTGTAAAAGACTTTAGATAGTAAGCGTTGTAAAGAAAAAGAAAAGTGGATGTACCAGACCAATAAATGGTTGATCCATCCAAAAATGAGAATGAGGGCTATAAAGCGCACTCAGAAAGGAATGGTATGATAGGGCTAGAAAGCGCACTACCTAAGAATTGGGGCCTAAGGAGGACAGTTAAAAAGGATGGAGGATGGTGATGTTTGTGAATGTCACAGTAAAATGGTCTCGTTGTAATAGGTGACCTACCGAGGTGAAAAATGGTGAAGATGGTCTCATCGTAATGGGTGACCTACCCAGGTCAGAAAGGTGAAGATGATCTCATTGTAATGGGTGACCTACCTGGGTCAGAAAGGTGAAAATGGTCTCATTATTCCAACGGATAATCATAAACTGGTTACGATATCCAATTTTCGTTTCAAAATATGAGAAAGATGCAACATAATTTTTTACGAAAAATATGTATGAAAAAATCATGGAATTCGGCCGTATGCACGAAAACAACATATTTTTTATTTTTTATTTTTTTTATAATATATATATATTTTTAAAAATAATAATAAAAATTTCGAGTTGGGCTGGCCCAGTCAAGTTGGGCCAAGGGCCCAACTGTGAGAGCTTGGGCTGGGGTGGGCTGGGCCGAGAGCAGCCCACTAACCCACGCTGCAATATATATATATATATATCACGGTGCATGAATTAATTCATGCACGTGTACAATAAAGTGGTGGTCGCTCACCTGCCACTGCCGTTGGGTAGAGAAGGTTGAGGTGGTTTTCCCTCTCATGGTGGCGTCCGAAACAGAGGCCCGTAGTGGCCGTGGGAGGCGTCGAAAGGTGGCTAGTCTGTTGCTTGCCGCTGCAACGCCCCTGTTGCTGCTGCTGCTCGTTGCTGTCTTCCCGGAGCCGGAGAAGAAGGCTGGGTGGTGGCTAGATGCTTTTGGAGGGAGAACGAGTGGTGGTCGACGGGAGTTGGTTGCTGTCGAAGAAGAGGATGGTGGCTGCTTCACATCTATTTTTAGAGAGAGAGGCACCGAGTGGAGGAGAGAGAGAGGGAGGTTACAACGTTGCTGCTGTCGCCGTTGATGGCTGCTGGTGAGGAGACGGTGATGTCGCCGGAGAACACGATGGGCTGCTGCGTGCGTGGTGGAGGGATGGTCGCCGATCGTGCCTCCGTCTTCGTGCTTTCTCTGCAAATTTTACTCCCCCTGTTCTTCTCTGCATTTTCTCCTCTGGTTTTCTGTGTTTTTCCTATTTTTCTCCTCACGTAATTCTCTGTTATTTTTTCCTTCTATTTTCTCTCCATCACTCTCCTCCTCTGTTTCTTTTCCACCCTGGTTTTCTTTCTTTCCCCCCTGTTTTTCTTTCACCTCCCTCTTTTTTTTTTCTCTTCGGTTAATAGGGGCAGAGGCAGCTCTCATGCATATTGCATGAGGTAACTGCCTCTGCCTCTACAAAGAATTTGCAGAGGCCGTGGGTTGCAGAGTTGTGCTCTGTGCTCTGTTCCGGCGTCGGAACAGTGCATCACATGCAATCTTGGCTTTGGAAAATTGCAATTTGGTCCTTCAATGTTTAATTGGTTCAATCACACCCCCAATTAGTTTTAAACTTTTAATTTTATGCAATTGTATCCCCGTCAAAATTTCAACAACAACCTTAAATGTGCGCGCCTTTTTTATTTTGGTCTCTGGTTTCCGATTTGCGTGATTTAACCCTTAATTGACCATTGGATTCTTAATTCATTCAATTCGGCCCCTGATTTCGCATAATTGACTTAAGACAATTCAATTCGATCCCCAAAAATTCCATTCTAATCAATTGAGCCGGAATTAAATTCAAGAACTTGGTTTCTCATTGACTAAGCCCTTAATAAAATTAATTTGACCAATTTAAAGTATATTTAAGTCCTTGCACTTAATTAAATCCTTCAATTGGATCTTAAATTAATTCCCGATCATAATTAAACTTTAAATTGGTTGATGATTAAATCAAATCAACCCATAAAAATATAATTATGTCGTTCAACTTAATTTTTACACAGATTTATCCAATGATAAATTATTTTTGCCTTAAATCTGTATTTTCCTCTATTTTTGGAACAAAAAATATACGATTGAAGTTGCGAAAACAACCAAAATTTTCACATTGATTTTTCTACCCACGCCGGCTCCTTTTATTTTATTTTTGTCATTTTTATTTTATTTTGGGGAGTAACCCAAAAATTGGGTTACGACAGTTGCCCCCTCTTTACAATGCTTACGACTAAAGTTTTGGAAAAAACTTTAGATAGTTAAGCGTTGTAAAGAAAAAGAAAAGTGTATGTACCAGACCAAGAAATAGTTGATCCATCCAAAAATGAGAATGAGGGCTATAAAGCGCACTCAGAAAGGAATGGTAAGATAGGGCTAGAAAGGGCACTACCTAAGAATTGGGGCCTAAGGAGGACACTTAAAAAGGATGGAGGATGGTGATGTGTGTGAATGACACGGGAAAATGGTCTCATTGTAATGGGTGACCTACCCAGGTGAAAAATGGTGGAGATGGTCTCATTGTAATGGGTGACCTACCCGGGTGAAAAATGGTGAAGAGTCATGGGATGGAAGATAAGGCTAGAAAGCGCACTATCTTAATTCATGACTGAGGGTTGGAAAACGCACTCGAAGATAAGGGGAAAATAGGGCTGGAAAACACACTATTTTAATTGATGGTCGAGGGTTGGAAAACGCACTCGAAGATGAAGGAAAATATGGCTGGAAAGCACACTATTTTAATTGATGGTCGAGAGTTGGAAAACGCACTCGAAGATGAGGGGGAAAATAGGGCTGGAAAGCGCACTATTTTAATGGATGGTTCGAGGGTTGGAAAATGCACTCGAAGATGAGGGGAAAACAGGGCTAGAAAGTGCGCTATTTAGATTAATGGACGAGGGTTGGAAAACGCACTCGAAGATGAGGGGAAAATAGGGCTAGAAAGCGAACTATTGTAATTGATGGTGGCTAGAAGCTCACCAAGTTCTTGAAAGAGATAGGACTTAAAAGTGCACTATCTGAGTTGGTTGAAGGCTAGAAAGCACATAGAAATAAAGGAAGAGATAGGGTTGAAAAACGCTCTATCTGTGGTAAATGAAAGGCTTATAAGCGCACTCAAGGAAGTGAAAATGATGAGGGCTCAAAGGCGCACACAAAAATGATGAAGGTTTGTAAATTACAATCCCTTCCAAACATCTTATAGATTATCAGTGGGGAGAAATGCATGATGAAACCCAAAATCAGGAAAGAGATAGAGTTGAACAACATGCTCAAGTAAATGGAAAAAGGTGGGAGCTTAAAAGCGTGCACAAAATGATAAATGAAGGTTCGTAAATTACGGTCCCTCCAAAACATTTCCTAGATTCTTGATGGGGATGTAATGCATGATGATGCATGTATACTTACCTGAAATATATAGGTCCCCCTTTCTTCTTTCTGGCCTTCCTTTCCTGGGGTTTGGATCTCCGACATTGACTGCTTCTCGCTTTTGCTTACTCGAGCCGCAATTTAAAATTTTGATCACCGGGGATGATATATTTTCCATATCAACATGCCCCCCGAGTTTGATCTAGATTCTTTAAAAAGGAATTATGGAGTCAACTTCATGATTTTGACCACTGTAGATGATAGATTTTCCATATCAACATGGCCCCTTGAGTTTGATCCAGACTCTTTGAAAAGGAATGATGGAGCCAGCTTCAATTGCATTTGTAAATTTCCCCCTAGCCTTGTCATGCCCGCAAGTGTTTTAGGTTTCAAGTGTAATGTTTGCATGAAGAGGGGTGATCATTTGCAAAGAATGTGTTTTCATGTGGGATTTTTGGAATTTCAAAGTCATTCCAAGCACAAAAACCATTTTGATTGCCCTGGTCGAGTCATGTCACACCAGTGTTTTAGGCTTCGAGTGTTTGCAGGAGAGGGATGGTTATTTGCAAAAATATTTTCATGTAAGACTTTTGGAATTTCAAAGTCATTCCAAGAACAAAAACCATTTTGATCTTTGTTTAACAAGCTTGTTCTCGAAAGAATTCAAGTGATCTCATTGTTAGGTTTTATGTTGACTTTGACAAGAATGTGAAATGATATTTGCAAGTCTCGTATGTCAGGAAGGTTTCGATCAGGTCGTGTGAAATATTTGTAAGGATTGTTTCAAATGGAAAAGCATTGCTTATCGATCCAGATCACTCGTATTTGATCAGAAAGGGCTTTATCATGCTTGTAATGCAGGCTTAGGTTATTGGCTACGAAAAAAGATATTTGTAGGCTCAAAAGGTGTTTAAGGGTTTTCTAGACCAAGGATCACGAGTGCTTACTCTTAAAACTCTTTTTAGTCCTCGTAGTTGAATTGTATAATGACCTGACATCCTCCCAACAATTTGTTTGGGCTTTCTATTATGAGTTTTTCAACAGTGACGTCGTGTTGACCTAACATGGCCCCAATATTTTGTTTGTGCTTTTTGTTATGGGTTTTTTTTTCCACTAACATCATGCTGACTTGACATGCCCCAATTATTTTGTTTGGGCTTTTATCATTACATGCCCCTAGTATTTTGTTTGGGTTTTCTATGTTGGGTTCAAAATGTTCAACATGTTTTCTCTTGCCTTCAAAGCCCTTTTTCTCCACAGGTGCAGAAATTCTACCACTTTTGATTCCTTGCTCTATTCGCTCTGCCATGGGTAAAACATCCGTGAATTGCTGTGTTGAACTTCCCATCACATGTTCGTAATAGGGCGCTCTTAGCGTGTTGGCAAAAAATGTCACCATCTCTTTATCTAGAAGCGGAGGATGTACCTGTGCAGCAAGATCTCTCCATCTTTGAGCATATTCCCTTATGCTTTCTTTGTCCTTCTTCTCCAAGTTGGACAAACTTGTTATGTCAAGAGCAATGTCCATGTTATACTTGTATTGCTTGATGAAAGCATCTACCAGATTTTTCCAGCTACGAATCCTGGTGTTGTCTAGTCTCATGTACCAATTCAAGGCTGCCCCACTCAAACTGTCTTGGAAAAAATGCATACGTAGTTTTTCATCATGCACTACTTCTGCCATTTTGTTACAGTATGATTTTAGGTGAGTGACAGGGCATTGTGTACGAAAGTTGGGTTTTGTTGCGGATCCTGAACTCTTTCTCCTATCACCTCTTCTTGGTGGTTCATTCCTTGTGTTTGAGTAGCCATTGTGGGTCTAGTTGAAGGACCCTCGCCAGAGACATTTCTCAGTGCTTGCTCGAGTAAGCTGGTAAGACTAGCCACACTAGCTTTCAGAGAATCCAATTCTTCTTGAAAATGAGCATCACGGTGTGCACGCTCTTCGTCCTCCATATTTCTCTGCTGGAGTCTAGTGGTAGGAGCTCTTCGGGGACCTATATTTTGACCTATTGATGATATGTTATGCACAATGATAGGTACATATGGATGCAAATGTATGTACATGCACATTGAGTGAATTATTGGAGAGCTTGCACCTAAAGACAAGGTCTATGTCATTACATGAGGGATAAGCTTTCTATCTGGTCTCAATAGGTCTATGAACTGCCCAGTGACCGCCTAACGTGAAGGTGGTGTAGGGGTTTACAAGAAATGGCTGGCGCACAATATGACCGCCATTATCAAGTAAACACTCAGTTCATAGTTGGACGTTTCACGAATCTGAACCCCGACTGAAAGTCATGAGGCAAACCGCTAATCCCTACCTAACTTACAATTGGGTTTATTCAAGAAATAAAATGCATGATGACATTAATTTAAACCTAATGATATGCATTGACTGAAATTAAATTGTATGCTAAAGTATTAAAAATGTGTGTTAAAAATAAACAAACGAATAAACAATCAAACAAACAAAGCTTAGTCTATGTCCACCCACATTCCACCCTCATCACCACCAGAAACCTCTCTCCAAGCCAAAAAACCCAACAGCAACTCAGGCGAAGGCAACAGGAGCATCCCCAGTTCACAGCAACGCAGGCCGACCAGCTTCCGAGGCCTCCTCCGACCACCACAGGCCGACCAGCTTCCGAGGCCTCCTCCGGCCACCACAGGCCACCGTTTTCGATGCCACCACGACTGGAAGAACCACCTCAACCTCCTTTACCCAACGGTATTAACAGGCACACCTTTCATCACAGTCAAAAAACCCACTGTTCATCTTCTCCTTCGCCTCGGCGCTGCATGCAGTGGGACGTGTCCCACTGCTCATGCAGACCGGGTTTGCGGGAGTGGGCCGGGAACAAAGCCCGGCCCAAGCTCTAAGGGAGATGGGCTTCCAGCCCATGTACAGTGGGTTGCCAGTCCAGCCCAGCCCCTTATTTTTATTTATTTTTATTTTATTTTATTTAAAAAATGGAAAAAATATAAAAATATAAAAAAATCAAAAAACATAAAAATGTTTTGTTTTTGTGCATACGGTCGGATTCCAAGATTTTTCCATCATATTTTTCGTAAAAAAAATATATGTTGCATCTTTCTCGTATTTTAAACGAAAATTGGATATCATAACCAGTTTATGATTATCCATTGAAATTTGGCCAAAATATCAAAAATAATTTAACAATTATTTTGTTTTATCTATCGCGGTGTAAAATTACATTGTAAAGTACACTTGTAGATAAAAAACGATTTTTACTACGATGTAAATTACTTTGTATAATACATCCGTAGATAAAAAAAAAAAGATTTTAACTACGGTGTAAAATTACCTTGCAAAGTACATCCGTAGATAAGAAAAAAAAATTAACTGCGCTGTAAAATTACATCGTAAAGTACACCCGCAAACACTTTTTTTTTTTTAAATGCAGTGTAAAAAAATAAACTTAGAAAAAACAATCAAACAACAATGCAGCTTATCTTAGGTAGGGTGCACTGGGGTGATGCGTCTTCCCCTCCTAGACTCTCGCAGACCAATAGGTTCCTAGTAACCTTAATACTAGGTGGCGACTCCTAATTATAGTCGTAATTTTAGGACTATATCACCCTATTTTCGCCGCGCGCCGTTGTCTCTCCAGAGAGGGATGGCGGGGCGCGAAGCGCGAAAAAATCGCATTCGCGACAATCCCCATACCATCAAATGTTTCACCTTATTATGAAATCCCTTGCAATAATCAATGTCATGTTTATTATGGTAGTGATATAGGTACAAATCACCATTGCTAATGCCATAAATACAAATCCTATATTTATGGCATTAACACTCTCACTCTCGGAGGCATGTTTATGAAAAGGGTTTGAATTCATATTTGGTGTATCATAAAAAATGATTCATCCAGCTTTGATAAACTGTAGAACCTTCCTTTTAAAAGTGAGGCATGTCAATGCTATGTCCTAAAGGGTTCACATAGTATTCATATTTAACTCAGGTTTTTGCTAGTGAGGAAATGGTGGTTGCATGGCTCAAACAGGGATTTATGTTACTTGGTCGATGTTAGACCACTAGGTGGAAGGACATGCCAACAAATGCATATTGCCCAAAATCAATAGCGATGGAAAACGACAGCTTGACATAGGAAATGATGAATTTAGTTGGTAACGTGCAATGGTTCATACAAGTCATTGGGTTCTTGACTTGACATAAACATGAGGCTTAGAGAATACACCTTTTAAGCTAGCGACAAGCACAACTAAAATTGAAAGTCAAGGGCTAGTAGTTAGATATGTAGATTGTCGTAACCCAATTTTTGGGTTACTCCTCAAAATAAAATAAAAATAACAAAAATAAAATAAAAGGAGCCGACGTGGGTAGAAAAATCAATCTGGAAATTTTGGTTGTTGTCGCGAGTCCAATTGTATCTCTTTGGTTCCAAAAATAGAGAAAAATACAGATTTAAGGCAAAAATAATTTATCGTTGGATGAATCTGTGTAAAAACTAAGTTAAACGACATAATTATATTTTTTATGGGTTGATTCGATTTAATCGTCAACAAATTTAAAGTTTAATTATGATCGGGAATTAATTTAAGGTCCAATCGAAGGATTTAATTAAGTGCAAGGACTTAATTATACTTTAAATTGGTCAAATTAATTTTATTAAGGGCTTAGTCAATGAGAAATCAATTTCTTAAATTTAATTCGGGTTCAATTGATGAGAATGGAATTTTCGGAGACCGATTTGAATTTTTAAGTCAATAATGCAAAATCAGGGGCCAAATTGAACGAATTGAGAATTTAACAGTCAATTGAGGGTTAAATTGCGCAATCGGAAACCAGAGACTAAAATAAAAAGGGCACGCACATTTAAGGTTGCTGTTGAAATTTTGACGGGGATACAATTGCATAAAATTAAAAGTTAAAAACTAATTGGGGGTGGAATTGAACCAATCAAACATTGAAGGACCAAATTGCAAAGTCAAAACTTTGCAACCCACAGCCTCTGTAAATTTGCAGAGGCAGTCTCTGCAATTCTTTGCAGAGGAGGTAGAGGCAAGAGCTGCCTCTGCCCCTATAAATAGAAGAAGAAAAACGAATCAAAAGGGGGAAGAGGAAAAGAAAAAGAAAAACGAAAAAAAGAGAGCAGTGAGGAGCAAAAACAGAGAGAAAAAGAAGAGATTCTGGAAAATTTGCAGCGGATTTTGGCAAAGAAAACAAGCATAAAAATCACCTCTCAACCCCGTCGCAGCTCCTCCATCTTCCCCGCTGCAGCTCCTCTCTCTCCCCGGTTTCACAGCACCTTTCTCTCTCTAGTTTCAGTCTCTCGGTCCTCTCTGTCTCCACCGTTAGAAGCCGTTTTAACCACCCATTACCACCCTTGTCACCACCGTGAGCTCCTCCTCCACAAAACCGACTCAACCGTGACCTCCATCAAGCCAACAGCAGCGACGACATGTGCAGCGACGTGGAGCAGTAAACTTTGGAAGCTCTCTCCGGCCACCACAGGCCACCGTTGACGACACCACCATGACAGGAATCATCACCTCGTCCTCCTCTACCCAACGGTACTAGCAGGTACGCCTTTCGTCACAGTCGAAAAATCGACTGTTCATCATCGTCTTCCTCGTGCATGCAGCGGGACGCAATTTGCGTCCCCTGTTCACGCGGGTCGGCCTGTAATCGGGTCGGGCTTCATGCCCGGCCCACATATTAAAAAACACTTGGGCTTCCAACCCGTGAGGACTGGAAGCCCAGCCCCTACATATCTGGAGGTCCAGCCCGTGAGGACTGGAGGTCCAGCCCGTGAGGACTGGAGGCCCAGCCCAACACCATTTGGGCTTCCAGCCCATGATGGCTGGAAGCCCAGCCCACTCAGGGTGGCTGACAGCCCAGCCCACTCAGGGTGGCTGACAGCCCAGCCCAGAAAAAAAAAAAGAAGAAAAAAACATAAAAAAAAATAAAAAATACAAATTGAAAATTTTTTTTTTTTTTTTTACTACTGTTATTATTACAAAAAAATTCAAAAAATATATAAAAAATGTATTTGTTTTTTGTGCATACGCCCGGATTCCAAAGCTTTTCTCATTGTATTTTTCATAAAAATAAATATGTTGCATCTTTTTCCATATTTTTTAAAAAACAAAAAATTTGGATATCGTAACCAGTTTGCGATTATCCGTTGGAAGTCGGCCAAAATGTCAAAAATAATTTAACAATTATTTTGTTTTAGCTTTCGCGGTGTAAATTTACATTGTAAAGTACACCCGCAAGTAAATTTTTTTTACTACGGTATAAAATTACATTGTAAAGTACACCCGTAGATAAAAAAGGATTTTTACTATGGTGTAAAATTACATTGTAAAGTACATCCGTAGATAAAAAAAACTTGTAACTGCGGTGTAAAATTACATTGTTGAGTACACCTACAGACAAAAAAAAATGTATTTTTGAAAATGCAGTGTAAAAATTTTAACTTAGAAAAACAATCAAACAACAATGCAGCTTACCTTAGGTAGGGTGCACTGGGGGTGATGCGTCTTCTCCTTGCACAACAAGTCCCCTTACCCAAGACTCTCGCAGACCAATAGGTTTCCTAGTGACCATAATACTAGGTGGCGACTCCTAATAATTATAGTCGTAAATTTTACGGCTATAAACAACCCCCATTTTACCGCGCGTCATTGTCTCCCCCCGAATCGAGGGGTGATAACGGGGCGCGAAGCGCGTCAAAAAAATCGTCGTCGCGACAGATGGCGACTCCGCTGGGGACTTTTGCTGGACTAAGCATTGTTTGTCTGATTGTTATTTTTGAGTTCATTTTTTTTTACTCGCATTCTTACTGCTTTAGCATGCAATTTTAATTTCAATCAATGCATATCATCGGATGTGAATTATTTTCATCATGCATTTTAATTTTGCAAATAAACCCAATTCTAGGTTAGGTGGGGATTAGCGGTCTGCCTCATGACTTTCAGTCGGGGTTCAGATTCGTGAAACATCCAACTATGAACTGAGTGTTTACTTGATAATGGCGGTCATACTGTGCCCCAACCATTTCTTGTAAATCCCTACACCACCTTCACGTGAAGCGGTCACTGGGTAGTTCATAGACCTTTTGAGACCAGATAGAAAGCTTACCCCTCATATAATGACTTAGAACTTGCCTTTGATTACAAACTCCCCGATAATTTGCCGATGTGCATGTACATACATTTGCATCCACATGAATCCATCACTGTGCATAACATATCATCAGCAGGTCAAAATATAGGTCCCCGAAGAGCTCCTACCACTCGACCCCAGCAGAGAAATATGGAGGACGAAGAGCGTGCACACCGTGATGCTCATTTCCAAGAAGAACTAGATTCTCTGAAAGCTAGTGTGGCTAGTCTCACCAGCTTACACGAGCAAGCACTGAGAAATGCCTCTGGCGAGGGTCCTTCAACTAGACCCACAGCGGCTACTCAAACACAAGGAATGAACCACCAAGAAGAGGTGACAGGAGTTCAGGATCCGCAACAAAACCCAACTTTCGTACAATCAGCAGTGCCGACACCTACACCAACCCCAACGGTTATAGAAGCATCAGAGGGTGTCGACCAAGATAAGATGGCAATGCTGGAAGCCAGGATAAGGGTCATCGAAGGGGTAAATTTATATGACCCAGTACAAGCTGCAGATATGTGTCTAGTCCCGAATGTTGTAATACCGAAGAAGTTTCGTGTCCCTGAATTTATCATATACACCGGGACACAATGCCCTATCACTCACCTAAAATCATACTGTAACAAAATGGCAGAAGTAGTGCATGATGAAAAACTACTGATGCATTTTTTCCAAGACAGTTTGAGTGGGGCAGCCTTGAATTGGTACATGAGACTAGACAACACCAGGATCCGTAGCTGGAAAAATCTGGTAGAAGCTTTCATCAAGCAATACAAGTACAACATGGACATTGCTCTTGACATAACAAGTTTGTCCAACTTGGAGAAGAAGGATAGAGAAAGCATAAGGGAATATGCTCAAAGATGGAGAGATCTTGCTGCACAGGTATATCCTCCGCTTCTAGATAAAGAGATGGTGACATTATTCGCTAACACGCTAAGAGCACCCTATTACGAACATGTGATGGGCAGTTCAGCACAGCAATTCAAGGATGCTGTAGCCGTGGCAGAGCGAATAGAGCAAGGAATCAGAAGTGGTAGAATATCTGCACCTGTGGAGAAAAAGGGCTTTGAAGGCAAGAGAAAGGATGTCGAGCATTTTGAAGACAACTATAAGGGTAGGAACAACCAATTCCAAAACTACCATAACCCTTCATCTGAAATTGCCAACATCAATCTTCAAGCCAAAGATCCACCTAAAAATTTCCCAAAAAGAAATTACCAGAAAACCCAAGAACAGCTACCTCCGCTACCATTGCCTTTGAATGAGATGTATCAAAAGTTGGTAAGCATTAAGCAAGTAGCTCCTGAACCTCAGGAACCTTTGCAACCACCTTACCCTGATTGGTACAAACCCGATCTCACCTGCGAATACCATGCTGGAGCTGCAGGGCATAGCATTCACACTTGTGGTGCTTTTAAGAAGAAGCTCATGCAATTGATTAAAGCGGGGTGGATAACATTCGAAGAAAATTCAGGTCCTGCATCCAATTAGGCTTCACGAAAATAGGATATCAAGTGTCCGCACCATTAAAGTGACGTCGGCAAAAGCTTTTGAAAGGGAGTGTGCTGATATCGGGAGATGAAGTCTACTTCCATGTTTTCCTTTTTGTTTTGGTCATGTCCGCACATTATATTCCTGTTTTGACTTGTCGGCAATTTTGCTTGTAACGCCACAAGACTTTTGGTAAGCAAACATTTCTCTTCAGTGATCATGTATTTGCTTGTGTTTATGATGTGTTCTTACTTATTGTTTAAATAACACAAACACACCTGATATCCCTTTCATCCAAATTATACATGATCTCATGATTTCATCAAGATTTTTGGCAAATCAAATTCTAGTACGAAAATAAATGCCAATTTGATTTTTGTTTAACAAATGTGTTCTAGGAATTCAAAGGATTTCTTTGAAAGGTGATCTCATACCACCAAAAACCACATAATATTTTAGTTATTGTTGGCTTAAAGTAGAGCATATGAATTTGAGACATTTTTCTGATAAAATTTCAATTGATGCCTTTTATTAGCAGTTTTTAGTTAGATTTATGCCATTTTGTCAGCTTGATGGGTTTTGTTTCTTGACCTTATGGGTCATATAATGAAAATTACAATGGTACGCGACTGTCCTTAATCCTTGTCTTTAATTTTTACACTCTCGTAAATTCATTTTACATTTGAATAGTTTCTTTAGTTAATAGATGGAGTAATAGTGGTGCTTGTTTTTATGCAAGTCTTTGATACAACAAAGATGCAAGAATCAACGAGACAAGCAAGATTGGTTGCAGAATTTAAGGTGATGCAAGCTGAGGCTGAAACTGTAAGTTACGCACTATAATGAGCGCCTTTATTTTTAATGGTCCTTGTTAATAACAGAATTTAAGAGCTTAGATTATGCTTGTGAAGTCGGAGTCGATTGTAGCCAAATCCTTAAATGGTCATTGTTACTAGCTAGGTGCTTGTTACCAGCCGAGCACTGTAAAAGATCAATGCAACTTGGTGTTAACAACTACTTCTAGATGAAGCGCCACTCTATTAGGAGCTATGATTTTCTAGGAACTGCACAACTTGTGTTGCCCCTGTCAAAGTAAGTCAAAGTCATACCATCCACCAATCTTTTAATTCAATTATCTTTTGGTTGCACTACGTGTCTCCTTTTTTTGTTTATTTTTGTAATATGCAGTTGTAGTCGTTAGGTGTACATATCCTGCATCTAAAACTCTAAGGTATTGTAGATTTGTTTATTTTCAATTCGATCCCCAAAAATATTTTCATGTAAGACTTTTGTCACTTTGACACCATTCCATTTAGTCATTTCTCATCCTTCGTGCATTTGAAAAATGAGTTGTCCTGTTTGCTTTTTATTATTTTCTTAGATTTGTGCAATTACTGGACATTTTCTTCATCTATGTGGGCAGTGGAGAGGTAGATGCGGCGACGATTGCACAAATGGAGGGTCTTTTGTGGACTTATAACCTTAGCTCCTCTTGCTATTAAAGAAACATCTAATATTGTTGGTGTTTGATCCTAAATTGGCACTAAGCTTTATTTCCAAGTTGATTCTAGTTACAGTTACATTACAAACTATTCGTGCACCTTAACTATAGTAGCTAGCATGTAGTTTTTCACCCGTAGCTATAGTAGCTAGCATGAAGTTTTTTCACCCGTAGCATTGTTGCTCCTTAAATGACTCACTCTTCAACCAAGCTTTACAATCAAATTCCTTATTTGAGTTTGTTTTGGGTTTTGTGTGTGCTTGGCCTTTTATTTTGCATTTTTAATCCAGCCGAAGGTGAGTATGAGTGCTAAGTGAGTTTATTGGATTGGTGCAGGGTGTAAAAGGTTTTGTTTAGCCATCTCTCATGTTTTGCATTTCATCATCTCTTTTTTGGTTTGCTCTTTTCTTGTTGTGGTTATTTTGCTTCAACCTGCTTTTTTTTCTGTTGCTTCTAGTTGGTACTGATTTTACTTATAGGTTTTGACTAAAAAATCAGAATTTTTGTAAGGTTGGCTTTAATTGAACAAGAATTATCTCTTATAATTGCATTTTCCTTATGCTCTACCCTATCATTCTCTAACCAAATAAGTTTGGTTTCTGATTTTTGTTTAGAATGCTATCTTTTAGGTGGATTATTATATCACTCCCTACTTGAAGTGATTTAATTTTTTTGTGACAGATGTGTGTTGTTTTTTAAGGATGCCGATCTCTCTTATGAGTTTTTTAATAGTTTTGGGGATTGTGTCAGGGTTTTATGCCCTGCTTATTACTTTTTTCATTTATCAATTGGAGAGTTGTTTTTTTCTCTTTTCTTGGTTGGTCCTTTATGGTTTGCATTGATTTTATTTCTTTATTTTTGCTTGTCCACTTGTATTCTTTCCTTGTCATACTTGCATTGTTGTTGATCATTCATGCTTTGTCTTTTGCAGTATTGGCAGCATAAGGTTTGATTGTTGGTTTGGAAAGGGTTTGCTGGAATCATTTAATTATCTTGCAGGTTTCATTTTTCAGGTTATCTTATCCCACCTAGCCCAACCTTTTATTTTCTTTCCTAGCCTTTGTTTTTCTTGGCCTATGCATTTTTTGTTAGTTCATTGTTGCCTTGGTTCTTACAGTTTAGGTGGGTAGGACCTGCTATGGCCTTCTTAACCCCTTTTAGGTTTGTTTTTATGTGTATAAAAGTGATTGTGGTTTGCTTTTTGAGTTTATGCTACTTGGTTTATGGCTATTTTTTCCTGTTATTTTGTCAATTTGTTTGCATTTATTTCTTTTTTTTAGCAAATATAAGTATATTGATAGATCAAAAGTGAAACTAAGCTGAAAACCAGCAAGTCAAATAGAAATGAAATACTTGACAGGCAATACAAACTCCCAAGAGCAAGCAAAACAAGAGATAGACAATCCTATTTACTAGCCAAGTCTAGAAAACATGATCCCTTAGAACAGGCTCACTTGGACTAGCAATGCAAACATTCGAGGGGACATTCAGGTATCTTTTCTTCTCACAAAGACATCGTATCTTTGATTGTTTCAAATTCTATCAATTGTAGTGCCTTTTCTTTTATTGGGTCGTGTGGTGATCTTTTTTTAACTTCCGTGTTATTTCTTTCTCTCTATTTATTCATCTTCGAGTTTGTCCTGTTCACTGTGCAATGTTCTTTCTTTTTTCTGAGGTGAGTTGGATGGTGGAATTTCGTAAAGATGTTAAATATGTGCTGAAGACACGATTTTGTCTTGTAGGTGTTACACTTGTATATTTCGTTCTTTATGGTCTTATCTGGGTGTGCTGTTTCTTTTTCTATATGAATTAATTAATCTGGACTGGGAACTTTCTTCTTCTTCATTTTTTTAATTTTCCCTCAACTTGGTGTTTTCTTTTATTTGATGGTAGTAGTGATTTGAGGTCTTGTTTGGTTTTTGCAGATTGATGAGATGTTCAGAGATAGATTATGAACCGCAGGTCATTGAAGCATCCCAATATAATCAAATTCAAAGAGGTATCATGTATTTCCTTCTTATTAGATTATGAAATGTAAAAGAGTTTCGAGTGACTAGGTCTTTACTCAATGTAAAGATGGATTTAGAAGGTCTTGGTACTTCTCTCAAGCTTCAGAAACTTTGAAAGCATCTGAATTGATATGGAAGTTAAGTTTTCATTACTGCGATCCATTTTTTTTCATTTAAAAGGAGGCTTACATATATGAAATTGCACTTGGACCTGCACTTTCCAAGCCTAGATTGCTTCATCTATATTCTGCCAATATGAAACTCATTCTTGATGTCAAGAATTATAAGAACTTGAAGATTTTTAATCTTGGAAAGGATTTTCAAGTCCAAACTCCAATTTACTCTTAGATATCAATTTTGAAAACTAGAGCCTTGCCTTATCTTTTCTATTAGTCTTTACATTTTTGCAGGTTATATAAAAGGTGAATTCATTGTGCAGGTTTTGCTAACACCAACTCATTTAGCCATAGTAATGAAATATAAGGCTGTTGGAGAACTTGTTGAGAGAATATGCAATGCTGGAAGATTCAGTGAAGATGAGGTACGTATAGTGTAGAACCAAACACCATCATGAATTTTCCCTTCTTCTCAAATACCCTCACAAATGGATACTTGGCGGTCTCATGAATTTGAATATCAAGATTAGTTTTCATTATTGAACTTCACTGTATGAAACCAGTTGGTAATATTCATGATGCCTTTCTTTCAGAGTTCTATTATTGGAAGGTGTCCTTCTTTCATCTCTTTTATGAAATCCATTTTCGCTTTTGGCAAGTATCCTCTCCTTCCCTTCTAATCTTTTGTTTCTTGTTGCTAGCTGAGGTCCTGCAGAAAACTTCATGCTAACTTTCAGAGTTCTAATGTGCCATTCTTTCATCTCTTTTATGAATTCAATTGATAAATATCACAGTGCCTTTCTTTCAATAAGGTTACGATATCTTTACTGATCCACCTCACACTCAAATGAGGTCCTTTTCCTTGTTCTCTTCAAGTAGGACTCGCTGACACAACTAACAAGCTCTTCACCCAGACACTACAGGGTGGTGATATGTTCACTTCCAATACAGGGTCGATGCTCACCAGCTCTGGCAATTTATGCCTTCGTGAGTGCTACTGCAGGGACTGTATCGCTTCCCACCAGCCTTTTCGCAGCTGGCATTGATGATAACATCTTGGCTTAGGCCTTCAAGACTGATGTTGCCACCATTCAAGCTCTAAAGTCTGGTTTTGCACCCACATCTTGAAAACAAACTTCATCAATAGTTACCACCATTTTCTTTTTGTTCCTCAATATTCTGCCATGTTTAACTTCCTCCTCCTACCCCACCCCCTCCTTCTGTGAGTTGAATTAAATAATCGCCTTTAGGGGGCATATTTGTTCTTGCATAATCGTACCATTTGTCTTAGGTTGTTTATATTGGTAATAATTACTCTCCATAATCCATCATTTAACCTTCAGGGGAAAAGTCTGGTGTTTATAAAATCAACCGAAAGATATCACTAGCAGATAGCGATACACTACACTAACCAGCTTTTATGTTGTCTTAAGTTAGTCATGCTAAATCAAGAGATGAATAGAGTTCTATAAGGTTGCTGATAATCTCTAAACCTGAGATAGTAGTTACATTGTTTTCTTGTAATTTCGTCAGACTGCATGAAAAATGTGAGATAACTGGAGGGTTAGAAGATTTTGCTCTGATGCAAGAGGCCGTGTAATGTTTCCTAGGTTACCTTTCGCTAATATTAGTCCTAAATTAATGGTCTTTCTATAATTTTACTATCAATTGTTTCTTTTCAATAGTGAGATTCGATTTAATTGGGTAATACAGAAATGAAATACATTTACCAGCTCTGCCACTTGTAGATTGCTGTTTACTTTTTCTATGAAATAACATACATTATGTCCTTCTTCCACATTTACTAGCTCTGACACTTCTAAATTTTTTACTTAACTTTGCTACTGTGATTTTTGATGTTGAGGCCCTACACAAGGTTTATTACATGGTAATGTTTTTCTGATAGAGTTGCCTTGACCCATGGTCTTAGCGAATCATATTGCTAGTTGGTTGATCTTATGACGATGTATCCAGGTTAGTTATCAATCAAAATATATAAGTGGGTTTTATATGTTTAAGTATTTTGGTAGTTTATTTTGTTTTTTGTTGAGACTGTTTAATGATTTTCTTCTAGTTCAAATCGATGAGGTTCTTCAATCTTAATGGGAATCAACGACAAGGAAATTGGTGGCTAATGGGATCCCGGATTTCCTACAAAGGTGAAAAAGCTACCTCTCCTCCACCTATTCCGAGTCCGCCTATGTGTATTTCCTCAATAATTGTGACAATTCTATTGTTTAGTATGATGCCGCACTGTACAGCTGCAATTTTTTCACTAACTTGTCACATTGTTGGATAATAAACTCAGAACAGAGACATGGATTTAAAGTTTGCACATGCGTTTTTTTAATAACACGAAATTAATGTGCTTACAGAAACTGTCATCGTATGGCTGTGATGCAACGGTTTCAATTTTTAATTTTTATACCACAAGTGCTTTCACATTATGGAAAACAACGACTGTACATCTCACACTAAAAGAATATTTTTCTGACATTATGTTTAAGCTCAAAGGAGAAGATTGAGCTTACATAATTATTTTGTCAATCTATTAGTTTTCTTTTCTTTTTTCTTTTTTCCTTAAAAAAAAGCTTGCAAATTTAGTGTGTTTTATCTATTAAAAATACATCAATGTTAGTGTGTTTTATCTATTAAAAATACATCAATGTTAGCAAACAATAAAAAAAGGAAAGCATTGATTTTGGTATCTATAGATGGGTTAAAACTGTGGTTTTTTTTGCTTTTTCTTTTTTAAATATCTTACAATCCCTTTTTGTTGGTCTTTTGTGTGTGGTTGGGTTTTTTACCTGCTGCAAAGGTTTTGACCGAGGAGAATATTGTGGAGCCAATGAGGGATAGTAGAAGAGCTCTACTGGAAACTGACGTGAGTGAATTTGTAAACTAGAATTCGAGTTTATTTTCAGTCTGTTTTGATGTTATATTTGCTCACTAAATATTATTTGCTTGGTTGGCGTCGCTGGTGCTGTATTCTTCTATTGTCTAAGTTACTGTCTTTGTTCTCTCATTTGAACTGAATCTAGCCTGCAGCATGCATAAAAATTCCTAGGATGCAATGAGGACTACTTGCAATAATTTGATGTGTGTTATATGACTTTAATGTGGAAGTTGAGCAAAGCTATGAAGTCTTTGTTGTGTTTGTATTGGTGGTTATGAATATCTGGTTCTTGCAGATTGTGCATGATGAGCTTGTGAAATTGATGGGTGGAGAGGTATCTGAACTGGTGTTTGCAAAATCCGCTCCCACTGTAATATTACTGGCTGGCCTACAGGGAGTTGGGAAGACAACTGTTTGTGCAAAGTTAGCTAATTACCTTAAGAAACAGGTGCATTTTGAAAGCCACAACTTTTATCCTTTTCTCTGGGGTTTGTGGGTGTTCGTACTTGGCTGTTGATAAACTTTTTCTATGCTTAATTATGTTGTTGATACCAGTGTGTGATGGAAACAACAGGGGAAGTCTTGCATGCTTATTGCGGGAGATGTCTACAGACCTGCTGCAATTGATCAACTTGTTATTTTGGGTGAACAGGTATTGAATTCTGACTGTCAAGAAATTACTTTACTACCTATTTGAGGAGTAATGGATTAATGCTGTTGTTTGGTGTTTTAGGCATTTGCCTATCTTTTGGGTTAGGCCTAGGCTGTCAAGTGAAATGTGCAATTAAAGTGAGCGTTTGTACTGTTAGAGACTGACATTCTTATCATACAATGATGCTAATTTTGTGAACGCAAAGGCTAACAAGATGTTTTGCTTTGATAATACATCTTTTTATATTATTCGTTTTTCTTATATTTAGTTATAGCCTGTGACAGGTAGGTGTGCCTGTTTATACAGAAGGAACTGATGTTAAACCTTCAGAAATAGCTAGGTAAGGTTTAGCAGAGGCCAAAAGAAAAACATAGATGTGGCCATAGTAGACACTGCTGGAAGGCTTCAGGTCAATACTTTCTTCGATTGTCTGATCTTCAAAAGAGTAGGAAAATATGCCTTTTCACTCTGTTTTTGCTGCACTTAGTTTTGTTTTTAACTGGAATACATTTTATTTTGGTAACAGTAACAGATAGACAAAGGGATGATGGATGAGCTGAAAGACGTTAAACGGGTATTGAATCCAACGAAAGTTTTGCTTGTTGTGGATGCAATGACTGGGCAAGAAGCTGCGGGTACTCTGGCTTTCACTTTTCTTTGATAATGGTCAAATGATTTTATGATTATTTGAACTGCTAGTCACAATCTCTTAAGTGAGCTTGAAGAAACTGTAATTTTCTTGCATAGAATCTACAGATTAATGAAGTGATTTTTATGTCTTGCAAAATGCTCTTACCATGTCACACAAGCTATTGATTTCTTTTCTATATATTTGCAGATAACGTAGGTGTGTCAGATGTGCAAAACAAATATCATAAATTTTTGCTTCTTTGTTGCTATATCATTACTCATTAGTAATATTTTCTATAAGAAATTGAAACAACTGTTTTGCCCATTTTACTTAAAGCTTGTACCATCAAAACCTTTGTGAATTTGTAGCTCTTGATATATCAATTTTTTATGTTAATCTTCATTTTTGTGATGAATCATTTAAAAGGAAATTGACAAACTTATAGTTATAGCCATACATTTGTTTCCTTAGTAGGCTGTATGGGCTTCAATATATAATCCTATGCCAGGAAATCAGTGGGATTCGCCAAAACAACAAAGAAACTTTATATGAGTACTGAAAACATTATAGTCAGTTGTGCCCACAACACCAAATTTTTTGATCAATTATTGCTACAATATTTTTATGAAGGGTTGTTGCCACTGGAGCGAAGCATGATAGATGTTGCAAGTGGCAGAGCACTTGCAAAAAAGACTCCTGGAGAAAACTCGCAACAATTTGGAGTCAGGGTAGATTACACGCCTAGAAAGGTAAATGAGGTAATGCATTTCAACATTAAAACACAACTTTCAGAATTTCTTTAGTTAGACAAGTAGTTTTGGGACAGGTTAAGCAATCCAGAGTATATGGGATTTGTGCATTTCTAGAACACTCCTCTGATATGTGCCCACAACTTAAAGAGGATGTAGTTCCTCAAGAGAACTCGATAAGCGAGTTTGGAAACCAACCGAGAAAGTATGATCCATATTCAAACCAATACAACCCCTGTTGGAGAGACCACCCAAACTTGAGATATGAACAACCTAGTAACCATCAACTATATCAATCATTTGACCATAATAAACTGGCACTCCAACCTAACCAGACATCGAATTCAAGTCTGTTTTTAAAACAAATTGTGAAATGTCCAATAGGAAACAAGAGCCAACATCTAGCTTTTAGAGACCCAAGTTTCACAACTTGCACCATCATTAAATAAAATTAAGAATAGTAAAGGGAAGCTTCCATCTCAAGCAGAGAATAACCCAAGAGAGAATGCTAGTGCCATAACTCTTCGAAGTGGCAAGGAAGTGGTGCGACCTACCCGGGAAAAACAAAATGAAAGCAGCAACTGAAGAGGTAAGTAAAAAACTTGTTTTTGGTAATTCAAACATTTGTGTTGCACCTCAATTTTCTGGCAGGTTGGCTAAACACAAAGAAGAAAGAGGTAAAGCATAAAATTTCTTTTATGTTTTTATATTCTTATATGTTTGAGTTACTTTTGTTTTAATTAGTGATTAGTCTTTCTATTTTTCTATTTTATAATTCTTTGAATAGATTATTATAATTTGTCAGTAATTGTTTTCCTCTTATATTTTAATATAAAAGAGTTGTATTTTAATGCTAAAATTGTAAAAACAATTTTTCTTATAAACCTCTAACATAAATAAATTAAAACATGTGAGATAGACAACTAGTGTAAAATATTTATGTTTACATATATCTTTTATTTTTACTTGGAAGATCAACCTTTTGCTTTAATATTCAACTAGCCTTAACATCTATTTTTTGATTTTACATTTCATTTATTTTATTATGTATAAACAACATCTTTTTTTTTTTCTCAATAAAAAAAATTCATGCAATCGAAAAATGCATACATCACATATGCACTTTATTTTCTTGAATTACAAATTAGCTTGAAACGTCAACCAATCATAGTGCAGGCATAAAACTAGTAAATTATAGCTTTGTCTATCAACCAAAATAGTAAGACATTTATTATCAGGAAAAAAAAAATTGAGGTCAAAAGTGTGATGTTCAAAATTACAGGGACTAAATATTTAATTTTTAATCTTTAGGGCCTATGTAAATACAAATATTGTTTAATTTTGATCTAAAATATCCACGTCATATATTTTCACGGCTCTGACCCCATTCATCAAAATAAAGCCATAGTCCGCGTATTATACAAATCAACTAACTTGATAGAGAAGAAGATAGAACAAACAGATTTTCTACAGATAACAAAATCAGAGAGAGAGCTTGTTATAAAAATCCATGTTTGGTTTGTTTTACCTGATGAATTCAAGAGCGTGTCTCTTTTGAATCAGTACATGGAACTTCTATCTCCCTGTGAGAAAGAAAATGTTTTGACTATGCATGGAGACCAGCTCCAGAAAAGAGCCTTGCTTGCTCGTGCTTTGGTTCGCACTACTATTGCAAGATGTAAGTTTTTTGTTAGCTATTCCTGTTTTAGTTTAACTTTTACATATTTGATCAATACCCTCTTCTTTACTGCTACAAATTTTTAATTTTTCATTAGCGTTATGTTAATGGATGTATAAATGGGCTTTGAATTTGGATTTAGTTCTGATTTCGATAGGTGTTTGATGAAATGAATCTTTCAAATTTGGATTGGTTTGCCCGTGAATGTCGTTTCCACATAACAAACATTAATGCATCCTTTTCTGGTTGCTCCTGTAGACTACAGAAAATCTGTCACCATATGAATTGCACTTACAAAACCTTGCTCGCTGCAGCATTTTAGCATTTTGTCTATTAAAAGCAGGTGTAATTTGGCTAAATATAGCATTACTAGTTGAGTAATCTATAAATTAGTTATAGTAGTAACTGAACTGATATATTTGGCTTGCAGTTTAGGGTTTTTGATCTTGAAGAGAGGCAATCTAATCATATTTGGATTAAAAAGAAAATAGATAACCAATTCAAGAAATGGAATCAAAAGTTTTGGGCTTCGAAAGCCTTTTTGTTGGGGTGGTGTTAAGAAATTAAGGTCAGCGTTTTATTCAAAATAAGAAGCATCGTCATTGTTACCGACTGCTATTTTTAAATAGTTATGGTTTTTATTTCTATTTTTAAATGGTTTCTTAAAATATTTTTATTTTTAAAAATTATTAAATTAATATTTTTTTATGATTTTGAAGTATTGATATTAAAATATATAAATATAAATTTTTATATTATTATATTTATAATCGAAAAGTTATTTGGATAAATATTCTTAGTATATTAAGATCTGACACGAGCTACGTTAATAAAAATATATTATTATTAGTTTGAGAAAAGTTTCAACTACAATCAAGAAGATTATTATGTTTTTTTTAATAAAATTATATTATTATATATTCAAACTAATAAAGAAAGAAGATGAAGATGAAGATGAATATTCAAAAAATCTAATCAACTTGACTCCTTAGGTGAGATCACGAGGGATTGAGTATGCACACCAACTGTTCGATGAAATGCCTGAACCAAATATGGTCTCATGGACCTCGCTCATTTCAGGTTATGTCAACATGGGCCGACCCCAATTTCCTCTCTGGCTCTATACAAATATGCTCACATTTGATTTTTTTTTCTCTATTTTAGAAGTTCTCCACTAGTCTACCCAAATATACTTCTTCAACAACTCGGGGGAATTTAAAGACCTTATGTCATCAGGTAAGTACATATTTAGGTTGCATGTTTCCAACAATGATGAAGTTGTTTAAGACTTGAACTGAATTTGTAACATAGCTTGCAAAAACAATAGAACCACAATTATGTTGTGCATTGTTGTTGAACTTTCTCTTTAATTAATTTATAATTTATAATTTTTACATTAATATTTTAATTAGTTAGACTATTCTTATCCTAAAGAAAGAAATAGATGAAGTTCTTTAAGACTTGAAATGAATTTGTAACATAGCTTGCAAAAGCAATAGAATCACAGTTATGTTGTACATTGTTGGAAAATTCTTAGTTTGAAGAAAGAGCTAGTCCAAATAAATCTAAACCATAAGAGTTAACTCCTATCTCTTCGTTTCCTTGTCAAAAGAGCAATATAAAGTTGATTCCTCTTTAATTATAAGATTTATTAATGAGATAACTATGTCATGACATCTCTATAGTTTTTGTTAGAATTATAAGATTTTAAATTTTGTTAACCACTTCTTTGATATCTAATTTAAACTTGTGGAATTTATGACTATATAATATCCACATCTCATTAGTTCTAACAACAAATCTAATTACAAGTAATGGTATAAGTGAATTTTTTTTGCTTCCCATTAGTAATCATGCATAAGTGTTTGGTAAAAAATGATAATGCTAACTTTGACACACATATAAAGCACCTATATATTATTCCTAACTCAAGGTTTGACTATTCACAGTAAGCTAATATCTTATCAAATAAAGAGAATTTGACTAGTATCCTGTGATAAAAAATATGAAGCTCCTAGAATAGCCAAAAATGATGGCGAGTTATTGACTAGTATCTTCTGATAAAACATATGAAGCTCCTAGAATAGCCAAAAATGATGGCGAGTTATGTGTCCTTATTGTTTATAAGAAAATCAGCAATCAAAACTCTTAAAATCTTTTCTAAATCTGTACCTTTCATGCTGCTTTTGTCTTAACTATTCGGTATACTTGTTCTTGGAGTCTTTGATCCTTTCATTGGTCATTACCCTTATTTTCTTTGATTGCAACACTTTTGTTTTTTCTAAAAGTTGGGGATCATTGCCCCCTTATGTTGATGTTTGATGAGTTTGCCATTGGAATTGTTTAGGTATACCAAGTTCAGTTTTGTTTGCCTATCGGTTGATATTTTCCGCTTCATGTGGCTCTTGAAATGATTAGCTGCCATATTTTATTTTCCTTTCCAGTTTTGCTATTGTTTGTGTTTTGTTTTAAGAATATGTTTTCCTCTTTTACAATCCGTTTATTCCAGAGTTGATTTGCTTTGGGTTTTTGAGGGGGCATAAGGGTTTGTTGTAGACTTGATTTTTGGTGGTCTTTGTAGGTCTGTTGTAGAGGTATTTCTTTTACCCCAAAACCTCATGAGTTTTTTTGTTGCATTTTGGATGTTGTTTTGTGTCTTATGGTTTACAGATTTGCCTATTGGATTTGCATAGTATTGCAAGAGCCTAGTGCTACAATAAGGACTTCATGCACTGTTTAACACCAATTCTTGTTTTGCTGTTTGGAAAGTTCCTCCTTTGTTCCTCCTAAATTTCTTATATGTGTTTTGTTTACTAGAGTAATTGCTATCTAGTTGTGTTTGATTTGTGACATAATGTTGGGTAGTCAAACGTCATACACATTTCAGCTCAGCTTTTCTTTCTTTTGTTTTTTTATTGGGTTGTTAAATTAATGAAAGAAAATCAGATTTGATGATCTAATATGACTATTCTGTTCACCAATAAAAACAATGACATTTTTCAGCTTTTTACTTCGCTTGACCCAACCGCTGCACGTTTCAAGAAGGTATGTTTGCAAAACAACCCTGTTAAAAGCTTTGATATGGATGGCCTTTTTCCCCTCCATTATTTCAAGAAGGTTGTTATTGTGCTATTTAAATTTCTTTCATTAATGTATTGAAATATTGAGTGACATTGAGCTCTCCTTGGTGTAGATCATATAGTGCCGCTTCAATCTCAAATAATTCTGATGTGCTATCAGAACTTGATTAAGTTTTCCTAGCTGCATCCCATATTTCCTTTGTTGTTCCATACAGGAGAAAATTTTCTCCTATTTCATTTTTCATTGAGTTGATTAACCATGACATAACATGTGATTCTCTGATTTCCATGTTCGAAACCGAGGGTCACCTTTTTCTGGTATGATTACTTCATCAATGAGATAGTCATCTTTGCCTTTCCCACAGAAGAACATCATCACTGATGAGGACCATTGAAGATAATTGTACCCATTGAGCTTGTGACATGTGATGAGAAGAGACGAGTTTTCAGTTCCTCCAGAGCTGATTGTGTTTGGTGATTTTCCAAACCTCGAGGTGACCTCTAAGGTGGAGCTATGCCTTTCGACAACCATGTTTTTGTATTAGGTTTAGGTTTCACAACCTAGCTCTAATACCATGTGAAATTTTGAATGAGAGAATGAATCTCTTCTTCTTCTTCTTTAATGAGAGAATTAGAGTTCAACTAGGAAAGCAATCTTTCCTACATAGGAACAAACAACCGAATTTGCTATTTTGATATTTACTAAGACTATCTTAGTAAATTCCTAACTTTGATTCAGATTTCAACATACGTGATTGTCCTGAATCCCTATCTTCAATTTTTACACGCTCGTAAATTCATTTTACATTAATAGATGGAGTAATAGTGGTGCTTGTTTTTTATGTAAGTCTTTGATACTATAAAGATGTAAGAATCAACGAGACAAGCAAGATTGGTTGCAGAATTTAAGGTGATGCAAATTGAGGCTGAAACTGTAAGTTACACACTATAATGAGCACCTTTATTTTTAATGGTCACCCATTGAAGGCTAAAAACTTTGATATGGATGGCCTTTCCCCCCTCCATTATCACAAGAAGGTTGTTATCATGCTATTTAAATTTTGAGTCCTTGTGTTTTTCGTTGCATTTTATGTTTTATACAGTGCTCCTCGATTATTGCTTTGATATATTTTCACTTTGTTTATGCTGCAGTTGGATTGAGGTTAAATTAGAACTTCTTTCAGGTGCTTATCCTCTCAGTCATTTACCATTCTTTTGCTGCAATTTACTATCTTGAAATTTTCTGCGCTGAAATTGCTATCATCACTTGACAAATATAATTTTCATTCTTCATTATTGGATCGTTGGTTGTCCAATCTTTCAAAATCACCAAACAACCACACACACTTTGGTTGTGATCTCTCTGCTGCATTTTCATGTTTCAATATATTAGGATTTCTTTTTTGCATCACAAATGCCATTGTTGGGTTTTATTTGTCGAAAAATATAAAATGAAGTTCCATTTTACACCTGCTTTCATTTCTCATCACGAAAACACCGTTCAAATTTATGTTCATGCACAGTCAAAAGTATTGTCGGCAATTGAGTGTGAGTAACATAGCTAGTGTATTGTATATGATGTCTTTGCAAGGATTTTGTTGGTTCCTTGATTTTATGGTGTCTGCTCACGTTATGATCCAATCGTAATGGTGGTTCGATGTATTAAGATTGATGTGGAAATAGTTCCTTGATCCATGTTTCCCAAGATGACAAGATTACATGCATATGGTGTATTGTCATTGGTTTTTATATTATGGCAAGCTCTTGTTTTGTTTTCATATTGTCATATATGCAAATATTATATTTTTGTCGAGATCATTTGTAGGGATTTTTTAAAATATCAGTGAATTGAAAAAAAATTAAATTGAAGAGGAATTCCAAAGAATATTGACCTCACATGTTTTTTTGCCACCATAGAGAGCTAAAACTCAAAACCATGAGTCTTGTTTCATTGATATGTTTCGCAAATGTATCACATTTACATTAGTTTCTTTATGTTCCATTTGTTTTATTTGGCACTTCTTTTCTGACTAGTCGCACTAGCTAACATTACTTTCATATGCCCTCTGTATATTTCACAGATAGATTTTTCGACTCTGTGTTGTATAGATATGAAGGATTGACACATAAGATTGACACACAAGGTTTTGATTATATGTTAATTCTAGGGTTGTTGTGGTTTGGGTTTATAGGGGAAGAAGAGAACTATATCCTGTAAACTGGCAGGGCTGCTGAATTGTTTTTAACCTGTAGCATTGTTGCTCCTCAAATGAGTCTGCAACCAAGCTTTGTGAACAATACTTGTGTAGCGAGTACTGTAGCCCTCTTCAATTAATGTGGTGATGACAGTATCGAGTATTGTGTGTTTTGACAAATTACCTTAGATCTCTCTTTTAATTCCAGCGATGAGGAGGAAAGAAGGACGCGAGCCCAATATTTGCTTGAACTTCATTCCGTTTCGTTTCTCTCTTCTAAAGTGACTTATATAATTTGTGTCTGTCCACATATCAACGTAAGGTGGGGAATATTTGATACCAATCTTGAGTACATTCAATCATTATTGTTGTTTCACCACGTCTGGGGAATATTTGTTGTTATAAAGCTTTAAACGTTCAGCTTTGCATTTGACAATCTCTTATCAATTGCTAAAAAGCAACCGCATTGGAATGTTCATTTGACATTATTCTCTGGTTTACCAACTCTAGCTTTTGGTTTAGGGTTGTCCACCACAATCAAATCTTCAAGGAAATGTCTTCAAAGAAAGGAAAGTTCATCTCACATGGATTTTTCATAATGCTCTCTAACTATTTTTTTCTACTTTCTCTGATGTAAGATGTGAATTCTGCACAATGTGTTTATAACACAGAAAACCTGTTGATGGCATGCTTATAGGACGTGCTTCTCGTAGGTACTCCGATAGGCTTTCTACTGTGATCAACAATTTTTTGCTGAATGGGTCACAACAAGAAGTCAAGGTAGGTTTATCTGTTATTGGTTCGTAACCTCGCTCTTGGTTCAAAACCCTTGTCTTTTATCATGTAGTTAGCCCCGTGTCCACTACTGTTTATTTTCAAAATCCTGGTTCAAGTTTTAGTTATTGTTGGCTTAAAGTAGAGCATATGAATTTGAGACATTTTTCTGATAAAATTTCAATTGATGCCTTTTATTAGCAGTTTTTAGTTAGATTTATGCCATTTTGTCAGCTTGATGGGTTTTGTTTCTTGACCTTATGGGTCATATAATGAAAATTACAATGGTACGCGACTGTCCTTAATCCTTGTCTTTAATTTTTACTTTCTCGTAAATTCATTTTACATTTGAATAGTTTCTTTAGTTAATAGATGGAGTAATAGTAGTGCTTGTTTTTATGCAAGTCTTTGATACAACAAAGATGCAAGAATCAACGAGACAAGCAAGATTGGTTGCAGAATTTAAGGTGATGCAAGCTGAGGCTGAAACTGTAAGTTACGCACTATAATGAGTGCCTTTATTTTTAATGGTCCTTGTTAATAACAGAATTTAAGAGCTTAGATTATGCTTGTGAAGTCGGAGTCGATTGTAGCCAAATCCTTAAATGGTCATTGTTACTAGCTAGGTGCTTGTTACCAGCCGAGCACTGTAAAAGATCAATGCAACTTGGTGTTAACAACTACTTCTAGATGAAGCGCCACTCTATTAGGAGCTATGATTTTCTAGGAACTGCACAACTTGTGTTGCCCCTGTCAAAGTAAGTCAAAGTCATACCATCCACCAATCTTTTAATTCAATTATCTTTTGGTTGCACTACGTGTCTCCTTTTTTTGTTTATTTTTGTAATATGCAGTTGTAGTCGTTAGGTGTACATATCCTGCATCTACAACTCTAAGGTATTGTAGATTTGTTTATTTTCAAAATCCTGGTTCAAGTTTAGTTGTTGTTGGCTTAAAGTAGAGCATATGAATTTGAGACATTTTTTCTGATAAAATTTCAATTGATGCCTTTTATTAGCAGTTTTTAGTTAGATTTATGTCATTTTGTCAGCTTGATGGGTTTTGTTTTTTAACCTTATGGGTCATATAATGAAAATTACAATGGTACGTGACTGTCCTTAATCCTTGTCTTTAATTTTTACACTCTCGTAAATTCATTTTACATTTGAATAGTTTCTTTAGTTAATAGATGGAGTAATAGTGGTGCTTGTTTTTATGCAAGTCTTTGATACAACAAAGATGCAAGCATCAACGAGACAAGCAAGATTGGTTGCAGAATTTAAGGTGATGCAAGCTGAGGCTGAAACTGTAAGTTACGCACTATAATGAGCGCCTTTATTTTTAATGGTCCTTGTTAATAACAGAATTTAAGAGCTTAGATTATGTTGTGAAGTCGGTGTCGATTGTAGCCAAATCCTTCAAATGGTCATTGTTACTAGCTAGGTGCTTGTTACCAGCCGAGCACTATAAAAGATCAATGCAACTTTGCTGTTAACAACTACTTCTAGATGGAGCGTCAATCTATTAGGAGCTATGATTTTCCAGGAACTGCACAACTTGTGTTGCCCCTGTCAAAGTAAGTCAAAGTCATACCATCCACCAATCTTTTAATTCAATTATCCTTTGGTTGCACTACATATCTCCTTTTTTTGTTTATTTTTGTAATATGCAGTTCTAGTCTTTAGGTGTACATATCCTGCATCTACAATTCTAAGGTATTGTTATTGTGAAGAAAGGTTGGTAATTTTCACATCTTGTGTTGGTATTTTCTATTGCAATTATGAAATCATATATTCTCATGTTTTCATATTTTATTTTGTGGTTTTTAAATGAAGTTTTTACTGTACTTGGAATGCGTATCTGGTTTTCACTTTGTAAGTTGTTGAACCTCCCACCGCCTTTTTCTGACTTTCTACATTTGTTGTGTCAAACTTAT